>JALMGJ010000018.1:3147500-4347500 GCA_023362775.1 Charina bottae
GGGGTTGTATGGATCAGACAACACTGAGAAATCCCACGGACAGCCCAGGAAGTGTTTAAAAAAGAGGTCCCTGTCCTTTAAAGAGTCTTGCACCACCACAAACATTCTGATTTGTTTTTCTAACTTTAAAAGGTAGGGCTTATGCCCCGTGTTTGTTTAGTGGTGCAGACACGATTAATCATTCCTTCCATGCTTATTTGTATGGACCCAAGGATTTCCAGTGGTCCTCCACTGATATAGTTTAAGCCCCTTGGTCAAGAATGGGCAACTGAATGTTTATTTAGGAAAGCTAACAAACATGCAGCAGACCCATTTCTGAAGAACCAAGGCCACAGATCTCCAGAGAAGAGACACACTTTAAGCAGGTGAAGGACTTCCCCCAGCTAATGGACAGATTGGAATGAGCTACAAATATTCTCTTTGATTGGTATGACTCACTCTCTTTCCTGGAAATTTCCATATAAATGTTATCCGTCCATTCCAGTATGTCTCTGCTTTGCATTGCAAGTTAAGGGTTTCTCCCACCAGGAGTTTTTTGGGACTTGCTCTCACAGTCAGGTTCCAAATCCTCTTCTCTAGAAGAAATAAGAAAGTCAATGATCAAACCTCCAATCCACCAATGTTGAGTGCCACATGCAGAATCTACGTATTTGATGACTCTTCAGCCATATCCATTCCATGGAGAACATCTAATACCAGCATTGGTAGGACTTTGAGGGGTGTTTATGGAGGCAAATCCATTTGATTTCCATAATTGAAATCAGGTATAGTGCAGATTATAATCCAGCAATGGAAAATTGTGTCCAAAAAGGAAGTGGGGATGTTTTAGCCACTCACCCACTTTCACTGGCATGTAGTAAGTTACGTGTTGCTCCCCGTTGACTGTAGCCACACACTTGAGCATGCCACTAAAGAACTCAAAGGAGGGTGAAATGATAAGGAATCCTTTCTTTGGGTCCCATTCCTTCTTCTCGTAGGTGAAAGAACTGGAGGAAGGATGCTAAAGAAGAAAAGGCAGACATAAAGATGCTATTCTTGTTGTTTGAGATAAAGCTACAGTAGACGTAATTAAGAAGTGTTCAACCTGTTTTGATCTTGAAAGGTCCCAAACTTGAGATGTCCTGCTCTGATCTTGAGACAGGTATTCTAAGACCCATTCCAAATTTACTGAAAGTGTTCTGACATCAGATGTGCCTCTCACAGACTTACTAGAAGCGGCCCACTCTCAAAATGGGCAATTTCAAACTCCATTCAGCAGTTGGAATGGGATATTTTGAGGGTGGACCTCTTCTGGCAAGGTCAGAACATCATCTTCCCAAAGATGGAATATTGCAAAACATTTTGTACATCTCTAGTTCAGTTCTGTTCAGACTCATCTCTTGTCTCCCTTTCTTCCCTTAAGGAGCATATATCATTCATTGTACTTCCCCAGGTCAATCACTGCCATCTCCAAATACAACTACAGAAATTCTGCCTGAGACTCTGGATTGCTGTCAGTCAAGGTCAAGAATACTGAGTTAGACCGATCAATGGATCAAATCAGGGGCTGTTTGTCCAATGCACCACAACCATAAAGTAACTGATCCCATTTTAGCCCAACACGTTGCACAAATCCAACCACATGGCTAATTTGTGGATCAATGTCTCATAGCACCCAGAAATCGGGGATAATTAAGTGAGTCGTGATTCTGTTAAGACGGTAAGTGTGGTGTGCAATACAGTTATTATATGCTAGCTTTCTATGATCTGAATTTATATTACTTATTTTTCTGCAACTTGCCATATTTCAAGAGAGGGTTTTAAAGGAGTATGAAGCATAGCTAACTAAACAGATAACTTTAAGCAGGCAAGCAATATTGTAAATGTGACAGGTTTTTGTTAACAGCAAAAAAGGAGGAGAGAAGGAAGTTCTTGGTGAACCTGTACAGTAGATGTCTGACCTACCTTTATCATCCCCATTGATTTTGGTGGGTGGCTTGGTGAACAGACACTAGTCAGTCTCCACGTCAATCATTAGAACCTAGCCACTACGGTTTGTAAACCATGATTTTTAGCTTAGGGTAATGATTGTTATTTCCTTTTCCAGGATGACAATCCGCCATGAACTACTGGTGTCTTGGGTTGGGTGTGTATCTGGTTCTTGTGCAGAGCCTCTCAAGTGCATCTCACAAGATCTTGCCTAGAGAGCTAAGCATCCTATGTTCCTGGAACAAAAAGCAGATCATCAGCTCCTCCTCAACAGGAAGAGCTATCAGTTTCCTGTCCCAGCTGATTTATGCTGGAACAACAAGGACATCTGGAATCCTGCCATGTCTCTCTATAGTTTGGTGTCCTTCAGTCCTCACTTCCAGGGTCCTCCTCAGTCCTGACTTTGTCCTTCATGCCCTATTATGAACTTTATCTCCCACACCTACAAGTTCCAACCATTTTGAAATGCTGTCCAAAAACTACGGATGTCACCATCATTGGCCACTGAGACTTGTCCATCCAACTTGTCTCCTATAACCCCCTGCTTTCACCCTGGAAAAGAAAACATGGGACAGTACTTCATGCTAAGTCAGGCCATTCATCCTCCTATGTTGGCTGTGCCTTGAAGAGGACCTTGGATTAGAAATTAGGGCCTTGCAGCTGCAGAGGGACAAATGTCCAACCAGAATGAGCCAGAATGAGATATCAAGAAGCACTACCCATGAAGCGCATATTTTAAAAAACATTGCATAGCCACAAAAGTTTAATTTTTAGTTTTACAAATGTTTTCCCTTCCATGCCAAACAAGAGTGCTTATAGTCCACTATTGTTCACTATTCTCAAGTGAATGTGCTGTATAATGAGGGCAGGACTCCTTTTTCATTCCTTTCGTGGGGGGCAGGGATGGGGGGTGCACGCTGCCCTTTATCCAAGTTTGAAATGGAAACCCATGGGTCTTTTGGGTATCTCTCTCTCTCTCTCTCTCTCTCTCTCTCTCTCTCTCTCTCTCATTCTCCCATCAAATTCTTCTTTTGTAATAAAAAAAATTAGAGTCTGGAAACATTTTTTCCTTTCAGATGTTAATTTCATTTATTTACTGAATGACGGGCATGCCACTTTATGAGGCTACAATTGTAAAATGCAAGAAGGGAAAGTTTTATTGGCTGCATCTCCGTTTTAGGTTGAAGGTTATCCCTGGTTTTCAGTCAGGAGGAACATTTAGGGGATGATGTTAAAAAAAGGCCAATAAGGCAATCCAGAGGTTGGGGAAAGGCGGCATTAAAATGGAAGAAATAAACATTTTTTGAAAATGAAAAAATCCATGATCATGTGATGGGAGCTCCACCCTTTCTATATGCAACCCATGAAAAAAGGGGGCGGGGCTTTGATCTTGCAATCCTTCTTGATTTTTTTTTACTCTTCCCCCACAGATAACCCTGCACCAATGGACCCTTTTTCTGCATTAATAGCATTTCTTGGCAAAGTGTCCTGGCAGATTAGAGCAAAGTTGGGTGATTCTGAACAATCATCATTTCCTGAGGTTTTCTCAGGCAATAAATCAGGCCTTATGGGGAGGAATAGCCCACATGACTTTTTGATTTTATATTGTGTGTGTGTGTGTGTGTGTGTATCAAAAAGCTTGAATTTCAAGTCCCGCTCTAGAACTAACCAGTCAGCTAACATGACGAATGAGCTTCTTTCTAACATCAGCAACCCATCGAATTTCCCATAAATATTTAAGGAGGATATAGTGCAGTCATTTTAAAATATAATGGAAACATCAGAAATGTAATTTAGTAGGGGGAAAGCATATTGTTTCAGGAATCATGAAACAGAATGGTGTTGAATATTAGAACTCTTCATTTGAGGATCCCCTGATGGTTGGATTAAAAAAATATATACAGAAATATTGCAGATAGATATGATAGATATAGATACACACATCCATATTCCACATATTAAATGAAGCTCCTTGTGCAATATAAAAAAGTTGTATTGTTATGAACAAAGAAGAAGAACCACAGTTGATTTTACCCCAACCCTTAAAAGGCCCTGGTGCTATTTTTCTCCCCCTCTTTCCTGCAGCTTTATCACTGAGCAGTTATTAAATTTGGAGGAGGATGTTCTAAATTTGTCAAATCGTGGGACTCCTTCCTTCCCTCCCCCCTCAGCTTCCTGTGAGTAAAGGAAGCCGCCAATGCGGCTCCACACATCGTATTTCCAGACAAGGCCAAAATAACAAGCGGGCTTTCCTTAAATGGGAACAGAAAGATGGGCGCCCAAGGTAAACACACCTCTACAGAACGTTCTTCTGGAGACGTCTTTCAAGCCAGGGGAAGAGACACCTTCCTTTTTGTGTCTGAATGTCAGCCCCCTCCCCTTCTGTCTCTTTCAAAGGAGGAAGAACAAAGTCTTTGGCCCAGACGTCCTAGCAGCCCAAAATGGAAATGTCTGCCCACCCCTCTAAAGGTCGAGGACGAGATCCTCCAGTTCAGGAGCGAGAAACAAGTGGAAAAGGTTTGATTCAGCTCCAGAGATGGGAAAGATCAGAAATAAGGCATCTGAACCCCCTTGCTCTTTCCTCAAGGAGATGTTATCTTCAGGTTTCAGACTGGCTGCTAGGCTGATAGGAATTACTCCATACAGTTCGACAAAAGTCAACGGAGATGTTAAGTCAACATTTACAGAAAGCCAACGTTGTTGCTACACCAGCCAAGGAGAGAGAGAGAGGGAGGGGGGGAGAAAAATCCAAGAATGGGTTTCATTTCAAGATTATAAAAATAAGTGTAAGTGTGTGTGTGTGTGTGTGTGTGTGTGTTGGACAGAGTATTTTATGAAGGGAAATTGCTCTCTCCTGAAGAAAGTACTGTTTCACCTCAACATTGAAATTGGAGCGCTTCCTCATTATTGCTTTGGCAGGCATCAAATGTTATCAGTAAGATGCCGCCACTGTTATCCATCAAATACTGTCCCCACTGCCAAATCCCATTGCCTGTCAGTTCTACTACAGCATCAAATTCCATTCCATAGCATCTCCGAAACTCATGCTAAATACAGACAACCCAACACAGAGATGAAATGCACGTTGTTAGTCTGTGTTCGAGACTCTGAGATAGTCTGAAGAGCATTCAGCATGAAAAACAGCTTCTAAGAAGGCAGAGGTGAATTCTGGAAAAAATTCTGCCCTACCAGAAGACTAAGAGGCAACTTAATACACATAACTGTGCTCTTTGAAGTAAAATGGTATTCCACTTATTTATCGGCTACTTTACTTCAGAGGTAGAGTGACCTTTGAGTTAAAATTACATGAGAGCAAACTCAGCTACTGTAGGACAAGTTTTATTGGTGCTATTCTTTAGCCTGCTTCATTGCTGGAGGTAGAGAAGGTGCTACTCTGTAGTATCTTATAAGGTAAAGGTTCCCCCCGCACATTTGTGCAGTCGTGTCCGACTCTAGGCGACGGTGCTCATATCTGTTTGTTAGCCAAAGAGCCAGCGCTGTCTGAAGACACTTCTGCGGTCATGTGGCCGGCATCACGTGCGCGGAACACTGTTACCTACCCACCGAAGTGGTACCTATTCATCTACTTGCATTTGCATGCTTTCGAATTGCTAGGTTGGCAAGAGCTGGGGCAAGTGCGGGAGCTCACTCCGCACGCAGGGCTAGGGATTCGAACCTCCGAACTTGCGATCTTCTGATCGACAAGCCTGGCGTCTTACCCGCTGAGCCACCACGCCCCTTGTAGTATCTTATACATAACAGAAAATAACAGTATTTTCTGTTATGTATAAAATACATGTCTGCATCACTTTGAAACTCCCCAGGCTGCCCACGAGCCCAATCTGAGAAAGCCTCATGAGGTCTTCTCTTGAGATTGGAGAAAAGATGGGAAGCTGCGGGCTACTGAGATAAGGACGGTACAACAAAAGGCAGGACAGTCACACACAACCGTCAGTTGCTTTATAACAAAGAACTGGAACAATATTATTCTCCACCCGTAAGAATGTCACCAACATCCTCTCCTTCTTTAAAAGAAAATTTGAAAACAAGTTCTATTGAATGAGAACCAATAGGGAAAAAAGCAGACAAGCTCTCTCAAATGGCATAAAAATAAAGCTCCCTCTTCTTAGGGGTGGTGCCCTATATTACCTTGCAATAAAACAATTCTCCTTCTCCTTCTGTCTTCCAGCAGGCCCAGCTCAGGAAACAAGAACCATTTATTATTATTTATTATATTTAAATTATTTATTATGTATTTATTATATTTAAATTATTTATTATTTAAATTTACAGTATATGACCGCCCATCTCCCCGAAACGGAACCATACTTTCTCTGCTGATTTTCAAGGGCACCCAGAAAATTAATCAAAGCCACCTCGAAATCCTGATGGGAGCAAATTTAGGATTTCGCTTCTACCAGGATTCTGGGTGGGAGGGATCCTATCTGGAACATATTCCAGCAAGTATTCTTCCACAAGGGAAAAAGAAATCCACTGTGTGGAACAAATAGGAATTGCACTTATCTTAGAATAATATACCCAAGAGATGCCCAAAATATACAAATCTTCCTTTTTCTATCCTGCTTAAAAAGCCTGGTTCTCATATAGCAGATGTGGGCATACATTTCTTTTCTTGTGCTTCCCTAAGTTTTCTGGACCAGAATGAAAATTTGCCAGATTGGAAATCTATCACTAAAAGTGGCCCGTCAAACCGAGCAAATTAATCCTCATTTATCTATTTATCAATCGTTATCCTTGAAAGCTAACATATTTGGTGAGGGTTGCGAGAAGGCTCAGAAATGGCAAAGCTAACGCCGGGTAATGCTCACCACCAGCAGCTGCGGCTTGATCTCTGGCGAGGTGACGCGGCATGGCACGGTGATCACATCCGTAACGTTGTGCACATAGATGACGTCTGGATGTGTTGGCTGGGGCTGCACAAAAGGCTGGGACTGATCTGCAGGACACAAAAATGGGACATCACAACTGTGCAGAGAAACAAGCCTGTTGGGCTGCTTGATAGAAATGACCTGCTACTCATCCTTAATTTTTAGACCAACAACGCTGCAAAGTAGACTAGATGAACAGACCGTGATTCTGACTGACAGCAGCAGATGAAGCTGAGTTAATCCTTGCATTGGAATCTTGCTGTTTATCGAAACACTTCGCAGTGGCAACCTTAATCTAGACATCAACAGCCAGTCTTCCTTAGAAGTAGCCCAGCCCCCCCCCCCGATTTTTTTCCCCATCAGAGCGAGTCACATGCAGGTTGATCATTTGGTAGATCTCTTTCTCTCCCCCCTCCGCACAATTTAAATAACAGCAGGTTGGCCCAGATGCATGTTGGTGTATTATTCTTTAAGGCGTAAGTCACAAGCCTTGTTAGTTAAGTACCTGCAACCCTTAAAAGGTCAGGCAGCACGTGATCCGTGATCCGGGTTGAAGAGTATAAAAGAACCTGCCCGCTCCTGCCCCCCCCCCCCCGCTTTCTACGCCTGCTTGCTTCCTACTACTTCTTATCTTTTCTGGTGTGTGGATTTGTAACACTTCCAGGGATCTGGAAGAGAACTGTAAATATTATCTGTTTGTATGAGTAACCAATACAACTGCAACTGATTTACTACAATGACTGGCGTCATTTATTGGTCTCTAATGCAAAGCGCTTTCTGAAACTCTGCATATGCAAGAAAACACACACACACCCCTAACAATGCAGACGTACTTAAATCTGTTGCAACCAATAAGGATTATGTTGCTGAAAAATTCTGCTGCACTTTCCCCCTACCAGGTCTCATTCAATGTTATGAAAGACAATTTATCTTTCAAGCCCCCAAGAGAATTTTCAAGCACCCAAAGAATGAGACTGAGAAATAGAAGCTGGGGAAGAAAACTTTCGAGAAACTGCAAGGCCTAACTCCCACGGATTTTAGTGGGCAAACCATAAACAGGACAACACCTGGATCTAACCCATTGGGCACTAATTTACTGACAGGTAGTCCTTGACTTACGACCATTCGTTTAACGACGGTCCGAAGTTACGATGGGCTCGGAATGGGTGCTTTATGGCCTGTAAAGCACTTCCGAGTGTCGCGAAACATTGCACCACCACCCTGCGGTCGCATGATTGCATTTTGGGCACTTGGCAACCGGCTCGTATTTACGACTGGTTGCAGCATCCTGCAGTCACGTGATTGCGTTTTGTGACTTTTTTGCTGTTTTCTGGCAGAACAAAAAGCTCATTAGGGAAGCTGGATTTGCTTAATGACCTGTGATTCGCTTAACGGCTGCAGTGATTCGCTTAATGACCGCCGTAAAAATGGTCGTAAAATCGAGTCCAGTCACGTGGTGACTCGACTTACGACTGCAATAACTTACAGTGGGAATTCCAGTCCCGACTGTGGTCGTAAGTTGAGGACTACCTGTATTCAACAAGGTCGGAGAAGCATGGCTTCTGGAAATCTCACCAACCTCTTTAGTAGAAGTGGCTATAGGAGATTCTGCATTTTCTTCAGTGTCACACTGCCCTGTGGAACACTCTTCCACCTGGGTTCTGGCAGCCCTCCCCCCCCCTTTTAGCCTTCTGGAAGGCCATCCAGAGCTAGTTCTTCCCCCAAGCGCCAGGACAGGGTCAGATGGGAGCCTGTGGATGGTTCGGTTGGATGCATCTAAGGAGGATGGCATCCGAGGTGCCATGTTTTGGGTCTTGGTTTTATTGTTTTAATTGTTTTCTGGTTTTTATTGCTGTGAGGTGTCCAGAACTGTGTTCTTAAGATGGGTAGTCATAAAAATAAATAAATAAATAAATAAATAAAATAAAATAAAACCGTTTATATTTATTTCTGCTCTCCTATCGTGTTGGATCTCTCTGTGTTTGTATGTATGTCTACAGCCTGCCCTGAGTCACATGACCAGGTGGGGATGAATTTACAGTAGAATGGAGCCATCTCCACCATTTTGAGCCACTGTCCAATTGCTTCTCCCATAGGAAAGATGCACTGGGGATTTTTTTTCTGGATTATTTTCTTGTTTACAGCCTCTGCTATTGTAGAGGAAAAAAGGAATAGTCTTGAAGGACAGGAGGAAGAGCTGCTACCAAGGCAACAGTGAGATAAGAGGGGCTTGAGCCCGGGCTAAGAAAATAATTTGAGAAAATGTCTCAGATGAAACCCTCTGTAGTTCACATAAAGATGTGAACTCCCCCACTCCTTGGGGGAGTTGGGTGGTGATAAATCCAATAAATGAATGAATGAATGAATGAATGAATGAATGAATGAAAGGGAGGGAGGGAGGGAGGGAGGGAGGGAGGGAGGGAGGGAGGGAGGAGGAAGCATATTCAGATTTGCAAGATTCTGCTACTATAGCTATAACAATAAAGTAAGCTTGACCTTTCTTAGTCTGGACTACAGTTTTGGGCCAACAGATCTGCCTTTTGGAACACTAACTTTCTTTTGCTGTCTGTCTGTCTGTCTGTCTGTCTGTCTGTCTGTCTGTCTGTCTGTCTGTCTATCTATCTATCTATCTATCTATCTATCTATCTATCTATCTATCTATCTATCTATCTCAAAGAGTTGTGCTGACAGATGGACAGAGTCCAGACCTCCTTTACAAAAATTCTTTTCAATGTTGTTGAGTTTGGGAAAATAACAAGGTAGGGAAAAACTGTGGAAAGAGCTTCTGGATTCTTTCCAACCCCTTAAAAGCAGTTGCCCTCTAGTAACCTCTACTGACCAAGAATGGGGATGGAAATGTGCTAAGAATGGAGGGGTCAGCAGCCTTCTGGGCCAGTACCCAATCACCTCTCCCATGGAGGGATTTTTTTTCTGGATTTTTTTTCCTGCAGACCCTAATCAGAACCAGAGAGCCAGTTTGATGTAGTGGTTAAGACATCAGGCTAGAAACTGGGAGACCGTGAGTTCTAGTCCTGCCTTAGGCACAAAGCTGGCTGGGTGACCTTGGGCCAGTCATTTCTCTCAGCCCCAGGAAGGAAGCAATGGCAAACCACTTCTGAAATCTTGCCAAGAAAACTGCAGGGACTTGCCCAGGCAATCTCCAGGAGTCAAGACTGACTTGAAGGCAACCCCCTACCCCAAAAAATCAGAACCAGACCGTTTTTAAACTTTTTCTGCTGTTGCTTCTCCCCCACACCAAATGTGACCTCATTCTGCTCAGTTTTGAGAGAATTATCATGCTGGATGAGTCCTGAGCACTTCACATTATTTCTTTCCAACATTCCAATTCCAATTTTATTCCAAAGAATAAAAACAGGATAAATGAAATGCTGCTGGATTTGTGAGTTCTCTTGCTCATTCTGCTATGCACAACCCTAGACGTCTTCCAGGAAATCCTGACCTGAAGTGAGACAGTGAAGATAATATTAAGACCATCCTTAAATAAAATCCAACGAAGGAAGAAAAGGGGCTTCTTAGATGCAGAAATATCTGCCTTTTCAGTCTTAGAAGTCTATGTTTTGAACACTGCCTGACTCTTGACCTTTGCTTCTAAGGGGAACTATTAATCCAAACAGCCTTTCCCAATCCGGTGCTTTCCAGATGTGTTGGACTACAGATACCATTATCCCTAGGCAGTGTGAGTGATTGGAGTTGTGTTTCAACATATCTGGAGGCCATCTGATTGGGGAAGGCAGATCCTACCAAGGGATGGATAAGAAATTTGCATTTCCTAAACCTGCAGGTGTACAAGAAGGTAAGTAGCCCCTAAATTCCACATTTCCTAAAGCCAGAGAATCTCATTTGCAACACAAAACCCATACACAAAATGCATATTTTAAGGAAGTATTTTCAAGAGTACATTGGGATAAAGTAAGCAAACACAAACTATCTCTTTTTGGGGAGAAAATGTTTGCAAAGCCAGATTCACTCTTTCTCAACCCAAATATGACACTCTACCTTACCTTTCTCAACTACAAACAGCATCTGACAATGCAGGGATATGTACGCTAGGAGATTTATAAATGCAACCAGTTTACAACTGAGGTCATTAGTGAATGTTACTTCCCTTGATTACTTCCAATTTGTCTTGGAGAAGAGAATGGCACAATGCCCCTCTGTTTACAGGCATCTGGAGCTTTTTCCCAACTTCCAGGGGAAAAAAATTAACAGTGATGGAACCAGTACAATAGGAAGACTTGTTTTTCACATAGGTGTTGTTATTGCAATGAAGACACAATAATGTTTTCAGCATCTCCTTTGCTGGACAGTTCCCCAATGCAACTCTGCAGACACCCTTGTCTGTTAGAGCAGAAATTAATTCCATCCCAGCTTGGTGCCTTCCAGATATCTGGGCATCAAACTCCCATCAGCCCCAGCCAGCAAAGCCAAGCTGAGAAATACCTGTTTGGTTTTGGGGGGTTTTTTTTTTTGGGGGGGGGTCACCAGGAATTGCTTTTCTCATGGGTGAGGAGTGAGAATTGCAGTGGGTGAGACCGAGAAGGACACCCCATTATTATCACCTGGATGATCATTTCCCCCCTTTGTTTTTAAAACCGGGTTTAGCCAATTTAATGTCTTACACTGTTTCCCTGTGTTTCCCTCCTTAAAATGGTGAGTGCTAGAGGTCCTTGGCAGTTGCACCAGTGAAATTCATGATGCAGTCAAAGGGGCTTGTGGGGCTAAAAAAAGGTTGTTCATGCCTTGATTGCACAGTTCTCCAGTCTGTCTTTCTCCCTAGCGAGAAAATCCATTATTATGGGTGGGTAAGACAGGAACTTTTTTTGTTGAATGTTACTTATTCTAGGTATTTGGTGTTCCATTTCCATATGAGACTCCTGGAAGTAGCAAGCAGTGATATGGATTTGCTGTATTTTATACTTTTAAAGCTGATCCTTGATGGTGGAAGAGAGATAGCAAACCAACCAAGCAACCGGGTCAAGTCTTTGAGGCTGGTCCAGCGTCATAAAAATTCCAGTTCTCACCACTTGAGGGCGCAGTTAAGGTGACTTTACAACATCCAAGTATTTCCCTTGATAACTCTACAAATGGTCAGCTTACTTTTACATTCAGGCTTGGGATGGGGTGGGGTGGGGGGAGAGAAAACAGATCAAAAGGCAACCTCCCTTACTATTACTGAAAAAGGCAGAGCCACCATTCCCACCTACTCCTTTTCATTTAATTCATGGGGATATGTAATTTGTCCTTGAGGAGAGGAGAGGAGAGGAGAGGAGGGGAGAGGAAGGGAGGAGGAGGAGGAGGAGGAGGAGGAGGAGGAGGAGGAGGAGGAGGAGGAGGAGGAGGAGGAAACACCACCAGCACCACCACAGAATTCTGCTTGAATTTTGAAATCTGAATAAACAATGCCATTTTTACAATGTCTTCCTTCCTGATGTTGTGATGCACATGAAATAATTTGCTTTCCCTTGTGGGCACTATGAAGGTTTTTCAGAGAAATAAGGTCTAACATTGTTTTTGTGCCCTCAACCTTAAGAGACACTAACAGGAAGGGGTCCAGATTGTTGCGAGGTTGAAGGCCCAAGCTGATTTTTACAGATGTAGCCCATTCTTTAAATTAACCAAGTCTTAAGCCATTGTTTTTAGCTGGAGGTAGAATAGGCAGGATATCTGAGTGGAAGAAGGAGAGATAAGGAGAGGCTGCTTACTGGTTTCCTGGCATTTTCAGCTCAAAATTACCCTCTCCCTGCTGATTTCTCACAGCAGCAGAGGTGGGTGATGAATGGTCCAGGTTTATCTGGACACTACATAAAGCAAAATTTAGAAAAGCAAATAATCTGGTTTATTGTGTTTCTTCAGAATGACTCTCTTACACCCTTTTTCCTATGGGAAGTTTATCAGATCCTTCATGGAATCCATATAGCGATTCACAAAACTGAAATCTTAGTCCAGAAACAAAATGTTTTGTTTCTGGATCTAGAGCTGGGTTTTGTTAGCTACTCGCTTTGCTGAAATGCATTCTTCTGAAAGGGTTGTGATGGTTTCAAAACGTTCTATCCCTCTAGCTTTGTCTGTATGACACACTACCTTAAAAGACTCTCTTGATGAGCTCGTAAGCCACCATTTTCTTCTCTCGGAGTGGCATGTCGTTTTAGCCATGCTTGTGATTTGTCATATAAGCCAAACCACTAAGGAGTCCCAAGGCCTGTATTTGGACTGCAAAACTTCAGATGATCATTAGATGGTAGCCGAGCCAGTTTTCTGTACCTCTTTGTGGCCATCAGGATTTTTGTAATTCAGAGATGACAGCTCTCACTTCAGGATTTTCACTGATCAGGGGCACACAACACACCAGGTTATAGCCTATAGTTGCCAGCAATTGGGCTCTGTCATCTTGGCAAAAGTCTGGTACCAAATCATGGTTTTTGGAAACCCCAAATGGGGCCCATTTCAGATTCAGGGTGATATAGCAAGCCACACAACTCACAATAGGTAAAATGTTGGTGTGCAGTGGTGTCCGTGGCACCTAGCAGTTTCATCCAGATGAAGAAATGAGCATTGCTACACTGGTTATGTGATGCGTACAATGTCACGATTCACATACAAAAGGGGTGGAGTTTTACATGGTGCCCAATGGTGAGGCCCTCAGGCCAGAAGGTACCCAACGAGTGACTGGGGAAGAGCAAGGACCTATAGCAAGTAGCTCTGGATTTTATGACGCGCCTGGGGCAAATCCAGTAGGAACCTCAGGTGCTGATGCTACCAATAGAGAAAGCAAGGGTCTGCGCTGCACGAAAATACAACGAAGAGCAACTTGGAATGTCAGAGGAATGAGCCAAGGTAAATTAGATATTGTAAAATGAGAAATGGTCAGGTTAAAAATTGACGACCTTGGCATTAGTGAATTACACTGGACAGACAACAGCTATTTTCAGTCCGAGGAATTTACCATCTATTACTCAGGACATGACAACCTGCATAGGAACGGAGTGGCATTCATTGCAAGCAAACGATTGGCCCAAGCAGTAGAAGGCTTTTCCACAGTAAACGATCGCATAATGACAATCAGAATTCGCACTAAACCCAACATCACCGTTGTCCAAGTTTATGCCCGAACAACTGATGCAAATGAACCAGAAATTGAGGATTTTTATGCCACTATTGAAGTTACGCTGAGGACAATCCCAAGAAAAGACATTATTTACTTACTTGGCGATTTTAATGCAAAAATCAGCACCCAAACAGAGGTAGGAATCACTGGAAGTTTTGGGCTGGGAGAAAGAAATGAGGCAGGCAATCGATTGGTACAATTTTGCCAAGAAAACCAGTTTCAAATCATGAATACATGTTTTGAACAGCATAAGCGTCGCTTATACACATGGACCTCACCTAATGGACTTCATTGCCATCAAATAGACTATGTCCTATGCAATCACCGTTGGACCGGCTCAGTCCTGGCAGTCAAAACTTATCCAGGTGCGGACTGTGGCTCAGACCATGAACTGCTGGTGGCCAAGATCAAAGTCAAACTCTGTAACATCAAGAGGACAACGCCACCAAAAAAGTTTGATGTCACCAAAATTCCTTCCACATATGCAATTGAAGTTAAAAATAGGTTTGAAGTTTTGGACACTGCTGAGAAAATGCCTGATGAACTATGGCAAGAAGTTCAATCGCTTATCATTGGCGCAGCAGATGATTACATACCACGGAAGAAGGCAGAGAAAAGGTGTAGATGGCTCTCAGAGAATACCATCCAAATAGCCGAGAGGAGAAAGGCAGCTAATGCAGTGGGCAATCGTGTAGAAGTAAGAAGATTGAATGCTGTTTTCCAAAGGGCAGCAAGGAAAGATAGCGAAGTTTACTGGGAGAAACGTTGCAAACAGTTAGAGGAAGACTATACAAAAGGACACACTAGGAATGCTTTTGCACAAATCAAAAAGATTCGGGCACCATTCAAGGCTAGCAAAGGTATCATCAAGGGAATAAGCAAGGGAAAGAATTGTCTGACCAACAAGGTGTCATGAATAGATGGCGAGAATATGCAGAAGAGCTGTATGCTACTAGTACAGAGGAGCAACATCAAAGAGAGGAGGATAAGGAAACAGAACTAGAACCAGCCATCCTTGATGAAGAAGTCAAGTGGGCAATGAACCAACCTCAAAACAACAAGGCCCCAGGAGTTGACAACATCCCTGCTGAATTGTTAAGGCCAGTACCAACTGCAATTATCAGAGCTTTGTGCCAGAAAATTTGGGAAACCACACATGGCCACATAACTGGAAACAATCAGTGTTTATTCCATTGCCAAAAAAGGGGGATTCAAAGGAGTGTTCTAACTACCGCACTGTTGCTCTCATACCTTACGCTAGCAAGATGCTACTGAAAATCATAGAACAACGCCTGGCTCCAATCATCGAAAGGGAACTGCCAGATGTCCAAGCTGGTTTCCGATGGGGCCGTGGCACCCGTGATCACATTGCAAATGCTCGATGGATAATGGAAAAATGTCGTGAATATCAAAAGAATATTTATATGTGCTTCATCGACTACAGGAAAGCTTTTGATTGTGTTGACCATGACAATCTATGGAGAGCCCTAGCAGACCTTGGGGTGCCACTACTTTTAGTGAAGTTGATGAAATCACTATATGTAAATCAGGAAGCCACTGTACGAACTCAATATGGTGACACTGATTGGTTCAAGATCGAGAAAGGTGTGCAAGAAGGTTGCATTCTGTCACCTTTCTTATTCAACTTGTACGCCGAAGTGATCGTCAGGAAACTGGAGCTAGATGAATCAGAAATTGGGGTAAAAATTGGCAGAAGAAACATCAATAACCTTAGATACGCGGATGATACAACCCTTGTCTCAGAAACCCAGGAAGGCCTAAAGCACCTAATCATGAGACTCAAAGAAGAAAGCGAGAAGTTTGGCCTCTTTCTGAATATCAAAAAGACCAAACTCATGACAACTGCAAAGAATGGAAACATCAGAATAGTAATTGATGGAGATGAGGTGGAATGCGTGGAACAATTCACCTTTTTAGGATCAGTGGTCAATCAAAATGGCGAATGTAGCCAAGGAATTAAATGCCAAATCATGCTGAGTCATACAGCAATGATGAGTATGAATCAAATTTGGAAAAGCAAGGATGTCAGCTTGACGACTAAGTGTAGACTAGTCCGCACTATCGTGTTCCCCATAACTACTTATGGCTGTGAAAGTTGGACGATGAAAAAGTTGGATAGAAGGAAAATTGATTCTTTTGAACTATGGTGTTGGAGGAGGCTCTTGCAAATCCCTTGGACTGCAAAGATAACGAATAAAGAAGTGTTGAAGCGCATAAAACCGGACATGTCACTAGAAGGAAAAATAACAGAACTTAGACTTAGTTACTTCGGTCATGTCATGAGATCAACATCGTTGGAGAAAGACGTTATGCTTGGAACGGTCAGTGGCAAAAAATGACGAGGACGCCAAAGAACTCGCTGGTTGGATGTAATCAAAGCAGACGCAGGCCAAAATTTAAAGCAACTGAAAGAAGCCGTACAAGATTAGAAATCATGGAGAGAGCAGGCTTATGGAATCGCCACGGGTCGGATACGACTGAATGGATAATTTGATTCGATTCATAAGGCCTTGAAGACTTGGTTATGTGCCTGGGCCTGCGGCCCTGAGTGTGTTAAGGGTTAGGGTTCCCTGGTTATATTTACATCTATGGCTATAATTTTTCTCGGCTGCTATATATATTTACTTTTGTATTGTGTTTGTACTTGGTTTTAATCGATTTTATGATTGTTCTCCATCCAGAGTCACTTGTCTGAGATGGACGGCCATAGAAATTGAATAAAGAAATAAATTAAAAAATAAAAATTTGTCTCTGCCTGTTTTAACTTAAGATGTCATGCAGGGGTGTCTACAAGGGATGGTCAAAAAAGTCAAGACACGCAACACATAAAAGACAGGCAGAGCTCCAATCGGACCATTGTGACCACCTTCTCGTCTCCTTTAACCATACTCTGCGGACACCCCAGATGTCACGCAAAAGCACCCTGTGGCATGCCAAGTGTAGTAAAGCCTCTAGTAGTAGCAAATGGAGAAAAACAAAAATGGCTTCTGGTATATTTCTTTGCCCAGGAGCTAGAGAAAAAGTGTCCTGAATTCTTCACAACCTTTGATGAGTCATAAGCAATACTGTCCAGCTGCCAATCGCATTGGATGAAAAAGCCCTGATGACTCACACTCACTTCCTACCCGTTAAATTGTGATTCATCCACCCATTGGCTCCTTCGATGGGGTCACTTTCCTCTTAGGGGGCTTCATCCTGCAGTTGTCCCTTCCCTGGGGCATCTTTCAAAGTTTCCCACCAAAGATGAAGAAGCAACTCAATAATTGGTGAGTGAAATTTGCAGGAGATAAAGAAATAAAGGAAAGGATACTGTATCCTGCATATATATATATCCCGGTACTAAGCTTAATTATTTCATATTTTCATGTTTGAAAGCTCTCCACATCTGGGCAGATAGCATCAGATATCATTTGTTGAACCCTGGGTTGTCTGCAGGTATGCAAAAAAGTCAGGATGGCCGCAGAGACCTCTTGACTGAAGCCCCGCCCCTTTTCACACAGGCGTTAAAAAGGGGTGGGGCTTTGATGGTGCCATCATGGCCAATATCTTGACTTTTTAAAATCCCCCAAGCACCTTTGCCTTGCAGCTTCCTCCCCAAATCAATGCTCTGGAAGTTCTGCGCGGTGGAATTTTATCATGTTCTGTTTCTCTCTCCCGCTGCCGGATTTTATCAGCCCACGGAAAGGAATTCAAGTCAGTCTGGCATTCCTGTTTCAGGAATGGCTTCATAGGAGGAGTCTGCTTATTTATGGGCCTCAAACAGGTGGGGTGAGAAAAAAAATGCTTTCCCTTGAGAATCCCAGGCCTTTCTTCCCAGAGTGTGAGAACAATGACAAGGTCTATTTCCCCCCCTTTCATTTTTAGCCTGATGCCGAAATCCCTTGGCGTGCTTCAGACGGAAGCTGAACTGCTCCATCACAATGTCCTGATCTTGCTTTTGTTTCATCAGCCTCCCCCGTGTAGTTTTGCTGATCCACCCAGGGCTTGGAGCACGGCAAGAATAGGGAATCGGCACAGAATAGGGAATTTTATTTTCTCGCATTGCCCCAACTCATAAATATCCCAGCAATTTTTCTTTGAGAAACTGCATGCTCCTGTTTTTTATCTGACCGGTTGCAGATGTAAGTAATTGTTTGGATGGTTTGTTCTGAAAACAAATTGTGGCTGAAGGCAACAAAAGTCACACAAAGGAAGGAAATCTATGTGCATGAATACACAACCGAGGGGCTCGGTTTTTGCATCACCCTTCACTTTGTTCTTGAGTTAGCACACTTTTGCACCCTGCAAGAAAATGAAACGAGTTTGCACAACACACCACAGGCATCTGCAGGGCAGCAAAGACGAGAGTGACTCCACATGTGCCAAGATGCCCTTGTGCAACTCACGCAAGTTACTGTATGTCATTTGAGCAATGACACTGTGATATGTGCAACATCACAGTGGGGCCTACTGGATGCCTATGCTTCAAACTCAGCTCCAAAACCTCCTCCTCAGACAATCAAGGCAGAACCTAATGAAGATTAGCATGTTGTGCCAATTTAGCAACGAGATCAAAGATCTCTGTCTTTTCTAATTGATTTGGAAAAGGTCAATGTTCAAACAAATTCCCTGTTGAATCTTTGGAGCAGGAGATTCTCAACTTGCAACATCCAAAATTGGCGCCAATTGTCATCTGAAACCAGTAAACACACAAGGCACAATTGCACTGCCTCTACATAATTAGGTTAGTTTGGAATAAATTTAAATTAAATCAATGTCAGGTTTTGTTGTGAACATGTCCACTTTTTCAAAGGAATCCCCCGGCTGGGGTTGGTTCTCTTTGGGCGAACACTTTTGTGGCACATCTAGATTTTGGCTGTTGGTTATTTCTCATCTCAGGAGTTGGGTAGGACCTTTTCCAACTAACAGACATTATTAAAAGGCAGAAGATCCTCCTATTTTTTTTCTTCTTATTTTTAATCTCGCTTACCAAGGTGGAGCGTTTGGCACCCAGAGCTGGCTACAATTGAATGGGCCTATGCAAGCCAAATAATAATTAAATAATAAATGAATGACTCAAGCAATCAATTAGTCCAAGGGCCAATATGGCTTCTGGCCCAGGAGATATTGCATAACCCTGACATAGGATGATAGCAAACATTTCCTTCTCCAGATGTTTGTGGAATACGCTTGCTAGAATTGGCCTGGGGGTTCTTGAAGTTGCAATCCCCACCTATTTGGAGTGCTTCTAGCTGGGGAAAAGAAGGACAAATCCGCAGGAACGTTGCAGTGGGAAGAAGAAAGATGGCTTCCCTAAGCCACAAGGGTCCAGCCCTTTCTTGACTGAGAGCTACAGTACATGCCTAGAGAGTGGTTTTTTGGGCTCCAAAAGGTGAGCAGGGTCAGAGCAATGAAACAGGCAAGGCCAGGACAAAGAGCTACTCAGCAGGGGAGTCATAGGTGGTCCATTACTGGAGATTTTCAAACAGAGGTTGGACAGCCATTTCTCTGGGATGGTATGAGAATTCCTGTCCTGAGCAGGGGGTTGGACTAGGACACCTTCAAGATCCCTTCTGTGATGTTCTGCTGGTCTCCATCCAGACACTAGCTAGGTCCAACTCTGTTTTGCTTTGTTAGGGTGCCATGACATTAAGCAGATGCCCACCCCAAGTGCGGAATCATTTCCCCTTGGTCCCATGTGAAGAATGACAATTTGACAGAAATGTTTGGGAATTATTTTGTGAAACACACCCAATGCTTTGAGGGAGACACATGTAGCCATGGGGACTTCCTGATTTAAGACAGCCTCCCGATGGGCTTATTTTTAAGTGGCAGCTTTCCTTGGAACAGCTGAAGGTTTCAGTGAAATTCTATAGTGCAGTGCTTTCTAAAGTGCCGCTGTTGGCAACACACCAACGGCGGCAGCGGCGCGGCGGCACGCGTGGGGGCGGCGGCAGGGGTGTGCGCGGCGGCCTCCGCTAAAACACAGAAGTGCTGATGGCGCACTGCTGCCGCCGCCGCCATGCACGCCCCCACTGCCGCTTCCGGGTTGTGTGGTGACACACCAGACTGTGTGTTGCGACACACTAAAGTGTCGCGACACACAGTTTGGAAAGCTGTGCTATAGTGGATCTTACTACATAGTGTCCTACAGAAGGTTGGACAATCTCTCTCTCTCTCCTTTTTTATTTTTTCCCCTTTTTATTATGTTGTTATAAGTCTGAACACATTGTGTTGTTCCAACCCACTGATGTTTGTATAATATGATTGAAGACGATCAACATCCTATTATTTAAATAGCTTAGAATATTAAGAACAGAAAAGAGAAAGAAGAGTGGACAATCTTGATCGCCATCTGCCCTCCATGAACTGTCTGTACCACTCTTGCTCAATTAAATGAAAGAGAAAATCTGCTTTGGAAACTGATTTGAAAGAAGGAAAGACCTGGGGAGAAGATCTCATGGGTGGTCTTGCATGCGTGCATGGAGTGACTCTCGTGGTTTGGGTTTTCTCCAGTGGTCTGCAGCCTTTCTGGCTTCCCCCACTTCCATGAAATCTGAAGAGAAGACATCAGAAGGGCACTCCATCCAGAGAGGCGTGTCCAGGGGTGTGTGGTGGTCATAAAAGATGGTGAGTGCAACTCTGTGACTGAAGCCCCATCCCTTTTTTACATGCACCATGGTCACCATCTTGACTTTTTTTGCTGCCTCCTGCAGATGCCCTGGGCCCCGGCCCTTTTCAGATTGGGAAGTGTAGCCAGGTAGGAAGGCTTCTGAGGGATGCATCTTCAGCAGAAAACCCCAGCACCCTCTTCTACCTGCCCACAATAAAGAAACACCACCAAAAGAAAGTTGATAGAAATTCTTGGGCACCTTGAGAATGAAGTAGAAAAGCAAAAGCGATGTAGCTATTCCAACCCAGCTTCCTTCTGGCTGATCCCATCCTCATCTGGAGATGTAGGAGCTGGAGGGCAACTGTCCTCTTTCCCTCAAACAATACAAGGGCTTCTGCTGGTCCTTGAGCATTGAAAGGAGGAGCTTTCTTTCCCATCAGTAGGGAAGGACCATGACTGTAAAAGGAACAGGCCCTTCCCAGTTCTGTGTTTATGGAGTAGTAATTTCATGATCTGACTGCATGGATGTGTTGCTTTTCAAAGTCAGGTGCTTCCATTCCTGATGCGGAATCAGTCTGGTGACTTATATTCTGCCCAAATTCACCACCTGCATCTGTAGATCATGGTCTACACAAGCTTCAGCCAGGACGACACACAAATCTCAGCCCCGCATATTCTTTTCTTGTTTTTCTTTGCCTGTATGCTACAGACCAGGTTGGTTTCGTTTCTCCAGCTTTGCTCTACCGAACGACGACAAGGATGGCCTCGCTCCGGCTTCCGACCCCCGCAGTTCCTGCTTCTTCAGCACTTCCACTTGACCCAACAACCTCCTTGACCTGTGCTGGGTTTTAAGCTTGGGAAGCTCCACCCTGCCTGCCTTCCTGCAAACTCCCCTCGACCTGCCGAGCCAGACAGTCTGTCTGCAAAGGCTCCAAAAAAGAAGCCCCTCTCCATCTCCTTGGACTTTCCTGACAGCTGATAAGCCGCTCACATTCCACAGGGCCTGCCCGTCCCTGCCTGCAACGTGCGGTCTGGCTTGCCATGGTTTTCTCTCCTTGGAGGAGCTGTGGGTGGCTTGAAGGAGGCTTGAAGGGGAAGGAAGCAGGTTGCCTTCACAGCTCAAATATCACATCCTGCCTTGGCAAACTCCCACTTCACCAATCGAAGGTGCTGAATTGCCTGTATCCAGGTTGCAGGGTCTCCAACAGACCTCTTGATCTCTCGCTGGGCAGGGGCTGTTACCTGGGAAATGGCTGCCAAGCTCATCAGGCAGATATTACTTCAACAAAGAAGTATTCAGGGCTTCAGATTCAAAGGCCAGTAGGGGATCTGGAGCATCCAGGGATGCAAAGGTAGCACCTGTCTGCACCTGAGGGTACCAGGATCAGTTTTTGATCATACAGTGTGTTACTCTTTTGCTGCTGTTATTCTCACTTGGTCATTCACTGCCCTGAGTCCCAATGGATTGGAGCACTCTGCAAATACCCTTAATAAAGTAAATAAATATTAACTTCCTTCAAGCAGTCCAGCCCTTTCCTGGGATTGCATGGTTGTCCTTTGCAGATGTTGAGTGATCCAGGAGGGAAGAACGTGTTTGGATTCAGGAGTTGGGTGCTCTGCTTGTGCCTCCTTGTGACCGGAAGGCCTTTGAATTGGAAGTGCTTCCCCACCCTGTTAAATAGCAATCATTGATTCATTTCTCTAGATCAGTGTTTCTCAACCTTGGGAACTTTAAGATGTATGGACTTCAACTCCCAGAATTACCCAGGCAGCATGGCTGGCTGGGGAATTCTGGGAGTTGAAGTCCATACATCTTAAAGTTCCCAGGGTTGAGAAACACTGCTCTAGATGAAATTTCCCTCAACTCCTGATGAGCTCAAAGGCATGCCCATGTAGTCTTCATAAGTGATTGGCTTCCAGAATGTTCTAATCTCCCCGACTAGCCTACAACCCTGGGATTTCCTGCTCTGTAGATAGTCTGAACTACAACTCCCATTATCCCTCACCAACAGTTATACCAATTGGGTATGATAGAAGCTGCAGTTTAACCCTTCTGCGTGGCAGACTGAAGAAAGTTGGATTTACTCAATCAAGGCAATGTTGTCTCAAGACAGATTGACAACCCCCGAGAATTGTTTGGGCTTCCCTGGCTTTGTGGCCTCCAGAGCACCATAAGATCCTTAGCTTTTATAAATGTGCTCCTTAAATATATTTTAAATATATTTAGTAAGCCTTTTATAGGCTAAATGCGAGGGAGGGGAAGAAGAAGAAGAAGAAGAAGAAGAAGAAGAAGAAGAAGAAGAAGAAGAAGAAGAAGAAGAAGAGGAGGAGGAGGAGGAGGAGGAGGAGGAGGAGGAGGAGGAGGAGGAGGAGGAGGAGGAGGAGGAGGAAGAGGAGGAGGAAGAGGAGGAGGAGGAGGAGAGGAGGAGGAGGAGGGGGGAGGGGGGAGGGGGGAGGGGAGGGGAGGGGGAGGGGGAGGGGGGAGGGGGAAGGGGGAGGGGGAGGGGGAGGGGGAGGAGGAAAGACCCTCCCAAAAACAACCCTCCCAACATTTCCAGCTTCACTCTCACTATTTCCACCCCATCAGGGGAAAAGATAACCACACTTCGTTTTCCTTCCAAAGCAACTTACAAACTAGAAATAGAGAAAATGCCAACTCAGAAATCCAAACCACATTTTAAGAATTTTGAAACATTTCAAAGTCAACTAAATTCAGGCAGAAAAGCTAAGAGAGATGGACAAACAGAAATGCCAAGCTCTTGATACTCAAAGCAAGGGAGGAAAAAATCTATCAGAGGATTGGTCTATTGAGAAATCAATTAAAGCCGCTAAATCTGTTCAAATGTGATTGCCATCAGGAAGCGCTGGATTTGAATTTGGCCTAATGGTTTCTTCCTTTCTGCTTATGAGCTTCTCTTTTAACCCTCCTCCTCCTCCTCCTCCTCCTCCTCCTCCTCCTCCTCCTCCTCCTCCTCCTCCTCCTCCTCCTCCTCCTCCTCTATTATTTGATTCAAGGACTTCCCTTGGTTTCTTTGATCTTTGACTATAAATAAGGGTATAGACCAGGGCTTTCCAAAGTTTTCCCGCGGCGACACACCAACCGCCGTTGGTGTGTCGCCGCGGGAAAACCCGGAAGTGCCGCCGTTGCGGCAGCGCGCAAAAACCCGGAAGCGCTGCTGCCGCTTTCGTTTTTTGCACGCCGCCATTGGTGTGTCACTGCGGGAAAACCCGGAAGCGCTGATGATGATCAGCGCTTCCGGGTTGTGTGGTGACACACCAGACTGTGTGTGGCGACACACTTTTGTGTCACGACACACAGTTTGGAAAGCTCTGGTATAGACATATAGAGCAGTGAAATGTATTTTATGGGTGGAATTTGCTCTACAGATTGGAAGGCCATGGAACAGAATCTGGATTCTTGAAAAAGTGATAATTTGATTCTTGATGATGGGAGTCCCTGTTTCAAGAAAAAAGTGTGGCTTTCCACTTTATCACTTTACTTCCTTCTTGGTAAGAGGCTGGCAAAATATTGTGGTTTCATGAAAGCAGGCATCACTTGCCATCAATATGGTGGGTTGAACTATCACAGAGGCTGTTCTAGAACTGTTGAGTTCTTCATACTGGACTTGCCTAGCTTTCATTCCAGAATTGCTAGCGCTGGCCAGGAACCAGACTACTCAAGAGTAATGGCTCCTCTCATGGCATCTCTCCATGTAACTTCCTGCTCCATTGCCTCTCTGCTGTTTAGCTTTCAACGTAATAGCATCAACGCTCTTGTGGGCTACGCAGACACGGCTTGAGAATGAAGTAAGAGTTTACAGATGAGGATGCAGGAGCATGGAGTTCTAATACTGCCCCATCACTGGTCTGAGGGTCCAATCAGATCTGCTTGGTGGCTGCACCTCCAATGAGGACTCATCTCTAAGAGACATGACCCATAGCTGGAGTGAAGGAAGGGCTGAACCCAACTCAGGGATGCAGGATGTTTCGTAGAACTATCTAGTTTCTGTCTGTAGCTTGAATCATGTCAACTGGATTTCTATTTTCTCAGTGGAAACGTTTTGCTCCTTATCCAAGAAGCTTCTTCAGTCTGAGTGACTCAGACTGAAGAAGCTTCTTGGATAAGGAGCGAAACGTTTCCACTGAGAAAATAGAAATCCAGTTGACATGATTCAAGCTACAGACAATTCCACCTGGATGACTGAGAACCTTCATAGACATATCTAGTTTCTGATTTCCACTTCCAAGTTTAACTAGGGGAAGGGTTGTACCCAGATACGTATTAAAAATCAGAGATTCTCTTCTGCCATGTTCCTTCACTATACAAAGGCTGCTGTTGTGGATTTTAAAAAGCAGTTGTCACTTTACCAGGACAAGCGAAATATTTTAAGAGTTCAAGATTTTATGCTTTCTGCTTCAAGAGTTCCTTTTCTTCTAGCCTCTGGCTAGATGGTCACATAAAAATGGCTGATTGAGGGGAGTTCCTGGTATAAAAAGGAATAATTACAACACAGCTGCAGCTTTGCGTGCCAGGTTTGGAAGGATTACGTATGTTGTTTTGTCTTTTAATGTTGTCCATTAAATCCAAGGAAAAGATATTTATGAGTATGGAAGAAGGACTTACATAAGAAGATCAGCACAGCTTTATTCTTCAGATGCCACCAGAACTAATTGGAATGGGCAACAATTGCCATGGAATTTGGCCCCAATTCTTTGTTCCTTAGCCCTACCATTCTCCATAACTCAGTCTTTCCTGTTTGCTACTGCTTTCTTCTTCCTGATGATTCTTCTGACCACATTAGTGAGATGCCCAACACAATCAGCAAACCTTCATTGTTTTGTACTCCAGACAAGATAGCTCTACATGCCCGCTTTCATTCCTCATTCAGGAAGTCTCTACCCTGCCCGGTTTGAGGTGTGAGTGGGTACAATGCAGGGGCAGACAATGTGGCAACACTCCAGATGCCGGCTGCGGGGGCTGACCCCAACAAGGTTGGAAGTAAAGAGGCTGAGATGGAGTGAGAACATTATCAAAACACCCTGCAGGTGCTCTCAGAAACCATGGCTGAGTTTACCCAGTAAGGGCAGGAGAAAAGGATGCACGGTTTAAACCCTGGAGTAGACATATAAGCGAGGGGCATGGTGGCTCAGTAGGTAAGACGCCAGGCTTGTTGATCAGAAGATCGCAAGTTCGGAGGTTCGAATCCCTAGCCCCGTGTGACGGAGTGAGCTCCCGCACTCGCCCCAGCTCTTGCCAACCTAGCAATTCGAAAGCATGCAAATGCAAGTAGATGAATAGGTACAACGTCGGTGGGAAGGTAACAGCGTTCTGCGTGCGTCATGCCAGCCACATGACTGTGGAACCGTCTTCGGACAACGCTGGCTCTTCGGCTAACAAACAGAGATGAGCACCGGCCCCTAGAGTCGGACACGACTGCACAAATGTGTGGGGGGGAACCTTTACCTTTATCTAGACATATAAACATGACTAGAGTGTTGGATTCTGCAATAGCTGATTGGTGTCATTTTAAGAGCATCTGCAACTGAAGCTACTTATCTGAGTCTGGCCCATGAAATTTCCACTGCTAAGCTCATCAATGCATGCTTGGGTTCCTAGAGATAAATTAATTGCTGTCCTTGGATGGAGCTCTGATACTTTGGATTCCAACTTTCACAGCCTTGGCCATTGGCCAGGGGCATCCGAGGGGTGGGGGGGTGGGGGCACAAACATTCAAGATAGAAGTTACAATGGTCCAATTGAAGCCCTGATCTCTTCTTTACATGTGATGCATGTAAAAAAGGCATGGAGCTTCAATGCGGCTGCCATCTTCATTTTTTTTTCACCCAGGTGTCTCTGTCCTTGACTATTTATTTTATTTATTTATTTATCAAATTTTATCACCACCCATCTCCCACCACAGGAGGGACTCTGGGCGGTTTACAATAAAATGATCTATTAAAACAGGAAGTATAAAATATAGATACAATATATAAAATGTAATACAATTATTAAATAATTATAAAAATAAAAATAAAAACCAAGTGGCAAAAGTGGCAAAATGGTCTAATTCAGTCCATGTGTGAGAAGAGCACTCTAAGGCCCTAGCCATCCCCCAAGAGCAACTATTCCCTTCCCGGCCCCAAGCAAGGTGACAAAGCCACGTTTTCAGGTTCCTCCGGAAGGTCAGGAGCGATGGAGCTAACCTCACCTTTGGGGGCAGGATGTTCCCGAGGGCGGGGAGCTACTGCAGAGAAGGCTCGTCTCCTGGACCCCACCAGATGGAATTCTCTTACAGACGGGGTCCGCAGCATGCCCTCTCTGCATGATCGGATGGGACGGGTTGATGTATTGGGGACGAGGCGGTCCCTCAGGTAACCTATGAGGGACTGTGCTACTGACTAGGACTGATTGGAACTGGATATATGCCCTGGTCCCCAGGGTGGTCCCCATACGTACCTGGAGATACCATCACACCAAGCTCCATACCCCACCTGATTATATTTCCTTTTGGCTCCAAATCTTACTACATTTCATTTCTTTTCTTTCTCCTCTGTCATCTTTCCTATAGCACCATAATCAATCAATCAATCAATCAATCAATCAATCAATATTACCTTTAACGAAGACATATAACGTGGCTTTCAGTTCCTCAGCAAAGGGGAGATGGACATAAGAGCAGGTGAAGTAGCCTGTATCGCTGGCGACAGCTCGGTTGACTCCAAGAGTGCTGCTGGAATGCCATGGCTTGTCCAAATAGTTCTGCTCGTAAATATGCCACCGCTTGCTGTTGGTGTTCTGGCCATTTCCAGCTACCCACCTCAAGCCACGGGAGCCCCTGGCAACAGAAAGTAAGGTAAAGGTAAAGGTTCCCCCGCACATTTGTGTAGTCGTGTCCGACTCGAGGGGCCGGTGCTCATCTCCATTTGTTAGCCAAAGAGCCAGCGTTGTCCAAAGACGCTTCCACGGTCATGTGGCCGCATGACACGCGTGGAACGCTGTTACCTACCCACCGAAGTGGTACCTATTCATCTACTTGCATTTGCATGCTTTCGAATTGCTAGGTTGGCAAGAGCTGGGGCGAGTGCGGGAGCTCACTTCGTCACGCAGGGCTAGGGATTCGAACCTCCGAACTTCCGATCTTCCGATCCGCAAGCCTGGCGTCTTACCTGCTGAGCCACCACGCCCCAAACAGAAAGTACCTTTCCATCAGTTTCAGGCATAACGTTAAAAGCCAGTTTGGTGCAGTGGTTTAGATGCTGGACTAGGAACGAGGAGACTGAGAGTTCTAGTCCCGCCTTAGGCATGAAAGCCGGCTGGGTGACCTTGGGCCAGTCACTCTCTTTCAGCCCAACCCACCTCACAGGGTTGATGTGGTGGGGAAAATAGGAAGAGGGAGCATTATGTACGTAATAAAGTCAGGACATGAAAAATAAAAAAGCAGGTGCAGTATGTGCCGGATACTATATATATACAGTATGTGCCGGACTCATATTTAAATAACCTGGGCTCTTCAGATAGGATGGATGGCCGCTGCTCTAAACCTCACGCAGTTTGTCACGCTGCCATGGGAGTTGAAGTCTGATTAAGCCTAGATGTCAGCACTGGAGTAAATTGCATGACATTAATTTGAGTTTGGCCATGCTTCGTACTGATGTGTTTTCTATGCCCAATGAAGGTTTTCTGGCAACAGTAGGGCATGTGCTCCCAAATATAACATCGCCTGGTCCAGTGATCTTCTTCTTGTAGCCCCCAGGAATCAAAAAAGAGAAGAAATTATAAGGCAAGGGGACAGGCTATTTGGAAATAATTAGGAGGTGGTAATCTGGAACACAAATGTAGTGCCTGTCTGCTATGCTTTAAAGCAGCTGCCTTGTTTGTTTGTTTGTTTGTTTGTTTGTTTGTTTTGGCCAATATTTAAATGCTACCTCCTTGTATGACTCTAGGATTTTTCCCAGGATGGCCTGGCTATCCTCTGTCCCTGTCATTTGATCCCTGGAAAAGACATGGCTGCTTTAAAGAGCTGAAAACAAGTGCCAAGTTTGCACATCTTAAAGCTCTGAAGCACTTTGGGGGGAATCAAATCTGAAGTGCTGCACATCCCTACAGAATATTTCAGGACGTTCTCCCATTCATCCTGTCCCTCTTCTGAGTTCCATCAGGAGATACCAATTTCCAGCCAGAACTTGTTGGGACTTACAAGAAGGACTCCCAAGATGAATATATTCACACAGAAGAAGACGGTATTTCTAATATTCTGGTCCTACACTGTTCAGGACTTTATTCTTTGAACTAAAGCTGGACACATTTTTTCCCCAAATCCTTTAACCTTTATGGGCAAAAAAAAAAAGGTGAATGATATCTCCAAATTTCTCCAGAGCAAAGGACATTTTCAAACAATATCTCCCAGGATGGACCTTCCCCCCTCAATCAATGGCAGTAACACCATTACTGTACTGGAAAAAAACCTCCTGAGGGGGAATCTCATCCTGAAGTCTTTCCTTGTGATGGAATGGAAAGATGGAAAACTAGAGACCACAGACCAGCACACAGAGAGAATTGGACAATGAAAGGTGAGATGTTTACAAACACTCCATAACCACAGTCATCGCAAAAGGATTGTGACACTACCTCTTTCCGCATGGGAATTTCTCCAAAATTCTCTGTTTCTTTGAAAGAAGTTCTAAAATAAATCCTCTCTTTTTAGATAGAATGAGAAATGAATGCTCTAGAACTTTCTTGTTTTAGCCCAGCCTTCTCCAGATTTCCCCCTGACATGTCCCTTTCAAAACACTTTTTCCCAAACACCTATCTTGCAGGGATTTTTTTTACAGATTTTGAACTAGGGAAAGACAGATACCGTGAATCTGGTTAATCTGGTTTTTTGGGGAGGGGGGTTGCCTTTGAGTCAGGTTTTGTTTTTGTTTTACTCCTGGCAATTGCCTGGACTAGTCCCTGCAGTTTTCTTGGCAAGATTTTCAGAAGTGGTTCGCCATTGCCTCCTTCCCAGGGCTGAGAGAGAGGGACTGGCCGAAGGTCACCCAGCTAGCTTTGTGGCTAAGGCGGGTCTAGAACTCACGGTCTCCCGGTTTCTAGCCTGGTGCCTTAACCACGACACCAAACTGGCTCTCATAATGTTGTATCTATCTTACCCCAAAGTCTGTTTCAGCAGTTCTTGCAAATCCATGCCCCCAAGACATTCTTCATGGACTGTTTTTTGCATCTCTGTATGGAACCACACTTAATTTTCCCTCTGACCTGAGTTGTTTAGGGAAAACTGATATTTTTAGGCTGCTTCCTTATATCTCAGGCTCTAGAAGGTATTTCAGGGCAAACATCCCCTGGAAGTCTAAATTCCCATTTTGTTTGGGATTCCCAGGGCACCAGCTATTTACCTGCAAGTGATGCTGAACGAATCTCCAGCTTCAATTATAACATAGTCACGATTGATGTTCAGTTCAGGTTTCATAAGACTTTCTTGCTTTGCAAGAGCTGAGCCACATGGAGGGAGGGGGGAGGAGAGAGAGAGAGAAAGAGAAAGAGAGAGGGATCAGTTGAGAACACTACAATTACAATTATTTTTGTTCTTTATTTTTCCTGCTAAGAGGAGAAGAATAACAATAACTGCAAAGTCACATGGCTTGGTGGTTTTCTGCAATGATTATAAAATAGAAAGTTATCCTATTCTTTTGTTTGTCTTGGAAAACAGAAGTAACTTCTGATATTGCTTAGTTATTCCATCCTAATTCACAGTGCGTTTCACCAAGATGCAGATCTGAAAGAGTGGGATCAAAATAGTCCCCCGATAATGCACGACACGTTCTGAAACGTCCAATCTCGGCGTTGGAATAGGACTTTTCCTTCCAAATATGTAAATTTTGGATTGGAGATTCTGTTCTTGGTTCATAACTATGGATACATTTTAAGCAATCATCCATCAGATGTCCTAAATGTTATTTCACATCCCCTGACAAAAATAGTAGTCAAACACCAAAATTAAAAACAAAAGAAATAAAGCAATCAATTCTTTGTCCATCTTGGATGTATTCATTTAGTCAATTTTGACCCCAGCTTTTAATTTATAGAACATTGAAGGGGGCTAAGATTTAAAAAATAAAGAATTACAAAAACAGGGACATAGAATGGGAAAGCCTGACAATTAAATATGCAGATACAAAATGTCATTGACAGGTGAACAGTATCAAACACTGTAAACTGTTCTCATCCACTGTCCTCGGCTGGAGAGTTGCCATGCCAAATAAATCTGTGAACTAGCATGAATTACATTATATTTATTTATGTGTTCAATTTATATCCCATCTTTTCATTCAGAAGCTCAAGGTGGCACATGTAATGCTACCTCCTCCTACATTGGCCCACAACAGCAACCCTGTGAAGAAGGCTTTGGGCTGAGAGACAGAGAGAGGTTGGTTCAATGTCCCCCATGGAGCTTCTGTGGGACTAGAACAGGGGTGGGGAACGTCCGGCCCGCGGGCCGTATAAGGCCCACAAAATCATTTGGTCTGGCCCTCTAGGAGCTCCCGCCTGCAAAACCCGCCCCCTTCCGCGCGATTGGCTCCCGCCTGCAAACCCCACCCCTTCCGCGTGATTGGCTCCCACCTGCAAACCCCGCCCCTGGTTCTTGTGATTGGCTCCTGCCTGCAAACCCCACCCCCTTCCACGCGATTGGCTCCCGCCTGCAAACCCCACCCCTTCCGCGTGATTGGCTCCCACCTGCAAACCCCACCCCTTCCGCGTGATTGGCTCCCACCTGCAAACCCCGCCCCTGGTTCTTGTGATTGGCTCCTGCCTGCAAACCCCACCCCCTTCTGTGTGATTGGCTCCCGCCCGCAAACCCCACCCCCTTCCGTGCGATTGGCTCCCACCCGCAAACCCCGCCCCCGGTCCACGAATGGTGTTTTACATATCCAAATGGCCCTTGGCAGAAAAAAGGTTCCCCACCCCTGGACTAGAACATGGGTCTCCCTACTTTTGGTCCAACACCTTCACATAATAACCGCTTCTTTTCCATGGCGTTCCATCAGAAGAACAATTTCACTTATGGCTTGCAACTCAATCTCTCCCTTTATTTATTTATTTTTATTTTTATTTATCATATTTATACCCCGCCTATCCCCTCCCTAATGGAAGACTCTAGGCGGCTTACAACCTCATACATATTTAATTATACATTCATATATATACATCGCAGTGCACCGCGCGCAATTAGGGAGGGGGTAAGGGAACCGACTCTTCTTTTTCAGGCATCGGAACTACAAGCCCCAGAATGCTTTGCTTTCCGAGCCGGCTGCTGACGTCCCTTTAATTTCTTCAACTTGACTATCCAACCTTCATCCAGCATTTTAGACCTCATATTTTCCACAATATCCAATGCCTTGCATAAAAACTTGGTAGGAATCAGAAAGAATCTGTTTAAAATCTCAGTGGAAGTCAGAGAAAGTCTGTTTAAAATCCTCCATGTCTCACGTAGTGGATTATGGTGCCCCCAGGAGCTTAACCAGTGAAAGTCAAAGATATGAAGGAATGTGTTTACACAAGCGAAAGTAAGATATGCAGACAGTTCCCCAGGGGAAGTAGAAGCAGGAAACTGAAAGTTCAAAACAGCAGATTCAACGTGTAGGAAAATGCTAATATCTTCAAATTTAGTACAAAAATAATAACAGGGAGACAATTATTTACTTTCAATCCTCCTTAATATTTGGATGGAAAGCAGAGTCGAAAACTTAAAAATAGTATTTTTAAGCACCAAGAGAACCGGCTTCTCCTTGCTATAGAAAGCCTCTCTTAGGGTATGCATACTTTAAAAAATATATAAATTGGGTGATTTAGAAATGGGGTGGCCGGTCTTAGTGACCCTTTAAGGCTACAGCACGGCTTGGAAAATGGTGACGTCCCAGCCTCCAGGCTAGCTCTTACCAGTCGAGTGCAATAATGTTTGCGATCTTCTGGCTGTAAGCAGCCGTCCGGAGAACAGATGGGGTGATTCCAGGTGTTTTCCTTTTTCTGGAAAAACACTCCTGGGCTTTAGGAAAAACCTGCCTGAGACCGAAAAAACTGCTGCGTTGTCAGTTCTGCCCACTAAGCCTGCGGGCAAAGCTGTTCAGTCCGTCATGTCCCCACCGGAACTCCAGGTTACAGTAACTCTCAATTGGTAACCCTAACGCTGCACCAATGGTTGGAAAGAAAAGCTTGGCAACATTCATGGATTTAATGTGGCTTGGATGACCACCAATTCACCCCACACCGATGATGGGCAAAGCTCATTCCATGCCATTCTCAGGAGTTTGAACTAAGAACAATTGTTGTAGCAAATCACTTTTACAGTGTGACATGTCCAAAAGGCACAAATAAGAGAAATAAAGATAATTCTTTATCAGAAACCTGGGACAGCTGGTGTGTAGAAGATGAAGAAAGCTGTACAAGTCTGTACAAGCTAAGACAAATAAGACTCATAGCTGGAAGAAGAAGTAGGACTTGTCCTACATGACATATAAAATGTACTAAATTTCCCACAACATTACATGTCCATCAAATATCCAATTTAAAGGCTTTCAAGATATTGGAGACAAGGTAACCAAGGTCTTGGACAATCACCTACAATCATCTCAGGCATTTAAAAATGCTTTGTTTGATTAACATTCTTTGGCAGTCCTGAGAAGCCAGCAAGTTGATGTTATTTGCATGGCAGCAAGAACATGAATCTCTAATTGTTCCGAATCCCGTTTTTTAAGCCTTGTTTCTGCAGGATTATATAGGATAGATATAAAAGAAATAAAGAAAGTGAGAGAGGGAGGCAGCAGGAGTGTTTGCAGGGTTTAGTTCAAAAAAGTCAAGATGGCAACTGCAATGGTATGATTGAAGATCTGCTTGCAATGCAAAGATAGATGATAGATAGATATAGATAGACAGATAGAGATAGATAGATAGATAGATAGATAGATAGATAGATAGATAGATAGATAGATAGATGTAGATGTAGATGTAGATGTAGATGATAGAGATAGATAGATAGATAGATAGATAGATAGATAGATAGATGTAGATGTAGATGTAGATGATAGAGATAGATAGATAGATAGATAGATAGATAGATAGATAGATAGATAGATGTAGATGTAGATGTAGATGATAGAGATAGATAGATAGATAGATAGATAGATAGATAGATGTAGATGTAGATGATAGAGATAGATAGATAGATAGATAGATAGATAGATAGATAGATAGATAGATAGATGTAGATGTAGATGATAGAGATAGATAGATAGATAGATAGATAGATAGATAGATAGATAGATAGATAGATAGATAGATGTAGATGTAGATGATAGAGATAGATAGATAGATAGATAGATAGATAGATAGATAGATAGATAGATAGATGTAGATGATAGAGATAGATAGATAGATAGATAGATAGATATAGATAGATAGATAGATAGATAGATAGATAGATAGATAGATAGATGTAGATGTAGATGTAGATGTAGATGTAGATGATAGAGATAGATAGATAGATAGATAGATAGATAGATAGATAGATAGATAGATAGATAGATGATAGATAGAGGTAGATGATAGATGATGATAGATAGATATACTGTAGATGATAGATGATAGATGGAGCTTTGATCTTACCATTGCAGCTGCCATCTTGACTTGTTTGACCATATCCTGCAGACACCCCTGAATGGAAGAAGGAGCAGAATTATCCTTCACTCACACCTATGAAAGTGTGTGCCTGTTCTGCCAAGCGACAGAAAAGGACAATTTGACATCTGCATCAAAAAACCTCATACTCCTTCAGTGTCATAGTGCAGGAACAGAAGACAAAGGTGTTGTGTGATAGGCAGTGGACAGATGCAAAGCCAGGGGGCCAAATCCGCTAGGTAAGCTGGGCTTCTCAAAACTCCTTTTGAATCGATGGTGAGATTTATCAAGGTAGGTACTCATTTGGAGCAGCTGGGGTGAAAGAGAGAGGTGTCCCAAATTTCTGCTTTAGGATTCACTCTCTGGCAGGACCGTAAGAAGGATACGTTTGGCTCATCTTATATTTCTCTCCCTTGGTGCCTCTCATGGGCACTTGTGGTGGGATTAAGATCATTTTCATCAACAAAAGCAACTTTGGACCATGAGGATTTGATCTAAGGACCCGCTTGCTTCTTCCTCCTTTTCCGTCCTGTATGAGACTCAGATTGGGAATGGAAAAGGAATGAATAAAGATGGTCTGTCTTTCTAACACAAATGGAAAAGGTCTTGTTTAAACTTGCAGAGATGGCCAAATTGACATCTTTAATTAGGGAGAAGACATTGTCTAAGTTTAATGCTGATTGGAAACCCCTTATTGACTTTTTGCGTGAAACAAAAAAATGAAATTATGATGTATGGGTTTGATGACTAGAAGAAAAATATAGATTATAGAAAAAATGTCAGCAATGTTGTAACTATAGAGCAAGACGTTAATTTATATTTATACTTATAACTGCTGTAAAAGAAAATCGGAATTCGTTTCTTTATATTCTTTTATTTCCTCTTTGTTTTCTGCACTTTTGTCTTTGTTCTTTTCTTTTTTCTTTCTTTTGTTTTCTTTCTTTATTCTAAATATTAGTTCTTGTTAGTTTTTATCTTCTATCTTAAAATTTTAATAAAGTTATATATAAAAAAAGAAAATAAAAGGTCTTGTTTGAAGGAGTGAAGGGTTATCCATGGTGGGGGGGTCAAAAAGTCAAGATGTCAGCTTGACCATGTGACCAGATTCCCCCAGTTTTTATGTGTGTCACAGATGTGATGCAAGTAGAAAGGGGGTAGGGTTTCGATTGTGCAGCCATGGCCACCATCTTGACTCTTCTGACCCTCCCTGCAGATACCCCTGATAGGAATGGAGTTTTGTTTGTCATTTTCATCTATGGCTGGGCTCATATTTTGTGCCAAAGAGAAATATTGTTTTGGCATCGTATATTGTATAATCCCAGCATTCTTATATGCTATCAGCCCTTCGAGGTAGGCCTGGTCAGGAAACCGACTCCATAAGATATACTAGAACTCTACTTTACTGATGTAGGCTGTAGTAACAGAATCATGACAGCCTGATGGAGTTTTCCCCTCCTTCTTTCTTATATCAAAATGAGTCAAGGCAGAGCCACTTTACATTTCTTTCTAACACCTTCTTCCTTTTGTGGGTCTAATTCATGTTTGGCTAACTGTTGCATTCCTTCTCCAAAGTCATTTCTGTGGTTCTCTACATTTATAAACCATGATGAATGGTTTCGCATTATGTGAGAATCCAGCCACATTGGCTTATTCCGTGAACCACGATTCAGCAACCTATGGCTTAGGTTTATGGATGAACCCTGAATCTCAGTAAAGGTGACCACATTTGTAGCAATAGAGAAATTGAAACAGAACGAATGGGTTAAAAAGCCAGTGGCAAATTGTCTCAAATACTTTGAAATGAGTTTCCAACCATGCACACCATGACATTATCAAATGCAAATGATGTGATTTGCATCAGTTGCCAATGATGTCATGATGTCATGACAGGTGTGAAATGGTGGCTTTTACTGGGTGCTGGAGAATATGCAAATTTAATTTGGCATTAAACTGCTGCCCAAATATATAATTTGGACAGATCCTTTTTTTAATTAACATGTGAAAGTGAAACGGATTGGAAAATACAGTAAGTTCATCTCTCCTAGGTTAGTTGAGAAATCTGTGAGCCAAATCCATATTTATTTAGAATAAAATCAGCCACTCATTCATTCAGAGAGCGCAGGGTGATTGCAGAGTCTGGATTCTGGAAGAATCTTTTCGATGATTGAACCTTCCTCACCTCCACCTAGATGGGCTTCATCTTCCAGAATTCCCCTGCTTGTATGACCATTATTGAGAGCTCTGGGAATTGAATTCCACACGTCTGGAGTTAGGGAAGGCTGATGTAGCTCAACATAATTGTTTGGAAGGATCAGATGCCAAGACTTTCAAGAAACTCTCTCTCCAAGAATCTATCATCTTAGGGCATCTCCTCACTTTTAACAGCAAATGTGGCAAGATCTGTGGCTGTAATAAACTTGCTTGCTTTATGCACACACAGGGGGCATCTGCAGGGGCTGCCAACAGTACTAAAATGGGGGGCAGGACTGTTTATCAAAACCCTGCCCCTTTTAAACATGCATTGCATGTATGTAAAAAGGTGGGGGGTGTTGATTGCCCTGGTTGTGCCCACCATGTTGGCTCTGTTAACCTCCCCCATGGATGCCCCTAATATCTATGTTTGTATCCACCCATTGGAGAGCCAGTTTGGTGTAGTGGTTAAGGCGGTGTTTCTCAACCTTGGCAACTTGAAGATGTGTGGGCTTCAGCCTTGCTGGCTGGGGAATTCTGAGAGTTGAAGTCCACACATCTTCAAGTTGCCAAGGTTGAGAAACACTGGGTTAAGGCACTGGGCTAGAAACCGGGAGACTGAGAGTTCTAGTCCCGCCTTAGGCACAAAACCAGCTGGGTGAGCATGGGCCAGTCCCTTTCTCTCAGCCCTAGGAAGGAGCCAATAGCAAACCAGGTGACTGAGAGTTCTAGTCCCGCCTTAGGCATGAAAGCCAGCTGGGTAACCCTGGGGCAGTCCCTCTCTCTCAGCCCTAGGAAGGAACCAATGGCAAACCAGGAGACTGGGAGTTCTAGTCCCGCCTTTGGCACAAAACCAGCTGGGTGACTGTGGGACAGTCGCTCTCTCTCAGCCCTAGGAAGGAGGGAGTGGCAAACCACTTCTGAAAAACCCTGCCAAGAAAACTGCAGGGACTGGTCCAGGCTGTCTCTGAGGATTGGACATGATTGAACACATAAATAAAATAAATAAAATAAAAAATCCACCCATAAATGCATCTGAAAACCCCGCTGAGCTTGATTTCCTTCCACATGGTCAGCCAGCAGTCTTTCTCTACCTTACCTGAGATCTGCAATTTATTTCCAACTAAACATACTCATGGTCATTTTATAAAAACATATCCGTGTCTCATGCTCCCCTGATATGGAAATGCCCCTCTTGTGTGGCTTGTCCTTCACCAATTAGATTTGCTCTACAGAGTCCCCAGAGATGGGGATGGGAACTATGCTTTCAAAATATTTTCTTTTAGTCGAATTATTGCACGGCAGCGCCTCCGCGTCCCACCCTGCGCTCTCGCTGCAGTTCTAACAACCCTAACGGCCCTATTTAAATGAGGCCAGCATGGATCAGAAATATGGTTTGTTCCCCCAGTGACTTTGAAACTGCCATTATGGGAGATCTAAAAATCATTTTACGTCTTATGTCTCAGCCAGAATAATTATGACCAGTAATAAAGACTCAGCTGTACAAATGCAAGTAATAATTCTGTTGGCATGGAGGAAAAACAGATCAGAACTTCAGTGCTCCAATGAGTCTGTGCACACGCGCACATTCAACGTGTAATCAGAAATGTTTTTAAAGGACTTCAGAAGGGAACCGAAAAGGATGTGAACACGGGTGAGTTTTCCCCCAGCGGGAGGGGTGGAAGCTATGGTTTGCAGTTGTAAAACTCCAGGTTGGACTTCAGATAGTTGACCCACATTGTACTTTCTTCATCTGCTTTTCCATCCTTCCTCCCTCCCCGCTTTTTTTAAAACAAAAAACAAAAACGGAAGGCTTCCTCTCTTTTCATATCTGCAGAATTTGTTTTCTATAGCTTAGTTGGCAATTAAAACTCAGGGGAATGCATCTGTTTACTCCTCATGTGAAGGCAAATTGACCTATTTTCACATTTCCAAACCAATCCATCAACTGAAACCTAGTTTCCAGGCAGAATTTACAACCCTCTGGCTCTTCTAATGCCATTTGCTACTTAAAAAAAAAACATTTTATAGTACTGATAACCTACTCTAATCCCAAAGAAGGAACAGGGTATAGCATCAAACAAATCATCATCACCACCACCAGCACCACAAATTACAACAACCAAGAATAACACAAAGAAAAGCAAGGATAAAACCCAAATAGGCCCCCACGATTGGTCAGCTGGGAACACTTTGAAATAAAACAGATTGAATAAAACAGATTGAATTTAAGCAACATTTTGGGCAACATACACCTGGGGGAAAGAGCAATCCACAAGAAGATGCCTACTATGGATCAGGCCTGTTATCTTCACCACAACTCATGAACCTCATGAGGGAAGAAACTTTACCAGGCCCTCCTTCGATGAATGGACCAGACATTAAAGGTCTAGAGCAGTGTTTCTCAACCTTGGCAGCTTGAAGATGTGTGGAAACATGCACCAAACTGCAATCAGACCTCAGTGTATTTTTTTTCTTATCCCCCATCCTACCCTGCCAAAAAGATGAACAAAACCACACTTGATAAAAACTCAAAAATGAAAAAAGAAGAGAAAATGAAACGGACTGATTTGCTGGCTGTGCTCTAGAAAGGAGAGATGGACACTTATGCAGCCATTCCTCATGATCTAGGTCACCTTGAACCCAACCAGCCCTCTGTAGAATCTCCTCTGTTCCGGTCTGATAGGATTATTGTTCATCAGCTGGAAATTTGGCCTTGGAGCCAAGCCTTTTTGCTTGTCCCAAAAAGTAAGGGGTCTAAATGCATAGCTGACTGTGTTGCGGAAGGAAGGAAGGAAGGAAGGAAGGAAGGAAGGAAGGAAGGAAGGAAGGGAGGGAGGGAGGGAGGGAGAAGGGAGGGAGGGAGGGAGGGAGGGAGAAGGAAGGAAGGAAGGAAGGGAGGGAGGGAGGGAGGGAGGGAGGGAGGGAGGGAGGGAAGGAAGGAAGGAAGGAAGGAAGGAAGGAAGGAAGGAAGGAAGGAAGGAAGGAAGGAAGGAAGGAAGGAAGGAAGGAAGGACCTTGAGTTGTCCTGAGTTCCTGGTGACTACATGGGTGCAACCATGCAGTGTTCTTGGCAACAGGGGTGTCCACAGCTGACTGAGTGACAAAATGTGCACTGCAACATTACAACACAGGCTCCGCATGCACACTCTGATCCAAGCACAAAAGGGATGGGGTTTGCATCGCAACTCACGGTGCATGCTTTGTCATTGCCCTTCCCCCATGGATTCCCGTGACTTCCCAGCCTGGTCTAGGGCTCTGAGATTTAGATTGTAGGCCTCCTGACTCTCTCCGGAGTGTCCCAGTGGTTCTGCACCCAAGGACTAACCGAGCCTGGTCTGCTTGGCTCCCATGCCCACACGAGGTCAGCCAGGGGCTGGTGCCTGCTGCGACCTCACCTTGTGAGCTATATCCTTCTCCGTTTCTGTGTGTCATCCAAAAGGCACTTTGGATTCACAGCCCCCTCCAGACCAATCCTGGCTAGTGAGAACATTGAGCTAATGTTCCTCAGAAAGTCTGTGCCAACAGATTCATTGCTGTGGGACTCTGTGATCTACCAGCAGTGTGGAGACAGGATCAGTACGGATGAACAAATCCCACTATAAATTTTCTTAAGCCCGACAATTGCTCTGGTGCTGTCCTCACCAAAGTTAATTTCCCCCTTGCAAACTGAGCTCCGTCTAGTAATCCCAGACTTCATCCAAGCACGTAAAAAAAAAAGAGGACATTCACGTTGACATGATAATTAAACAAAGACAGCTCTTTTGAGAGCCTGTTAGCGCCCTCCACCCAAGCCATAAGTCTACAGGAGATATTTCCAGCACATGTGCTTCTCAGACTGTAACTTTAAACAGCCGCCTGGTGCCAAGCACAACACAGGCAAGGCAGATGCTGATTCCTCCTCCCCAAATGGCTGGATTGCAAACAGTAACTTGTGGAGAAAGCAGCCCAGGAACACGCGCGGTGGGAAAACGGCAATGGTGGTTCAGCCTGGAGCCACCTCAGCAGAGCCTTGTCGATGAATGACCTGGGGTGGTGGACATTCAACCCCAGGGATCAGTGAGAACAAGAGAAGAAAAAAAGGGGCCCTGTGACATTGACCACTGGGCTTTGGTGGCGAGGATCTGACTTCTTGGTACTCGTTGAGCTTGGTTGTTGGCTTGCAGATGTTTCATTATCCAACCAGGTAACATCATTGGCAGGGGCGTGGTGGCTCAGTGGGTAAGACGCCAGGCTTGTCGGTCGGAAGGTCGCAAGTTCGGAGGTTCGAATCCCTAGCCCTGCGTGCGGAGTGAGCTCCCGCACTAGCTCCAGCTCTTGCCAAACTAGCAATTCGAAAGCATGCAAATGCAAGTAGATAAATAGGTACCACTTCGGTCATGCGGCCACATGACAGTGGAAGCGTCTTCGGACAGCGCTGGCTCTTCGGCTAACAAACAGAGATGAGCACCGGCCCCTAGAGTCGGACATGACCGCACAAATGTGCGGGAGGAAAATTTACCTTTACTTAACATAATTGGTGCAATGATGTTATCTAGTTGGATAATGAAACATCTGCAAGCTCAGAGAGCACCAAGAGCTCTACAATTTAACCCTGAGCTACAGATATTCTCTTCTACTGAAAAGCTGTATCTCACATCTTGCAGAAAGCAATAGCATCTGTGGGAGATCAGAGCCATGGGGGGTTGTAAGCTCTGGTTGATCTCTGGACGTGTGCAAGCCCAGTCAACTCTGGTTTGTTCAATAATCAAGGCTGCAATATATTATGGCAGGACGTGACGTATGAAGACAGGCTTCCATCACTTGGTCCAAAGAACAGTACTTTTTGCCTCCATGTTCAGTTCCCCAGGTTTAACCTTCCACCTTCGTTAACTCTGATGGTTGGGCTCCTTTTCAAAGATGGATGTTTCCTGTCTACATTAATGGAAGCACCATAAGAGAGCTTCCACATACCCATTCACAGTGAGGGTGAGGACAGCCTTGTGACAAAAATCCCACCAGTGGGATGGCCCTTTGAATAGACTTCTGAATGAAAGGGGGCAGGGCTTTGATCACAGGGTCCCAGCCAGCATCTTAACTTTTTTGATACCCCCCACCCACCCAGTTGCCCTTGATCATGATTAAGAGGCTGTTTAATTTGCTGCTGCACAATTTAGATCAGGGGTGGGGAACCTTTTTTCTGCCAAGGGCCATTTGGACATTTATAACCGGGGACCGGGGGGGGGGGGGTGAGGGGCGGGGTTTCTGGGATTTCCATGGACCGGGGGCCGGAGTTTGCGGGCAGGAGCCAATCACAAGCACTGGGGGGTGGGGTTTGCGGGCGGGAACCAATCGCATGGAAGGGGCGGGCTTGCGGGCGGGAGCCCTGCAGGCCTGACGTTGCTCACCCCTGATTTAGATGGTCAACTGCTAGATTGGGGTGGGGGTGGGGGTGGTTTTTATCACACTATCTTCCCTGTTGCCTGTTATTTTCCCTGCACTGGAATCTGGAATGCCTTCTGCTCCTTTGTAAAATGCTATGCACATCTTGTTATCCCTTATAAATTTTAATGGAGACAGCTAGGCATTTGTAAATACGCAGCACAGTATTTAAATATTTATGTTCAAACATATTAGAGCCTCTTAATTTGCATCTTGCACTTAGGAAAAGATACACTGCCGTTTCAGGTTTGCTTCCCTCTTTTTCCACCTGTTCCATTCCAAAGAAAGTTGTAAAGCAAAGACATCCAAACCACTAAGTTTAATAGTTCTTCTGCTTTCCGTGCACATTTGTTTTCTATTATCCCTGACTTTTCTTTGCTGTGTTTGCAAGACTTAATTGTCTGTGAGAATTTAGTCTGGCTCCAAACAACCCCAGTTGCTTTTGAGAACTAAAAGTAACCCTTTCTAACTCTGCATTGCCTGGCTTATGGTGCTGAAACATCATTTGCTATAGTATAAGACAGGGTTACCCATCCTTGGCAACTGGAAGATGTGTGGACTTCAACTCCCAGAATTCTCTAGCGGCCTGGCAATAACATAGGAAAATAGAAGCCTTCTTCAAGGGAGAAAAAAAAGCCTGAGAAATTTCCACACTTCAGCACCACACTATACCTTGACAACTTTAAGAAAAGGAGACGAAATTTCTCCTTGGACAAATCTGTCTTCCATCAGAGTCTTCTGACCAAGAGAAACCATACCTGGTTTAATATCCTAGTACAGTGTTTCTCAACCTTGGCAACTTGAAGATGTGTGGACTTCAACTCCCAGAATTCCCCAGCCAGCATGGCTGGCTGGGGAATTCTGGGAGTTGAAGTCCACACATCTTCAAGTTGCCAAGGTTGAGAGATACTGGTATAAGAGCTCTGTGCTAAACCATGTAAGACAGATGACCATGTAAAAATCATGTCTTGAGTCCTATATAGAACTGGACTCAGATGGTCTTTTGCAATTCCTTCCCAAATGGGTCGAAAGTCTTTCTAACTTCTGCAGGAGAAAAAGAAATCCTTCAGCCACGACTCATGCCTGGATCCCTGATTAACGACAAGGGTAGCATCACTGTTGGAAAATGTTTTTAAAAATCCCCATAGAAAAGACCCGATCTCCACATTCTATTAAAGGCAAATGGAAATGCTGCTTCTCCTGGCTTCCCTTCTTCTACTAGGCAGAATGTTACATAGCTGTAGCCCTTCCAGCACAGACAAGTGAATCAGAGCCTCTATCCAATAGGACTGACTCCAAAAAGGTGGCCATCAATTTTGACACTTTCTAAGGCTTTGCATTCCTTCCATCTTTCCATTCCTCTGAAGGCTTTGGGCTGCAACACTTCCAGACCATTTCCCAGACCATGTGATGGGGGTTGTGATCCAACATACATGGAAGGGAAGCAAGTCAGGGAAAGTGGTCGAACCTTTTGGAGAGATTTTTCCCTTCCCTAAATCAAACCAGTTCAGTCTAGTGGTTAAGGTGCTGGGCTAGAAACCAGGAGACTGAGAGTTCTAGTCCTGCCTTAGGCATGAAAGCCGGCTGGGTGACCTTGGGCCAGTCCCTCTCTCTCAGCCCTAGGAAGGAGCCAATGCAAACCAGGAGACTGAGAGTTCTAGTCCTGCCTTAGGAATGAAAGCCGGCTGGGTGACCTTGGGCCAGTCCCTCTCTCTCAGCCCTAGGAAGGAGCCAATGCAAACCAGGAGACTGAGATTTCTAGTCCTGCCTTAGGCGTGAAAGCCGGCTGGGTGACCTTGGGCCAGTCCCCCTCTCTCAGCCCTAGGAAGGAGCCAATGGCAAACCAGGAGACTGAGAGTTCTAGTCCTGTCTTAGGCATGAAAGCCGGCTGGGTGACCTTGGGCCAGTCCCTCTCTCTCAGCCCTAGGAAGGAGCCAATGCAAACCAGGAGACTGAGAGTTCTAGTCCTGCCTTAGGAATGAAAGCCGGCTGGGTGACCTTGGGCCAGTCCCTCTCTCTCAGCCCTAGGAAGGAGCCAATGCAAACCAGGAGACTGAGAGTTCTAGTCCTGCCTTAGGCATGAAAGCCGGCTGGGTGACCTTGGGCCAGTCCCCCTCTCTCAGCCCTAGGAAGGAGCCAATGGCAAACCAGGAGACTGAGAGTTCTAGTCCTGCCTTAGGCATGAAAGCCGGCTGGGTGACCTTGGGCCAGTCCCTCTCTCTCAGCCCTAGGAAGGAGCCAATGCAAACCAGGAGACTGAGAGTTCTAGTCCTGCCTTAGGCATGAAAGCCGGCTGGGTGACCTTGGGCCAGTCCCTCTCTCTCAGCCCTAGGAAGGAGCCAATGGCAAACCAGGAGCCTGAGAGTTCTAGTCCCGCCTTAGGCACGAAAGCCGGCTGGGTGACCTTGGGCCAGTCCCTCTCTCTCAGCCCTAGGAAGGAGCCAATGGCAAACCAGGAGCCTGAGAGTTCTAGTCCCGCCTTAGGCACGAAAGCCGGCTGGGTAACCTTGGGCCAGTCGCTCTCTCTCAGCCCAACTCACCTCATAGGGTTATTGTTGTGGGGAAAATAGGAGGAGGAAAGAGTATTAGGTATGTTCACCACCTTGAGTTATTTATAAAAATAATACAGGTGGGATAGTAAATAAATAAAAACATTCCCTTGAGAATGCTTTCCTGTTGGTCTGTTGATCTCATTCCTAGCCCTGTCTCTACCATCGTTTCTTCTTTCCCTGAGAAAAGGCCTGAAGCTGAATCAGAGCCAGCCCTACCATTGGCTAGAGCAGGGTTTCTCAACCTTAGCAACTTTAAGTTGTGTGGACTTCAACCCCCAGAATTCCCCAGCCAGTTGCTAAGGTTGAGAAACCCTGGGCTAGAGTGAGGGTGCTGCCTCGTGAAATATTTTGGGGATCACGGAGGGGCAGCAGACCATAAGTTGCTAACCTTATGGTTTTACTGCCACCGTGGGAAGAGATGATGGGGGATTTAGTACTGCGGGTGCGAAAACATGTTGACTTGGTTGGAACGTTATCCCCCTCGATGGAATTCTAAAGGAGGCCCCATTTGAGATGGGACCTCTAGAACCGCTAAGTTCAGATCCATACGTTATCCTGCTTGACGCTCTTACAGAGGTGCGGATAACAATAAAATGAGAACTGTATTTGAGGCATTTCTTTTGCCAAGAACTCCCCTGTCATTGGATCTTATAACATAGTAACCCCCCATCAGCAAAGGATCATTCTATAACTCTTGCATGGTTACTTTGGACATTTCCGAATATCAAAAAGGGAGTTCAAAATATGCCCGGACAAAAGGAATTTGGTCTTGTTGAGGTTGTCATCTTCTTGCAAACACCTAATGCTTTCACCAGGAGATGACGTGGAAAGCAGAATCATCAGCTCTGCATGTTGGCAAGTTCATGTCGACAGCCCCCAGCCCTCAGCCCCAGGCACCATGTTTGCTCACACATCATGAGGATTAGATTTGGCCTCCTCCCCAATTTTTGCACCCGTTTGTTTTGTGCAGCTGTGGGTAAAAGGAGACATCTTTGCCCCTGCTTCTGATCCAGGCAGGCTTCTGCTGGACACTGGTATGTCTCAGAAGACACGCTGATTATGGATCTTGATCACAAGGCAAGCTGGGGGCCTCGTATGCAGCAGAGCCAGCAGTATTGCTCTATCTGCCAACAGAATGATTTGTTACCCATTTCCCAACTCTTTTTTAAAAACGATCTATTGGACTTTTCACCTTAAGCAGAGACGTGGTTTTAGGCAGGTCAAAGAACAGCCACAGCTACAAAAAAATAATAATAAGTTTTCTCTGGTGAATAACACTCAGTACAAACATCTCCTTCAACCTGGCGCTCTCCAGAAGTGCCTGAGTTAAAAGCTTCATCCTCTCCAGCCAAGGATGGCAAGGATGATAAGAGTTATAATCCAACAATCTGAAGGCCAGTATGGATTAAGAAAGATGGGTTTATGGAAAGGTTTGGTTTTCCCAACTTTGCCTTGTGTACAGAGAGAAACCAGATGCCTGGAAAAATAAAGCAATGATTCCCAACTAGAATACTAGGTGTGGTGAGTCTGTGTCTGTAGTTTTTGCATGGGGAATGGAGATGTTTACTAGAATTGTCAGCTTCATCTTGAGCAGGTCAATCAGATAGCAGAAGACACTGTTGGTAGACCCTCACTGAGGCGTGTGGTGATGTCTTTTTCATTTCCAAATGCTTCCCTATATAATATTCTCTCACCTCCTCCCTCCCTCCCTCTCTCTCCCACACACACATTTTCAAAAAAAAATCAAGAGTGCGGTAGCACCTTATCTGATCAACAGACGTTATTAAAAGGCATAAGCAAAAGCTGCAGGCAACTTTTTCCTTTTAATAAAATGTGTTGGTTGGAAAAGAGGACACCAGACCCCTCCTTCATATTCTTGTAGTCCATGATTCTTAATGTTCATATAATGTTCATGTAGTTCATGATACTCTGATGAAGAGAGTTGCAGTTCCCCAAAGCTGCTGCCTTTTAATAAAATCGGATAGTCGGAAAAGGTGCTACTAGACTTCTTCTGATTTTTGGCTACCATCAACCCAATGTGACCCTCCTCCTCCTCCTCCTTCTCCTCCAAACATTTTCAATGTGACCCTCCTCTCTCCTGCACAGTAGGCAGAAGGCCAAAGAAAAACAGCTCTTTCTTCTCTGGAGTACCTGGGAAGAACTTGATGCGAATGAAGGCCAACACCAGCTAAAGAACTGGCAGCTGTGATTTCACATTGTTGTGTATATAATAATAATAAATTAAATATTTATGCTGCCTGAATCCCAGTGACTCTAAAAACAGTTCATGGTGGATGTATAGAAGAGACAGACCATTTTGAACACTGTGCAGTTGTGTTATTCACATCACTGTGAAATGATGTGTTATTCAACTAATAGTTGTCAGATTAGTTGTTAATCTGACAACAATTAGTAGTTGAATAACACATCATTGATGCCTTTTAATCAATGATGATGACAAGAATCTTGAGTCTCTTTGCATATGGGCTTTAAAAATGCTACTTAGAGATGCATCTGTCCATTGAATTTGGATGCACCTCTTTGATCTAACAATCTGGCTGTAGACAGGACCACCTCCTTGAGCCAAATCTGGGCTTGCTTTTCAATCAAGCTCTCCAGTTTTGAAAATCAAAAAATCAAATTACATTCCTGAACAATTTTATGGCCCAGATGTGCCCACAATTAATTTTGGAACTCAGTTGTTAGGATTTTTTTTTCTTGCCATTTGTGGGGGAGGCATTAGAACAGAAATCAAGGCAAATGAGTTAAAACATTCATGGATCGGGCCAATTAAATACTTCCTTTAGGTTTGGCTTCTTCTTTGGAGAACCTGGTTTTAATATAATAATTAGAGCATCATGGTTGGATAGAACTTCTCCTACAAAAAGCATCTTGCAATACCTTCAAACGTAACATCGTCCCTAATTTGAAGAGTACCATACAGTAATTCATTCTAAATTCATCAGATGAAGGAAGTGTTGACAAGAAATAATAGGCAAACAAAAATGGCTAATTTATCGTGAGATACCAGAATTTTGTCAAGGAGAAAACAAAATAAAGTCAAGATAACAATTGGTGGCAGAGGGATATAGCTGCCAGTGGTTTTCTTATTTACAGTTATCAGAAAGATTTAAAGTAGACAAAAGAGTTTATGGTATTGAACAGTTAAGACTGATTTTGAAATAGAATTGTGTACAAATGATGAACATGTGATTGCTAAAATGTATACACTTTTACTGAAATTTGAAACAGAAGAGGAAGAAGTGAAAGAACGTATGATAAAGTGGGCTAAAAGTTTTGGTTATAATATACAGATGGAGCAGTGGGAAAATATGTGGTTGAAAGGATTGAAATGTACTCTATGTTATAATCTTACAGACAACTTTTATAAAATGATGCACCGTTGGTATATGTCACCAGAGAAATTGTCTAGAATGTATAAAGGGACTTCAAATTTATGTCGGAAATGTGAACAACAAGAAGGGACATTTTATCATGTTTGGTGGATGTGTAAAAAAGCTAGAAAATTCTGGATTCAAATACACACACTGATTCAGAGGATTTTAAAGATTAATATACAATTGAGATCAGAAGTTTTCTTTTGGGATTGATGAACAAACAGTTGGAAAAAAGTCATGGAACTTTGTTTTTGTACATTATAACTGCAGCAAGATCATTGTTTGCACAAAGATGGAAAGATTCAGCACTAATGGAGGAATGGTTGGTGAAGATGATGGAACTTGCTGGGATGGCTAAATTGACTTCTTTGATCAGAGAAAAGACAATATCTACGTTTATTGCTGACTGGAATAATTATGGACTTTTTGCATGAAACAGAAAAAAAATGAACTTATGATTTATGGTTTTGCTGATTAGACAGGATAGATTGTAGAAAGGAGAGAGTCATGATGTAACAAGGGAATCCCATTATGTTGTCGCTGAGATCACAAATATCTGGACATCAGTTAAGCCCATCGATCTATGTTATCTCATGCCAAGAAGTCTGTTTCTCAGGCAATTATCCATATATTATTGCCATTCCCTGCGCTTCTCATAGGGAAGGTACCGAGTATTTCTGCTGGATCTACATACAGAACTGTTGGAAATATTCTAGGAACGGCAAAATATTAACGGTGGGTTGGGCTTAAGCAAGCCGTTGGTGGGGCCAGGGCCAAAAGTAGGTGTGGTAACCCGTTCTCTTTCCCTTTCTAAAAGTTTGCACAGGCACACCTCAGAAATGTTGCAGGTTCAGTTCCAGACCGCCGCAATAAAGCGCACAGCGCAATAAAGCGAGTCACGCGAATTTCCTGTTTTCCCAGTGCATATAAAAGTTACGTTTACACTATACTGTAGTCCAGTGTTTCTCAACCTTGGCAATCTTAAGACATGTGGACGTCAACGCCCAGAATTCCCCATGCTGGCTGGGGAATTCTGGGAGTTGACGTCCACACGTCTTCAAGTTGCCAAGGTTGAGAAACACTGCTGTAGTCTATTATATCTAAATAGCATTATATCTAAAAAAACCCAATGTACATACCTTAATTAAAAATACTTTATTGCTAAAAATGCTAATCATCACCTGCACCTTCAGCAAGTCCTAATCTTTTTGCTGGTGGAGGGTCTTGTACAAAACGCAATAACTGCGAAGCGCAATAAAGCGAAGTGCAATAAAACGAGGTATCCCTGTATTTCTTCCCTCTGACATCACTTCTCTTGTTTCTGTCCTCTTCTCAACATCACCTTTCTAGCTCCCAAACTGCAGGTGAAGATAAACTGACCTGGCTAGGAATTTAGAATGACTGATTGCAGAGACCTTTTATAATTAGGCAAGGGCTACAGGTTGCCTGCATATATAGCTCAATTTGGCCAAATCCCAATTCCAACCCCAAATCAAGCTGATCTGGAAAGTTTTCAGAGACATCCAAACTGAAACTCCTCTGATGCCAGCAGAATCTGGATCTGAACTTCTCCAAAGCTTTCAGAGATTCAGAGTGTTGCCAAACTTCATAGGTGTTTCAGCTTTCTTTACCAGCTCTCTGTTCCCCGCTGGGAGGAAGGCGGGAAGCGCAAAGGCTGTGCAAAGGTTTGGATGGCTCTTTCCCTTCACCCCCTCAAAGCTTGGTGGACCTCTGGTTTCGAAGAGCGAAGACAACCATGTTACGTTGCTTTGTAGAATCTGCCCAGCATTCTCCAGCACTGAAAAAAGTTGGAAGAGGCTTCTGCAGGCTGGAGAGGTTAGAAGACACAGAGAGGCTTTGAGACGATGCCAAGTGGTCTGTCCATGGCCTTTTTGCTTCACAGAAGAGAATTACATTGCCTTGGCACTATGAAGCTCTTCACTGAGGAGAATTAAAATCACCTTGCCCAACCTAGTTAAAAGACCACTAGCAGAGCCTTCACAACATGCTTCCTATCCCTCTCTTGGGTCACAACTGAAGAATGCGCATCTGCCCCCAGCTCCGAGTATCACGAGCATCAAAGTTTGGTGCATTTGAGATTTGCAAAGGAGATTAAACTCGATTCTGGTTTGCCTTCTGCTTTTTGGTCCACAAAATGGCTCAAGGCATACGGACCATGCAGAGAAGCAACGCGCAGCAGTGCTATGGTGGCGTAGGCCCGTTTTGAAGAGCAGAGGCAAGATTTAAAAGCGTATCGGCCACAATTGGATTAAGTGCTAAGACGTGCTGGGCTGTGTCGGGTTTTGACATCGCGCATAGCACAAGTTCAGCCACTGGGCTTTGCACCGGCTGCAGAGGTCTACCCCACTTAGCTTGCTATGCAGACCTAATGATCAGGCTGGTGTTCCAACATGCTCAACTTCTAAGGCTTGAAATGCTGACAACTGGCAGGCACCCTTCAGGCTTCCAGACCAAACCCTTTCCAAATGTTCTTTGGGAATGCCAATATATTCTGCGCCAAGCATGCTCTCCAGCTTGGGCCTCGGGGTGCTGAATTCAGCTCCATGGTGTGTGGATTCCCCTGGCACTTTCAAGAAAGGGATCCCAGCTTTAAGACACCAGTGCATGGCATGGGTGGGGCAGTGCCAGTAGTCCAGCAAAGGAGATTTTTCTCTGCTGCACATGGGCTAGTTACTGCTCAATAAATAAGTGGCGTGTGTGGTTAATGCAAAACAGATTTTCCTCCCCAGCATGGCCACATGCGGAATTCTTCCCGAGCCTATTATCAAAAACATTGTGTCACAGCTGCAGAGGAGCTGAACAAACAGGGGAGAAAGTGGGGTTGTATAAGGAGATTGCAGAAAAGCTAATTTTGCGTGGGGGTGGGATGGAAATTGCTACCAAATCCAATTTCCTCAAGTATTTGCCTTGCATGTGCATCCAACTGTCGTGCTTGGGAGGCCTTCTGAGGACAGATCATCCAGGCAACCTGCAGCGTGAGAAAGAGCCGTGCTCATCAACCACCAACAGCTTCTATTTTCTTTTTCTTTAAAAGTCCAGCTACAGCAATCGCTTTAGGAGGCTGAAGATTTATTCTTCCTTCAACTAGGATTCTATCGTTGCATAAAATGGGTGCATAAAAGAGAGCAGTTACAAGTGGGAGATATACTGCCTATCACAAAACTATAACGTTCAAATGCAACAAATTCTGATGCTCAGGATACTAAGAGCTGGGGGCAGTGGCACATCCTTTACTTATGACTACGGTGACCATATTTTCTTGGAAAAAATAAAGGACCAACCTGAAAAAGGGGCAAATCTGAAAGAGGTTCATAAGGATAAAAAAAATTAATTGTTAATATTTATAACTTTGCTTTACAAGGGAAAATCCAAGAGCAAAACCAAGAAAAACTTTACAAAAATGCATGTTCTAATAAAAATATCTAAAATCAAACCATATATGTAGGTTTATTTTAAAAAGACCATTCAATTTCCATATTTTTAGCATGAACATGAACGACTGTGCATTAAGTGGTACCATTTGTATGGTAAAAGTTTAAATGACCAAAATTAAGGACTTACAACCATTCGTTTAGCGACCGCTCGATGGCGCTGAAAAAAGTGAATTATAATCAGTCCTCGCACTTACAACCATTGCAGAATCCCCGTGGTCACATGATCAGAATTCAGGCCCCTGGCAACCAGCATGTATTTACGACAGTTGCAGCATCCCGGGGTCATGTGATCATCATTTGCGACTTTCCCAGCCAGTTTCCAGCAAGCAAAATCAATGGGGCACTGCATGTTTCACTTAACAACCGCATGGTTCACTTAATGAACACATGATTCACTTAAGAACCGCTGCACAAATGTCGTAAAATTGGGTGCAGTCACGTGATGCACTGCTTAATGACGAATTTTCTGGTCTCTATTGTGGTCATAAGTCAAGGACTACCTGTATAATCTACCCTGATCCTGAAGGACTCTGGGCAGTGTAGAGAGAGCATCTAAGCATGTGGGGCATGACTTCCCACTTCCCAAATCCTTTTTTTTTTTTAGTGAAGCATGGAAGTGAAGAATGGTATATAAGGATTCCATCAGAGTCTTTTCAGATTGCTACAAAAGGAATATATTGAAGAACAATTCAGAAAACGATGCCTTTAATAGCCAACTCAATTGCTGAGTGATCCCAGGACCAGACCCCAAAAGGTGATGGGGGAGAGATTTCAATTTCTTCACAATCCTATTCTTTGTATTAGGCAGTCCTATTGTTTCATCCTTTAAAAATGCTTGTTTGATTTTTAGGAGCAAGTTTGTGGTAGAGAATCTATGCATGGTTTGAAGAAATACTTTGCTATAACTGCTTACCAAAGCAATGTGTTGGGTTTGTTCTGGGATGTGGAAAGAGATTGGGAGACACACAGATTTTTAAAGAAGCATCTATTCTATTCCTACTCCTCAAATATCCATGAGTGGTTGCAAAACTCATCTGAAGGACTAATCCTGATAACAAAATGCAGAACTGAGCCATGCGTCACACAGTACTCAAACAACTTGGCAAGTGATAGGAATATTAGACAAGGCTCGAGTTTATCCCACAAAAAGATTTTTTTTTTGCCTAGCCTTTGATTAATCAGTAACTCCCTTAAGCTGGGAAAGGAGTCTTTTTAGTCAGACAAAAACTGTTTTTCTTATTTGAGAACATCACAAGCTCAACCCTAAATCTATGAATCAAGTAGAAAACAAAGATGTTCCTAGCTAATTTTTGCAGACAAAGGCTTTAAGAAATGTCAAAGAAAGATTGGACATACTATAGATAGAATCGTCAAGTTAAGGCCTAGAATAGAGGTCATGTGAGATCAATTGCTTCATAAAAGGGACATAAATTGGGAGTGTTTCAGAATTACTGTTTCAGAAGCAATGTTAATAGAATAAATGTCTGTCCCTTTTTCAGTTTAGAGCTGGGTAGAGATGGCTTTTCAAAATTATCTCTCAAATTTGTGGGCAGAAATGTTGGGTGGACAATTTTACTGAATCTGTCCAAGAGAAAGAAAAGAAACTGTGGTTTATGCTTGTATGAATCCAACCAGTTATGGTGTATCCAGTCAATTGCGGTTAAACCAATCATGGCTTAACACAAGGTACATCCCCGGTCTTGGAGCTCAAGTTGCCATGATCATCTTGTAGACAGTGCTTATGCAATGCATGTATGAATGGATCAGGGCTTTGCTCACATGGCTGCAGCCTCCATCTTGACTTTTTTGCACCCACTCCCTGCCAGAGGCCCCTGGTACTGGCCCTCAGATGATACTGAACCATCTTGGAAGAAACACTGATTTGAGATATTTTCTTTCTTTCCGATAGTCAAGTTCATTCTGGGTCTAATCCTTTTTCCTTGACTATCCGTCCAAAGCATTCTGTGTTTTATTGTCATTCTTTTACAAGAATATCAGAAAATGGAATTTCCAAACCAAAAAGCCTCTTAACGCAGATAAAGAAAATGGGATTTGATTCCCCAAATTGCATGATGAAGATTTATTGATACCAGACAAACACGCACAAATTCCTACCCTAAGGACTGTGTCTTGACAGCTGGCAACATTTTTGGTCAGATTGTGATTTGAGATATCTCTTGCATTACTCTATAGTTCAGTGAACTGTTAAAGGATTTCCTTCAGAAAACCAAGATTAGATGCCGTCCAAACTTTAATCTGCATTGGGTCAGCCCTGCCAAAATAAATTCAACTGCCAATCTCATTATTTTGGAATGGGAAAGTGGTTCCTTTAAATGCATTCCTTCAGGCAAGAAAATAAAGTACTTTTTGCAGATTCTGCCCACCCACCTACAGTTCTGGAATCTTTTTAAAAAGGTCCTCTTTCCCTCATTTCAACAGCTTCCTGATAATTTCCCCATGCAGGTCGTGCTTGGAAATTGCAAAACGTCTCCTTATTGTTGCATATGCTTTCACATTCACAACTTAAATGCAAGAAGCATGGATGCAAGAATCAGCTACAGCCACGCGGCATGATTCCATCATAACTCTAACTCACCTCTTCCCACCAATTTGACATGAGGCCATTCTGCTGGGGTAAGACATTGGGAGTGATGGATTTCTCAATATCCTGGGATACAGATACTCAGCAAAACACAATTTGCACAGAAACATAGAAGTTATGTTCAAAAAACGAGAAGAGGGGAAATTCCAATGCTTCCAAAATCCAGAGTTTTCAAAGTGTTCTGTTCAGTATTTGATATTCAACTCCCAGAAGTGAAAGCCGATGCTTTGATTCTTTGTAGAAATGAAATTAAAGCAAGAATGTGGTTTTTTGGTCTGTGGCTCAGATGTCCTTTTTATTACTCTTTCTAATATTTCTAATATTATTTATTATATAGACATAGAATTATTTCTATTTATATATAATATAGATGTTTATATATAATGAAGATGTTGCCTAGCCTGGCAATGAAACGTCTGCAAGAAAACAACAAGGCTCAGAGAGCACCATTGACTCCATATATATATTTATATAGAATATAGAATATTATATAGAAATAGAAATAATATTTCTAATATAGCTATTTCTAATAATTTATCCTTGAGTTTTTTAAGATCAGCCAGGTTTGCCTTGGTGTTGCCATTTAACTGGGATAATTTCATGGCACAACAATGTCATCTTCTGGCCTACAATATTGAAGTGGGTTGACCTTGCCTTCTTTTGGAATATTTTTTTTCCAACTTGCAAGTCTAAGCGGTAGCCCTAGGTTTTCTCGGGATCTCCTCTCTTCATATTAACCACGTATGTCCCTGCTTAGGTTTCTGAGATTAGCCAAAGTTGGCTAGATGTGAGGAGACGGAGTTCATAGCGGTATCTCATGTGATAATTCATTGGTTCTGCTTTAAGGTTCCATGTTGGCTTTGCTGCAAAAGGCTAAGGCAGTTACTTCTGGAAAAATTCTGCTTGAGATACCAATAGGTAAAGGTAAAGGTTCCCCCCGCACATTTGTGCAGCCAGTGCTCATCTCCGTTTCTTAGCCGAAGAGCCAGCGTTGTCCGAAGACACTTTGGCGGTCATGTGGCCGGCATGACACGCGTGGAACACTGTTACCTACCCACCGAAGTGGTACCTATTAATCTACTTGCATTTGCATGCTTTCGAATTGCTAGGTTGGCAAGAGCTGAAGCTAGTGTGGGAACTCACTCCGTCACATGGGGCTAGGGATTCGAAACTCCGAACTTGCAATCTTCCGATCGACAAGCCTGGCGTCTTCCCCGCTGAGCCACCACACCCCTCCACCAATAGGTTGAGGCATATCTAATCCTCCCTGAGTATTGGCTTAATCTGGGAAGATTTGCAACTAACATTTGCAAAGGAGATTTTTTTTTGGGGGGGGGGGGAAGCAGTTTTATGCTAAAAAGTTGGATTATTTGAGGGTGGGGGTTTCTTTCAGTGAAAGCAGGATTTCTTCTACCCTTAGCCCCAACACGTCTTTTGCATAACAACACCAGGCCTATTTACTCCTTGGCAAAGGAAGTTTCATATCGAAAGGAATAATGGCCGGAATTCCTCTATCTGTGACTCCTCCTGGGCTCAGGGCCCTTCCCATCTCATAGTGTTCACGCTGGGCCTCCCTTTCCTTTTGTTGAAGCAGCAATCCTAGCCTTTAAAGATGCAGAATTACTTCAGATCTTGCCCGGCCAGGATGCAAGTCAACCTTCCCTTTCTCCCCCTTTGCTTTCCAATTCTTTAGCAGTCAAGGAGAAAAGTTAACAATAAAGAATAAGGAAAATGAATCACAGGTCCTTGCCCTTCATAGTAAATTTGACCTCCACATTTTTAAAAGAAAACAACACTCAGGTTTCTAATCTAAGAAGGGAAGTCCATCAATGAGTTGATTATTCCTCTGAGGTTAACCTAATGTGGCTACTATTTTGATGCTAGCTGGCTTCATTTCCCCCCCTTTCTTTAGATAGAAGAAAGGAAGAAAGGAAGAAAAGATATTTTAAAATACATTTAAATAAATTTTAAAATAAGGAATGTTCAGTTTCTTCATGGCAGGAAGTACAGTATGTACCAATCTAAGATAATATTTGTAGCTCAGGGTTGAACTGTGGAGTCCTTGGTGCTCTCTGAGCCTTGTTGTTTTCTTGCAGACGTTTCATTGCCAGGCTAGGCAACATCTTCAGTGCAAAAAGGGAGTGGGACTTGCTCTCTGTTTATATACCATGGTTTATATACCAGACACATAGAGGTAAACAACATTTACATACCTTTCATAAGAGACAATAGAAAAGCCAGAAGACCAGAACACCTCCTTGCCAGCAATCAACACCTAGATATGCAAAGATTAACACCAGGATGAGCACCAGAGGAACCATCAAACAGCACAATGTACCCTAATCAAGGAACTATTAACTCAGTCAGTCAACCAAGTAGCAAACAACAGCCCAATCAAAGAACTCGAGAACACAAATCCACCAACACAAGCAGGACAAGCCATAGTATATTTATATGGTATATAAACAGAGAGCAAGTCCCACTCCCTTTTCGCACTGAAGATGTTGCCTAGCCTGGCAATGAAACGTCTGCAAGAAAACAACAAGGCTCAGAGAGCACCAAGGACTCCACAGTACAGTATGTGCTGTGGTAAAACCTCGACTTGGGCTACCTGTAGCTTGACACCTGGGAAAACAGAGATACTTCTCTCTGGCTGTCCGTAGCAGGACATCACCACCCCAGTAAGAAGAGAAAAAGAAGGAAAGAGATGGATGGAGGGGTGGGAAATGAGTTCTTCATTCTGCATTCAAATATCAGTTGCTGACAAATGGGAGGTGACACAGGGTGATGATGGGAATATTCACTGGGTAGCTGAGTCTGGCATTATGCATTCCCCAAAGCTATTCTTTCAGGCCCAGTGACACTGCCATTTTGAAATGCCACCAGCTTGTATTTTCTGTATCCTAACAAACACCAAGGCACTGTAGAGCCAAGTGGATGCTGTTGCTGTTGATGGGTTTGATGTCCTCCAACAATCCAAAACAACTTGGTTTTCTTTGCCAAAAAAGGGTAGATGCTGTCAAGAAAGAAAAAGCAGGGGGATTTAGGAGGGGCCCAAGGGAGAAAATGAGCATGGAGTAATAATTTTACTCCAAGCTATTGAAACTCCCCACATATCTTCCACTGAGGACTTCTAGTTAAGTGGCTTCCAAACGCAGCTTTGTCTTCTCTACATCACTTCTCTCTTATGCTCAATCTCACATGCAGAGATTTACACACTCTTTATCAGCCTCCAGAAAGTGGACCGGCTTCCTTTGTGTAACAGCTGGGTAGCTCTGATTTTTTTCAATATCCTGAAAATCAGGCATCAGAAGCTGGCGGAGAGCCCACGGTCAACGAGAGCCAACTTTCTAGTACTCCTGTTCTTCCTCCTCATTGTTTCCAATGCTTTGCTCATCTAACCTCCAGTAAATGGTGGTGGTACGGGTGAGGAATCAGCTTAGTCTCCAATTTCCTCCTTGGCAAAAGAGCAGCTGGCAGGAATGGGCATGAGGAAGAAGATCTAGTGAGGAAAGAGGGTGGGACAGTGAAGGGATCTTGGCCAAGAACCTTCTCAAACTTGGAGTCGACACAATTTCTAGTCAGGCCAATCCTTACTCTCATTTACTGGCAGAGAGGAACATGATCCAGCCTTATCATGGTGGCTTAATTTTTCAAGAGGCGCTTGAGGCACCCTTGCTGTTATCATCTCAGCTGCTATCAGAACCACCATGTAAAACTGCCTGAAAGAAGAGCTTTGAGGACATCCTCTTGCAAAGGGCTCCACCGCACAGGTCTGCCTGACTAGCAACTCTGAGCCACCATTTTGAATTTCCAGAAGGGAAGATCTAGCATCACTCCAAGGCACGGTGGGATATTGACAATGGCAGCTCATAATCACAAGGTGACAAAAATGTAGAGAGCCAGTGAGCCCAAAATAGCAGGAGCTGACGCTCAGCCTGCCCCAGAGTGGGCAGCCTGCCCCTGAAATGGGATAATGTTTTCCATTGGAGGTCTTCCTGGTAGGGAAGTCAGAAATCTTGTATGCCTTCTGGCAGTGCTCCCTGGGAAGAAAGGCTGGGGAGGAGCAATCTCAGCGATAAGGCAGCATGAGTGACTGTTCCTTTCAAAAACAAATGACTCGATACTCAGAAGTATTCTGAGATGCAGTGTGATAACAACAGCACTGAGACTGATTTGCAGTCTGGTCCAAAGTAGGTGTTTATAGATACAGTATGGAAAACAGAAGAGGCGTCCGTCGTCGAGGATTCCCAGGTTCTAAGCAATTTGGTAGCAGAAGGAAGCTCCAGGAGTTGGCAGCAGCTGCTCACAGCTGGTGTTCACTCTCCCCTTTATTGCTGGCCCTGCTGCTCGCACGCAAGGCCAGATGCCCGACCCCAGCACTCTGCACATGGCAAGGCCACCTGATCCAGAAGCGGAGCCAATTACGTGAGAAGGGAAGAGAACCAGAAGGACTGAAGTTGTATCTGATCCAGAAATGGAATTCCTTATTATATTAAGAATTGAGTTGGACACGACTGCACAAACGTGTTGGGGGAACCTTTACCTTTACTGGAAACAAGTAAATAGAACAATCATTCTCCGTGTGGTAGTTAAAGCTGCCCATGATCTTCAAATATACACGGAGCTTGAAGGGCGGGGTCTACCGCTTTTAAATTTTATTTATTTTCTATCCCGCCTTTATTATTTTTATAAATAACTCAAGGCGGTGAACATACCTAATACTCCTTCCAAGTGGGATTCTGGAAAACTGGCTAAGGTTGGTTGAGGTTATTTGTGTACCTGATAGCTAGATTCACACAACATTCAAGATTGTGCTCAGACAGGGTTGGGTCATCTGTGGTTCAGTGTGTTACAGGAACCTCTCTATGTTGTATGAACAAGGCCATCACATTAATCCGTAATGAGAGGGAAAGCTCCAAGTGACTTTCAAAACAAAGTATTATGATAACTGGGAAGAGACAGAAGATGAAAGTTTTGGGCAACAAGAGTTTTGCTATGACTGAAGTATGACCAAACACAGACTTTCAACATCAAGCGAAAAGGACACGGAAAGTTATCTCAAAATGAACATGTCAGCAAAGAGAAAAATAACTACAAGAAAAGGAAAACAAGACCCTTTTGAGAGGATCAGAGAAATCACAGGAAAGTTTTCAGCTAAGGTAGGTCTTTTCCATGGTTAAAAAATAATCATGGAAAAGAGGCAAAAGTGGTTAAAGGAAGATAGAAAGTTCGACCACCATTTATAAATGGAATTATAGAAAGATAAAAACATTTGCCAATGGAAACTATACTCAGGAACAGAGATAGGAAAGCAATACTGTAGGTTCAGATGAAATATTCATTTCATTCTTTAAAGAGACAGGAGAAGAGGCAGTTAAAGTGTTAACAGCTCTATGTCAACAAATATGGAACAAGACTGTGTGGCCTGGAGATCAGAAAAGATTGGTGTAGATACACTATACCAAAGAAATGAGATGAAACAGGATGCACAGATTTTTTTTACTAAACATTGCATTAATTCCTCATCAAGCAAAATATAAAGGAGAATTGATCCAAATGGGAACACTGAAATGCCAAATGAACAGGCAGGTTTCAGCAGAGGCAGACGGCGAAAATGAGATAGATATTGAAGAGGACAAGAGAATACAAGAAGGAAGTCTATCTTTGCTCATTAACTATTGCAAAGCGTTTTTGTAGATCATGCCAGAACATGGAACAAGGCTAATCAGTACACCTGAATGCCTAATTATTTTCCTGACAAATAAACAAAACCTGCATTTGCAGAAGACCTTATTTGCATTGCAGGACCTGTTCTGACTGTGGGATCTGCAGGAGGAGGCTCCAGAAGGAGCGTGGTAGAGCAATAGGAAAGCTTTGTTTCACTTTTGGAAATGGAGGGCACCTTTTTTTTGTGCAGCTGCTTTCACAGGATGCTTTGCTTAAACCAGTGCTTTCCAAAGTCCCGCTGTTGGCGACACACCAATGGCAGTGGCGCGTATGGCGGCGGCGGCGGCCTCGTGTGTCGCTAAACCCCGGACGCGCTGATGGCACGCCGCGCACGCCGCCACAGGGGCAGTGGCGACGCACCATCAGCATTTCCGGGTTTTGTCGCGACACACTAATGTGTCGCAACACACAGTTTGGAAAGCTATGGCTTAAACCAACATCACAAAAATCAGCCCTTCAAAGCTTTAACTAGATACAGGTTTCTTTTCACCACAGCCATGGCCAGCAACTGTCGCCCATCACAGGTACAGTGACATCATCATGTTGCATATTTTCCCTCTCTGATTGTACTCTACTTCCTTGACTATTTTGAAGGTACAGGTATTCTGAAAGCACAGTTTTGCATACAAAATGCGAGAGATAAAATAATTCAGAAAATCCATTGGGGGGAAAAAAAATCCACGCAGCTTCAAATATCTGTTGCATCTGAAGATCCTTTTTCTCCTTCTTCTCCTTTTTTTTACAGGTCTTCATCTCCCTGAAATATCCACAGTCAGAAAGCAGTCTTTTGAAGAGACCCTCAAAAGAAATCTTTACTTTTGTGAAGAGGAATGAAGGCCAAGAAGTACTATTTTCAAGTTGCTGCTCTAGTTTGGTGAAACAACCTCCCCTTAGAATTTTGACTCACTGCACCCCTTCTAACATTCCCCAAACTGCTGAAAACCGACTCTCCCAGTGAGTGTTTTATGAATTGAAAGGATGGGTCTCCAAACTGAATTTCTCACCTAACAGTTGATATTCTTATGGGTTACTTACAGCTTGACTATTTCAGGAAATACCTCAACTAGCTGACTATAAAGTTACAGCAAATGGTGCGTTAAGAAATAAGGATTTCTGATTCAACGGTTTGAATTAGAGATAGCTTTCACTAATATTTTTATGGCAACCTTGCATCTCCACTGTAGCCTAGCTCTTTGTGATTACCATTCCAAAATATTATGAAGCCTTACACATACATAAGATTGCACTGATGTTGAAAAACTTATTCCCCACCCCATTTCCCTGCATCATAGTGCATGAATGCAGTCATGCAATTAAATTGATGGGCAGGGAATTCAGAACAGATAGAAAGTGTTTGTTTGTTTTTGGTTTGCTAAATAATCACATATGTGAATCTAACAAAAGAAAATTCAGACATTAAAACTTTTGCAAGTTTTAGTCCAATCTAGCCCCATAAGACTCACATTAAGTCAACTTTTTGACCCTGGAGGAACCCTTGAAATATTTTCCAGGCCTCGGGGAACCCCTGCACATTCAGGCTCAAATATAGGCCAAAAGTTACAAGATTACTTATTTATTTATTTACTTACTTACTTACTTACTTATTAAATTTCTATGACTGCCCATCCCTCCCTCAAGGAGGGACTCTGGGCAGTTCACAGCCACAATAACACCATTAAAATACAAGTAAAACATGGTAAAAATATAAATACAATAAATACAATAAAATCCAAGTGGCAGGTGGTTCATGCAGTGAAGCTAAACATATTTAAAATATTTGAGGCGGCTCTAAGAAATCAGCCATCCCCAAGCTTGACCACTTTCCCTCTTGCCCCAGGTGAGATCACAGAGCCAAGTTTTTTATTTTTTCCTGAAGTCCAGGAGGGAAGGGGCCTGTCTTATCTCTGGGGGAAGGATGTTCCACAGGGCAGGTGCCGCTGCAGAGAAGGCTTGCCTCCGAGACCCCGCTAGATGGAATTCTTTCACAGAGGGGGTCCGCAGCATGCCCTCTCTGCAAGATCAGGTGGGATGGGATGATGTAATGGGGATGAGGTGGTCCCTCAGATAACCTATTATATTTGTTTGATGTGTAGGTCTGTATATATCCATTAACAGTGTTCTTAAACTAAAAATAAAGAATGAAAGTTACCTCTTTAATGTGAAGTTGCCCGAATTCGAAATAATTTTTTTAATAAATTGTGATCTCCCAGGGAACCCCTCGTGACTTCTCGCGGAACCTGAGGGTGCCACGGAACCCTGGTTGAGAAACCCTGCATTAAGTAGAGCTCCAATTGCTATTGCTCAGCTGCAAAATTCCAGATATCCATGAGATGACAGCAGTGAGATTCAGAAAATGTTTCGCTGCCATTTAATAGTCATTTGGATTTTCGCAGCCAGATCTGATAGCGTTGAATCGTGGGTATATATGCATCACTCTTCCTCAGTCTGGTCCCCTTCAATTGAGGTGGACCTGAGTGATCAAGAGCCATTCTTCGAGCTCTGGTGACCAAGTAATGATCTGGCTGATAAAAGGGCTGGAAGGGGAGCAGTGATTCATTACAGATCCTGGAGGCAGATGAAGTCATGATTATGGTCTCTGTTCCTGAATTGCAAATGAGACAGCTTTCAGAAGCCAAGCTTTTGGTTAAAGGACATTTTGGTCCTCAAGTCTATGACTCCTGAGGTCTCTATAATTCTACCCTTGCCTGCTTTCTAGTTGAGAGAGTTCAGCCACAGGAATCAGACTGAAGTATAAGTTCTCATCCTGGAAAGAAATCCTCTTTAAGGATCCAACTTTATATCCACTCTGCTGGAAGGAAGCCCTGTTGAACTCAGTAAGATTTACTTCTGAGTAGGTATGGTTGGCTCAGCGGGTAAGACGCCAGGCTTGTCGATCAGAAGATCGCAAGTTCGGAGGTTCGAATCCCTAGCCCTGCGTGACGGAGTGAGCTCCCGCACTCGCACCAGCTCTTGCCAACCTAGCAATTCGAAAGCATGCAAATGCAAGTAGATCAATAGGTACCATTTCGGTGGGATGGTAACAGCGTTCCACACGCATCATGCGGCCACATGACCGCGGAAGCATCTTCGGACAACGCTGGCTCTTCGGCTAACAAACAGAGATGAGCACCGGCCCCTAGAGTCGGACACGACTGCACAACTGTGCGGGGGGAACCTTTACCTTTACCTAGGCATGGTTAGGATTGCACTGTAAGGCTTCTCCGTTTGATCGCTACCCACTGATTCTGATGGGAGATGGTTTGATCATCTTTTCATAGAAAAGCTAAAGTATCCTTCAAGTTAATGTGTACAAGGTTGAATTAAATTCCCAATCCCAATGGTGGGGACTCCTGTCCCACCCAGCCTGCTCCGATTCCTCATTCCTTTTTTGCCCCTGTTCCCCCACCCTCTGTGAGATATTCCTTCTTGCAGGGGGCAGATTTTCTCTTTCCCCATTGCAAAACAAATGCATTGCCCCACTGGCCAGTTGAAGGGAGGACTGGGTAACCAGAAGATGTTCACGAGGTAGCAGACGTTCTAAGAAGTTGGGGAGCAAAATTGTGGCTGTGGGGAAAGCGCCCTTTGGCTACGCTGTGGCTGGTTTGTTGTATCAAAGTAGTCAAGCAAACTTTGGAGAGACCCCAAACCTCCTGATACTTTCTTACTTGCAGGTCATTTTTTGGTGGAAGATTTTAGCATTTGGGCCCCATGCTCCTAAGCTGTGCCCTGATGACTGAACATGCTCAGTTTTTGCAGGAGCATATTCACAGCTCTTGCAAACACTTCTGTTAGAACAGAGCTTTCCAAACTGTGTGTCACCACACGTTAGTGTGTCGGCTGCAGTGCCTGGGTGTGTCGCGGCTGCTGCTGCCTCCAAGCCCTGCCAGGATTCCGTGCAGGTCCTAGTGCCTGCCTTGTGCCCTGCTGCAAGAGTGTGTCACGAAATGATGCCCTGCTGTAAGAGTGTGTCGCGAAATGATGCATGTCTAAAAAGTGTGTCACCAACATGAAAAGTTTGGAAAGCTCTGTGTTAGAAGAATGTGGCCTGTCCAAGTTATCACGTTCCCTTTGTACATTTGTGCCATGCTTCTGCCTAGCGCCAGGTTGTTGACCTACTTCACCCTTTCAGCCAGCTTCTACGCATATTTACACAGAAATAAATCTGTCTGAGATCAGTAGGGTTTATTGGTCTGTAGGTATGTAATTAAAGGTTTGTTGGCTGATAGGTATCCTCTGCTCTGAAATAATTCCACAATCTGCAAACCTCTCCAGTTTGTGAGGCAAAGTCTCAATTGAAATGACCGTATGATAGAAGTGCAGGTTTATGGATTTTTTTTATCCACCTAAGAATTTTGAGATAGGTGGTAAGTGATGACTGTCCCTCCAATATTGATCATGGCATGGTTAGGTCCTCCTCCTCCTCATCCATCTTAAGGACAAGCATTATCCTTTTTAGCACTTGAGTGAAAACAACACCATAGCTGGTTCTTTCACTTGCTGAATCTCAATGCTGAAAAGTTTCAGTGCACAATTACAACTTAGTCCAGGCAGCATCGGATGGTCCTTCCCCTTTTTCAACCAAGAACACTAGAAAGTCATGGGGCCATCCAAACTGGCCAGCTTTTGCTCAGTGGCAACATTTGCCAAACCAACATATCTTAACATCCCTTAACAATATCCCATCCTAGCTGGGCACCCAGACTTGTTGAACGGCAAAGGCAGAATCAAGATGAGTAATTATTTTAGAAGATTCCTCCACATCATTCCTTTCACTGAAAAAAAAATATGAAGGAATGTTTTGATAGTCCCAAGCATGCTGATCACATATCTCCTGAGACTGCAGAGCACTCAAAATAAAAATAAATGATCTGCAGAAGTGATTCATTTCAAAGCTATTCCTCCATCACCAAGCCTAGGTTGAAATCCACAACTTTAGGCTTTCAAATAATCCTGAAAAGTAACATTCTTGGCCCTATCTCTGACCCGTGTTAAACCACACACATATCTTCCTCTGTTCTTAAACAGCCAATAGTCACAACATAAAATCCATAATAGGAAACAACTTATTAGTGGTACTGTGTACATTGCAAATGCAGCAGTCCATTAATCTAGCTCTCTTCAGTCTAGATGTGTTGGATATTATAGGAGTGTGGCCACAACACAATAGGAGGGTGCCCGATTGCAGAAGATCTCTATAAAACTTCCTTTCAAATTTTGGTTGAGTTAAAAATGATCACCCTACCACCGCCAATTATATCAGTGCTAATGAGCAATGGTGTGGATAGGGGATGTGGATGGATGCTGGATAGGGTAGTCCTTGGTGGGGTCAAAAAAGTTAAGATGGCAGCTGCAACCACACAATGGAAGATCTACCCCTTTTTTTTTACCTTTGTTGCATGTGCGCTACATGTCAAAAAGGGGTGGGGCTTCAATCATTTGTTCGTAGCCCTTGTCTTGATATTTTGACTCCCGCAGATACCCTTGAGGCTGGATAGGTACAATTAGAGCAGAGCTTTCCAAACTTTTCATGTTGGTGACACACTTTTTAGACATGCATCATTTCGCGACACACTCTTACAGCAGGGCACAAGGCAGGCACTAGGACCGGCGCGGAATCACAGCAGGTTTGGAGGCAGCAAGGCACAAGGCAGGCACTAGGACCTGCGTGGAATCCTGGCAGGGCTCGGAGGCAGCAGCAGCCGCGACACACCCAGACACTGCAGCCGACACACTAATGTGTCCCGACACACAGTTTGGAAATCTCTGAATTAGAGAGTTCATAAGGTTTCTCTTCAGTCTTTTCAGTCCACTTTGGATTGTGCCCTGAGCTCTCCATAGTGTGAATGGATGGGAATGAGTCCACTGCAACATTCAGATATTCCCAGGCTTCCAGCAATCATACAGGAATCTGTTTTAAGACAAGAGTCCAACTGAAAGCTAAGTTTTTGGAACGCTATTCGAACTTGGACCAAATGAACATTTCTCCTGCAGTTCTCATTCCCTTGCATGAAAGAGAATTTTGCTTCCAAATATTATTTCAAAGGAGAAGAACGTTGGTGAAATCCTCATGGGAAGGATATGACGTTCTTGCACTGATTTACTGTTGAGGTCTCTCTTACGAGATTCTCTCTCCTGCACCTGCCACCTCCCTGCCTTCCTCCTCTTCCACTACATCCCATGAGACAGTCAAGCTCCACCCAGGTTGGAAAGTGTGGGCTGTCAGGGAGGCTTCAGAGAGATAGAAAGAGGTGCCCCCAGAAAATCTCTCCACTAGCAGGAGCTCCTGCACATCCTCCATCGATGAAATCAGCTCCCAAAAGCCACCATGAGAAATCTGAAAGAAATTCTCAAGCATCTTGAGAAGAAGAGAGAAGAACAGACAAACTTTTGCTGAAGAAGAAAACTGTTGAGAAATTGCAAGGAGAGCAGATTTGGCAAAACTTACAACCTACTACCCAGGTTGTAGTTGGCTCCCAAAGATGATCCAAGCGATGGAGTATAGATAATGTATAATACCAGAGAACAAGTTTCAATAAGCAACTTCAAACTTGACTTCATTTTCTTCTTGCTAATGGGCTTGCAGATCTCAGCTCCTTGTAAAGTCTAAGCTTCATACTTCCATGTTGAGTCCAGGAGCCGTAGAATGAATTACATGCTTCTTCTTGATGCACTTTTGTAAACAGCAAGGGGTTGCCATGGGGGAATGGCAGAGAAGATGGCAGCCAGAATAGCTGCAGGGAGGCCCAAGATTGGCCTCAACAATGTCTTAGGTGGCCTGGTAGGGCCTGGAGGTGTTGCCAGTTCCAAAAAGGGTTAATAAAAAAACTGAATTGATTCATTTGAATGCCCAGCAGATGTCCTGAGATTAACTGATTTTAAATGGAATAATTCTTAATTAGATACAGGAGGAAAGGTAAAAGGTAAAGGTACCCCCCGCACATTTGTGCAGTCGTGTCCGACTCTAGGGGCCGGTGCTCATCTCCGTTTGTTAGCCAAAGAGCCAGCGTTGTCCGAAGACGCTTCCACGGTCATGTGGCCGCATGACACGCGCGGAACGCTGTTACCTACCCACCGAAGTGGTACCTATTAATCTACTTGCATTTGCATGCTTTCGAATTGCTAGGTTGGCAAGAGCTGGGGCGAGTGCGGGAGCTCACTCCGCACGCAGGGCTAGGGATTCGAACCTCCGAACTTGCAATCTTCCGATCAACAAGCCTGGCGTCTTACCCGCTGAGCCACCACACCCCATCAGGAGGAAAAGGTCCTCTACCAAATACCCAGTTTGATGTGACACTCTCCAGAATCAGATCATTTCAAATTAATGGTTCTTTCTGCATAATACTGTATGGAAATTGGCTCAGTGGTTCAAAACTGGCCTGAAGGCTGCAAAAAGGCGAATTCTTCAAAACTAAGCAGATCTGAACCCAGGCAGGAAAGCTATCTGTTAACCCCATGGGAAATAATTGTTTCAGTCTGTTCTGATTAGACCTCAGCTAGAGTATCATGGTAAGTTGGCCACCTTTGGAGCAAGTTTAGAAGAGGTCTACCAAGATAGTTTGGCCACCTAATGAGAAGAGAGGACTCACTGGAAAAGACCCTGATGCTGGGAAAGACTGAAGGCAAAAGGAGAAGGGGACGGCAGAGGATGAGATGGTTAGATAGCATCACTGATGCAATGAACATGAACTTGAGTAAACTCCGGGAGACAGTGGAGGACAGGAAGGCCTGGCGTGCTATGGTCCATGAGGTCACGAAGAGTCGGACACGACTAAACGACTGAACAACAACAAACCAAGATAGTAAAGGGACTGGAAACCAAACCCTACGAGGTACAGTTAAAGGATCTGGGTAAGTTTAGCCTACATGGACAGACTGAGGGGTGATGTGATAGCCTTGAAACATCTGAAAGATTGTCAGACAGATGAAGGAATGGACTTATTCTCTACTGCCCCAGAGGGCAGGACCAGAACCAGTGGGTTAAAACTCTAAGGTTTAGGCTATACATCGGGGGGACTTCTTAAGTATATGAGCTGCCAGCCAGTAGACCAAGCTGCCACATAAAGCGGTGAATTCTCCCTCATGGAAGGTTTTTCAACAGAGGCTGGATGCTCTTCTCTCAGAATGCGTCAATGGATCCTGCCCCGAGAGGGTTGGCCTCTAATATCTCTTCCAACTATTCCTTCTTGCAACAACTTGGAAGAAGGCTGGGGTGTCAGTGTAACAGATGAATGTATCCCAATGTTCAAAAATACCATCTCCAAAATAGTCGCATCTGCTTATAAATGAAAAGTATTCCAAGGGCCAAAAGGTTAGATGATTCTCTTGGATTCTTTTCATGAACAAGCTAAACACTATGTTTAAAATGAGAGCCCCAGGGAGGGTGGAGGAGAGTGGTGGTGGTGGTGGTGACATCGTCCTTTGCGTTCCCTTTGATGCCTCCTGGTTGTAATAGGAGATTTTCACAACTAGCCAAATCCCCATTCTCTTTCCCTACCCATGTCATGTCCAGATAGCACTATTTAAGCCCCCAACCTGTCAAAACGCAGACAAACAAGAAGGTGTTCTGGGTATCCAACCTCAGAAACAAGAAGGTGTTCTGGGTATCCAACCTCAGAAATCCACAGGCTTGAGATATCCTTCCCTCCAATACAACTGCTGGAAAAATACCATGGTTGGGTTTATACAACATATTTGGCCAGGCTAAACAGGGGTTGGGAAGTTTGTAATTCTGTGAGTTGTGTGAACCCAGCCTGTTGTATGAATCAAGTCATCACATGAAACTGTAACATGCTTGCTTGTTTGTTTAACTTGTTTGTTTAACTATCCTGTGTCCTGTACACTGAACTGTATTACTTAAGTTTGCTGTGTGAATCCAGCCTAAATGTTCCTAAGGTAAAGGTAAAGGTTCCCCCCGGACATTTGTGCAGTCGTGTCCGACTCTAGGGGCTGGTGCTCATCTCTGTTTGTTAACCAAAGAGCCAGCGTTGTCTGAAGACGCTTCCACGGTCATGTGGCCGCATGACGCGCGCGGAAAGCTGTTACCTACCCACCGAAGTGGTACCTATTAATCTACTTGCATTTGCATGCTTTCGAATTGCTAGGCTGGCAAGAGCTGGAGCGAGTGCGGGAGCTCAGTCCGCACGCAGGGCTAGGGATTCGAACCTCCGAACTTGCAATCTTCCGATCGACAAGCCTGGCGTCTTACCCGCTGAGCCACCACACCCCTGTTCCTACAAGTATATAAATTGTGACATCTTAGAACAGGACTGGGCATCTTTCTTTTCTTTTTTAAGGGTCTCTCCATCCATACAAGGTCTGGTGGCAGAATGTGATGCCACCAGAAAGAAGGGGCTAAAATGTTCAGCCCTTTTCTTGGGGTGTGCATGAGAGTGAAGATGGATGCTTTTAAATACGTTAGATATGTTTGGTGGAGATTTGTGGTACCTGTTTAAGTTCTTTTTTGCATTTTGCTTTTTTTTTAATGAAAAAAGTGGATTTTGGTATGCAATCTTGGGGAGAGGACTCCAGGATCTGAAAAGGGGGCTAGACTACCTACCTCCATCCAACAATCAAATCTATTCTTCTTGCACTTGCTTGTGGGAAGTGCAACCTGTTCAGGCTGTGCCTTGCTTGAAATATTCAAACCATTGCCTTGCTATATTAGATATTAATCCCTCTGATCAGTACATCTTCACTGTACATTGTACTGTACAATGTACTACACAGTACATTGGCACTGAAGATGTTGCCTAGCCTGGCAATGAAATGTCTGCAAGAAAACAACAAGGCTCAGAGAGCACCAAGGACTCCACAGTACATCTTCAGCTGCTTTTCCACCACCTGCTCCACCGGATTGAAATAGGCTTGGGTTGCATGTTGTGTGAACCAAATCATCATGTTAAGCCACAAGAGGCTTTCTTCTTTCAAGCATTGCATGTTAGTTAATAGACAACAATTTATTTATTTATTTATTTAATTTATATGACCGCCCATCTCCCCCCATGGGGAACTCTGGGCGGTGCACAGTAAATAAGTTAAAATAAAGTCTAAAATATCTAAAATCACAGTTATACAATAAAATACATAATCTAAAATCCAGATGGTGATGGAATAATTAAAAGAAGGACAGAAAAAAATTATAAAATTAGGGGATTAGCCACCCCCATGAGGAACTATCCCTTCCTCCTTCCCATGCCAGGCGGCAGAACCAGGTCTTCAGCTCTTTCCTAAAGGTCAGGAGGGAGGAGATCTGCCTCAACTCTGGGGGCAAGATGTTCCACAGTGTGGGCGCTACCACAGAGAAGGCCCGCCTCCTAGACCCCATCTGATGACATTCTTTAATTGATGGGGTTCGTAGCAGGCCCTCTCTGAATGACCTGGTGGGGCGGGTCGATAAAATGGGGATAAGACGGTCCTTCAGGTATTCTGGCCCCATGCCATGTAGGGCTTTAAAGGTAATAACCAACACCTTGAATTGTACCCGGAAGCAGACCGGCACCCAATGCAGCTCGCGGAGCAGAGGTGTTATGTGTGCAGATTTTGGTGCACCCAAAATTGCTCGCGCGGCCGCATTCTGCACCAGCTGTAGCTTCCGGATAGTCTTCAAGGGTAGCCCCATGTAGAGCGCATTGCAATAATCTACATGGGAGATGACGAGAGCATGAGTGACTGTACGGAGGGTGTCACGATCCAGGAATGGGCGTAACTGGTGCACTAACCGAAGTTGTGCAAAAGCCCTCCTAGCCACGACTGCCACCTGCTCTTCGAGCAGGAGTTGTGAGTCTAGAAGGACCCCCAGATTACGCACCGGTTGCGAACGGAGCAGTGCTACCCCATCGAGAACCAAGGATGATAAATTCCCAGAAGACGCTAAGCCATCAATCCACAGCCACCCGGTCTTACCAGGGTTCAATTGAAGCCTGTTGTTCCCCATCCAGGCCCTCACAGCCCCCAGGCACTGGGACAGGGTGGAGACTGCATCACTTACCTCACCAGGGATGGAGATATACAATTGAGTATCATCCGCATACTGATGATACCTCATCCCATGGTGACGGATGATCTCACCCAGCGGTTTCATGTAGAAGTTGAATAGGAGAGGAGAGAGAACCGAACCCTGCGGTACCCCACATAGGAGCGGTCACGGGCTGGATCTCTCCTCTCCTATCACCACTGACTGGGAGCGGCCCCGGAGGAAGGAGGTGAACCAGCGTAAAACTATGCCGCCCACCCCCAACTCCCTAAGCTGCCCCAAAAGGATACCATGGTCGATGGTATCGAAAGCCGCTGAGACATCTAAGAGAGCCAGGATGGATGCACTACCTCCATCCCGCTCCCGCCAGAGATCATCCATAAGCGCGACCAATGCAGTCTCCGTCCCATGTCCTGGCCTGAAACCTGACTGGAAAGGGTCTAGATAATCCGCTTCATCCAGGGTCCTTTGAAGTTGCGGTATGTTAACCTGCATTTACAGCCAGTCTGCAGCACACCTCCAGACCCAGTCTATCAGAAGCAACCAGGTCAGATGGGAAGGTTATCATGTAGCCCTGCCCCGATGTGCTCTCTGTATAGGAAGTTGGTCAGGCAGATTTTCCAACAAATGATTTTCTCTGTACAAGTCCAGTCTAGAATCTGCCTGGTCACAAAGGTTACCTAATGGGGAAGGGGTATCACCCTCAGTAGGTTTGATGTGTAAGGAGGATCCAGTTCCAGGTATCGTTCTTGGCACCTCCAAACAAACCTGGAAAAGACATGCTTGAAATTCTGGAGCAAAGACTACCAGTGTAGACCAACCTTTCTCAATCCAAGTGTCCTCCAAATATATAGACCTCAACTTCCAGAATTCCCCTGTGAGCATGGCCATGACTAGGAAATCTGAGAGTTGAAGTCCAACATCTAGAGGCTACTACAGACAATTCTGAGCAGAGACAGAGTAGGATTCCAAGTATCATGAGTTGTTTTATCTGATCCTATTGAAAAGATGGAGGAGAATCATTTTCTTTTGTAACATCCAGACTCGAACAATCCATTGTGGGAAGTTCATTTTACCAACACTCTGGCTTCACTTAAAGGTTCTTCTTTTCTGATGAGCTTTCAATTTATCTCATGGAACCTTCCCGAGCCTGACACTGTCTGGACATGAGAAAACCCTGCAAATTGCTGGTCATTCTGGCCAATGGGAATTCTGCAAACAGCAGTCCCACACACCTGGAAGGCATTAAGTTGGGGAAGGCAGATGGTGTGTATGCAATTTATTAACTTTTTCATGCTATTTCTAATTTGCTGCTTTTTGCAAATTTATAAAGGGATTGAGCTTTACTTTGGCGGTTTGTTGTTTTTACTGCATAAGCTGCCTCGAGCGCTTTTCCTTTGCAAGTAGAAAAAGCTATTGGTCTCCTAATAAACAAATTAACTAACAAGCAATACATAGAGCAACTCTTATAATCAGGAGGAGAGATGATTTCAAGCAAAACTGAGCAATGCCTCATCTTTGCCTGAAAATGCCTTTTTATACCAGCATAAGATTGTTGTTGTTGGTTTTCAATCTGTTTCTTTTCTTTCTCCACTCAAGAAAACCAATTATTTTAAGCAAGGAAAAAAAAGTTACAAATACAAGCTAGAAATGTTAGGGATACCTCAGTCGTCTGAGACCAAATAAACTGAACAGGTAGTAGTGGGTCAGATTTCCTTGACCTTTAAATCTAGAACAATTCTCGTTATCCTGCAAATCCCGCTCCCCACTTCCTTGGCAAGGTTGTTCCCACACTTAAGAAAAACACAGGAAGATCTAAGGAAACTTATGGGGAAACAGAGAAGACAAAGCACAGGATCTGAAAATAGAAGTGGAGCCCATACATTTCCTTTACATATGGCAGCTGACTCCAGATTTCTGCAAAATCTTTGGGGCCATATGCTTTTTCCATTCCCTATGCACCAAAAAAGGAAATGAAACTTGGGGCCATTTCATTATCAGCAAAGAGCTTCAACCCTCTTGTTTTCTTTTCCCCTTTGCTAATGCCTGGAAAATACAAAACCTCATTTGCAAAGCTGAAAGCTCTGCCGCTTTAGATCCACAACAAAACCACATGCCTTTTGTCCCATCAAGGAATTGTGTGTTGTTTTGCATAGTGTAAGGGGCAGTAGAGGAATTTAATAATAATAATAATTGTATCACATAAAGTTTTGCAGAGGAAGAAGGGGATGGGGCTGTATCAACTGTACAGAAAAATCAGGGGAACTCTGAGACAACCATCATTTCGGCTTTCCATATCTCATTGTTTTGAACAATGTGCATGTTTTCCACCCCACTGCATGCCGAGAGCCATTCAAAGCCATTCCCCCAAGGCTTTGAATGATACTTAGCAATTGTACAAAAGGGGCGTGGTGGCTCAGCGGGTAAGACGCCAGGCTTGTTGATCGGAAGATTGCAGGTTCGGAGGTTCGAATCCCTAGCCCTGCATGATGGAATGAGCTCCCGCACTTGCCCCAGCTCTTGCCAACCTAGCAATTCGAAAGCATGCAAATGCAAGTAGATGAATAGGAACCACTTCGGTGGGATGGTAACAGCATTCCGAGTGCGTCATGCCGGCCACATGACCGTGGAAGCGTCTTCGGACAGCGCTGGCTCTTCGGCTAAGAAACGGAGATGAGCACCACCCCCTAGAGTCGGACACGACTGTGCGGGGGAACCTTTACCTTTACCTTTAGCAATTGTACTCTCAAAAGGGGCATGGGACAGGACAAAAAATAAAATCAATTCCGTTTTATGACCTTCATTAAAATAACACTGAATTAATTTAAAAGAGTTAAGATTATTAATCCCTGCATGTTTCTCTCACATTAAAAATTGCACTTTTGGAGGGACCACTGGACTCAAGACTGTACCCTGGGGAAGTGAAGTTGTGTTGCTCAATCTATAAAGGCACCATTTCCATTTGTGTCCAGAGCAAAGACATTCTGTGTGTCTCTACAGTTCTCATATAGATCCTAACTCTGTTATAAAGAGTGTCTGATCTAGTAAAGTTAAGAAATCGAATCAAGTTAAACTCTAGTGACTTGGTGGAACCATCCATGGAGTTTTCTTAACAACACTGTAGAAGCGAGTTGCTATTGCCTTCTCCTGAGGTGTTTTTCCAAAATTTTGGTCAAGCTCAGTCAGGATTTTCAAGCTCAGTCAAGTGCTAAAGTCTCCTTGAAGTTGAACTCAACTGACGGTGACTCCTTGGCAACAAGACAGAAGAAGTCTGCCATTGCCTTCTCCCAAGATGGAATCCCCTGATGGTCTCCTAACCACGCTTAGCATCCAAGTCCAGACAAAATAAGCCAAGGTCTGCCAGCTACTTAGATGTCCGCCTTGGGTCTGTGTAAAGCTAAAAACCTTAAGAATCTGCCACGAGCACTTGAAGAGCACTAGGATTAGATGCAAGGTCTACAGGTGCTTCTAACTTTGCATTATTTGATAGAAAAGAGCTCTGTCCCTTGTCCCTTCCCAACTCTCAAGTCAATGGGCATTCAGTTCTAGTTCTGTTCAAAAGGTGGGCCCTCTTTTTCAAGGATTTAGGAGTAGGGAAATAGAAGATGCTTCAGACATTTATAGCCAAGTACAACATCTAGCTTTGGTCAAGTATGGTAGCTATCCCACAAAAGGCATATATTTTGCCATTCATCTGATGCAGAAAGCAGGTGTCTCCAGACAAGCAGAGTCAATGGCATCCAAAGCCCCACATCTTTTTATGGGTGTTGCACAAGACACACATAAGGGACAGGGCTTCTATTATGCAGTCAGGGCCACCATCTTGACTTTTTTGATCCTCCCATGGTTGCACCTGACTCATTTGGCATCATCATCATCATCATCCTAATCTAAATACAGAATTTTTTTTAAAAAAGGGACTAAGAGTGACATATATTCCTCACGTTTTCTTTGCAACTTCACTCAGCTTTACTTAGTCAATGTTCTGCTATGCCACAGAGAACATTTGATCATTACCTGAAAGAATATCCAGAATACAGGAAACAGAAAAGTACAGTAAAAGAAGATTCAGAAGAAGCAAACGGCCAAACAGGATTAAGATGGTTGGGGGGGAGGGAGAGAAATTAAGGTTCATATAATCCAATCCAATCCAATCCAATCCAGCATCTTCTATCCTACTTCTTCTGTAGGAGCACAAGGAGAGGGATACTAGATCTAATTCCACTTTGTCCCTGCAACACCAATCCAGCAATTTAGGCTGAGCTGAAAGTGACAGGCCCAGAGTCACCCCGTGAACTCTCCCAGGCTGAGAGTGAATCTGAAAACAGTCAAGTGTGCACTCCCTATTCATAATTCAAATCCTCAGCTCTTCAACCTACACCAGCTGTCGGCACCATTCAATAAAATCTAAGTGCAGTTTAGAGAAAGTCTCTGTATCCCACTATCGATGCTGCAAGTTTCTCTCTCAGCGCTGAATAACAAAAATAGTCATGTTGCACAACTCTACATTATAACAAATGCAAGCAGCACATACTTGTTCCTAGAATCACGATGCCTATAAAACCCTCTTTAATGAATATCTCTGAAGCAAACACCTGACTTTATCTCCAATAGCTTGAAACACCAACTCCGTTGGGGTCCTCCTTTTACTGAATGTAGATTTCCAGCTGCCTATCACAGGAACTATAATATTTAATTTTAACAACTGGCACCTTGGTTTGTTTGTCTTTCCTCCCTTTCCCCGCTCCATTCCTTCATTTCATGTCATGCATTTCACACTGTAAGCCTGTCTTGGTTTTACAGGTTATACGCAAGTTACTGTGTGAGCCTTTGGGCTAAAAGTAGAGATAAAAATATCTTATGGATTTTGAATCATACAGCTTTGCCTGAGTTGACTCTGACACCTTGTCTCACCCCCTCTTCGTTGTAGTAAAAAAAGAAAAAAGCTGGTCTGGAGATACCATTCCATACGAAAATACCTCCTTATGATTCATTCTGTTGTTGCCTGATCCTGTTCTGGTTGGAACAGTCTCCTGCTTCAAGCAAATGCTTTCTCAGTCAAGATGTGCTTACGTGAAGTGACATTTGCAGATAATAATCTGGATTGGCAGATCGTTGACAAGCTTTGCTGTTTTCTCCGTCTGCCTGGCAGATGAATAAATAAGTAAGGATAATACAATAGGGTTGCGCAAAGCATTGCAAAGCACATTAGCCTAAGCCGGGTTTCTCTGCAAGTGTTGGCAAATAGGTTCCAATATCAAATGCACAACAAGAGATTGACGGGAACCATTTTAAATAAGAAGCACATCACCCTGGGCAAATGAGATGCACTCCAGGCCCACAACAAAGTCAACTATGCATTTCGTTCTTCCAAAACTGGAGGTGAGCAACCAGAGTTTAGATAAAGCTGCACTAAGCTTTTAGTTTAGATAAGGCTGCACTAAGCTTTTAGTGGGAAACCATATCTGGAACTAACTGAATTCCTAGACTGCAAATTAACTAACTTCTGCTTGAATGTGAGAAGAGAACATTTCACGTCATCTGTCTAAGCCAGAGCTTTCCAAACTGTGTGTTGGGACACGTTAGTGTGTCGGCTGCAGTCTCTGGGTGTGTCGCGGCTGCTGCTGCTGCCTCCGAGCCCTGCCAGGATTCCGCGCAGGTCCTAGTGCCTGCCTTGTGCCTTGCTGCCTCCAAACCTGCTGTGATTCCGCACAGGTCCTAGTGCCTGCCTTGTGCCCTGCTGCCTCCAAACCTGCCCTGCCAGGATTCTGCGCAGGTCCTAGTGCCTGCCTTGTGCCTTGCTGCCTCCACACCTGCTGTGATTCTGCGCAGGTCCCAGTGCCTGCCTTGTGCCTTGCTGCCTCCAAACCTGCTGTGATTCCGCGCAGGTCCTAGTGCCTGCCTTGTGCCGTGCTGCCTCCAAACCTGCCCTGCCAGGATTCCGCGCAGGTCCTAGTGCCTGCCTTGTGCCCTGTTGCCTCCAAACCTGCCCTGCCAGGATTCCGCGCAGGTCCTAGTGCCTGCCTTGTGCCTTGCTGCCTCCAAACCTGCTGTGATTCCGCGCAGGTCCTAGTGCCTGCCTTGTGCCCTGCTGCCTCCAAACCTGCCCTGCCAGGATTCCGCACAGGTCCTAGTGCCTGCCTTGTGCCCTGCTGCCTCCAAACCTGCCCTGCCAGGATTCCACGCAGGTCCTAGTGCCTGCCTTGTGCCCTGCTGCCTCCAAACCTGCCCTGCCAGGATTCCGCGCAGGTCCTAGTGCCTGCCTTGTGCCCTGCTGTAAGAGTGTGTCGCGAAATGATGCATGTCTAAAAAGTGTGTCACCAACATGAAAAGTTTGGAAAGCTCTGGTCCAAGCCCTTTGCTGAGGTCTTCTGCACTTGAATTATTTTTCCCTCTAAATCAGGAAAGGCTTCAAAAACACAGCTCCTTGACTGCAATAAAAGTAAAACAATCCTTTGAAGATCGCACCTCATCTGAATTCTGGGATTGTCCATTGATCCATGTAGATATGACAAGATGCTAAAAGCCGGGATTCAGTAATCAATAAAATTGTCTGGTGGAGGCTCCTTGGATGAAACCATTTCCGACCATTGGTTTTGGTGGGACTGTATCTTGGCATGCTACTCTGTACTGATAACTGTCATTTCTATGCACAAATTGTCATCACAGATGAACAGCCGTGTCTACCTTGCACCTTGTGCTCTGGATCTGGATGTAGAAACAACTGTTTTGCTCATCATCCTGAAAATGTTTTCATGGCTGAAGGAATAGAGGAACTACATTTTAGTTAGTCATTTGACTGATACCACAAAATTACGCTGGGTTGGATCTGGTTAGCACTTGGAGGAGAGACCACTAAGGACAACCAGTACTGCAAGCTAAATATGGGTAATCAAACTAACATCCTGGAAGGAGACTTTTATCTTATGTATCTAAGTTTAGAGGTGCGTAACCTAAATCTCCAAGGCCATTTGTTAAGGCTCCCAGAAACCTTCAAAAGAGAATCTATCTCAGCTCCTGTGCTGCATATTACTGGAATGTTTATTGCCAATGGTGTAAGTTTTGCAAAACGTCCCAGGGTCAACCCCAGAGACCTCAAGTTCAAGAAGGGATTTATATTTCCCCCCTTCTTGCAGGCCTTGATAAATTGTAGAAGACAAGAACAGGCTGGACCAGTGGGCCGCATTAGAAAGAGTTGGCCCTGAGATCCTTGGTGTCAATTAGCCAGCCCCCATGAAAAATATGGGAACTGCATCATTATTTTTAAAAGTTGGAATTCCTACTATGCTAAGCAGAATCAATCCATTGCTGGTGCCATGTATCCTTCCAGACACCTGTCAGCATTGTGTATGAATCCTGTGGCAAGTGTGAAGTGTGTGTGATGTTTGCTTACATTGCACCATGTTTGCTATTTTAATATGCATTCCTCAATTTGGACATCTTCAACAGTGTTGAAAGGGGCCATTTAAGCCAGTGTTTCTCAACCTTTTTTTCCACCCATGGCCCCCTTCCAACCTTGTTTTTCTCCTGTGGTCCCCCTGTCCAGGTCCCATTACCACATACAGACATAGGACAGTAACTGGTGTGTTTTCTGGTGTCAACAAGACAGTCTTTCCAGTTTGCTTTTCTATGGCCCCATTACATGTTTTTCATCTGTGGCCCCCTTGAAATATCTTAAGGCCCCCAGTTGATAACTGCTGATTTAAGCCATCAAATCAACACCCTGCTTACTGCAGGAATCCAAATTCAAGCATCCTAGAACCATCTCATTATGGACATCTCTAACTACAGGTCATTTATGAGCAAGTTTAAAAGTTTTGGACAATAACAGAGAAATATACAAGTCCGTGGCAATTTTTTTTAAATTAGATACTGGCTGATGTCTGGAAGGGGACAGATTGCATCCTGTATTTACAGCAGATTCCTATTGGTCCCCAGGAACATGCAGATGCAGATTATGATTGTGAGAATCACTCAGGATCTATTTAAATGCTTGATACTATTCAAATTCTCCATCTGATTTAAAGAACTGAATCAACTGAATTCAAATACTGTTATTTAAATGATCAAATTAATTCAACCCCAAAGTTGATGTTTTTTTTGTTGTTTTTTTTAAAATCCCCTGAAACTTTGAACTGATTTGAGGACATCTGATTAACAGACTGAATTGATCGGGCAATTCACTTTGAAAGGATGATTTCATCAAATCACCTTCAAAGCAAAACTTTGAATCAAAGCTTCTTCTCATCCTAATGGGCACACACAAATGTTTTGGTTTTCCTTAATCTTCATTCATTTCTATGGAGTCCCTGGTCTGTTTTGAAGCAGGAAAATCTAAGCTGTTCTTGCTGTTTGGTTGAAAGGTTTGATCTCTTCAGGGGCAAAAATAAACAGTAAAAAAAAATCTGACCAACGCACAACATTAGAGATCCAGTTTCATAACTGGAGCATCAGTGAGTTGCTGGAGAATTGGGGTCAATCTGTGGGATTCAAGCATCTGTGTGCGAGGTCTCAGGAGAAGATAATCAAGGCAATTATGGACTAGTATCAGAAAACTGGAGAAAGGTGTTGCAATTCCCATTAGCAGGAAATGCTGCTATTTTCCTTTAGGATAATTGCTGTTCTAGACTAGTGTTTCTCAACCTTGGCAACTTGAAGATGTGTGGACTTCAACTCCCAGAATTCCCCAGCCAGCATTCTGGCTGAGGAATTCTGGGAGTCCACACGTCTTAAAGTTGCCAAGGTTGAGAAACAGTGTTCTAGATGGTGCAGCAAGTGCCACTTCAGAAATAGAAAGGTGTTGGTACCTCATACCTGAAGAGGTGTACTATGCTCCCATAGGTTAGGATTCTTGGCCCTCCTCTGAGATCCCATGACAGCAATGTTCTTGCCCAAATAGATACCGGACCCCAAGTGCAAAATGGTCTGTGGGTCCATAGTAGAGGTTTAGAAAGCAACAGAGGTTTGCTTCTCAAATGAGCACAGAAGTGCAGGGCTAAGCTTACAATTCCTTCCCTGTTATTTTTGTGAAGAGGGAGAGGAAGTGTAGTTGAACCATTTGAGGTGAGGGGGGGGGGGCATTTAAAGAGGTCCAGAGCATCCAGATGTCCAAAGAGATCTGAACATAATCAAAGTCCCATCCATTTCAGGTACATTTAAATTGGATTCAGGAGAGCTGGGCGTTGGGAAGGATGGTTACCTAGATGAACCCAGTTTTTCTGAGGTTTCCTGTGAAATAACCTCATCTCTTTTGCTATGCTTTTTCTCCCTGCTGTCCAAATTTTGGATGTTGAGCCTCTTCCCTCTTCTCCTTTGGGAATTCTTTCATTTGGGATCCCTCTCCCCAGGACATTGCATCTGGTGCAAAGCAGGAAAGAGAATCCCAGGACTTCTCTTAAGGCGGAATCGATATGCTTCTGAGAGCATGCATTTGAGGGCCATTTAATAAGCAGGCGAGTTCTAGCTATATCTAACCTATTGAGGGGACGGCAGCTGGACTCAGCCATGCTCGTTTGTCTTGTTAATGTTGATTCTGCTTTTGGCATGGAATCATCATCATGAATCATTGACCAGTCATGTTGTTCGAATGCCTGACCATCGTCTTCCAAAGCAGCTACTTCACTCCCAACTTAAGAATGGAAAACGGAATATTGGTGGGCAGCAAAAGAGATTCAAAGATACTCTCAAAGCTAATTTAAAAAAAATGTAATATCAGCATTGAGAACTGGGAAGCCCTAACTCATGAGTGTTTCAATTGGAGGTCAGCCTTTATTAATGGCGCTATGGACTTTGAAGAAGCACGAGTACAGGGCGAAAGGGAGAAAAGAGCTAAAAGGAAGGCACGTCAGGCAAACCCTCATCATGACCGTCTCCCACCCGGAAACCTATGCCCTCATTGTGGGAGGTTGTGCGGATCCAAAATTGGCCTTTACAGCCACTTACGGATCCACCGTTAAAAATTTACCCTTGGAAGACAATCTTACTCGGCTACGAGTTAGCTTCACAGAGCAAGAGGCTAACAGGTGATTGTCTCCAGGACATGAGCAAGAATACCTATTGATTACTGAAAGTCCAACCCTAATAAATGCAGGTAAGGGCCAGTTAATTGTTCATCCTAAGTAGGCTTGGGTATGCTGTGGTCAAGGAAATGGGAGAGAAATGTCTTCTTGATCTCTAACTCAAACCTAGAAAACCACAGATCTGGGGAACTAAGGTCAAGGAAACACAAAGCGGTGGAGCTAGAAGGGAGCACAAGGCTCATCTGGCGCAACCCTCTACAATGTGCAGGGAAATCAATTAAACTACAGGTAGTCCTCAACTTACAACCACAATAGGGACTGGAAAAGTTGTCGTTAAGCAGTGCGGCCATCAAGCAAGACATCACAATGGTCGTAAGTGCGAGGACTGGTCGCAAGTCACTTTTTGCAGTGCTGTTGTAACTTTGAACAGTCACTAAACAAATGGTCGTAAGTTGAGGACTACCTGGGATGGCTGTCCATCCTCTTCATAACATTTCTAGTCCAACCCCCACACTTGCACATACCTTGCTCTGTGCGGAATTCAGAATATCCTAAGCTACCATGAGCCTCATAAGGCATAAATTAAGCATTTTGTGACTAAAGAAGAATCAACTGTTGGCAAGTCCTCACTATTCTCTGATGAACTGCATCCAACAAACCATCTTTATATAAACAAAGTTCCTTCACTGCTTCTGGTCACCGATGATGGGTTACTTTTTTATTGACGAGGCAAATTTTTTTTTTTTTTTTGGCAAATTCTCCCCCCCCCCCCATGAATTGCACAATTAAATTCCAGATGGACAAGCTGAAAATAACGGTTGTGTGAATTGACCACACATGTTGGAGAGGACTTATGGCTGATCTTCAAAGCAGATTTTACTGTCTTATTTCAAAATGGGGAAATGCCCAGCCAAGACTATCTGTTCTCCATCCTCAAATGCCCTCTGGACAGAAATATGGGATAGAAATGGACTAAATCACAATAAAACCGTAAACAGCCATCTCACTGAATCCAAGCTGAATGCAAAGAGGAGTCAATCAGGCTGCAGGGGGGAAAGAACAGTTTTTCCTCCACCTGAAACCCCAGAAAGCTTATGCCCAGGTGAAGGGCTGACACTGAAGTCCAATATGCTCAGTCAAGGAACCGCCCATCAGAAAAACATAAATAACTGTGATTCTAAGCTGGCTTGCTCGGGCAACCATAGCTAAAACTAACCACCATGTCTTGGAATCAGAGCACGGCAATTAAAAGTAGGGAAACAAATGCTTTTGATCTGGCAGGGAAAGGGACTGGGGAGAAAGAGAGACGAGAGACGGTGAAGAAAACCACCACCTGATTGAGCAGAAAAGAAGCCGGTCTTCTTTGGGTTCCCCTCCAACCCCCCCCCCCCCACGGAACATCTGGAAAAAATGTTTCTAGGAGGAACTGCCATCTAGTGGCATTTTCAGGCATTGACTCGTCCGTGGCCCATTCCATTCCCCTTGGCATCCAAGAACAGAGAGCAAAAAAATCATAATTGGAACCATCTCTAGGAAAATCCCACCCAATTAAGTTGACAGCATTTTTGAAATAGCTCTGTCTATAAAGGAAACCAAACTGAACTCTGAAGCAGTTCAACTTTAGGCTGAATGCTTCCCGATGCCACCCCCCACCCCACCCCAGCCAAGGGAAGCAGCTTTCTGCTCCGGGTTCACCAGCCGCCCTGACACGTAAGCCAAGCAGCTGCCCCCAGCCTTGGGCATCTCCCCAGCTCTCTGGCCCAGTGGGCAGCAGGCATGCCTAGAGTCTGAGATGCAGCCAGGTGGGCAGAGGGTCACCACCCCACTTAAAGAAAGGCTGGCTTGGTTTTTAATCCACGTTTTGGAAGTGCATTCCAGGCCACTTAAGGTTTATCTTCCTTTCAGAAACCATCATAAGCAAGAGCTGTTTAAGCACAATATAGGACAGTTTCTTTCTAATCCTTGTTTTATCTCCAGGGATCCTTTGACAAAACATTTCCTTCCTTCCCCTCCCTCCCCTCCCCTTCCCCCTCCCTTCTCCTTCCTTCCTCCCTTCCTCCCTTCCTCCCTTCCCTTCCCTTCCCTTCCCTTCCCTTCCCTTCCCTTCCCTTCCCTTCCCTCTCACCCTCTCTCTTTCCCTTCCTTTCCTTTCCCTTCCCTTCCCTTCCCTTCCCTTCCCTTCCCTTCCCTTCCCTTCCCTTCCCTTCCCTTCCTTCTCACCCTCTCTCTTTCCCTTCCCTTCCCTTCCCTTCCTTTCCCTTCCCTTCCCTCCCTAAAGATGACTCCAGAATCCTTGCTGCTTCTATGCTGCAACCAATTAATAAGGCTATTTTCTATTTCCCTGGAAAGGCCTCAGCAGGTGATCACAGAGTTTTCCCTGATTAGAACTTTGATGGGAGACCACTAGAAGAGCTCATGGCTGTAACCTAGGTTAGGGAGGGGGGAAAATCCAGGAAGAAGGCAGTATATTGCTGCCAAGAAAATTAAATGGATGTCTCCATGAAGGTCTGACGAATCAAGTCTGACTCAAAGAGGACATGGAAATGGCTGAAGGATAGACATACTTTATAGATGTCATAACCTCAGTCTGCACCTGGAAATATGGGAAGAGGAGTGATTTTCGTAGGCCCAAACAAAGAAAACATCCCGCTGTTTAGGGGCATCTTCACTGGTTTGGACTACCGTGCTGGTGTTTTGAAATGCCTTGCAGGTCAACGATTTCTTTTCCCCCTATAAGGGAATGACAAACATCAACAGAACATCCTTTCTTCTTTCTGCTTCTGCCTCCAGGAGCTGACAGTCCAGTCCAAACAGGGGGTTGGCCGGAACAGCACCTAATTTCTAGAAAAGATGTTGGGGCCCAAGCTACACCAAAAGGAATTGGTACAGACTCTCATTCCTAGGAAGCCTTCTTGTCTGCTGGCAGACGTGGAGAAGTTCTACCAGGAACTTCTCCGTTGGCCAAGCAAATAAAAGAATGTGCCACCAACCAGGGAACTTTCCCCTACAAGAAAATGCAAAAGCAAGCTAGTATGTGCAACAAGTCCTTTTCCAACAACACTATGAAAAATCTAGGCATAGATGGAGAGCATTCATACCCAAGCTTGTTCAACACACAACCAGTTGCGACAGCAGTTTCCATATCTGAAGGAGCCGTCCCAGATTAACCACCAGTGACTGGTTCCCTTACTGCCTTCAGAGCAGCTTTCCAGAGAAGGTCATTTGCATGTTCTGGCTGTGAATCATCACATGCTGATGAGTCATCATTAAGTGGAAATCCAGCATGGGGTCATGGCTGGTACATCTGCTCTCCCTGCCGTGTCCTGGCTCCATTCACACAACATGCTTCCACTGAAGAACCTGGTGGTCGCATGTGCACAACACGCTAAACCTGTTTAGTTCTCATCTTGGTTTGGTTTTCTTGTGGCAGAGTGTATTCTGCGAGCACAGCCTGTCCAATTAGTTTAAGTTTCCATGGATTATGCAAATTTAGGACATGGGTTGCTTCAATAGCTGAATTAAACAGGCTGTGCAGTCTAGCTGACCTGCAGTGCAGAGATACAGTAAAGTGGCGGCCAAGACTTAGGGCTTCTCAGGAGGGTCTACAAAGTATGGTCAAAAAGTCAAAAAGGTGGCCACCAGCAATAGTGACTGCGACACATGAGGAACAGGTGGAGCTTGGAACACACTGCTGTGGGCACCAACTTGACTTTTTTTGCCATACCCTACAGAAACACCTGCCTCTGGGTATGGATTTTGCCCCCAGTATATATGCATGGAAACACATCCATATGGTATACTAAGATGGATTCTTCTGTGTCTTGACAAGGTCCATATGTTCCTCTCTCTCTCTCTCTCTCTCTCCTTGATTCTGGGCCAGACCCACGGACATCCCAGCTTCTCTGGTACCTCTTAGTCCAGAGCTTTCCAAACTGTGTGTCGCGACACAAAAGTTTGTCACCACACACAGCGTGGTGTGTCGCCACACCACCGGGAAGCGGCGGCGCGTGTGTGCATGGCGGCGGCAGCAGCGGCGCGGTATCAGTGCTTCCCACCGCCGCGGCAGGAAAGCCCTGCCTTAGTCATACCACCAACCTAGCGAAGTAACTCAAGACTAGAGAGAGAAATGTGCTAGTGGGCTTGAGTTGCAAAAGGTCCACTCCACCGAATTTCCAGCTGAAAGTGGAAAGTTAACAGAAGTGGCATCTTCATCTGCTGGCATGACCAGCCTAAGGACAGCAGGTGGTGCCACTGCAGAGGCACAATATTAGGAGAAGGAGACAAATAGTCTGGCCTGGAACAAGGCAGTTATGGAGAAATCCCAACTTCTATTTTGGGATTAACCATTCTGTTTGAGTGGCATGTATTTTTTAAAAAAAATGAAACTGTGACAGTCAACCCAGTAATGCAACCTTCTTCAGGAACCAATGCAGGGAAGAAGATGGCATACAAGCTGAAAAGAAGAAGTCCAGGTGATCAGCAATAGATGGTATCTTTTTTTGGAGAGGGGAAAAAGGAAAGGAGGATTTTTTTGGGGCAAAAGACTATAAAGGTCCTTACTTTCCTTTGCAGAACATTAGACAGAAAACTGCACCACACCAAGAGTGGAATTCATCTCAGGCAACATATCAATTGACAGCATCTTTTTAATTTTGAGGTTCACTGGATCGGTCTTGTATCAAGTCAAACTATGTCCTTCCAGCGTTGTGTTTACAGATGGCACAACTTTCAAACTCACAAGCAGAGTTTCAGCATCAGGGCCCAGGGGATGCCCCAAGCTGGACCTTGATTCCTCAACTACTAACATGTGGAAACTACCTTCTATAGCAGATCCTTCATCCTCCTATTATAGGCCTCTTCTCACCCACAAACATCTCTCCAAGGTTCCAGGTAGAACTAGGCCCTAACAAGACTTCCAAAGTTCTCCACCGGATTTCTGGGCAGAAAAATTTGGGCGGATGGATTTCTCTGAATTTAATCAGGAGAAGGAAAAAATCTCCCAGAACTTCTCAAGAGCAAGATTCACCCATAGCACTATTCTGTTAGGGGGAAATATTGGCAAATTCCTTCCTGAGATCTTCTCTTGGGATTGAATGGAAGTAGGAGAAGACCACCAGCCTCGAGACTGTCCCCAATACTCCTAAATAACGGTCAGATGAGCACACTCCATACATTTTGGCTTTCTCCAAAACTCTGTTCTCCTCTGAGAGAAACTTTGAAAGCAAAGTCCGCTTGGTCAGATGGAATGCGAATTAGTACAGGGAAAATGCAGTGTCTTCCCATTTGCCTGTTCCCTGTTTTTTGAGCTTAAACAAGTATGCCAAGATTACTTTGGACCCTTCTTTGGGCCAAGTGGCTTATCCATGCATCTATGAATTAATCACAAGGGTTTGGATCCATGAAAGCAGGAGCAACAGTAAGGAAGGACAAATAAGCTGAATAGTTGTGTTTCTCAACTTTGGCCACTTGAAGAGGTGCGGACTGTGACTCCCAAAATTCCCCAGCCAGCCAGGCTATCTGGGGAATTCTGGGAGTTGCAGTCCACACCTCTTCAAGTGGCCAAGGTTGAGAAACAGTGGAATAGTTACTCACTCCTTTTATCCAGTAACCTCACTGATGGTGTATAGTTTGGCCCCTGGGCATGCTTTTAAGCCAAGCTAACACCCAGAGCTGGCAAACAAAGCCAGGGCTTGCCCCTGAGCAAACCCAGTAGGTGAGCAGCTGGTGTGGTTTTGCACCCTGACCAGCTACCAAAATTTCTTGAAGTCCAAATTTCCCCACGTCTCAGCTCCCGCCAGGACAAAGTTGGGCCGGCCCATTTGGAAAGACCTTCCTTCGCTTAGGAACGGCGTTCAGTCCCCACCCGAAAGGATGCTGAGCATCTGGGGGAGGATGGCGAGAGGGGGAACCCAGAACCCGCCCCCCCCCCCAGGTGCAGCGGAGAGCCCACCGCCCCGCGCAGTCTGGAAGGCACCGAGCAAGCCGCGAGACCGCGAGCGCGCGCGCTTACCTTGGAGCGCCAGCATCAGGCAAACGGCCACGAAAATCCTCATTTTCTGGCGCGAGACCGAGGCGGGTCCTTTGGCAGCGGAAGGCGCCCAGCCCAGGATGCCCTCGTGGGCTCCGGACAAGCCGCGAAGCTTGCAGCCCCGCTGGCTGGGGTGGAAAGCGGCAAGGGGGCGCCGGAGCTTGCGGGGAAAAAGGGATCTTCTCCCCCCGTCCCGCTCCTTCTTTCCCGATGCTGCAAAAGTCGGGTTGCGCTTCCTGCGAAGTCTCCTGCTTATCTGGGGAGGGGGCCGAGGGTCAGCACGGAGGGAGGGAGGGCGGCCCGGCCGGAGAGTGCAAAGTTGGCAGAACCAGCGGGGCTCCCGCCGCCGACGCAGTCGGAGGGCCACCGATCCGCGTGGGCTCCGGGGCTCCTCCCGGTTAGCAGGTGTTCCTCGGGCTGGAGCAGGCAGCCTCCCCCCGGAGTGGCGCGGGACGGGGACAGGGAGGCCGGGAGGTCGGCAGAAAGCGCCGGAGCCGCCGCATCAACTTCTCAGCAACTCGTGAAGCTCTCAGGATTGGGGGGGTTTTTTGAGCGGGGGGGGGGGGAGCGGAGTTGCTCCGGGCCTGCCAGAAGCGACCAGGGTCTGCGGTGGCTTCCCAAGGTCTGGGGCTTGTCCAAGATAGACCGGGGACTGTAATTTGCCTCTTCCCCCCTCCCGGATGGAATTTGCTTTTCCCGGGATGTTGGGCACGCACTTGGAATTCTTTATAGAGAAAGAAAAGGAGGAAGGCGAGACGTCAGCAGCGGACGTCCCAGAGAGAGATCCCCCCCCCCTTCCACTCCATCTCTGTAACTTTTCTTCAGGCTGCAGAGACAGCCCGCGGCTGCTTCCGGTCGCTTCGCTTTGGGCCACTTTTGCCCTCCCCCGCAAGAAAGGCAGTAGTCACTTGCTGGCTGGCTGGCACCCACGCCCGCCCGCCCGCCGGGCCGCAAGCCGGCTTGTGCATTGGTTTGGCTTGCAGCGCTTAAAGGGCGATTAGAAGCGGGGAGAAGAAGGAAGGAGGCCGTGTGGTCTAGTGGTTAGGGAGCTGGAGCAAAGGGTCAACGTCCCTTTCTAAAGACAGGGTTAGCAATCCTCTTGCTCGCCTCCCCTTTCCCGCAAGGGGTTCCTTCCAAAGCGTTTGGCCTGTTTGCTACAGACCACAATATTTATTTATTTAATTAATTAATTAATTTTTATCCCGCCTTTATTATTTTTATAAATAACTCAAGGTGGCGAACATACCTAATACCCCCCACAACAACCCTGTGAGGTGGGCTGGGCTGAGAGAGAGGGACTGGCCCAAGGTCACCCAGCCAGCTTTCATGCCTAAGGTGGGACTAGAACTCACAGCCTCCTGGTTTCTAGCCCAGCACCTTAACCATGGATGGAGGGTCCCCTGCTATTAATAATTTCTGCCACCACCACCACCACCACCCCGGCCAAGAAGCTTCAGAACAAGATTTTATTCTATGTGTAGCCCTGAAACTTGCTGGCTGTTCTCTTTCTCTCTCAGCAAGCCTACCTCATGTGGTTGTTGTGAGGATCGGCCACCTAGAAGGACGCTTGCATCCCCAGGACTTGTCTGTCAACGAAATCCAGCATCTCTCATTGGGGTGATGGGCATTGTAGTCCCAAGCAACTGCAAGGCGCTGGATTGGGGTGGGGAGACAGGGCGAAGTTGACAAAACTTAGCAAAATGGACCGCAGCAGCCATGGAGGAGTGGGGGATAATAAAAATTATAAATATTTACAAACAAAACTCTTGAGAACAGATCCTTCTGTTCCGATTGCTCTGAACAATGTATGCATGTGAGTGTGTGAGAGAAAGCGGGAGTGTGTTTGGAGGGGATGAACTAGGAACAATAAACAAGGGACTGAAATCCCAACGGCCTGGCTTGAATGGGATTTTCTCTGAGTATTTTACATTGCTGCCACTCAGAGGTGTCCACAGGGAGGGAGTCAAAAAAGTCAAGATGTCGACTGCAACCCAGCAATGGAAACCCCGCCCCTTTTTACATCTGTTGTAGTCCACGTAAAAGTGGGTGGAGCTTCAATTGCATGGTTGTGCCCCCGCCGACCCCTGCAGCTGCTCTTCTGGTTAGAATGCATGGTGTCAACCCAGATTTCAAAATTTAAAGGAACATTTGAGCCACTCCAAGTTTTTCACTTGCTGGTTTATAGAAGTATCTTGCCTTTTCCCCAAGGAACTCAAGATGGAGCCCACAGCTGCTTCATCAGATTTTATCCTCCTAAGAATCTTGGGGGGGAGGGGAGAGGGAGAGGGAGAGGGAGAGGGAGAGGGAGAGGGAGGAGGAGGAGGAGGAGGAGGAGGAGGATAGATGGATGGATGGATGGATGGATGGATGGATGGATGGATGGATGGATGGAGATAGATAGATGATAGATAGATAGATGATAGATAGATAGATGATGATAGATAGATAGATAGATAGATAGATAGATAGATAGACAGACAGACAGACAGACAGATATAGATAGATAGATAGATAGATAGATAGATAGATAGATAGATAGGCAGATAGATAGACAGACAGACAGACACAGGGGCTTGCTGGAGGCAGCAAGGCACAAGGCAGTCACTAGGACCTGCGCGGAATCCTGGCAGGGCAGGTCTGGAGGCAGCCAGGCACAAGGCAGGCACTAGGACCTGCGCAGAATCACAGCAGGTTTGGAGGCAGCAAGGCACGAGGCAGGCACTAGGACCTGCGCGGAATCCTGGCAGGGCTCGGAGGCAGCAAGACACAAAACAGGCACTAGGACCTGCGTGGAATCACAGCAGGTTTGGAGGCAGCCAGGCACAAGGCAGGCACTAGGACCTGCGCAGAATCCTGGCAGGGCAGGTTTGGAGGCAGCCAGGCACAAGGCAGGCACTAGGACCTGCGCAGAATCCTGGCAGGGCAGGTTTGGAGGCAGCCAGGCACAAGGCAGGCACTAGGACCTGCACAGAATCCTGGCAGGGCAGGTCTGGAGGCAGCCAGGCACAAGGCAGGCACTAGGACCTGCGCAGAATCACAGCAGGTTTGGAGGCAGCAAGGCACGAGGCAGGCACTAGGACCTGTGCGGAATCCTGGCAGGGCTCGGAGGCAGCAAGACACAAAACAGGCACTAGGACCTGCGTGGAATCACAGCAGGTTTGGAGGCAGCCAGGCACAAGGCAGGCACTAGGACCTGCGCAGAATCCTGGCAGGGCAGGTTTGGAGGCAGCCAGGCACAAGGCAGGCACTAGGACCTGCGCAGAATCCTGGCAGGGCAGGTTTGGAGGCAGCCAGGCACAAGGCAGGCACTAGGACCTGCGCAGAATCCTGGCAGGGCAGGTCTGGAGGCAGCCAGGCACAAGGCAGGCACTAGGACCTGCGCAGAATCACAGCAGGTTTGGAGGCAGCAAGGCACGAGGCAGGCACTAGGACCTGTGCGGAATCCTGGCAGGGCTCGGAGGCAGCAAGACACAAAACAGGCACTAGGACCTGCGTGGAATCACAGCAGGTTTGGAGGCAGCCAGGCACAAGGCAGGCACTAGGACCTGCGCAGAATCCTGGCAGGGCAGGTTTGGAGGCAGCCAGGCACAAGGCAGGCACTAGGACCTGCGCAGAATCCTGGCAGGGCAGGTTTGGAGGCAGCCAGGCACAAGGCAGGCACTAGGACCTGCGCAGAATCCTGGCAGGGCAGGTCTGGAGGCAGCCAGGCACAAGGCAGGCACTAGGACCTGCGCGGAATCCTGGCAGGGCTCAGAGGCAGCAGCAGCCGCAACACACCCAGACACTGCAGCTGACACACTAACATGTCGCGACACACAGTTTGGAAAGCTCTGGTCTAAGGCAAAGTTTCCTGAATTTATATAACTGGGGACTTTTTCTTTTTCCATACCTTTTTTCCCTTTTGTGGCCTGAAATATATAAATTATAACATCAGCCTTATTACAGGGCAGATTTACCAAAATTCCACAAACAGAATGAACCTGTCCATGTCACTCTGGGAAAAGAGAAATTGCCCAACGTGTGTTATTTCACTTCCACCTCTCTAAGGCTCTGCGCCAGGATGATATATTACCTTTGCTGCAACACCTCCCAGAAAGGACAGACAAATATGATGCCAATGTTCTGCTCTCAGACTCCAACTGTGCTTTCACCAACCCGGTTGCCAACATTTGTGCAGCTGCAGTGAAAACATGGCAACAATTATTTATTCATTGAGAAAACTTATATTGCTCACCTATTTTATACAGGATAATCGTAGGCGACTCATGGCAACTTTCCATAAAAACAAAAAACACTTCCATCTAGACCTGGGTGAAGAGCCAGGACTTCATGGTCCCCTAGAAGGCTAGCAGGGTGGGGGCCCTCCAAATCTCAGGGGGGAGGGCTGGGCAGCCATGGAAAAGGTGCCCCTCTGAGTTCCCACCAGAGGGAAACATTTGAGGGAAGAGACCTGGAGTGCCCCTGCCCTATCTGACCTGGTGGGATGGGCAGATTTATTTATTTATTATTATTTATTTTATTTATTTATTATTTCAATTTATTCCCCGCCCATCTCCCCTGCAAGGGACTCTGGGCGGGTTACAACAATTGTAACTGAGATGCCCTCAGGAAGAGGCAGTCCTGCAGATAACTGGTCCTGTGCCATTCAAGGCTTTAAAGGTCATAACCAGCACCTTGAATTGCACCCAGAAAGGAACTGGAAGCCAAAGCGGTTTGGGCAACAACAGCGTAACACGGACAAATCATGAAGCACCCAAAACTGTTCATGTGGCTGCATGCTGGACCAGTTGCAATTTCTGGGTGGTCTTCAAGAGCAGCCCCATGTAGAGCATGTTGCAGTAATCCAACCAAGAGGTGAGTAAGGCATGAGTGACTGTGAACAAGACCTCCCAGGAAAGGGGGCCATTGGTGCACCAGACAAACTTAATATGAAAGGTAAGATTTCCAGCCAGCAGCTCCTTTATTAATTTTATTTTCTTGTTTCAGTCTTTCTGGATGGCTGATCTTTGGCTGTATTCATAACAGTGGATTGAAGACATGGGTGGATGGGAAAGGACAGACCCCTTTTCACAGGTGCACAAAATAAGTTTCCTGTGATCCAGCCAAAGGCTTCAGAAGAAAGTTTTCCTCTTCCTATCTGGCCCAAGAGCTGGCAAAATCTGGGCTGGTTGGAGGAGAAAGAGAGCAATTGTTTGCATATTGTCTAAGGACCAGTATTTTTTTTTTTATTTTTTTTTTACAAGGACCAGTTCTAGGCTGTGGACCCCACCTTGGAAAACGCTGGTCTAAGGCGGTGTTTTTCAACCTCAGCAACTTTAAGAGGTGTGGACTTCAGCTCCCAGAATTCCCCAACCAGTTGGCTGGGGGATTCTGGGAGTTGAAATCCACACACCTTAAAGTTTCTGAGGTTGAGTAACACTGGGTCTAAGGGATTCTTTTGTGCCAGGCACTCTCAAGCAGATTGGATGGATGGATAGTAGATATAGTTAGATATAGATAGATAAAAGATAAACAGAAAAGTTAGAAAAAATAAGAAAGATAAAAGAAAAAGTGCAAAAAGTTAGAAAAAGAAAAAAAAGAACAACCTTCTGTCAACTACAGACAAACTTATCTGTCCTCCCTCTTTAAGATTACATGACACAGATCCCTTCTATTCTACATTTAACCCTTTTTTTTCAATCAGCAAATCCAGAAATCATCGTTTCACTTTTTTCCATTTTCAGCAAAAAGTCCATAAAAGGTCTATATAAAAGTTCTTGTTGTTTTATCCCTATCCAGGGAGGGCAGTTTTGCCATTTCTGCTCATTCTGCCATCTTTACAGGCCACTGTGGGTGTTTCAGTGTTTCTCCACCATTCCAAGCAGGTCCTCTTGCCTGTGTTTTTCCCTACCTAGCAGACCCCGGTTGCTCTTGATATGGGCGGACTGGGACTTGCGTGGGAGGCCACCAGGAAAGGCCGGAACTATAAGCTAGACAGGGAAGTGGAACAACCATCCCAAGAAAAGGCATCGATTGGCAACATGATCGTGTCCATGCCGTCACCTGGAGCTGAGCTCAAGTTGAGGAAGGACTGCTGTTTGAAAAACCATCTTCCTTTAAACTCTCAAAGGTCTGCCACAAGGGCAGGATTCAGCCCCACTGACGACGGGGGCTTGTGCTGAAAATAGCAGCTCCACGCTGATTTTCTCCCATCATGCCTTCCGTTTTATTACTTTCCATCCCTCCACATCATTGGCTACCAATGGCAAAGCTGTACTTGACTGTGATGCCACAGTTAAGATAGAAGGAGATCAGAACTCAGCAGGCCTAATGGGAGCAGATGCTGTGGCTGCAAAACTTGGGGGGCACCACTAGATGCCAGCATACAGGACATTCCAGCCCTGTGATGCCATCTAGTAATCAGCTGGAGCAGAGCTTTCCAAACTGTGTGTCGGGATACATTAGTGTGTCGGCTGCAGTGTCTGGGTGTGTCGTGGCTGCTGCTGCCTCCGAGCCCTGCCAGGATTCGCACAGGTCCTAGTGCCTGCCTTGTGCCCTGCTGCCTCCAAACCTGCTGTGATTCCGCGCAGGTCCTAGTGCCTGCCTTGTGCCCTGCTGTAAGAGTGTGTCGCGAAATGATGCATGTCTAAAAAGTGTGTCACCAACATGAAAAGTTTGGAAAGCTCTGAGCTGGAGTGTTGCAGCCAAGATCTGGTTGCCATAAATACATAACATTATATATTTGCGCCAGGGAACAGGGCCCTGGGCATGGTTCATGGGGGGAAATGTGGAATTTGGTGGTTTTCAGGCTGGGGGATAAAAATTCAGCTATCATTAGCTGAGTTGCTTAAGTCCCATCCATCAGTACAGCAAAAGCAGGAAAGCAATACAGGGAAGCATTGCTCAAAATTGCCTGGTTGTGTTCAAACAACATTTTCCAGTGGGTCATTAACAGTGCTGGGGGCTGCATTCACACAACCTGCTAAAGTTAGTTAATGTCAACCTTGGTTAGCATTGTTTGGTTTTGGCTGCATAGTCTTGCACAAACCCAGCTCACTTCTTATGTTTCTGAACGAAGGTATTCAGTAAGCCGGTGGAGGGTGCCGTGTTCGCCGCCTTGAGTTATTTATAAAAATAATAAAGGTGGGATAAAAAATATTTAAAAAACCTTGTTTCTATCTTGGTTTTTTATTTTTCATTTTATGTGTGTGTTTTACACAATAAGAATTCAAACTTTTGCTTCTCCCATCTGCTGCCCAAAGTGGTACAGTCATCCTCCCCCCTCAGGACTGTACCACTTCTTCTCCCTCTATCTATGTAGAGCAGCAATGAATGCAAAAAAAGGGAAGTTGGTGTGTCATGGTAGCAGTTCCCCTCCAGGCCTGGGCATCCAGCCTACTATAATAAAACACTGACTAAATACAGACTTCGGGTGGGGAGAGTGACTCCTCTCAAATTCTATTTTATTGTCAGTATGGGGTGAGTCCAGAAGTAACTTTGTAGGTTTGGGAGCAGGCTGCCAGCATAGAAATGGCCTGAAGCTGATTCAGCCCTATGCAGAATCCTTCCAATAGAGTGGTTTCGGAGTATTTTATCATGTGGAAGATCACTGAAAGCTAGGGCCAAGCTGCCCATGGTCGACAAGATTCCCACTTCTTTTTAAGCAGAACAATGGCGAATGTGTAATATACTGATTTAATTTCAGGAGCAGGAAAGTTGGCATTGCCAAACGTGGGGAGAAAACTCAAGAGAAGAAGTTGGGCAGTACCCTTTACCGGGTTGGCAGGCCCGAGAGGTTTCTGCTCTGCGTGTTTGGCATGAGGACCGTCATGTCTGTGGCTTCTGTGTGCAACTCCGCCCTTCTCTTCGAAGTTACGCTTGCCGTGTCTTTTTCCACCTTTTCTATTATGCAAGGGGTGTTGTTATCATAGCTATTAATCAAGGCTTCCCGTGCTGGCGTGCCATTCTTTTATAACAGTGGATTTCCTTGCTTGGAGTTTTAATGGTAGGTGTGAACACAGTGATACAATGTAGCGCTTATGAACAAGGAAATAAACCATGAGATAAATGATGTGGTGTGGGAAGATGTGACAAGAGCTGAAATTCATTTGTCGAAGCGACGGGGGAAGGTCAACACTGAAACCAGGGGAGGATCCAGTCTCATTGCCAACTACAAGAGACGCGGGTTTCTGAAATGTTAGGTGGGGCTTGTTGTCATTTCCTTTGGGACAAATCTTGTGGGAACGCTGGCTTTACCCATGGCTGCCGGAAACCTTAAAAGGACACTCCGTACCAGAGGAAGCACCTCGGATTATCCCAGCAAAATGAGGAAGTGGCTCATTTTGAGTTGGCTGAGAGGGAAAGACTTAAGAAGTCTTGGTGTTGGTTGAGTGTGGTCTCCCATAGCTCCTCCCACATATTCCTTTGTATAAGCTGACCATATTTCCTTGAGACAAAAACGGGACATTGGGATGGCAAAACAGGACGGGGTCTTATGTAATATTCTGTATTCATGAAAAAGACAGGGGTCCCTGCCACCCGGTCCACGCGATTGGCTCCTGCATGCAAACCCCACCCCCGGTCCATGTGATTGGCTCCTGCCTGCAAACCCCACCCCCTGCTCCGTGCGATTGGCTCCCGCCTGCAAACCCCGCCCCCTGGTCCGTGCGATTGGCTCCCACCTGCAAACCCTGCCCTCCTTTGCCATGTGCTGATAGGCGGGAGGGCTTCCTCTTCTGGGCTGCTTCCAATCAGCAGCTCTGGCTCGGATCCTCCTTCCGCGCCATTCCCGCCGGGTTTAAAAAACGGGACAAAATTGAGATTTTTATCAAAATGACGGGACGGTTGAAAAATGCTAAAAAACCGGGACTGTCCCGTTCAAAACGGGACGTATGGTCAGCCTACCTTTGTAGGAAAGTAAATACACAAAATCCCTTCATGCAGAAGACTTGGAAGTCATAGAGATGACTTCTAGGCTAGCCTTGTCTCTAACGTTTCTCTAAGCTTTCTCCATAAAGAGATGTTGTTATTTAAAAGAAGGCAGCATTAAGGAATAGGGGTCCAGCCCCTGGAATGGACTCCCTATGACCCTTCAGTTGGTTGCTGAACTGTGATTCCCATCGCCACAGCCAACATGGCTAACAATGAGGACGGATGGGAGTTGTAGTCCAACAACACCTAGAAGGCCATTCCTTGCCAGCTTCCATCCTACAATCTGAAGTGATACAGCTCAGACAAGTCATGGCTTGCATTAACCTGAGTTAAAACCACATTCAACTGTTCTGTTCACAAAGTACACCATGCGCCATTGAATCAAACAAATTATCCCTTAACACAATGATCCCTTTGCATAAAATGTCATGGCTGGGTTCCCACTCCATGCTCCGCCACCAATTTTCCACCCCCAGTTTAGGCAGCTCATCTTGGAACTAATGGCCCTTCCAAGACATCATCATTTTCATTCCCCCAAACCCTAGAAGCAGTGTGAAAACAACTTGGGGTCACCTTCACATCTGCCAGCTTGAGATATGCATAAATAAAATATAAGTAAATAAATCCACTCCTGGAGCTCCCACAGGCCTGGCTAGTCTCCCCCCCTCCCATTGACACAAAAGAGAAAGAGAAAAAAAGAAGGAGAAGGTGTGTCAGCCCTCCCAGGTAAATCAGACAGGAAACACCACCAGATGAGCTAATTCTACTTTACTGTAAGGCTACATTAACACAATCTGTAAGTCTGAAAGTACAAATCTCCTGCCGTCTCTTTTACAGCCTGATAAGTTCGGGAAGGTCCTTTCTGAGTTTTTTTCTCTCCCTGTTATGCAGCTGTGGGCTCCTTCCCCTTTTATCTGATTGTTCCCTAGTCAGCATCTCTTCCCCCCATCTTCCAAGGTCACCCTCACATTCCATCAGATGGAGAGACCCAGTCACCTGGCCCTTTGCTCCTAGCTGAAGAGAAGGGGGCAGTTGACAAAAGTCTGGCAAGTTTCACCCCTGCACCCTTTTCTTGGGTTATTGCAGGGGGTGGGGGGTACAAAGCCATTAAGGTAGACTTCCTTACAAGGCTGGCTGTTCAGGACTGCAAGAAAGGGTCAAGCAAGCAGCACTTTTTCAGCCATATTGCAGTGGAATTAGAACAAAACCAGCCCCATTCACCAACCTTGCTGACATCATGGAAACACAGACGTGCAGAGATGCTTTTAAATTGGCTCAACATCTTCCTATGGAAGAGCCCTAAAGGGGTGGAGGAACATCCTGTTCTGTCATGAGAATTTCACTGAATTCCTCTTCTTCTAACAAACTCTGAAAGCAAATGTTCTTCCATCAAACTGAACAAGAACTAGAAGAAAAAAGGACAGGAGAAAGGTGTTTGCTAACACTTGGTCACGTTTTGACCAACAAAAGAGGGGGGTGTTACAAACATTTCCGTTTAAATGATATGTCTGTATATCTTATCATCATATGTCTGTATATCTTAACACCTTCAAATGCATACATGAATGAAATTCTAATTTGAAGTATAACTGTTACATGTTACTGACTACAGATTATACATTACAGATTACATGTTATAGGCTACCTAGTATATTTTATTTATTTATTTATTTATTTATTTATTTATTTATTTATTTATTTATTTATCTTATTTATACCCCGCCTATCCCCTCCCTAATGGAGGGCTCTAGGCGGCTTACATTCATGTAATTTCATATATTTATACAATCATATAATCATATCTTACACAATGTTACCGCGCGATAGGAAGGAGGTAAGGGAACCGGCTCTTCAGCTGCAGGCATCAGACTACATGCCCCACAATGCCTCGCTCCGCGCCGGCTGCTGACGTCCAGGAAGTTGTTGCTCCGGATCCGTCGTCCTCCACTGCCATTGTCGGGATTCGCCAGGTCTTCTTGGTTTGAGGGTGACCCTCCGACGGACGCCAGCAAATTGACCCACGTAAGTGGTACCCAATTTATCTACTCGCATTCTGCTTTCGAACTGTTGGGTGGACAGAAGCCGGGGTGAATGGCGAGAGCTCACCTCGCCACGCGGTTTCGAACTGCCAACCTTGTGGTCGGCAGTCTAACGGCTCAGCGGTTTAACCCGCTGAGCGCCCCAATATTCTATATATTCTATAGTTTCTTTCTTTATTTACAAACCATTGCGCTGCAGACCCTTTACATTGTGGGCAGAGTCAAACACAACCTCTTTTGTTCTATGATAGAAGAAAAACAATATTATGGCATGAAAATAGGCATCATTAAAAAAAAAAGCAAAAAGATGAATGTTGCATTTCTGATGTTTTCTATCCTCCTACAAAATTCAAGTTGAAGTTTGCTTTATTTATTTATTTGAAATTAGTTTTTAATACTGAAGTCACAACCACCCTCTTGCCCGTTTTAAAAACCCCAGGGATGGCTCTGCATTAATTGATTGATTATGTGCCATCAACTTGGTGACCATATAGATAGATTTCCTTCATGATGATCTGTCCCTAATCTGATCTTTCAGGTCTTCCAAAAGTGTCAAAGATTACATGCATGAAACAGAAAAAGCTTCAGAAGTACTTAAACATCTTCACAAAATGGCTGCCACAGTGGTCATGGTCAATCACAAAGTATCCTTCTTTCATCCCCATCTCACTCCACTTTTATTTTCTAAGATGGCCCAGGGAGTTTATTTGAGTCCCCAAATCACTATTGGAAATAAAGATCATTTTAGATGCTGACATTTTGCCTTGCAGCATTCCTGTTTGCTTATTTATTCATTTGTTCATTTTAATTAAATATGCCACAACAAGAAAAATAAAGTCATGGGGGCAGGCAATGTGGCAGGGACTTAGTGCCAGGACTCTGCAGAGGGGCTCCAGAACATCAAGAGGGCAGCCACAAGGCACATAAAATAAGGTGGGCTTCAACTGCATGGTTGTGGCCTCACCTTGACTTTGTTGACCCCCCCACCACCAGCAGATGTCCCTGCCTAACCGGATATAAATCTTTAAGGAGTGCCAAGAAGTAGTTGAAAGTCAGCCATTTATGTGACAAACTGAGTACAGAAATGGATGAAAAAAATATAATTTGAGCATGTGTGCCAACTGGAAGCCCAAAAGAAGGAGTTAATTTTCGGATAGCCTCACAAGAATATCCAGAAGTGGTTTCCTGTTTGACAAAACTTACTGTAAATTCTATCTCAATTTACAGTAACTATATAATAAGGGCTGCCTTTTTAGATTAAAGAACAACAGAGCACAATGTGAAGGAGGGAAAAGGTGCCACTGGAGGTTAGACACTTTCATCATAATAATGAATAATGAATTAATTATCATTCTCAATCCTTGATCATGATAATTATTATATTTATATTTATATTAATCAACCTCATAATAATATTTATATTAATCAACTTATTAATTGTTGATGATTAATAATACATTTGGTAATCATAAGCTGCTTGCATATTACTGAAGATTCAAAAGCTGTCAAAAGCTGATTTATTTTATTTTATTTTATTTTAACAATATGTTTATTTTTTAGATTATTTATTTATTTAATATCTTTATTTTTTGCAACAAAACCATCTTTAATCTTTAAAAAAGAAACTTTAAAAAAGTAAAAATACAAACTTAAAATACAAACTAAGAAGGAAAAAAAATCAAAGTTGATATAAAAACTGCTGTTATTTAACTTTATGGAAATAAACAGCACAAATGTATCTGTTTACTCAGAAAGAAGTCAATATGGTTCCAGGTAAAAGGTAAAGGTTCCCCCCGCACATTTGTGCAGTCGTGTCTGACTCTAGGGGCCAGTGCTCATCTCCGTTTCTTAGCCGAAGAGCCAGCGCTGTCCGAAGACGCTTCTGCGGTCATGTGACCGGCATGACAAGCAGGGAATGCTGTTACCATCCCACCGAAGTGGTACCTATTCATCTACTTGCATTTGCATGCTTTCAAATTGCTAGGTTGGCAAGAGCTGGGGTGAGTGCGGGAGCTCACTCCGTCACACGGTATTCAGGTCTTGAACCGCCGACCTTCTGATCGACAAGCCTGGCGTCTTAACCACTGAGCCATTGTGCCCCTATTCCTTCGATTCATAGGTAGGCCTTATATATGCATTCACAGTGTTCTTAAACTGAAAATAAAGAATGAAACGTACCTCTTGAATGTGAAGTTGCCTGAATTTGAAATAATTTTAAAAATAACTTGTGATCTCCCAGCACAGCTTTCCTGTGGTCTAATCCTGTCTAGGGCAGCTTGCTATATAAAGAAGGACATAGCTTAGAGATAGTCTCTATATGCTTACAATCCCTGCCATCTCTGAGTCAGACTAGAAAAGATCCTTGTCTAAAACCACAGCATCTACAAGCTATGTGTTGACAGTAAAGGTAAAAGTCCCCCCCCCCCCTGCACATTTGTGCAGTCGTGTCCGACTCTAGGGGCCGGTGCTCATCTCCGTTTCTTAGCCGAAGAGCCAGCGTTGTCCAAAGATGCTTCCACGGTCATGTGGCCGGCATGATGCACGCGGAACGCTGTTACCATCCCACCAAAGTGGTACCTATTCATCTACTTGCATTTGCATGCTTTTGAATTGCTAGGTTGGCAATTCCAACCTATGGAATTGTTGAACCGTATGGAACCTATGGAATGGTTCCAGACTGGTGTGCAAATAAGTGCTGCCCAAGCCCCTTATTTGAACAAGTAGAGTCTGTGATCTCTTTCCATTATTTTTTCTCTTTCTGATTTGTTTACCTGACCTGCATACGTGGTCCTCAGCTACATAAAACCTCTTATGTTCATAATGTTGTATTTCCACAGTTCATACTTGCAGGAAGTGGAATGTAGTTTGTTGGTTTTGCAACTGAAACTAGAATATATTTATTTATTTCTCCTTTGTTTCAGCATCAAATCTGCATCCTGAATACATTAAATGTTGACTTAAAATTACTTGAAAGTTATAAGGGAAGTAGACAACAGAAAAACGCATTAAAAGAAAAACATCCAAAGCATCAAGAATAATCATTTAGACCAGGCGTGTCCAACCTGCGGCCCATGGGCTGCATGCGGCCCTGAACAGCTAGTAATGCGGCCCCACAAAATCGTAAACTTTTAACATTATTTTGCAATTTTTTTCGTGACTGGAGCACACGGCGCTTGATCACGGACTGCGTAGGTAGAAACAACGGAACGCTGTGGGGGCAGTGCCGTGCTAACACCGCTAACACCCGCTACACACGTCAGCTTGTGGCGACTTGGCGTTATATATAATATTTCAACCTACCTACGTGTGTTCTGTGATGACAGGCGTTTATTGTTATTATTATTAAGTAGACATGTAACTTTTCTTATTTGATTATTAAACTTTGCTTTGTTTATTTGCCTGCCTACCAATTAACGATGGGCTTGTTGCATTATTTCCTAAAAAAAATTATTCCTAAATAAATTTATTCCAGCATGGCTTCAACGTCATTTCAACAGAAAACAGAACCCAAGAAAGAAAATAAAAAGATTGCAACCACTTTCATCGAACCAGACATTGATACATTAGTTTCACAAAAACAAGGTCAAATATCCCACTAGTTTTATGTTGCCCTCTTTTTTTTAATTTTATAATAAAAATATTAAAAAATAAGTGAAGTTTTATTACTTATATACATTAACTATATAATATATTTTATGTGTGGTCCAAGACAATTCCTCTTCACTCAATGTGGCCCAGGGAAGCCAAAAGGTTGGACACCCATGATTTCGACTATGGTCATCAGGACCAGTTGCCTTGCCTGATGGTTTAGATTGCCCCACCAGCAGGCATGGAAGATGGGAATTGTAGTTCTACATATAGGTAGGATGGGAGGTTGGAGATGGCTAAAGTATTAGAAGGTGTTTAAGAATTATATTCTCTTTTGTTTATTTCCAATACTCTGAGTCAGGGGTCCCAAAACTCTTCAGCTCATCAACTCCTTCATGAAGTTTCAGATGGTTCGTCAATCCCCAAGCATTTATTATATGAAAATAATTTAATAAATACTACTTTAAGTAATAGTACTGTGAATAATAATAATAACAATAACAATAACAATAACAATAACAACAACAACAATAACATCAACCCCTTGGATAGTCCTCTCAACCTTTAGGGTCAATATTGACCATTTTGGGGAACTCTGAGGTAAGTTATCTAAGCAATAGAATGTCAATAATTTTTAATTAATATTGTATAAATATTAGTGTCGAAACAATAACATGATCAAGATTTACAGCAATATAATAAAAAGGGGGGAAATAGTTATATTATTCAAAGAACAATTCTTGATGCACTGCTATTTGGGGCATTCTCCTAAAAATAAAGCGGCAAATTATATCTACTTTGGGATAGTTTTTCATAATGTTGGTAACATAAATCAAGAGGTCTCTTTCATATTCCACTGTCAAAGGAAGGCAGAAAGGACAATCTCAAATGTAGAATAAAATTCTTGAACAGGGTTATACAGAAAGAGGTAATTCTGAGGGTACAAAACCATGTAATCAGTTGGTCGTTCCAAGAAGTGTGGTAAAGAAAAAGCAAGCTCTGAATGCCTATCAATCCATAAGGCATGTTTGCTGTGAAACACAAATGGGTGATTTTGTGCCAGTCCCTCTCTTTCAGCCCAACACACCTCACAGGGTTGTTGCTGTGGGGAAAATAGGAGGAGGAAGGAGTGTTAGGTATGTTTGCCACCTTGAGTTATTTATAAATTTTTTTATAAAAAATTATAAAAAATGCATTCTGCTTAACAACCATAATTGGGACCGGAATTTCAGTTGTTAAGTGAAGCGGTCATTAAGTGAATCTGACCCGATTTTATGACCTTTTTTGCAGTGGTCATTAAGCAAATCACTGCGAGCATTAAGTGAACCATGTGGTCGTTGATTTTGCTTGCCAGAAGCCGGCCAGGAACATCGAAAATGGCAATCACGTGACCACGGGATGCAGCAACGCTCATAAATGGGAACCGGTTGCCAAGTGCCCAAATCGTAATCAGGTGACCGTGGGGACACTGCAACAGTCATACGTGTGAGAACCAGTCGTAAGTCGTTTTTTTCAACACCATTGTAAGTCGGAACCATCACTAAACGAATGGTTGTTAAGTGAGGATTACCTGTACATTTTCAGAAATAAGCTCAGTCTCATCCCTTGGCCTTTAAAAGGCTGAGCATCTCTTCTGCTTTTCCAAAATTAAAAATCCAGTGGACAGAAAAACACTGAGAGCAGAAGCCTGGAAAGCAGCCAATAAAATAGATTTATAATTATTGATACTTATTTAGCTTGACCCCTGGGCAAGAAGATTAGCTGGCTGGCTGAAAGCATGAACAAGGGCAGTTCCATCAGAGAGTAATAAAGATTAAGGATGATAAAGGTATTCATAACCAGAGTTAAAAAGAACAAGGTTAATAAAGGTGAATATTGCAACATTTTCTTGCAAGTCCCCACCTGTTTATTCCCACACCTGGATGTGCTTTAAGGCAAAGACTAATGTCATACCTCTTCTCCCTCTCAGAGAAGCTCGAGAACTTCAGTGCTTCTACTTTGCATTCTAGCACCCACCTGAAATGTTTGCTCAGTTGATATCTCCTACGTGACTGCAAGAAGGTTGAGGCAGGGCTTAACATCAACAGAAGAAGGAGAAGGAGGAGGAGGAGGAGGAGAGGAGGAGGGGAAGGAGGAGGAGGGGGAGGAGGAGGAGGAGGAGGAGAAGGAGGAGGAGGAGGAGAAGGAGGAGGAGGAGGAGGAGGAGAAGGAGGAGGGGAAGGAGGAGGAGGAGGAAGAGGAGAAGTAGGAGAGGAGGAGGAGGAGAAGGAGGAGGAGGAGGAGGAGGAGAAGGAGGAGGAGGAGGAGGAGAGGAGGGGAAGGAGGAGGAGGAGAAGGAGAGGAGGAGGAGGAGAGGAGGAGGGGGAGGAGGAGGAGGGGGAGGAGGAGGAGGGGGAGGAGGAGGAGAGGAGGAGGAGGAGGAGAGGGGGAGGGGGAGGAGGAGGAGAGGAGGAGGAGGAGAAGGAGGAGGAGGAGGAGGAGGAGGGGAGGAGGAGGAGAGGAGGAGGAGGAGAAGGAGGAGGAGGAGGAGGAGAGGAGGAGGGGGAGGAGGAGGAGGAGGGGGAGGAGGAGGAGGGGGGAGGAGGAGGAGGAGGAGAAGGAGGAGGAGGAGGAGGAGAAGGAGGAGGAGGAGGAGGAGGAGGAGGAGGAGGAGGAGGAGGAGGAAGAACCACCGCTGATACTCTTGTTTGTCAGTCTGAGATGGGGACAGCAACTGCTTCTTCTGTAAGGAACTGTAACCTTGTAAAAAAAAATCTCTCCCTGGAAAAGTGGGTCTTTTGCTACATCGCCACTAGTGACGCTTCCCCTGTGTTTCCCCCAAAATTTTGAAGAAGCTTCAGAGAAATGATCAGGAAAGTCAAAAGGAGGAACAAATGCAAGCTTGCCAGTAGAAGGAAATCAAGTATTTGACCTGCACTTAACCATCTTGATTGGTTCTACAAAGCCAACAGGAAAAAAAGTCACTGAAACGTGCAGGTTTTTCAGAGCTTTGGGTCTCTGCATATGGAAGGGGGGGGGGAGCTAGGCCCTGCCTGGTGGCTGCAATTCCTTTCAATGAGACGTTTCAGTTTTGCTTTGATGGCTTCCTCTGGCCCTTCCTGGGTGTCAGAGGATCTTCCCAGAAGTGATAGTCAATAACTTCTGGATCATATCCACTGCCATGGATTATATGGGGGGGAGGGGAAAGGAATGATTTCCACCTAGGAGCAAAAAGAACTCAAGCGGGCACAGAGAAGATTATTGAGGCAACTTACTTACTTCAACCAACACCCTCTCGAAGCACAGAACCGGGGAGCGGAGCTGTAAGACGTTGCAAGGGTTCTATTTCAAAAAGAGGCGGGAAAAACTGGATGGATTTAAGGCGGGAGGCAGGGGAACTCGATTCACTTGTGACTTTGCAGGAGACAGGACTGTAGCTCAATAAAATATCTTTCCCATATCCTGAGAGGCTTGTGGTGAAGTTTATTAATATTGAGGCATCTGAACTAAAAACCTCACACTGGGACTGGAAGAGACTTCTAGGAAGAAGACGGAGCCGTGAAATGCCAAATGTCACAGCAGCTTTGCTCCTGTCTTTAGAAAGGGGGTGGGGGAAGCATGGTGCATTGCGAAGCAACTTTGAAGGGGTGCTGTGCTTGAAGGATCATCCAAGCACTGTCCCGCTTGGAAACTTTGCTAAAAAAAGAATTATGACTGGACGCTGATGACTTGCAACTGAAATGTGCATACAGGTAGTCCTCGCTTAATGACCACAATTGGGACCAGAATTTCAGTTGCTGTGAAGTGAAGCAGTCATTAAGCGAATCCGACCTGATTTTATGACCTTTTTGCGTTGGTTGTTAAGTGAATCACACAGTTCCCCATAGATTTTCCTTGCCAGAAGCCGGCTGGGAAGGTTGAAAATGGGGATCACAGGATGCTGCGATGGTCATCAATGTGAACCAGTTGCCAAGTGCCCAAATCATGATCATGTGACCGCGGGGACACTGTGACGGTCGTAAGTGTGAGGACCGGTCGCAAGTCGGTTTTTCCAGCACCATCATAAGTCTGAACTGTCACTAACCGAACGGTCATTAAGCGAGGACTACCTGTAGTCAGAATTCTGATGAAACGGAGGCGGAGATGCAGGCGTTCAAATTCTTGGAATCAGAAAATCCTAGAGTTGGACAGGGCCACTGAGGCATGTAGGCCAGTGTTCCTGCAGCCAAAAGAGGACCACCCACTTGCAAGAGGGAGAAAAAGCCAATGTGCAAAAATCCAATGTGCTTAGCGCAGGAATCCAAATCAGAGCATCCCTGACGAACATGCTGTGCCCACCATAACACATCCAGTGAATGGGAACCCATCACCAATCTGGATCACGGGCTCCAATGTTGACAGATTCTCCCATGGGGACATTTCTCCTAACAGTCGACTAGACCCTGCTCTTTGCAACCTAAGAGCACTAGAATTCCTGGAAGCTTGGCACTCAGATAAAGCAGCCATCAACAGACACATAGAGGTTAACAACATTTACATACCATTCATAAGAGACAATAGAAAAGCCAAAAGACCAGAACACCTCCTTGCCAGCAATCAACACCCAGATATGCAAAGATTACCACCAGGATTAGCACCAGAGGAACAATCAAACAGCACAATATACCCTAATCAAGGAACTATTAACTCAGTCAATCAACCAAGCTGCAAACAACAGCCCAATCAAGGAACTACCAAGGAGAGTACAAGACCCCCACCAACACAGGAAGGACAAGCCAGGGTATATAAACAGACAGCAAGTTCCACTCCCTTTTCGCACTGAAGATGTTGCCTAGCCTGGCAATGAAACGTCTGCATGAAAACAACAAGGCTCAGAGAGCACCAAAGACTCCTAAGAGCACTATTCCATGACCTGCATACCTGGATAGTCTTCACCTTCTCCTCAGAGGGACATCTCTCAGGTAATGGAAGAGTACCTTTCTATCTCCCCTCAGACTTTTTCTCAAGGCTAAACGCAGCTAGCTCTCTTCTACGACATTATTTTATTATTTATTTATTTAATCAAGTTTATCACCGCCCAACTCCCCCCAAGGGGGACTCTGGGCGGTTTGCAACAAAATATAATGATTAATGTACGATTATAAATAGATTAAAATACAAATTAAATAACAATTTAAAATATAAAGAATATAATAAAATTAGCTTCCATACCCAATTTTGCATCATCTCCATAAACAGATAAGCATTCCTTTATTGCCATATAATATCTTCATCATATTATAGAACAATGTGTAATATATTCTTCTGTTCTCCTTTTGAAAGTTTGAGGTGGGATTTGCAATCCTTTAATACAAACATACATTTAAATCTTTATGTTGATTCTCACATTTGGGTCAGGTCTCCCTTGGCAAGAAGCGCTGGCTGCATTTAATCCCTGAAGGAGATTTCCCAGGGAGTGAGAACTCTTAACTATCACCAGCCAATCCTCACTTGCAACCCCCACCCCTCCACTCCCCCAGGGCTGTTATCCTTGAAGCAATGCTTTTTTCCTCTTTTTGAAGTCCAGCTGCAGAGGCTGAGCGGGAAATGCTGAGGAGATCCATCTTCATAGGAAGACTGAGAATCAACTGGTCTGTAAGTATCTCTGCCTTTCCATTCTGCTCTACCAGGGTCTCTCAACCAGGGTTCCACGAGAGGTCACGAGGGGTTCCCTGGGTAAAAAATTATTTCAAATTCGGGCAACTTCACATTCAAGAGGTACGTTTCATTCTTTATTTTCAGTTTAAGAACACTGTGAATGCATATATAAGGCCTGCCTATGAAACGAGGGAATAGGGGCGCAATGGCTCAGTGGTTAAGACGCCAGGCTTGTCGATCAGAAGGTCGGCGGTTCAAGACCCGAGTGCCGCGTGACGGAGTGAGCTCCCGCACTCGCCCCAGCTCTTGCCAACCTAGCAATTCGAAAGCATGCAAATGCAAGTAGATGAATAGGAACCACTTCGGTGGGTAGGTAACAGCGTTCCGCGTGCGTCATGCTGGCCACATGACCGCGGAAGCGTCTTCGGACGACGCTGGCGCTTTGGCTAAGAAACGGAGATGAGCACCGGCCCCTAGAGTCGGACACGACTGTGCAGGTAAAGGAAAACCTTTACCTTTACCTATGAAACGAATATAATAATTTTGTAACTTCTGGCCTGTATTTGAGCCTGAATATGCAGGGGTTCCCCCAGGCCTGAAAAATATTTCAAGGGTTCCTCCAGGGTCAAAAGGTTGAGAAAGGCTGTGCTCTATTATCTTGCCAAACATGACTGACAGCAAGAGGACCTCTGTAAAATACTAAAGCGTGTCATGTGTTTGCTCTATAGTGCAAGCCAGGCCCTTTGCAGGGTACTCCATTCCGTTCTTCTTCTTCCCTTCTTTCTTCCACCTTCCCCCAACAACCAGCTGGCATGTTTATTTCTCATTAGGCTCTGGGTTTGTTTGTTTTTCCCCTAAAAACGTTGAGGTGAAAAATAGCAAACGCAGGATTCCCACACGTTTGCTTTTTCTCCCTCTTGTGAGTGGGTGGTCCTCTTTTGGCTACAGGAACATTGGCCTACATGCCTGAACAAAACCGGAGGAATGATATTTGCTGAGATAATGGCTGGCTGTGCCTGGAGGCCAGGACTGTTACCTTTCATAGACCTGGAAGTTTCTGAAATTCAGATCAGTGAATGATCACGCCAGTCTCTGAAAAGCGGAAGCAAGGGGTGTGTGAAAGAGAAGACGTTCTCTCGAAGGTGGCAGAAGTGTGGTGGTCATCTCATAAATGCTGCTTCTGCAGCAACGTCATGAACGGATAGCAACGTTTCTCTTCTGCTAAGTCAGATGTACCTGTGGGTTGCTTTTAAACAAATGCAAAGAATAATTGGGAGGGAAAAAAGAGGGGAAGTTTGTATTCAGATCCCAACTTGGCCATGAAGCTACTAATATAATTTTTTCTACACCATTTCCTTCTTGTGGTTTTTATGAATTTAAACTATGGTGGCAGTAGATGCAATAGATCCTGTCTTTTTTTTAATTGAACTTTATTAAGATTTCAAGATAAAAAGATAAGAACTAACCAGAAATGAAAAAAGCAAAGTAAGAAAACAAAATGGAAAAGAGGACAAGGTCAAAAGTGCAGAAAAAGGAAAAGAAAAGAAAGAAAAGAATGACTTCTACATTCTACAGAATAAGAATGACTTCCGACTTGCTTTGCTACAGATATACTGTAAGTATAGTAAAGGTAAAGGTTCCCCCTGCACATTTGTGCAGTCGTGTCCGACTCCAGGGGCCGGTGCTCATCTCCGTTTGTTAGCCGAAGAGCCAGAGCTGTCTGAAGACGCTTCCGCGGTCATGTGGCCAGCATGACGCGCGCGGAACGCTGTTACCTACCCACCGAAGTGGTACCTATTCATCTCCTTGCATTTGCATGCTTTCGAATTGCTAGGTTGGCAAGAGCTGGGGCGAGTGCGGGAGCTCACCTCATCACAAGGGACTAGGGACTCGAACCTCTGAACTTGCGATCGACAAGCCTGGCGTCTTACCCACTGAGCCACCACGCCCCTATACTGTAAATATACTTCTGCATTAAACTCTTTCTCTAAGGTGACAACATAGCTTTAATATAGTATAATATATAATATAGCTTCTTGGGTTATGGCAGGGGGCGGGGGGCTACAAAGCCATTAAGACAGGCTTCCTTACAAGGCTGGCTGTTCAGGACTGGAAGAAAGGGTCAAGCAAACGTTTTGTTTTGTTTTGTTTTGTTTTGTTTTGTTTTGTTTTGTTTTGTTTTGTTTTGTTTTGTTTTGTTTTGTTTTGTTTTGTTTTGTTTTGTTTTGTTGTTTCAGGCAAAAAGTCCAAAAGGGGTTTCCAAGTAGTGTTAAAACCAGTCAATGTCTTTTCGCTAATCAAAGCTGTCAATTTCGCCCTCTCAGCCAACTCCAGCAATAGATCCTGTCTTGAGCCATAAACAAACAGACAAATGCTAAAATCAGCAATCATAATGTCCCTTGTTAACTTTTGGAATCTTTTGAATTGGGTAGCTATAATAAATTGAAATAATAATAATAATAATAATAATAATAATAATAATAGTAATGCTTGCCCCAGAAATAAGGGCTTTCACTTGTTTATTATCATCTTTCCTTCTTGCAAATCCACAGTGTGGTGCACATAAACCAATGTACCCCGATAGTGTGCCAAAATGGGCCCTGAAATTTCTCAGTGGGTAGGGTTGAGAAACAGAATCTTTGGGGCGTGGGGGCAATGTGGTTAGTTGCTGTGGTCTCCATGCAGGAGAGCTCCATCAAAAGTATAGGACAGCATTTGAAATGATTAGCTGGATCTATGCTTTCCAGTAATCCTTATCACGTAATATATAATCCCAAGAGTTACATCTCTTGCGGGGGGTGGGAGGGAAAGTTTGTTCATAGATGGAAAAAAAAGAGCTGGTCATGGATCCAGGTGGGAACTAATTTAGTTGTCCCATTTTTGGTGGAATCCATGGAGGAATCTGGCTTACCTTTGTCTTTCTATATAGAAAAATTACAAAATTCTGTCCAATCATAATTGCAGTTGGGTGTGAGACTGTGTAGTTGTTGTACTGTGGAGTCCTTGGTGGTCTCTGAGCTTGGTTGTTTGCTTGCAGACGTTTCATTGCCAGGCTAGGCAACATCCTCAGTGCTAGAAGGGAGTGGGGTTTGCTCTCTGTTTATATGCAGTCACTTGCCCTGCCAGTGTTGGTTGGGGTGTTGTTCTCTCCGTGGTAGTTCCTTGATTAGGGTATTGTTTACTGCTTGATTTGACTGAGTTGATAGTTCCTTGGTTGTAGTTATTGTACTGAATCTTATTATGTATTAGTATGGGTGGTTTGTGTCAGCAAGATTGTTGGAAGGGTTCGAGACAACCCCCCACTTCCCTACCAGACCTCCATTTTCAAAACACTGCTTCCCGCAATATTGCCTTCCCCTTCAACAAGGTAAAAGGTTAAAAGTTGCAAAACAGAATGGGTTCAGTGCAAAAGGGGATGCCAGAGATTAAAATATAAAAGGAAGCCCAACTGTCTAGACAAAGGATTCCCTTCAGATTTAATCAGAAGCCTTGAAACACAAAGGGCCGCTCCTTCACAGAATTAGCAGAGCCCCTTTAGGTGAACAGCCAAACAGATCTCCATAATCCAATAACAAAAGATCCCTCCCAAGGTGAACCAGACAAAGCCACAGCCCCGCAGGGACCTGGACTGTCAGAACAGGAGACACAAACAGCAGGGGGCCTGACCACAGAGCGCCTCCTCTCTGCACTCCGGTAAAGTGCACTTTTCTCAGAAGTTCCTAGAACACTTTTACCTAACAACAGCCAAGCTCTCCTATATAAAGGGCTTGTGGGGGAAATACAAGTGTGGCCACCTCCAACCAGTAGACTCTGGACATGCTGTTGGAAAATAAAATTATCTCTGTTCAAGCAATCGCCTAAGAATTTTCATTCCCGGCTCGGAACGGACTTGGTAAGATTTCCTTCCAACAAGATTATTATATGCACAAAGATGGAAAGATTTGGCACTACCCACAATGAATGGTTGGTGAAGATGATGGAACTTGCAGAGATTGATAAATTGACTTCCTTGAACAGAGAAAAGACAATATGTACATTTATGGCGGACTGGAAACCCCTTATAGACTTTTTGCATGAAATGGAAAAAAATGCACTTATGACTTGTGGGATTTGTGGTTTTGATGATTAGACAGGGTAGATTATAGAAAGAAGAGAGTTATGTTGTAACCACAGAGGAAGAGGTAAATTTATAATTGTACTTATAACTGCTGTAAAGAAGATCAGAAGTTACTTCTTTGTATCTTTTTTCTTTCTTTTCTATTTTTTGCTCACTCCCCCCCTTGCATTTTTAGCTTTCTCTTTCTTTTCTCTTTCTTACTTTATATTGGTTTGTATTAGTTTTTATCTTCCTTTTAAAAAATCTTTAATGTAATAAGAACTCATTATGTTTAGCCTGGTGCCTTTAACCACTACACCAAACTGGCTTTCATATTCATGAGGTACTATATTGAATTTTAAACTTATCTTTCATGATGTAGGCTGCAGTGTATGTTCATTCTATGGTCATAGACCGTAACTAAGCTAAGCTAAGGTACTCTAAATATAATTAGAGCAGGGGTCGGCAACCTTTTTTCCATCAGGGACCACCTCTGTCGGAAAATTCTTTCCAAGAACCGGGGGTGGGGTTTGTGGGTGGCAGCCAATCGTATGGATGGGGGGCGGGGTTTGCAGGCGGAAGCCAATCAGACAGACAGGGGCAGGGTTTGCAGGCCTGCCGCTCCGTGCGCGGAACCAAGGGCATTTTCGGGGTCTCTGGAGTCTGCCCTTTTGGAGGAGCACCCCAGCGGGGCATGGGAAGGCTTTTCCTTCCCTCCACTTTTGCTCCCCGCGGTTTTTTTGACCCCTACAGGTAGCTGGGTGCACCTCCGCTTCCCCGCTGCACAGCTGATCGGCGCAGAGATTTTCCACCTCGGGGAAACCCCCCGCGCTGATCAGCTGTGCGGCAGGGAAGTGGAGGTGTGCCGAGCTACCCAGTAGGGGCCAAAAAAACCACGGGGAGCAAAAGTGGGGGGGAGGAAAGGTCCACCTGGTGCCCCACCAGGGTGCCCCTTCGAAAAGGCAGGTTCCAGGGACCTCGAAAATGCCCTTAGTTCCGGCAGGGAGGCGAAAAGCCTCGCCACGCATGCGCGCACGCTGCTGCCACCGTGAGGGGAGACTGATTGGCCGGGGTGCTCTTCGGCCCGCCTCCGCCCTTCTTTGCCGCACGCTGATAGCTGGAGGTGTTTCCCCTTTCGGGCCCCCACCAATCAGCTGCTCCGGCTCACTCTGCAGCCCACTTCCTAACAGCCCGCGGACCACTGGTGGGCTGTGGACCACAGGTTGCTGATCCCTGAATTAGAGTAAACGTTCCATATAGACCAGTGTTTCTCAGCTTTGGCCACTTGAAGATGTGTGGAGCATAGCTGGCTGGGGAATTCTGGGAGTTGAAGTCGACACATCATCAAGCGGCCCAGGCTGAGAAACACTGATATACCGTAGACTTTGGTAAATCTGCTGTGGGAAAGGAAGAGTCATAAGATTCTTCCAAGACAAAGCACCTTTTGGAATGCCTAACCATCATTAAACTTTGTGTGAGATCACAGGGGGGGGATTCTAGGAAGTACTGCTGAAGAGAAAATATCTCAAGGAAGAGTTTCAAGCTATGATGAATGCACATTACAAAATATGGTGTGGGAAGGCTGAAAATCTCCTTGGCCCTTAGCAATTTTCTGATTGAACATTTTCCCTAGAAATGTTCAATTTAAAAACAAAAATCCATAGGGGCTGGATGGTTGTGATTGCACAGTGCACATCCCTAATCCTGCCTGGCTTCTTACATTTTTATCCTAAAGTTTTATCCTTGAGCTAGCAATGCACTCTTCTGCCTGCAGCTCCAGAGGGAGGGAGAGAAAGAAAAGATCATGTGCCAAACAGGCAGAGCGATCAGTCAGACTGAGGGGAGGATGCCCAGTTCTCTGGAAGTCTCATTGATAAACATTAACCGTTTTTTCAGTTTCTTTTTGGTAACCACACAAGAAGCTAAGAAACATCTCCAATTCGTATTTCACTCAGCAATGTTTCATGTTGTTGTTAATTTTCACATGGAAATGTTTCATGTCTCTGCAAGACAAACCCCCCCACCCTTTATCATCATGCATTCAGATTTCTAAAAGTCGACAGAGAAACAGACTGTTCCTATTGCTGAAAATGCAGGGTGAAAATAGCAGTCAGGATCAGTCCGTCAGGAGCTGGTGGATTAATTGCCTATCGATATTAATCTTCTGCAGTACTATCCGGGATGTGGAATCAAACGCTGCTTTAAAGTCTACATAGAATGGAGACTTCAATTTGTGGAGGTGCGTTTCGATCAGATCCCCCTGTGATCTCAGACAAAGTTTAATGCTGGTTAGGCATTCCAAAAAGTGCTTTGTCTTGGAAGAATCTTATGACCCTTGCTTTCCCACAGCAGATTTACCAAAGTCTATAGCAGTGTTTCTCAACTTTGGCAGCTTGAAGATGTGTGGACTTCAACTCCCAGAATTCCCCAGCCAGCATGGGTGGCTGGGGAATTCTGGGAGTTGAAGTCCACACATCTTCAAGTTGCCAAGGTTGAGAAACACTGGTCTATACGGAACATTTACTGTAATTATATTTGGCTTGGCTTGGCTTGGCTTGGCTTGGCTTGGCTTGGCTTGGCTTGGCTTGGCTTGGCTTGGCTTGGCTTGGCTTGGCTTGGCTTGGCTTGGCGATCCACCGTTGAGTGCCCAGTTTGAAACCCCATCTGCTCTTCTCTGAGCAGGTCTTCAGTTTCAATCCATTCAGATAGTTTCTGGTGTAGTTGTTTGGCACACAACTTGCTTATCACGCTCAAAAGGCTGATGGGTCTCTCGTTAGCTGGATCCCCTTCCTTGCCTTTCTTTTAGACTGGGACTATTATCGCCAGTCCCAGTCTTTAGGGCTATGTCCCGTACAATCAATAGGCATGGAGGGGGAGGCAAGAAGAGATGTCCACCATGCTCAATTCTATTTGAGCAGTTCAGGCACATAAGGCAGCTCATCGCTCCCAGAGACTTCTCCCACTTTAAGGGATTCAATCAGCTTGGCAGCTTCCCCCAACATGTATATTTGTAAAGTTTTGGCAAGCGTTCAGACCCAAACAGTTTAATTCTTCTCACTGCAGAGTCAGGATGTGATGTGGCTTCTAGTATTTGGCTTACAAGCTTATCATGAATGCACCAAGATCTCATTGTTTATAGGCCACGTCCTTAGCCTTTGTCAACAGCAATATTGATGCACATGTTTTTCCCATATGCAGACCAGTAGTGTGGTTCTTAAAAAATAAACGTGCTAAAGTACATTTCTAAAAATACAAAGAGCTTTGGAACATACAAAGTGGTCTTGTACCAAGTAACTGTATTGGTTAATTAATTTGTTTAATTCAGTATTAGAAAAAAAACTATGTGGGCGTTCCCACTCCCCAATTCTTGTTCTGTTTGATGAAAGGCAATTCGCTTTCAAGATTTCTTTCAAAGGAGAAGAAACTTTTTGGTGACATTCTCGTGGGTGGAATGTAACATTCCTGGATGCATTTAGCGACAAGTTAGTCAAATGATGTAATCATCTCTTAAGCGGCCTATATCTTCTCTGGCTTCCGCTGCTTCCATCACTTGGGAATAATAATAATAATAATAATAATAATAATAATAATAATAATAATAAATATTTGAAATATTAAAATGAATATGCCAACTTGGAAAATCCTTCCTTGAATAGAGGTGGGGGCACAATCTTTCCCCTATTTTCCTTCCTGCTTTGTCTTCTGTGCCTAGGAAGATTAAGACCATTTCGCAAGCCCAACAGCAGCATGGTAATCTTAACGATCCTCCTTTGGATGATAAAGGGACTCAGAAATAACATCTCAAAATAACCATGACCTAGCCCCAGGTGCAAGGTCACACAGCCACCTAGAAACATATTTAAGGATTCCCTTACTAACTTTGCTCAGACTGAAGAAGCTCCTTGGATAAGGAGCGAAACGTTTCCACTGAGAAAATAGAAATCCAGTTGACATGATTCAAGCTAGAGACAATTCCACCTGGATGACTGAGAACCTTCATAGACATTAAAATGAATAGTTGAAAAGAAGAAAGTGTGGATAACTGATGTGGTCATACCAGGGGATAGTAGAATAGAAGACAGAGTTGGAGAACATCACAAAATATCAAGATTTGAAAATCAAAGTTGAAAGATTGTGGCATAAACCAGCAGTGGTGGTCCCAGTAGTTATCTGGGAAAATCTGCGCATTGACAAAATTTCCACGTGTCAATTACAAGAGGCCACCTGCTTGGATCCGCACGTATATTACGCCGATACATTATGACATCCTAGGTTCTTGGGAAGAACTTGATGCAAATAAATGCCAACTCCAGCTAAAGAACTGGCAGCTGTGATCACGTTGTTGTGAATAATAATAATAATAATAATAATAATAATAATAATAATAATAATTTCTTCAGACTGGGGAAAATGTGGGCAGCCAGGGAAGTTTCTAAACCAGGGCTTTCCAAAGTTTTCCCGCGGCAACACACCAACCGCCGTTGGTGTGTCGCCGCGGGAAAACCCGGAAGTGCCGCCGTTGCGGCAGCGCGCAAAAACCCGGAAGCGCTGCTGCCGCTTTCAGTTTTTGCATGCCGCGGTTGGTGTGTCGCCGCGTGAAAACCCAGAAGTGCTGATGATGATCAGCGCTTCCGGGTTGTGTGGCAACACACCAGACTGTGTGTGGTGACACACTTTTGTGTCGCGACACACAGTTTGGAAAGCTCTGCTCTAAACAATGAGATAGTATATCTCAGAGGACAGCACCAGCAGTAGCTCTCTCTCAAAAGATCATCATGAGAAACGGAAAAGACATTTTCAAACACCCTAAATGAGAAAAACAGAAATCTTGATCATAGGGAAAATAAAATAAAAATAAAAACATTTTGGAGAAATTAAAAGGTTTTGACACAGTGTGAGTTTACACTGATTGGCAACAGCTTTCCCTTGTTTTTCTTTTTTGGGTCCCATGTAGAACAATCTGGGCCAAATGCATTATTCACTATTCATGCATCAGATTTTTCTACTACTTTTCATGAAAAGAAATCTCCAAGGGGTTGACATTAAAAAAAGAAAACTTTTGCCACTCAGTGAGGTGCTGCCATCTGCCGTGATTTACCTGGCACATAAAAGGGATGTTTGAAGAATTTCTGCTGTAAACTTTCTAGGAATCAGTGCAAAGGGTCATCTTTGTGGACAAGTGATTTGTTTTTAGTTTTTACATCCCATGTTGCCACTGAAAAACTCCAAGGGGTGTTTTGAAATTCCCTGGTGCTTTCCCATCCGTACCCTGATTGGACCAAGGCTATATAGCTCAGCAAAGCCCATAGAAAATATATTTCCATACCATATTTTGGGGTTAATGTTACAGAACTGCAGAAATATAGAATTCTCTGGTCCTCCAGAGGCGCTACCGAACTACAGCCCCCATTAACTCCTGTTGAATAAAGGATGCTGGATACTGTAGTTCTGCACAATCAATCCACTAATTCCTCAATCCTGAACTGTTACTTCTAATTAGCTGCTCCATCTGTATCTTTAGACTGTTATATAAGGGTTTAATTGAAACACTGTTGGATGGTTTAAAATTAGGCTGACCATACGTCCTGTTTTGAACGGGACAGTCCCAATTTTTCCCCTTTTCTCAACCGTCCCATCGTTTTAACATAAATGCTGGTTTTGTCCCATTTTTCAGGAACAGGCGGAGGCGGTGACGATTAAAAAAAGCCATGGCTGCATGATTGCAACAACAAGTAAAAAAGGAGCAGGGTTTAAATTGTGCAGTTGTGGTCATCACCTTTATTCTCCCCCCCCAGTTAATTGTTACATTAATTATCAATTAATAATGGATATTTTATTAATTATTAATTAATACAATAATTATTATGAGATGCAAGCAATACATGATACTATCTGGGCACAGTAGAGATATATAGTAATAACTAGAGGTTGATTATTTATTATTATTATTTTATTTTTATATTATTATTATTATATATATATATATATATATATATATATATATAATATTATATATAATAATATATAATTATAAAGTATATATATAATATTATATAAATATATATATATATAATATTATATATATACTGTATACACTGATAATATATATTAATGTAATATTAAATATTTATTATTATTATTATTATTATTATTATTAGATGATGATGATGATGATGATTTAGATAACTGTCCCGCCCCCGACTGCCTGACCCAGATTTTTTCCTTTCCCCGCTTCACAGAATTTTCCCCCTTGCGGAGAGGAGAGGTTGCTTAAACAATTGATCAGCGGCTTTTCTGTGCAGCACAGCGCTTCCCCGAGAGGTGCTCGCTGGAAGTTAACCAGCTGAACTCTGTAACCTAAATCCAGCCTTTCCCGACCTTTTGACCCCGGAGGAACCCTTGAGATATTTTCCAGGCCTCGGGGAACCCCTGCACATCCAGGCTCAAATACAGGCCAGAAGTTACCAAATTATTCTATTCGTTTCATGGGTAGGCCTGTGTGTCTGCATTAACCGTGTCCTTAAACTGAAAATGAAGAATGAAACTTGCCTCTTTAATGCGAAGTTGCCCAAATTTGAAATAATGTTTTAAATAGATTGGATCTCCCAGGGAACCCTTAGTGACCTCTCGCAGAACCCTAGGGTGCCACGGAACCCTGGTTGAGAAACCCTGCCTTAATTTGTTGATTAGCACCCTCCTGCCATATCTGAAATTGGCAAGACCCTAATCAGTTTCACCCTAAAGGCTTTCTTTTGCCTCCTAAGCAGCTCGCCATGAGCACGCTAGGCAAATAGCCAGCACATTGCTTTCGATGTGTATTTCCCATTGTGTGCCTACTTACTCTCTTGTAATGCCTTCCTCTCTTTGGTTGTATAATAATTTTATTAAGAATTACATTATACAGCTAAAACGAATACAAACCACAAAAGATATACAATACACAAAGATAAAGAAAACAAATTTTAAAAGTGCAAAGGAAAAAGAAAAAAGGAAAGAAAAAAGAAGAAACTTTCTCCTTCGTCCCCAGCAAGTATAATTAACATTAACAGCTTATCACCACATCTTAAAATGCAACCAACCAACTCTCCATTCCATATCCCACCCCATTCTCTATAAACAAAAGTTCTCTGGATAGTTTGCAGGACAGAAATAAGAACAGGGTAAAATCATAAAATAAAATAATAAAATAAAATAAAATAAAATAAAATAAAATAAATAAAATAAAATAAAATAATAAAATAAAATAAAATAAAATAAAATAAAATAAAATAAAATAAAATAAAATAAAATAATAAAATAAAATAAAATAAAATAAAATAAAATAAAATAAAATAAAATAAAATAAAATAAAATAAAATACAAAACAAAACAAAACAAAACACAGAGAATGCCCCAAAATGCAGAGCAACAAAATAAGTTGTAGGATCAGAAGGAGCCGTTTAAAAATTGAAGGTTCCCTCTGTTGGGTTCTGTAACTGTTCACCATTTCTGTTTCCCTCCAGATGGATTCGAGCAATTAGGTATCAAGCCCAACTGATAGTGTTTATATTTTCATCTGGATGATGAGCCTACAGGCCATCGAGGGACTTCTTGGATCAATCCCAGAAAAAGACGATGCTTTTAACTTCCTGGGGTATGCACCTTGTTTGGTTGTCCCTGGGCCATGCTTCACATTGGAGAGGGGCCTGGGACAGCAAGGTGGGTCAGGTCATACCCCATATGAGGCCAGATTCTGAGGATGTTTGGGGTTTGCTTTTGAATTATGAAATGCTAATTATGGGTCTTACAATGTAGTTTTTATTTATTTCTACCTCACAATGGTAGAAATGGATCCCAGCGGATCGAAAGCATATGCGAGTAGATAAATGGGTACCACTTCGTGGGTCAATTTGCCGGCGTCCAGCGGAGGGTCGTCCTCGTTCCGAAGAAGACCTAGGGAATCCCGGTGATGACGGCGGAGGACGACGGATCCAGAAAAGAACAGCTTCCTGGACGTCAGCAGCCGGCGCGGAAGCGAGGCATGCTGGGGCATGTAGTCCGGTGCCTGCAGCCGAAGAGCCAGTTCCCTGTCCTCTTCCCTATCGCGCGGTAAATTTAAATTATATGATATATGATGTATAATTGAAATATATTGATGTTGTAAGCCGCCTAGAGCCCTCCAGTAGGGAGGGGATAGGCGGGGTATAAATAGGATAAAAATAAAATAAAAATAATAAAACAATGGCAAGGAACCATGCCATTTGTTTTCAGGAAACGTGGTCAGAGCAGTGGGGAACTCCAAGGTCCACAAAATGAGGAGTTAGAGGTCATATATAGCCCTCGGCCCCAGGTTGTGCGTCCGTGCTCTAACTAAAGCTTGGTGTCTTTGTCTTGGATAATTATCGGAGTCCACTTTTTTCTGTTCTATTGACACGGGGGCCACACAGCCCAATTACTGCATTCTGTTCCATTCTGGGATTCCTTCTGTCCCCTTTTATCTTTGGCACATTGCTCTTTTTTTAACCACCATCTTGCAACTCTCTGCACTTTCCTGGCAGAGTCCCACTGAGCTCCATTATTGCATTATCAGCCTTCGCTCATCTCTCTAAGATGTTACCAGTGAAAAAGTCAGAATGTAGTAGGAAAAGCTGATGACTTCTTGGAGGGGTGGAATAATCCCTAGATCCCCGAGAACTACATAGGTCTATCAGGGCATAATGAAGAAGTTTCTCCTCTTCCTCCTCCATACAAAACAAGTGTCTTCTTTTACAATGTCCTGTGCTCTTCTGGTGAGGTTGGGAAGCCACCTTTGCAAATAGCCCTTTGGTAACATTAAAACCAGCCTAATTCCTTAACTGCATTGCAGTTCCTAAAATCAAAAGGGCTTTTACCTTGGCCCATTTTAATGCCCTTCCTGCATCAGTCTCAGAAGGGAAATTTCAGCAAAGGAAATTTTTGACCCTGGAGGAACCCTTGAAATATTTTTCAGGCCTCGGGGAACTCCTGCACATTCAGGCTCAAAATGAAGGCCACAAGTTACAAAATCATATTCATTTCACGTGTAGGCCTGTATATATGCATTCACAGTGTTCTTAAACTAAAAATGAAGAATGAAACTTACCTCTTTAATGTGAAGTTGCCCGAATTTGAAATAATTTTTAAAATAAATTGTGATCTCCCAGGGAACCCCTAGTGACCTCTCGTGGAACCCTGGTTGAGAGACCCTGCCCTAGAAGGGGTGGGGCCAATGGTTTTGGCATGTTTGACATTTTTTTGAATTAGCATGGGGTAAAGGGCAAATTGGAGCCTCGTGTGGCACAGAGTGGTAGGTGGCAGTATTGCAACCAAAACTCTCCCCACGACCCGAGTTTGATCCCAGAGGAAGCTGGATTCTCGGATAGCCAGCTCAGGTCAACTCAGCGTTCCATCCTTCCGAGGTCGGTAAAATGAGTACCCGGCTTGCTGGGGGAAAGGTAATTACGGCTGGGGAAGGCAATGGCAAACCACCCCGCTCTATAGTCTGCCAAGAAAATGTCGCGAAAGCGGCGTCCCTCCAAAGGGTCAGACATGACTTGGTGCTTGCACAGGGGACCTTTCAAAAAAACAAAAGAGCAAATTGGGTGCCTTAAGGCTTGCAGGTTGGGAGTTTTCAGGTTCAAACCCTTTTTATACCAACCGTTTCATGGGCCTTCTCTCTCTCTTTCTGTCGCTGCCACAGCATGCCATCCCCCAAGACTGCCTATAACAAAATTCGTAATTCCATGAAGAGGGAAATTCCATCAGGGAATGATTTAGCATAATTCTAGATTGTATCAAGCAGCTGGAAAAGTAGGGGGGGGGGGGCAGAAAGGCAACCAATGTTATTTCACTCCAGTACATGTAATGGGTTAAACTGAGCATGTTATTGTTCAGAAAAAATTACCCTGGCATACACCCACATGAATATACATTGCCCAGTTTTCATCCAGTTTGCAGAAAGAGAATTTGCTGTGGAAGAAGCGAATGTTGGTGAAATTCTCACTGGTGGAACTTGGGTTCTTGCACTTCCATTGAATACCCAGGAGGGAAATCTTCCTAGGATTTATTGACATGGGAAGTGTGAGCACCCAAGAATGCTATGGAAAGAAGGGAAGATTTTTTAAAAATGTTACTTATTGATTCAAACAGTCTGCCACTCCACTCCAGAGACTTGGGGCAGCAAAGGCGTCCTCTGGATCAAAGGCTTCCTTGCAAGTGATGAAAGAAGCATTGCACCTTAAGCTCCGCCTCTTTTGCACATGCCTGCAGGGTCATGACCTACATGCAAAAGGGGTGGAGCTTCATCACGAGGGGCCAAGCTGCTTTCTTCATTTGCTCCCCCTGCGGACACCTCTATTGGGCAGTTTACAGCCATGTATACTGTATATGAAATACAAAGGTGTCTGCAAGGTGTGGTCAAAAAAATCAAGATGGCAGCCACAACGGTGGGATCAGGTGGAGCTTTGATTGCACCATTGTGGCCACCATCTTGACTTTTTTGACCACACCTTGCAGACACTTCTGATGAAATATGTTCCTTCAGCAGCCATGGATGCCTGCAGAAAGCTGAAATTTTGTCAAAATGAGGAAAGAGGCATTGTGACATCACGCCAGAAGCAAGAGCCACACCCCCTTATGCCACGCCACCACCCAGTCTTTATTTATTTATTATATCACTTTATTTATTTGATAAATAATGATATATTTTGTCATTTTTCACCCCCTTTCGCCCCGACAGACACCAAAGCAGCAGCCTCTTCTGCCACCTTCAACAGGAAGATAAAACAGACTTGAAAGAGAAATTTGAAAGGAATTGTCTAGCACCCTGGTAATAAGATAGGAAAATAGAAACCTTTTTCAAGGGAGAAGTAGTCTGAGAAATTTCCAGACTTCAGCGCCGTACTATAGCTTGACAACTTTAAGAAAAGGATATGAAATTTCACCTTGGACAAATGTTTCTTCCATCAGAGTTTTCTGACCAGGAGAAACCATATCTGGTTTAATATTCTAGCACAGTGTTTCTCAACCTTGGCAAATTGAAGATGTGTGGACTTCAACTCCCAGAATTCCCCAGCCAGTATGCTGGGAGTTGAAGTTCACACATCTTAAAGTTGCCAAGGTTGAGAAACATTGATAGACTAGAAAGCAGAGCCATGCAGTCTCCCATTTTGGAAAGTGTTGAAATATGGCAAGGAGCTGATTCGTCTGCCTTGGCATTGGAATCCCCCAGATTCTTCAAAACATCACCCACAACAAAGTTTTATTATTAGGACATAGGCAGACATTGTTTCACTGCAAGGGGTGCTCAATGTAGGATCTATCAGGCCCCCTCTTTTTTGACCCACCCATGGACTTCACTGTGAGTAATGGAGGAGTTCCCTCTGACGTGTTCCCTTGGGATTTGACTGACAATGTGGAAAGACAGGAGAATTGAGGGAGGTTATTCAAGGAAAGACATTCATATTCCCACTCCCTGAAAAGTTCTCAAAATTTTCAAAGAAAATTATCTTTCATCAAATTGAAAGAGAACTGGCGGGGAGGAACATGCAGAAGAATTTGTCTGCCTCACACTATTCCACACATCATACTGTTCTTAAATCACATGTACCACATCTTGGCTTGGCAAGATATATAACCCCAGATGTATGCAGTGGGAAGCACGGATCTTTGTTACTTTGATGTGAAATGATGTCAAACGTGCTAATGAATTTTAACCGAGTTGCTTCCCAATGAGACCATGCTGTGTTTCCTTCACTCATCATCTTCTGTTATGCACTATCCTGGGGAGATGAAATGTTCTTATTTTGAGATAGGGTCGTTTCTGATGATGGATTTGTGCTTGTTCATCCTTCTGTGTAGAGCTTGATTGTTTTGTCTGAGATGGAACTTAGTGGGGCATATCTAACATGGGACAGCATGAAGGAGTAATTACATGTAATATAATGGTGACAATTTCAGGCCATGTTATAGAATTGGCCAAATACATATGGAGGCAAAGTTGGCACCTGATCACCTATAGATGGTTCCTTTTTTGATATCTCTGTTATGTAGCCATATTTCTACTAAGAACCAGTTCTAGCTGGTGTGGTTTAGCACTCTAACCACATAAAAATGAATCACATCTCAACACATGATATTTCCACTTCCCTTTTGATTTTGATTTTTTTTTGCACAAAGGAAACAGATAGTACCAGCTACTGGGTTTATTCAACCTCACCAATCTAATAATGAAATTCCCACAGTGGAGGAATGGATTGCGAAAATGTCAGAATTCGCAGAAATGGCAAAACTGACAACAAAAACCTTTCTGAAAGACTGGAGACCTTATATGGACTTTTTGTTGAAAGAAGAAAGAAATGAAACAATGATTTATGGATTTGAAGGTTAAGAAGATGTGGATTAAATGAGGGGGCTGAAGGGATTTGTATAACATCTAAGAGGGAGGAGGGGTGATAAGATTGTAATTATCTGTTGAAAAGAAGATTGGAAGTCTGTCGTATATTTCTAAACTTTAGTTGTTTTTTCTTTTCTCTTTTTTGTTTCTTGCACTTCTCTCTCTCTCTCTCTCTCTCTCTCTCTCTCCTTTTTTCTTTTGATTTGTATTTTATTCTATGTAAAAATTCTTAATAAATATATTTTTTTTAAATAAAAAACCCTCATCAATCTGTACACAGCCCAGCCCATCTCTCAGAATACATTCCTCCAGATCAGATCTGCTGATCTGTTCTAAGAAAAGAACTCCCCTTGCAACAGTGTGCTTAAAAGTCAGCCTCCGTTGCAAAAGAAAACATTATCCAAAGCATGCCTGACTATCATCATCATCATCATCATCATCATCATCATCATTAAAAAATGACACATGACAAAAAAACAAACACCAGGACCACATCTTTGACTTTGGTGTTCTTTGGAAATTGTTCCAGCCAGGAACTTGGGAATTATCCAAGTAATATCATAAGATGTAACATATGCCCAGCAAGGTGGGGTGTATGTATGTGTGTGTGTGTCTGTAAGTCTACAGGTGATACAGCCAAAATATTTAGTTCTTGTAAAAATTGGTTTAATCTCTGCTACTCTGCCTGAGGCACCAATAACTATAGGGGTGATATTGCAAAATCTTTTTTCCTAATCTATCCATTTTGATTGTTAGATCTCTTTCTTTTACAATTTTCTCTTATTCTATTTCCTCAATACAGCTTTTTCTTGGTATTGCCACATCAACAATTACTCCTTTCTTTTTAATTATTATTATATCTGCTGGGTTATGTTCTAGATGGCTGTTATTATTATTTGGCTTCATATCCAGTTTTTGATATCTGAAGGTTTTTTGGAAGTCTTTGACAGCATCTGACAACTGCCATGCAGTTCATGTCGACGCCAGACAGAAATCTGCCACAAAGCAATCGGTCTCTGGAAATGGCTGACAGCTGAGATGCAGGTAGCTGTAGAATTTGGTTGTAGTGGAAGAAAATACATTTGGAGATTCATTTAACCAGTCAAAAGGGTTAGCTTCTGCACAGAGACATCCAGTTGCTCTTCCAAAATTTTGAGTTGAAGTCCACACATCTTAAAGTTGCCAAGGTTGAAAAACATAGTTCTAGCAGACTAGAAAGCAGAGCCATGCAGTCACCCATTTTGGAAAGTGTTGAAATATGGCAAGGAGCTGATTCATCTGTCTTGGCATTGGAATTCCCCAGATTCTTCAAAACATCACCCACAACAAAGTTTTATTATTAGGACATAGGCAGATACTGTTTCACTGCAGGGTGTCCTCAATGTAGGATCTATCAGACCCGCTCGTTTTTGACCCACCCATGGACTTCACTGTGAGTAATGGAGGAGTTCATTTGGAGATTAATTTAACCAGTCAAAAGGGTTAGATCCTGCGTGGAGACATCCAGTTGCTCTTCCGAAGTTTTGAACCACAGATGTTGAGATCAGATGTGCTCATTTAGAAGCCAAAAATTGCACCAATTTTTTGCACCCAGAGATTTTGCACCCAGAGATTTTGCTTCTATCTGTGCTCCTGCCCTCTGAAGATGCTGGCCACAGATGCTGGCGAAACGTTAGGAACCACAACTTCCAGAACACGGCCACACAGCCCGGAAGACCCACAACAGCCATTGAACTCTGGCTGTGAAAGCCTTCGACAATACAAATTGCACCAAAGTTTGAAATCCAGTCAAAGAACCCTTCTAGCTGTAAATAACATGATATACCTGTGAAAGGATAATTGCAGGTCAGATAACTGAAGGCATCACAAACCAGCTTGTGGCCAGAAATTTAGTGCTGCTGGTAGAGTGATGTACAAGACTCCGAATATTATATATATACACTGCTCAAAAAAATAAAGGGAACACTGAAACAACACAATGTAAGTCCAAGTCAATCACACTTCTGTGAAATCAAACTGTCCACTTAGGTAGCAACACTGATTGACAATCAATTTCACATGCTGTTGTGCACATGGAATAGACAACAGGCGGAAAGCATAGGCAGTTAGCAAGACATCCCCAATAAAGGAGTGGATCTGCAGGTGGTGACCACAGACCACTTCTCAGTTCCTATGCTTTCTGGCTGATGGTTTGGTCACTTTTGAATGCTGGCGGTGCTTCCACTCTAGTGGTAGCATGAGACGGAGTCTACAACCCACACAAGTGGCTCAGGTAGTGCAGCTCATCCAGGATGGCACATCAATGCGAGCTGTGGCAAGAAGGTTTGCTGTGTCTGTCAGCGTATTGTCCAGAGCATGGAGGCGCTACCAGGAGACAGGTCAGTACATCAGGAGACGTGGAGGAGGCCGTAGGAGGGCAACAACCCAGCAGCAGGACCGCTACCTCCGCCTTTGTGCAAGGAGGGACAGGAGGAGCACTGCCAGAGCCCTGCAAAATGACCTCCAGTGGGCCACAAATGTGCGTGTGGCTGCTCAAATGGTCAGAAACAGACTCCATGAGGGTGGTATGAGGGCCCGACGTCCACAGGTGGGGGTTGTGCTTACAGCCCAACACCGTGCAGGACGTTTGGCATTTGCCAGAGAACACAAGATTGGCAACTTCGCCACTGGTGCCCTGCGTTCTTCACAGATGAAAGCAGGTTCACACTGAGCACATGTGACAGACGTGACAGGGTCTGGAGACGCCGTGGAGAACGTTCTGCTGCCTGCAACATCCTCCAGCATGACCGGTTTGGCAGTGGGTCAGTAATGGTGTGGGGTGGCATTTCTTTAGGGGGCCGCACAGCCCTCCATGTGCTCGCCAGAGGTAGCCTGACTGCCATTAGGTACCGAGATGAGATCCTCAGACCCCTTGTGAGACCATATGCTGGTGCGGTTGGCCCTGGGTTCCTCCTAATGCAAGACAATGCTAGACCTCATGTGGCTGGAGTGTGCCAGCAGTTCCTGCAAGACGAAGGCATTGATGCTATGGACTGGCCCGCCTGTTCCCCAGACCTGAATCCAATTGAGCACATCTGGGACATCATGTCTCGCTCCATCCACCAACGCCACGTTGCACCACAGACTGTCTAGGAGTTGGGGGATGCTTTAGTCCAGGTGTGGGAGGAGATCCCTCAGGAGACCATCCGCCACCTCATCAGGAGCATGCCCAGGCGTTGTAGGGAGGTCATACAGGCACGTGGAGGCCACACACACTACTGAGCCTCATTTTGACTTGTTTTAAGGACATTACATCAACGTTGGATCAGCCTGTAGTGTTCTTTTCCACTTTAATTTTTGAGTGTAACTCCACAGCCAGACCTCCAGGGGTTGCTTACATTTGATTTCCTTTGCTTTTTGTGTGATTTTGTTGTCAGCACATTCAACTATGTAATGAACAAAGTAATTAATATGAATATTTCATTCATTCAGATCTAGGATGTCTTATTTCAGTGTTCCCTTTATTTTTTTGAGCAGCTTTTATATATATATATATATTGTTTACTTCTGTCAAATGTATTTGCTGAGGGTGGCTTCTTATGATGACACAAAAGGCACAATATCTGCACAACAAGTCGATTTCACCAGGTTTGGGGGAATCAAGATGTTTTCAGGAGAGAGAAAAAATAAAGAAAAGCAACCAATCATCTGTCACCATGAAGACTATTGGCGATGCAGAGTGAAAATCTAGGGATGCACCAGATGGGGAGTTCAAAATAGGTTGGTACCAGTCATTGGATTAAAATTGGACTTGTTATTTGTAAGACCACATTATATATTCAGGCAGAGGCAGCTGTGTATGCACACATTTGCAATTCCTCTCTGTGATATAGATATGTAGACATCTATAGCAAAAGGTTATTTCTTCCCAAGTAAGATACGCAATGGTCTGAACAAAACAAAACAAGAATCCCTGTAGGAAATAATTATGGGGAAGTGAGACAGAAACTGGAAAGGGGGAAAGAAAACATATGGACATCTAACTGAGATTCCAAACAAGTTTGTTTGTTTGTTTGTTTGTTTGTTTATTTATTTAATATGACCGCCCATCTCCCCCCATGAGGAAGTCTGGGCAGTTCACAATAAATAAGTTAAAATAAAATCTAAAATATATAAAACCTCAATATACAATACAGTAAATAATTATGAAATCCAGATGGCGATGGAATAATTAAAAGAAGGACATTATAAAATTAGGGGATTAGCCACCCCCATGAGGAACTATCCCTTCCTCCTTCCCATGCCAGGCGGCAGAACCAGGTCTTCAGCTCTTTCCTAAAGGTCGGGAGGGAGGAGATCTGCCTCAACTCTGGGGGCAAGGTGTTCCATAGAGTGGGCGCTACCACAGAGAAGGCCCTCCTCCTAGACCCCATCAGATGGCATTCTCTAATTGATGGGGTTCGTAGCAGGCCCTCTCTGAATGACCGGGTGGGGCGGGTCAATAACATGGGGATAAGACGATCCCTCAGGTATTCTGGCCCCATGCCATGTAGGGCTTTAAAGGTGATAACCAACACCTTGAATTGTACCCGGAAGCAAACCGGCACCCAATGCAGCTCGCGGAGCAATGGTGTTACATGTGCAGATCTTGACGCACCCAAAACTGCCCACGCAGCCGCATTCTGCACCAGCTGAAGCTTCCGGATAGTCTTCAAGGGTAGCCCCATGTAGAGCACATTGCAATAATCTATATGGGAGATGAGAGCATGAGTGACTGTACGGAGGGCGTCGCGATCCAGGAATGGGCGTAACTGGCGCACTAACCGAAGTTGTGCGAAAGCCCTCCTAGCCACGACTGCCACCTGCTCTTCGAGCAGGAGTCGTGAGTCTAGAAGGACCCCCAGATTACACAACGGTTCCAAATGGGGCAGTGCTACCCCATCGAGAACCAAAGATGATAATTTCCCAGAAGACGCTAAGCCATCAATCCACAGCCACTCGGTCTTACCAGGGTTCAACTGGAGCCTGTTGTTCCCCATCCAGGCCCTCACAGCCCCCAGGCACTGGGACAGGGTGGACACTGCATCACTTACCTCACCAGGGATGGAGATATAAAATTGAGTATCATCCGCATACTGATGATACCTCATCCCATGGTGACGGATGACCTCTCCCAGCGGTTTCATGTAGATGTTGAATAGGAGAGGAGAGAGAACCGAACCCTGCGGCACCCCACACAGGAGCGGTCGTGGGCTGGATCTCTCCTCCCCTATCACCACCGACTGGGAGTGGCCCCGGAGGAAGGAGGTGAACCAGTGTAAAACTACGCCGCCCACCCCCAACTCCCTAAGCCGCTCCAAAAGGATACCATGGTCGATGGTATCGAAAGCCGCTGAGAGATCTAAGAGAGCCAGGATGGATGCACTACCTCCATCCCGCTCCCGCCAGAGATCATCCGTAAGTGCGACCAATGCAATCTCCGTCCCATGTCCTGGCCTGAAACCTGACTGGAAGGGGTCTAGATAATCCGTTTCCTCCAGAATCCTCTGGAGTTGCCACGCCACCACTTTCTCAACCACCTTTCCCAAAAAGGGAAGGTGGGAGACTGGACGAAAGTTGTCCAGGATGGTAGGGTCCAGGGATGGCTTCTTGAGGAGGGGGTGCACCAATGCCTCCTTGAAGGCAGTTGGAACCACCCCCTCCAACAAGGATGTATTAATCATAGCCTGGACCCATCCACCTGTCACCTCCCTGGCCGATTTTACTAGCCAGGAAGGGCAGGGATCTAAATAACAAGTGGTGGAATTAACAATTCGAAGGATCCTGTCCACTTCCTTAGGTCCAACAGGATCAAATCGTTCCCAGATAATAGGGCAAGACCACTCTCTCGGCATCTCCCCAGACTGCATTCCACGCATGGAGTCCAACGTAGACTGAATCCGAGCGATTTTATCCTGCAGATGCTCAGAAAATTCTTCCGCACGGCCCTGCAGGTGGGTGGTCAATACCACCCTACCTAAGAGAGATTGAGTAATCTTAAACAGGGCCGTTGGACGGCATTCTGTGGACGCAATAAGAGCGGAGAAATATTCGCGTTTCGCCGCTCTTACCGCCACAAGGTAGGCCTTAATAGCGGCTCTAGATTGTGTTTGGTCGAATTCCGTCTTCGTCTTTCTCCAGTGGTGCTCTAGACCTCTCTTCACCCTCTTCAAGACCCTCAACTCCTCCCTAAACCACGGGGAGTGACGGGTCGAATGGGGCTGGAGAGGTCGCATCGGCGCGATCCTGTCCAAGGCACCGGCCGCTTCCCTATTCCAGGTTGCGGCCAGTGGCTCCGCTGGACCGTGCAGCAGATCCTCGGGTATTACCCCCAGCTGTAATCAGATGTAGTTCTTCATTAGTTATGTTGGCATCTTTGCCCTTGGAGGACAAAAGAGTGGAAAATAGGATTGAGTTTATTTTTTGGAGGGGGATTCATCCATTGAGCTACGTGTTGATTTGCTCAACTGTAGTTTATCACATAGGCTGCAGATAGTGGAGCTTGCACAAGTTACTAACTCATGAACCATGGTTTTCAAACCAGACTGGAGTGGTTTGTGCACCATACTAAGCCCCAAACCAAGCAAACCATGTTAAGGGCAGAACCAGCAGTGAGAGGTTAGAATCCAGTGCCCACTGCTCCAGCTGGAATGGCTAGTAGAATAGCTGGAAATGATGGGAGCTGGAGTTCAAGTTATCTGAGGAAGGCCCCAATTTGGAAGAGGCTGGGCAAGGTTCAACTATACAGTGTTGAATTATAAAATGTTGAACAGTTGGGTTGAGGTTTGAATTATTTATTCACTCATCATCAGTAGCCATTTATCATTATAATTATTCAGGCTTTGTTTCCCTGCATCCTGTTTCTCAAGGATGAACCAATTTTGGAGAGGGTAAGGCTATGTTTGGGGGAAGAAAGCATTCCAAAAATTGGGCATAGCCAGGACAAGGGTAGATTCAGAGAGCCCATGAAACAAAATAAGATTTAGAAATGTAAAGTAAATTGAATTAAAACTACTTAATACAATTGCTCCCCTCTATGTAATATCTCTTCTATCTCATGCCCAAAGAAGACTTTTGAACAAGGATGTCCACAGGATGTGGTAAAAAGAGTCAAGATGGTAGCCACGATGGTGTGATTGATGTTCCTCCTGTTTCTTATGTGTGGTGCACCTAAAAACAGCCAGGGCTTTGATCACACCATTGTGGCCCCCATCTTGACTCTTTTGTCCACTCCTACAGACCCTGCTTTTGAAACAGCCTGGCGCTGTGTTTACACCCAGCATTTTGGAACTGCGTTTTGATTGTCTTCATTTCTCTCTCCCTCCTTCAAGATGTGGAGACAATGAAGACCATTTCAGGCACTGCAGTTCAGTCCACTGCATTGCCAACAGACCTTCTACCTCCTGTGGCCTCCAGAGCTTCCTTTTGCCATCACCTTGGACATCCCTCCTAGCTCCTGCCCGAGAGAACTGCAAATTAGCCTCACCAAGTTAGTTCTGGGGAGTACAAGTGAAGCAGCGTGGCACCAATGAGTCCCTCTCTGTGTGACAGATCAATTCTTTTGAATAGGAAGGATATTGAACTCACTTGGGCTGGTCGAGTCCTCCGGAAGAGGAGAAATGGATTGGAATGAAGTTGAAATGCCATAGAAAAGTCACTCAATAGAACAGGGATAGCATGGATGCATCTCATGACAGAGCTTCTGTTTCCCTTTACAAATGATGCTTCTTGTTACAACAGGTGTCTGTAAGAAACCTGTTATATCCTGGGAGGATAGATACACAGAAAGAGAGACACACACACTACACTAGTGGAAAGCCACAGGGAAAATATGTCTATGAAGGTTCTCAGTCATCCAGGTGGAATTGTCTGTAGCTTGAATCATGTCAACTGGATTTCTATTTTCTCAGTGGAAACGTTTCGCTCCTTATCCAAGGAGCTTCTTCAGTCTGAGCAAAGTTAGTAAGGGAATCCTAAATATGTTTCTAGGTAGCTGTGTGTTGTAACAAGAAGCATCATTTGTAAAGGGAAACAGAAGCTCTGTCATGAGATGCATCCATGCTATCCCTGTTCTATTGAGTGACTTTTCTATGGCATTTCAACTTCATTCCAATCCATTTCTCCTCTTCCGGAGGACTCGACCAGCCCAAGTGAGTTCAATATCCTTCCTATTCACACACAGCTACCTAGAAACATATTTAGGATTCCCTTACTAACTTTGCTCAGACTGAAGAAGCTCCTTGGATAAGGAGCGAAACGTTTCCACTGAGAAAATAGAAATCCAGTTGACATGATTCAAGCTACAGACACAGGGAAAATAATACCAATTATGAAATAAGAGTGTACATTTGGAGCTGGAATTTTGGATGGATATTGGCAGGCAGAAGATAAATATCTCCATCACTTTTCAGGATTTACTCTATGTGGGGTCACACTTTCTACTAAATCATAATGTGATTTATTATTGGGTTAGGATGATGGGTGAACCCACCCATTATGGCCTAGAGTTATATGTCAGCCAGCCAGACAATTATAGTTCATTTGACAAACCATGGTTTAAAAATCCTGGCATAGCAGTATGTGTGAATGAAACCTAAGACTAGATCATGGAGGTGCAACCTGACACTCCAAGATGTTGGCAGCCCTTCCCCACCCCCACCCCGCAAGTCTCGAGTTTGGTGCTGGACTCTCTCCAAAATTTGCCATTAGATTATACATTTCCGTGTTGAGCTCCAGTGTGGGATAATGGCTGGGGACTGGGGAGGACCAGGGAGGCCATCGTAACCAGCCAGTAGGCTTATATACTTACCAGGCAGAATACAATCGGAAATATTGATTGAATTCAGAAAATCAGCGCAGTTCATTTTACAATTTGAATTGATTCAGAAAATTGATCCAACCCCACTTTTTGGTTTCCGAAACAATTCAGAAGAAGCATTTCTCTGTGTGCACAGAAATATCTGAATTGTCTAAGTCTATTCAGAGGCAACCAGCCCAATTCAGTAATCAGAAAGTTAATTCAGTTCAGTGATTTGACTGAATTGTCTTCAAATCAAGTCACCAAGTTTTATGTTTGTACAATCTTACTAGGGGCCTGCCTCAACCCAACCTTGTTGGGTTGGGAAAAATTAGAAGAGGGATATGCTATGAGTTCCTGGAAGATAGGTGGAATGTACATCTAAACAAAGAATAAGAAAATTATGGCATACTTGGGGAGTGATCATGTTGACCATACTGAATTAATTTATTTTTAATTGAAATCAAGTTAGTTTTTGGCCTGGGCTTGTCCCTGCCTACTTCTGGAACTCTGGTGTCTTCCATGCCACTCAAAAACCAACTATACCTCTTGCCTTGAACAAAGATTGTGCACCTCTGCTCTAGATCCAGTCTAATAAACAGATCATCCTAAAACACTCTTCAAAAAGAAGAATGCACATTGGGGTAGAGTAAAAGCTTAATTCAGTGCTTCGTCAGTGTCCATACAGGGAACAGAGAGAAGCAGTAATGAAGCAAATTGATTGATCAGCAAATTATATTGCCAATTAAAGGAACGTTCCCAGTACACAATTTCCATTTAGGAAAGGTATCCAAAATGGGAAGAATGGGAAGAAATTCAACCAAAGAGAACTTTGTTGTGGTGTTGGTGTTGTTGTTTTCCTGAGCTGTCTTCCATAATTTCCATGGAAACTTCCTTTTCTCAATTGCTGGGGTTGGCAGTTCCAGTGATCTGACTGCTAAATCCACTGAGATGTTCTTGATTTATTGATAGCAACAGGGTGCGGCCTATAAAACAATGCACCATTATAATCTTCCCAGGCAGAAAGATGAATCAAGTTTCCAGGTTTCGAGACAACTCAAGACTGGTTTTCCAAGCCGAGTCAGTCATCTAGTAAGGGAAGCCGACGGTACATCCGGGAAAACAGAGTATCCTGTTGGGGAGCTAAATAAATAAAAAGATGTCCGGGAAGTTTAATCTAAGCCAGAAATTCTGTGTTTTTCCATTACTTTTTTTTTTTTAAAGGAGACATTTAATTTTACTTTGGTGCTATAAATATGCAACCTTACAAATGATCCCATTAGGGTGAGATTAATAGGAACTGTTGATTTAAAGTCCACAGCCATCTCCACTCCTCCATTTCCAATTTCAGAGATACTTTCAAGTCTCCTTAGCAAGCCCATAGATCAGGAACTGGAAATTCATAGCCCATGAACCACTGTTAAGCCCTGTCCTTGTTTGACGGTCCAGAGCCACAAGATTGCACTGCTGAAATACAGTAAAGGGTCAGTTGGGTGAAACATGATTTTAAAAACAGGAACAAAAGACTTAAAAGAAGACTTGCCTATTTTAGTGCACCACCCCCTGAAATCTGAAGGCCAAAAGTTATGGGCCCAGCATCTCTGGTGATGATAATAATTTATCATTGCTACTGAAATAGGCAGAAGGAATATCCTTGAGGAACAGGAGGAACAGCCGCTACCAAGACAACAGTCAGGTAAAAGGGAACTGAGTCCAGAGCAGAAATGTAATTTGAGAAAGTGTGGCAGAGAGCTTGACCCTCCCTAGTTCTCACAAAGACAAAGGCAGGGAGGGGGAAGCACATTCAGACTTGCAAGGTTCTGTTACTACAACCTTATAATAAAAGTAGTAGTATTAACATGCAGGACTTTGGTTTCCTGGTCTGGTCTACCCTGAAGGGCTGACAGCTACACTCTTTTAATCCTATTTGGTTTCTTCTTTTCAAGGTGGTCCCATGCTCTGCAAAAGTTGCCCAGCTATACTACAGATAAAGAAGAACCTTATGCTATCACAGCCTTCCCCAATCTCCAGCCTTCAGACAGTTTGGAGATTTCCATCGGATCGGGAAAGGCCGGCCAACTTTTTGCAAGCTGTGAAATCCCACATGTCCATCAAAAATAGTTATTATTCAAAAGACCACCAGATTCTCAACCTTTAAAGAAAGATGTCAGTACCTCTCCCCTTGAAAAGAGATCTTGAAGCAGTTTGCAATTAAAAGTTACAATTGAAAAAGCAATTGGTTAAAGCAAACTAATGAACGCCTACATTAAGATGTTTTATAAAATGCAAAATAATACCAACATGATAAGTATTAAAAAAAGGTAAAAGTTTTCCCCTGCACACTCGTGTCCGACTCTAGAGGGCGGTGCTCATCTCCGTTTCTTAGCCGAAGAGCCAGCGCTGTCCGAAGACGCTTTTGCGGTCATGTGGCCGGCATGACGCGCACGGAACGCTGTTACCTTCCCACCGAAGTGGTACCTATTCATCTACTTGCATTTGCATGCTTTCGAATTGCTAGGCTGGCAAGAGCTGGGGCGAGTTCGGGAGCTCACTCCGTCACGCGGCGCTCGGGTCTCGAACCTCCGAACTTGCGATCGACAAGCCTGACATCTTAACCACATTATTAAAAGGCCTGGAAACACTGTATTTAAAAAGCAAGTCTGTGCCTGGCACCAAAAAGACAATAAGGTCCATTAAACAAATAACTTCTACAAGGAAGATTCATCAGATCAAAGCCAATTTACTCTAATGTTGAAAATAAGGGCAGTGATGTAATAGTTCCTCAGAAGGAAGTTCTGATCTATTTATATCAGGCATTAGATGTTTACGTTTGCATCTGAGCGAAACTGAACATTTTACACATGTAGCACATTTCACATTTCACAGCAGTGTGGAAGAAACACTGCTTTTGATTTGAAAACAGCTGTTTTTGGGGGAAATCCCAAATAACATGGCTGATATGAATATTCATCTTCCCTCCAGGTTCAGCACCATGTTTTGACCAGGATGGCTTGTTGGCCACCATTTCTCTTGGATGGCAGCGGCTGCTTCGAACTTTCTGGATCAATTCCCAGGAAGAGGATAGTGTTGTTATCTATCCAGCCAGGATGATAGATCTTGATGACATTTCTGGGGAAAATGAAAGCAAGCAAGAGCAAAATTCTGAATGCTCCTTGGTTGTTGTTGTTGTTGTTGTTGTTTTCCCTGAGATCACATCACTCAGAAGCTGAGTTGTAATATCAGTGAACGTGTTGCAGTGCCTTGTACTTGTATGATATCAATCATTTTCCTTTGGATTTAAGCCATATAAGTTCCAGAGAACAGCCCTTAGAAAAATATAGGTCATGACAAAATTGATTTGTTGATTAGCAAAAATGCATATAAGTGCACACATTTTATCTGTTAAAAAACCCTTTATCTATACATGGAAGAAGGAAGGAATCATTTAGTATAGGGGTATCTGCATGGTGTGATTAAAAAGTCATGACGGTGGCCACGATGGTTCAATTGAAGCTCTGCCTGCCTCTCACATGTGCAACATACATAAAATACAGGTGGAGCTTTGACATCATGGCCAGCATCTGGATTTTTTTTTTTTACCATATTCTGCAAATGCCCCTGCCATCGTATAAATGCTCTGGTAGAAAGGCAACTAAAACTATCTTTTCCCAGCTGGAGATCTGTTGGTGTTGGTTAACAAATTCAACATAATGTTTAACTGAGAGCATGATATAGTCTCAGTAGATGGCAGGTCCTTGCAGTCTTGTCTAGGCTGGAAGGCTCCGCACCATGATTTCTTGGAACTGCCAAGGTTGTAGACCAGCCTGAGAAGGCAAAAGCAATTCATGGAAGGAAGCAAGGGCAAACCACTTTTATACAGCTTCCACGAGTAGTACTTGATTGTGTCCATGAAGTCACCAAGAGTTGAGCTTGACCTCACAGGAGTCTTTACTTGTAGCTTTCTTAGCAAGAAACTATTCTAAAGATCTAACACCGTATCAGTTGGAATACATCTGGTATTATTGACATGACCACAAATGGAGGAGATCTTGGGGTGAATCAGAGCCAGGCCACTTAGGGCTTTTTATCTGGATCATTGGTCATCATAATGAAGTAAAATAACATATAGGGCTTTATAAGTTAAATCCAGAATTTGGAATTGTATCCTGAAAACTACTGGAAACCAGTGCCAGATCTATAGCGCCAGTATTATTTGCCTGTTGCAGTACTTCCCTGCTAACAAATGGGGTGCTGCATTTTGCGCTAGCTGCAAATTTCCAAGTAGTCTTCAAAGGCAGACCTACGTACAGCACATGGCAGTAATCTAGCCATGTCAAAGCAGGAGTCATCACTAGGACTTCCCACTCCAGGTAGGGCTGCTGCTAGAGCACTTGTTGAAATTGGACAAACGTCTCCCTGGCCACAGCCTCAAGCAGTAGCGGGGAGTTCAAGAGGACTCCAAACTGGGGACATGGTCCTCTGGAAGAGTGCCATCCCTTCCAGAGTTAAAAATGGAGTTAACAGAAACCCTGGGCAAGGATTGAAGTTGTCCTTCCTCCATGCATCTCACCTTATTGCATATCTAGTGTGGCCTCTTTATTCAAAACACAAGGGTTTCCCATTGCTCATTAACACCTCAATTTACTTTAACTTTCTTCTTCTTCTTCTTCTTCTTCTTCTTCTTCTTCTTCTTCTTCTTCTTCTTCTTCTTCTTCTTCTTCTTCTTCTTCTTCTTCTTCTTCTTCTTCTTCTTCTTCTTCCCCAAAGATCCTTCAAGCAAAGTTTTTCCCCTGAACTCCTTCCCTAAAGCAATAATTACACAGTAGTCTGGGGGTGGGGGAAGGTTATTCCAAGCCATTGTTGCTTCTGTACCTAATTCAGCACTGGCAACAGATGCTTAGGTAGAATTATGTAAATGAAGGTTCCATAGGGGAAAAAATGGGAGAAATAAAATTGTGCTGGTTGGTTCCTAGAAGATGGATGCCAAATAAAGACTTATTTATGAGTCTTAAATATGACATGATAGCACTTTTCCCTCTAGCATGTTTACTTGTTTCGGCAAAAACTCTGTTTGAAAGGTAGCTGTGCCAACCATAGGGCATGATTTTCTGTTTTGGATGGATTCTGAGGGAGAGAAATATTCTTAAAGAAGGTGCATGGGAGAAAATTCATCTCAGTGGATCACATATATCTGGCTCTGGATCCCTAGACCTTAAGGAAGTGTTAGATGAGTTTCCAAAGTGGAAAGAACTTTCTTCTGGCCTGCGCCTTGCTCTATACACCCGAGGGTGGGTGTCAGAAGGTGGGAAAAGGGACAGGAACTTTCTAGACCAGAGCTTTCCAAACTTTTCATGTTGGTGACACACTTTTTAGACATGCATCATTTCGCAACACACTCTTACAGCAGGGCACAAGGCAGGCACTAGGACCTGCACGGAATCACAGCAGGTTTGGAGGCAGCAAGGCACAAGGCAGGCACAAGATCTGCGTGGAATCCTGGCAGGGCAGGTTTACAGGCAGCAAGGCACAAGGCAGGCACTAGGACCTGAGCGGAATCCTGGCAGGGCTCGGAGGCAGCAGCAGCGGCAACACACCCAGACACTGCAGCCGACACACTAACGTGTCCCGACACACCGTTTGGAAAGCTCTGTTCTAGACATACACACACACTGTTCTTCTCCCTTAGGAGATACACAAAAATAAGTATAACAAAGTTCTCATTTCATGACCCTTTGAATTCAGAGATGGAACCCATAATGTTGTTTTGAGTAAGGCTATCATATTAGATGATATGTTCAGAAATTCAGATTCCAGAGATCCACAAAAAAATAGCTCTTCGTTGCCATCCAATGGAAGTCTGGATTTTTGCAGGCCACATGTGGCAGCCCCAGTTTTAAGATAAGTCCTTGTCAGTTAGCTATAGGTTCTGATCCAAGAACATTACTTGTAACCACCAACAGTGTTAGCAGATGTATTGTCGAAGGCTTTCACGGCCGGAGTTCAATGGCTGTTGTGGGTCTTCCGGGCTGTGTGGCCGTGTTCTGGAAGTTGTGGTTCCTAATGAAGGTCCTTTTCGTTCTGAGAAAAGCTGGAATGGTCCTGGTATCTCTGCATCGCACTAGGAAGGTTAAGGAGCAGAGAAGGTGTGCTTTTCTGTTCCGGAGTGTTTCCAGTCTCCGTGTCTGTCGGAACGTTTCCTCCCCGTAGAGGCGTTCAATGTATTGTCGAAGGCTTTCACGGCCAGAGTTCAATGGCTGTTGTGGGTCTTCCGGGCTGTGTGGCCGTGTTCTGGAAGTTGTGGTTCCTTGGAAGTTGTGGTTCCTAGGAACCACAACTTCCAGAACACGGCCACACAGCCCGGAAGACCCACAACAGCCAGTGTTAGCAGAGTTGTGTTTTGTTTCCAAGATCCTTCTCTCAAAATGTGCAAAGCAAAGTTCCCCAGTCTGGTTGCTGTTGATGGAATTAGCCAGACTGCTCACTTGAGGGATTGATATTAAAGGCAAAACTGAAGTACTTTGGCCACATAATGAGAAGACAGGATACCCTGGAGAAGATGCTGATGCTGGGGAAAGTGGAAGGCCAAAGGAAGAGGGGCCGACCAAGGGCAAGATGGATGGATGATACTCTGGAGGTGACGGACTCGACCGTGGGGGAGCTGGGGGTGGCGACGGCCGACAGGAAGCTCTGGCGTGGGCTGGTCCATGAAGTTACGAAGAGTCGGAAGCGACTGAACGAATAAACAACAAAGCCAGTAGCTAGACTAGGAAATTGAAAGGCATCTTGGAAAATGGGAATCCTGCAATGTAACCAAAGAAACAGCCTGGATACGTTCACTAAGAATTGGATTTGACTAAAGGTGGTCTTTACCTTTAAGCCAACACATCTGCAAAGCACCATGTTGGAGAAAGTGATGTAGCTGGTGGCGATGTACTAGTGACATTGAATTAACATTAAAATGTGAACTAGGTCGTATATTTTGATGCCTATCCAGAAACTTGACATTGGGCATACAGGCAGTCAAACCTCTTGGATATTGCCATCAATTCCAATCCTTCTGAGGACATCAGTTAGACATGTGTTAGACAGGTTTGATATACAAGTGATTACAATAATTTCTTGCTGGGTGGACAGCATGCACTCACTAAGGATCATAAACAAATTTAATGAGGTCTTCCTTGCTGATTTTTCAAGAGAATGATACCAGCGATAAATCTGTGGGTTTCAAGGGTGTCACGGTATTCTTACATATTTTTGCTGTAGCGGCTGCACCTTTGAATCTTTTTTATGCCGAATAATAAAGAGTTATGCTCTCATTTCAAACCCCAAGGTTTCCCAGCTCATCCTTTACCTTGAAAGTTTTTGGGAAAAGGGGATCGGGGGTGTCCACAGGGATCTAAGCACCGCCCCCTTTTTGCAATGCAGGTAAAAAGGGTGGGATTTTGATCCCACGGTTGTGGCCACCATCTTAACTTTTCCCCTCCCCTCCCTAAAGAGAGGTCTGAAACATAACTGCAACACTGACAAACACAGCTAAAAAAGGGGAAATGCTCAAAAAGTCAACTCACTGTAGCTTTGCACTTTTTCTGCATTCATAGTCCAATAAATGAAAGTCAGTGGTGCAATGCCGTAGGTGTTGTAGTTAAGACGAGCCCCAAAATGTGCAGGGACAAACAAGCTTTGCATTAGAACATTAGCTACTCTTGATTTTTTTTTAAAAAAAATGGTACTTAAGGAGTACTTACACATGTAAACCAGGATGCTCATTTTCTGTTGTTTTTACTTCAACGTATCTTATTTATTTATTTATTTTTTATATATGGGGTGTGGTGGCTCAGCAGGTAAGATGCCAGGCTTGTCGATCGAAAGGTCGCAAGTTCGGCATTTCGAATCCCTAGCCCTGCGTGACGGAGTGAGCTCCCGCACTCACCCCAGCTCTTGCCAACCTAGCAATTCGAAAGCATGCAAATGCAAGTAGATGAATAGGTACCACTTCGGTGGGATGGTAACAGCATTCCCTGCTTGTCATGCCGGTCACATGACCGCAGAAGCGTCTTCGGACAGCGCTGGCTCTTCGGCTAAGAAATGGAGATGAGCACTGGCCCCTAGAGTCGGACACGACTGCACAAATGTGCGGGGGGAACCTTTACCTTTTAATCTTATTTTATGCAATGAAAAGGATGTTAAAGGTGTGGGGGAAATGGGCAAATCTAGATCGAGTCCAGGGTTTGGCATTCCCTGATTGCATTATTGAGGACTTGAGCTTCAGTGTGTCTCTAATGAAACTCAGCTTGGCGCACTAATCTGTGACTCACAACAGTACCCTGGTGGAATGTAGGTCTTCCTGTGATGCCACTCTTCCCACACTCGGATGGGCATCAGATGAGCATCATCTTTGCTCAAAGGAGAAGCGAAAAGTCTTTCAGGTTCCAAATATAAGATTTAACAGGAAGAGCTGCAGGTCTCGGGAGAGATTTAGAGACAGGAAATGTTCACTTAAGAGGGTTGTCACATTAAAACAACAAAACAGAAGGTCTTGGGAGAGAGGATTGACTTTTATGCTTATTTTCATTTGTTTTTATCTCCGTTAAACAGCTTCGCTGGAAAGTAGCAACGTCAAAGGTACAAGGGCCTGGCAATCTCTAGGTGGCCTTCAACCTTGGCACAACAAACACGCAGTCCATAACAACAACAACGGATGGTTGTTTATTGAATAGGATTTGCTCTGAGGTGCCCCAAAAGCTAAAACAGCTCCCTGATAAGTACGGAGGGCGCCACACATTTAAAGCTTTTAGCTTAGAGCAGTGTTTCTCAATCTCAGCAACTTTAAGATGTGTGGACTTCAACTCCCAGAATTCCCCAGCCAGCATCTGAAGTCCACACGCCTTAAAGTTGCTGAGGTCGAGAAACACTGGCTTAGAGGAAAAATGGATATCTTGCATGGCATGGAAAATATGGATAGGGAGGTTTTTTTCCTTCATCTCTCACCATAGCAGATCTTGGGAACATTGATTAAAACTAAACACATAGTTAAACTGGGGGAGTTGCCACCATCAGAGGTGGTGATAGCCACAAATTTAGAGAGTTTTCAAAGTCTCCAGTCAAATCCATGGAGGAAAAAGCTAGCAATGGTTTCTAGACTGGATAGTCCTTTGCTACGATCTGTCTTTAAATACCAGGTGTTGGGAGTAAACATGGAGAAAGGTATCACTCTTTCCACAGGGCATAGTTGAGTTGCAGAATTTGTTGCCATCAAAGGTAGGGAGGTGGCCACCAATTTAGATGCTTGAAATACTGGACTACTTCACAACTATAGACTTCTCTCTAACTTATGGGTAGCTTCTCATATATACCAGGTGCTGGGGGCATCAGTAATTTCCCTCCTCCCCTGTTCAAGAATTTTCAAATGCTTCTGGTTAACCCTTGTCCAAGAATGTTGGACTAGACAGACTCTTGGCACATCCTGCATGTTACCCAAATAGGCAGGAAGTATAATCAGTTAGAGAAAGACGTTATGCTTGGAACGGTCAGTGGCAAAAGACGACAAGGACGCCAAAGAACGCGCTGGTTGGATGTAATCAAAGCAGACGCAGGCCAAAATTTAAAGCAACTGAAAGAAGCCGTACAAGATCGGAAATCATGGAGAGAGCTGGCTTATGGGATCGCCAAGGGTCGGATACGACTGAATGGATAATTCAAATTCAAATAATCAGTCAGGTTTTAATGACTGTTCCAAGCCAACCAATGAAGAACTGGGAATGCTTGGCAATCCCCTCCCGCCCCAATGTTTATAGATTTGGGGGAGGAGGATGAATTAATTATAGGTTTATGCATTTTTATTGTAGTGCTCTCTGACCTAAAGCCCATAATAAAGGTTTTGATTTGAATTGGATGGGGGAATCACTTGGTCACTACATGAATGCATTTTCTGGGATCAATGTACTGAATGATAAACTAATAAAATGATCTAGGTTTACATTCCATCACACACACACACACACACACACACACACACACACACACACACAAACCATTGTGGGAATGTAGCTCCTAAATTTGTAATTGACCTGGTTGATCCTGTTAAGTCTTTTCAATTAAAGAGGCAGTATACAAGATGGGAGTATCAATTACAAAAATTCATAAATAGGTATTTCATAGCTCCTTTCTCTGATGAAGGAAATCCATCTCTGCTCGCTTCTCCCCAGCCAACCCTATCCGTCCTACAGAAAAAGAATTTGCATGATGTGGTTTCAACTCTGGAGGAGAGCTATTGAGTCAGTGGCATCCTACAGCTGAATGTCCAGATTCTTGCAGTCCAGAAGAAACCCTACATGGGTGGTGGATTGGCAACCAAGAGCAGAAGTAAGCAGGGGAGATTGTGTGGGCCAAGTAGAAGGTAGCAGCCATCAGACAGAGAAGGAGACTGAAAACACCTTCCTTACAAGCCTTATCACAATACAGGACCTCTGCAGAAAACTCATGGGTCTAGGAGGAGGGCTCATATACAGAAATAGAAGGTTAGAAATCTTTTTTAGCTGTGGAACACCATGGAGTAGCCTTGAGATGTTCACAGTCCTTATTTCCTACTTGATAGGCAACTTGTCTCTTCACTCTTATATGTTGGGGAGTCACAATCCAGAAGGGGGGTGAATGGTGGACTCCTGTCTTATTGGTGGGATTTGGAGATGCTTCGGGCTGACCATTGAAGTGGATGAGGTGAACATCTGCTCTGATCCAGCATTGCTCTTCTAAAGTTCTTAACAGTTCTTTCTGCCTTGAGTCAGTCCTCCCATGGTGCCTAACTTCTGTGTTTTTTTAACCTGGTATTCAGAGATGAGTTTTCAAACAGAGGGGTGGAGTGAGGCCCTTTCATAACCAAATGCATCCCCACCCATCAACTTATGTGTCTAGGAAATGTGCTGCTTCCTTATTTTTCTTTCTCAGTGACAGTATCCAGGAGACTCCATTCTTCTTCTCCACTCTATTTCTTTTGTATTGTGGAATGTGAGTTGAGCAACCCAGCTACTGGGCCCATTCAGCAGGACACCAGTCAAGAACATTTATTTTCAGTCCCTGCCTATGGGTGTGTGTGTGTGTGGGTGGGTGTTTTTTTTCTCTCTCTCTCCCTCTTGAACTCTCTGCCAACTTCCTTGTAAAATGTTGCTGTGTATCAGGAGCCGGGCGAGGTTTCCGTACATGATTGTAATCCCATTGAATGCAGGAGAGGAAGCAGAGCAAAAAGGAAAAAAAATTAAAAAATTAAAACCTCTAGATACACAAGCAGGAAAACTAGACTCAATTGCCACTGTTGTGGTTTGGTTACTTTTGTACGTTCTGCTTCCAAGATGGTCTTTTCAGAATCCTCATTCCTGCCAAAGTCTGAACAAGTTATTTAAGAACTGATTAATTGTAATAAAAAGTAGAAGGAGGGCGTTCCCTGCAAAGTTTCTAATTCTGCAGTTTATTTATTTATTTATTTTTATTTATGATTCGATTTGTATTTACCGCTCCATCTCCCCACAAGGGAACTCTGGGCAGTTTACAAGAATCAACAGTTAAAATTTAACAATTAAAACAACATATATATATATATATATATATATATATATATATATATATATATATATAATACTCTCTAATACAATAATAATTTAAATATAAAATCCAAGATGTGATGGGTCGATGTTTAAAAGGGCTCTATGGCACCAGCCATCCCCAAGAGGAACTGTCCCCCCCCTCCCACGCAAGGCGGCAGAACCAGGCCTTTAAGTTCTTTCTGAAGGCCGGGAGCGATGGGGCCTGCCTCACCTCCGGGGGTAGCATATTCCAAAGGGTGGGCGCCACTATCGAGAAGTCCCGCTTTCTAGACCCCGTCAGGTGAAATTCCCTTACCGACGGGATCCGCAGCATGCCCTCTCTAAATGACCGAGTGGGACGGTTCGACGTTATGGGGATGAGATGGTCCCTCAGGTAACCTGGTCCCATGCCATGTAGGGCTTTAAAGGTGATAACCAACACCTTGAATTGGACCCGGAAGCACACAGGTACCCAGTGAAGCTGTCGCAGCAGAGGTGTCACATGTGCTGATCTTGGCACACCAATAACTGCGCGAGCAGCTGCATTCTGGACCAGTTGAAGCTTCCGGATACTCTTCAAGGGTAGCCCCATGTAGAGCGCATTGCAATAGTCTATATGGAAGATGACCAGGGCATGAGTGACTGTACGGAGGGCATCCTGATCCAGGAAAGGGCGTAACTGGCGCACAACACAAAGTTGTGCAAAAGCCCTTCTGGCCACGGCTGCCACCTGCTCTTCGAGCAGGAGCCGTGAGTCCAGAAGAACCCCCAGATTCCGCACTTGGTCTGAGTGGGGTAGTGCAACCCCATCCAGAACTAAAGATGATAACTTCCTGGATCCACAGGAGCCATCAATCCACAGCCACTCCGTCTTACCAGGGTTCAGTCGAAGCCTGTTGTTCCCCATCCAGACCCCCACAGCCTCCAGGCACTGAGAAAGGGTAGCCCCGACTTACTCATAGAAATTTACAGGTTCTATCGTCCTTCTAGATTTTCCCATTTTTTTCAGTCCTTTTTGATACCAGAAGAAAGTAGATCAAACGTATCTCATTTACGACCTCAGTGGCATCTCTCTCTTTCTGCTTCAGAAACAACAACACGGTACCAATACTGGCTTACCTGATAGGACTGTTGTAAGACAAAGTAGGAAAAGGGGGGGTCTTGGAAAGTGGTCATGATGCCCATCATGATGTCCATGGGGAGACCAAAAACATCAAGAGGATGGTCACAACACACATAAAAAGAGAATGGGGCTTCCACTGTATGGTTGTGGCAACCCTCTTGACTTTTTTGACCCCTCCCTATAGACATCCCTGATGTCCACCAAGTTCCATGACCATTTCCCCCCCCCCATATTCTTTAATTAGGAAAAGGAAAGACGTCATGCTGTAAAATGAAGTCCTAGCTTCTAGCAATAGTTTTATTTGTAAGATTGACTCTGCATATCATTAATGTTTTATTTGAAAGTGCCCCTACCTATTCAGAAGGAAGAAAAAGATAAGCTGGGGTGGTAGAGGCCAAGCTGAGGGATTAGGCAGCATAACAAAGAAAAGACTAATCAGTAGGCCTCCTTGACAATGGGCATTTTGGCTCTGGCCATGTCCATCACGGCAGCCATTTTGATTAAAGGCAAACCCACCCTGTGGCAGCCATTTTGTGAAAGCAGCCAGAACGTATTCTCAGAACTCCAGTTGTGTTCCAAGAGGCATTAGAGAGGACCAAGTCCATAACTTCAACACCTGTTCCCCAAGGAAGTCCACAAGCAGGAATTCAAGGCAGTAGAACTGCTGTTGGTCCCTCACAGCTGGTCTTCAGGATTTCTGGAGCCCCATCAATCCATCATGACAAGAATGGCTGCAACTGACAACCTTCTCCTTTGTGAATCTGTCTAACCAAGCCACCGCAGCTCTGGGCTACTATCCCCTCCCATACCAGCAGATCCCCAAACTTAAACAGTTTGTAAGTGTTATATAAAAATACTACTTATTATGAATGGGACTGTCCCAGTCTTATATTGCATGCAAGAGGCAGGATAAGCCTAAATAATGGGTGGCTGCAGAGCGAAAAATGCTACTAAGGGACCCACTTCCTCACGGTCGAGAATCCCTGGCTCTGCCTTGTCTCGTAAGCTAGCAGGGATGCTCTTTGGAGCCCTTTCGAGGCCAGCAAAGTATTTTTAGCCTGTGGAATGTCTCCATCCAGTCGAGATGGCTCTTGGATCCCCTTAGACAGGAAGTCCCTGTTTATTCGGTTTGGTCAACAATAGTGTTCCTGTTGCTTTCCGGCTTTATTTCATGCTTCCTGGCGTTGCTCCGGCCGCCACCTCTCTTTTAGTGCTGTCTACCAGGCAAGTGAAGCCAATGCTTTTCTCTAATTAGGTTACAGGGAGTCCCAAGGGGGTCAAGGGGAGGGGGTCAAGAGAGTCAAGATGGCAACCATGCAATCGAAGCCCTGCCTCTTTTGTTTCTTTATTAAAAAGGGGGTAGGGGTAGGGGTAGGGTTGTGGGCACCATCTTGACTTTTTTGTCCCCCTCCCCGGAGATATCCCGAGGGAGACAGGGGCCAGGCTGGTTGGGAGGAATCAGATCTAGAACCTCAGAAGATATAGACTCCTTGAATTGTGAAGTTGCAAGGGATTCCAAAGATCATCTCTGCAATGTGCCAGAAAACCAATTAAGCCAGCTTCTTCTCCAGCCTCTTCTTAAGAACTTCCAGAGATGGAGAACTCATAATGTGATGTCCTTTAACTCTACTAGTATGCCTCTGTGGATGCCCAAATCAGGTTTCTTTCCTAAGGTAGGACTGCAGAAAAGTGTGTTCAAAAGATTCACATGCAAAAAACTGACATGTTTATAAGCATATTTGCTTAATATATATCCTTTCTTTTTGCGAGCAACTTTGCTGAATGGCCTGAGGCTTACATGGTTGTGTGAGATGGGGCTGTCGTGTTTTTATTGTTGTAGTTGTTTTTAAGTCTGGGCTGTCACATTTTGTATTATGTTTTTAACTGTTTTAATTGTGTATCGGATTTTACAACCTGCCCAGAGTCTACTGGAATGGGTGGCCATAACACATTTAATTAATTATTAAATAATTAATTATATTCATTTTCCTATAGGCTATTTGCAGTTGTGTAGAAGATATTCCCCAAGGTATATACAAGACAACTGCATTGTAAATTGTGGAGAAATGTAAAAAAGAAAAGAAAAGAAAAGAAAAGAAAAGAAAAGAGAAGAGAAGAGAAGAGAAAAGAAAAGAAAAGAAAAGAAAAGAAAAGAAAAGAAAAGAAAAGAAAAGAAAAGAAAAGAAAAGAAAAGAAAAAGGTTAATCACAGTTGGGTTCCTGAATTAATCCGGGAAGTGTGAATAAGGTCATTTTACTTTAAAATACAATGCAAATGAGTCTCTCTGTGCCCAACTCAAGCTGCCAGAAACCTTGGGGGCTGGCTGTTGCATTGATTCAACCCCTGTATATGTGAGAAATCTCTCAAGAGGATGTCAAAAATAATGCAATATTTTTTTAAAAAAAAATTCATGATCATGACTAATTTATTTAAAGTGGGAGTTCCTTCTTCGGCCAAGGCACTGTCTGCAGCTCCATGTCTGCTGGATGACAACATTCTTTGGAGTGGCTTCATTCATTCATTCATTCTTGGCATTTCTACACACTGCAGTCATTAGACTCTCACAGTTTACAGCAGGGTTTCTCAATGTTAGCAGCTTTAAAATGTGTGCACTTTAAGATGTTTAACTTATGTGTGAACTTTAAGATGATACTGTAAACCAGGATGGGGAATTCTGGAATTTGAAGTCCACACATCTTAAAGTTGCTAAGGTTGAGAAACCCTGGTTTACAGTAACAAGTACAAAGACAAATCCAGTAATTAAAAGATCCACAGTAAAGATAAAAAAAGGGGGGGGGGAAAGAAGGGAAAAAGCCAGTCATATAAACCAATCTACTGATTTGTCAACATAGGTGTTATCATTCACAACAGGCCCTCCAGGCCAACTGCATTTTCAACCCTTGCGAGAAAGCCAAAATTGTGTGGGAAAGCCTGATTTCTAACAGAAAAATGTTCCTTCTTAGCATAAGTACCACCAGACAAAAAACAGCATTTATGGGCTTCTATACTACGTATTCTGCAAAACTGGGGAATCACCAGCAGCTTCTCCCGAAAACATATGAATTAGGCAAGTTGTTTCCAGCAGTGGAAAGCTTGAAAGTGCTAACAGTGAATCTGAGCTGTTATTAATTTATCAGTCTGCAGAAATGAGTAGGAAAGATGGCTTATCATCTACAATCGCTGCTTTGGAGACTTGCTGTTCTCCGTGTCCAACTGAGAATTTATTCTTTCTAGTTTATCTTCTCCACTGGCCCTGACTGAGCAACTTGGCTTTCCAGCACCACGCCAGGGACATGTTCCCCCAAAACGTGGCCCAGGGCAGGCTATAAGCGCGGTAAAACTGTATATGATATATGATGTATAAATTGATATATATACTGATGTTGTAAGCCGCCTAGAGCCCTCCAGTAGGGAGGGGATAGGCGGGGTATAAATAAGATAAAATAAATAAATAAGCAGAAAGTTGATTAAATGTAATATATACAGAAATTTCCCCTTCATGGATCACTGCCTTGTCGTGGCGAAGGGGCTTGCGTAACTCAATGAAGTCAGGTCAAGAAGAACAGGTCATGACGGAGAGTTCTGACAAAACGTGGTCCAAAACTGGAGGAGGGAATGGCAAACCACTCCAGTATCCTTGCCAAGAAAACCCATGGACAGTATCAAAAGGCTAAAAGATATGACGCCGGAAGATGAGCCCCTCAGGTCGGAAGGTGTCCAAAATGCTACTGGGGAAGAGCGGAGGGCAATTCCGAGTAGCTCCAGAAAGTGTGAAACGGCTGGGCCAAAGCCGAAAGGACGCTCAGTTGTGGATGTGTCTGGAAGTGGAAGGAAAGTCCGATGGCTGTTGTGGGTCTTCCGGGCTGTAAAAAAAAAAAAAGTGGAAGTGGAAGGAAAGTCCGATGCTGTAAAGAACAATATTGCATAGGAACCTGGAATGTAACATCTATGAATCAAGGTAAGCTGGATGTGGTCAAACATGAGATGACAAGATTGAACATTGAACATTGACATCTTGGGAATCAGCAAACTAAAATGGACAGGAATGGGTGAATTTAATTCAGGAGACCATTATATATACTACTGTGGGCAAGAATCCCTTAGAAGAAATGGAGTAGCTCTCATAGTCAATAAAAAAGTGGGAAAGGCAGTACTGGGGTACAACCTCAAAAACAACAGAATGCTTTCAGTTCGAATCCAAGGCAAACCATTCAACATCACAGTGATCCAAGTCTATGCCCCAACCACTGATGCCGAAGAAGCTGAAGTTGACCGGTTCTATGAAGACCTACAACACCTTCTAGAACTAACACCAAAAAAAGATGTCCTTTTCATCATAGGGGACTGGAATGCTAAGGTAGGAAGTCAAAAAATAACCGGAATAACGGGTAAGTTCGGCCTCGGAGTACAAAATGAAGCAGGGCAAAGGCTAATAGAGTTTTGTCAAGAGAACACGCTGGTCATAGCAAACACTCTTTTCCAACAACACAAGAGATGACTCTACACATGGACATCACCAGATGGTCAATACCGAAATCAGATTGATTATATACTTTGCAGCCAAAGATGGAGAAGCTCTATACAATCAGCAAAAACAAGACCTGGAGCTGACTGTGGCTCAGATCATGAGCTTCTTATCGCAAAATTTAGGCTTAAATTGAAGAACGTAGAGAAAACCACTAGACCACTCAGGTATGACCTAAATCATATCCCTTATGAATATACAGTGGAGGTGAGGAATAGATTTAAAGGATTAGATCTGGTAGACAGAGTGCCTGAAGAACTATGGATGGAGGTTCGTAACATTGTACAGGAGGCAGCAACTAAAACCATCCCAAAGAAAAAGAAATGCAAGAAAGCAAAGTGGCTGACTGATGAGGCTTTACAAATAGCTGAGGAAAGAAGGGAAGCAAAAGGCAAGGGAGAAAGGGAAAGATATAAACAACTGAATCCAGAATTCCAGAGAATAGCAAGGAGAGATAAGAAGGCCTTCTTAAATGAACAATGCAAAGAAATCGAGGAAAACAATCGAATGGGGAAGACTAGAGATCTCTTCAAGAAAATTGGAGATATCAAGGGAACGTTTTGTGCAAACATGGGCATGATAAAGGACAAAAAAGGCAGGGACCTAACAGAAGCAGAAGAGATTAAGAAGAGATGGCAAGAATACACAGAAGAACTATACAAGAAAGATCTTAATATCCCTGATAAATACGATGGTGTGGTCACTGACCTTGAGCCGGACATCCTAGAGAGTGAAGTCAAGTGGGCCTTAGGAAGCATTACTAACAACAAAGCTAGCGGAGAAGACAGTATCCCAGCTGAGCTATTTAAAATCCTAAAAGATGATGCTGTTAAAGTGCTGCACTCAATATGCCAACAAATTTGGAAAACTCAACAGTGGCCACAGGATTGGAAAAGGTCAGTTTACGTTCCAATTCCAAAGAAAGGCAATGCCAAAGAATGTTCAAACTACCGTACAATTGCGCTCATTTCACACGCTAGCAAGGTTATGCTCAAAATCCTACAAGCTAGGCTTCAGCAGTATGTGAACCGAGAACTACCAGAAGTGCAAGCTGGGTTTCGAAGAGGCAGAGGAACTAGAGATCAGATTGCCAACATTCGCTGGATCATGGAAAAAGCAAGAGAGTTCCAGAAAAACATCTACTTCTGCTTCATTGACTATGCTAAAGCCTTTGATTGTGTGGATCACAACAAACTGTGGCAAAGTCTTAAAGAGATGGGAGTACCAGACCACCTTACCTGTCTCCTGAGAAACCTGTATGCGGGTCAAGAAGCAACAGTTAGAACTGGACATGGAACAACCGACTGGTTCAAAATTGGGAAAGGAGTATGACAAGGCTGTATATTATCACCCTGCTTATTTAACTTATATGCAGAGTACATCATGAGAAATGCCGGGCTGGATGAATCACAAGCCGGAGTTAAGATTGCCGGGAGAAATATCAACAACCTCAGATATGCAGACGATACCACCCTAATGGCAGAAAGTGAAGAGGAACTAAAGAGCCTCTTGATGAGGGTGAAAGAGGAGAGTGCAAAAGCTGGCTTGAAACTCAACATTAAAAAAACCCAGATCATGGCATCTGGTCCCATCACTTCCTGGCAAATAGAAGGTGAAGAAATGGAAGCAGTGACAGATTTTATTTTCTTGGGCTCCAAGATCACCGCAGACGGTGACTGCAGCCATGAAATTAAAAGACACTTGCTCCTTGGGAGGAAAGCTATGTCAAACCTAGACAGCATATTAAAAAGCAGAGACATCACCTTGCCGACAAAGGTCCGTATAGTTAAAGCTATGGTTTTCCCAGTAGTAATGTATGGCTGTGAGAGTTGGACCATAAGGAAGGCTGAGCGCCGAATAATTGATGCTTTCGAACTGTGGTGCTGGAGAAGACTCTTGAGAGTCCCTTGGACTGCAAGGAGGTCAAACCAGTCAATCCTAAAGGAAATCAACCCTGACTGCTCATTGGAAGGACAGATGCTGAAGCTGAAGCTCAAATACTTTGGCCACCTAATGAGAAGAGAGGACTCACTGGAAAAGACCCTGATGCTGGGAAAGACTGACGGCAAAAGGAGAAGGGGACGGCAGAGGATGAGATGGTTAGATAGCATCACCGATGTAATGAACATGAATTTGAGTAAACTCCGGGTGACAGTGGAGGACAGGAAGGCCTGGCGTGCTATGGTCCATGAGGTCACGAAGAGTCGGACATGACTAAACGACTGAACAACAAATACAGAAATTTAATTAAAATGTTGTTCCTGTGTTTTAAATATTAAATCTTTAATATCAATGTCTTTAATATCAATGCAGCTGATAGGGTTGCTTTCCATGTTTTTAATATTTAATGTTTTCCCTCTCTGTTGCACCCAGGGTTACCAGATATCTGGCAAAATGAGGACATGTCCTCCTTTTTGTCCTCATGTCCTCCGTCCAGCAGGCATAGCCTTAACATCAAATCTTGTCTGGCTTTTTTGAATGTCTTTGGGTTTTTTTTTTACTGTTTTGACAGCAGTAGTCATCCAAACGGTCACGTATTGTGACTTTGTAAATTGTTTGCTTCTTTCTTTCCCTCGTCCGTTGCCGACTCAACAGCCTTGATTTAAGTTATTTATTTTATTTCAGCTTCAATCCAGCCCCTTCCAATCTATTATCACTTTAGTCTGTAGATTGCATGGTTCATCATACATTTCTAGGGTGAAATTTGAAAAGCACGTTGTCATTGATTCTATATTACTACTAGCATATGTTATTGAAAATAAAGATTTGTTGGAAAAATACTGTGATTGAAAAACCAGTCTTTCTGATGCTGGAAAAAGTAATTTCATATACGTGTAAGTACATCCCCCCCCCCCCCCAGTATTTCGCTGTAATTTTTGTCACGGGTGCCGAGAAAGTTAAATAGTTAGGGTGTCCTCCTTTTCCCCCATTTGTCATTCTTTCCAATTGTCCGTGTCCTCCTTTGCCTGTTCAGATATCTGGTAAACCAAATGATAATTTGGTAGTTATCCCTTAAACCAGGGACAGCAGCTACTTCTAAGGCCAGGTTTTATTAATTAATGCTATTGAACTGTGAATTTTAATGTACAGAAGGGAACAGTGATTCGATACATGGGGAGTAACCATAGGAATTGCATTTCATGCATTAATTTTAGTTGGACTGAATCATATTGAATTAATATATAATTATAATTATATTAAACAGAGTTGTTTTTCCAGTTCCACAGCCAACGCTTGAAGTGCAGGTTCCCAACACACCACTCAAACTCCATGTGGGATCCCTGTCCTCCCCAAAAGTTGGACTTCTTGAGCAAAGATGATTGTAGCCTAAGAGTTGTGTAAATTAGGCTGCTGACCCCAAACCAAGGAGAAGCTGGAAAGGTCCTCTCTGTCCCCAGTCCCCTAGGAAGGGTTTACTGTTAGCCCACCTTAATTGTTCTAAACTGAACATAAATCTCAACAAAATGGAAAGTGCAATTCTTGTAGATCATTCAGTGGCCTGTTAGAACCAGTGAATGGAGCAGAGCTTAATGTTGTATAAACTCGTGTGCAGAAAAAGAATATTGTTTAAAAACACAGCCTGTGAGCACGTTAGAGAGATTCAGGTTCTTATTCTTACACTTTTAGCCCACCCAAGCATAAAGAAACACACGTTTAGACATTGCAGGTACAAAAAGTAAGTACAAAAGAGTTCTTACATTTATTTTGTCCAGGTACAGCCATTTCAGTAGAAAATTGGTTTCAGTTCTCCTTTCTGTTCCCTAAACTGTATACCTCTGGCCCTGTTTGCTGCCAGAGGCTGCGTGGAGAAAGGGGAGAAAAGCCTCTGGAGTTGAGGCCTAGCACATGGCCTCTCCATGGAGGACCTAAGGCATGTGTGTCCTACCCCATCAGTGGAGAATCAGAGAGAGAGAAGAGGAAGTGGGAGGGGCAACAAGCAGCTTCCTCCAAGCACAGAGTTTGCCTCCTAGAGCAATCACCCATATGCTAATGAGGCATGCTTGATTTGCCGGATTCCAACAATTCTATGTGACATTAAGAACCCCTTTTGCTTGTCTTGAGGTTGGCTTTTTGTGATCTCAGAAACTCTGGAGGAAAGTGGATTAGGGATGCACCATGAGGAAGAAGGTAATCTTGCTTACCAAAAGTCTCCTTTGAGTTCAGCATGATTCCTGGCAAGTACAGAGAGATGCCCCTGTGGTTCTCTTGCAAGAATACAGAGGTGGTTTGTCATTCACTTCTTTGGGGACATCTTTTCAACATCCCAGTCTGCCTACAGCCCTGGAATATCCTGGTGGTATCTGAATAGTGAAACATCTCTCTTCCCCCTGCTGATCTATCTCCTGCAGGCCTTTGGAATTGTTGGAACCTATGAAATTGATTTGCTCATGTTATTTTAACTTTTAAAATGTCCATATGTCATCTTGGACAACATCCCTACCTATGGTAAGCTAATATCTTGGGGAAGGGTTACTAATCCTCAATTCAAAACTTTGATTACAAGGCGTTGATTAAATAATCCCTTCCAACTGAAGCTTCCTAATATTAAATGGCTTAAATGCATCACATCAAATCAGGTCCCTTTGAATCAGTGTCAAGATTCCATGGAGTTTTGCACATCTACAAACAGGTATCAAAGCAGTTCAACTCTTCAAATCAAATTCAAGTCGACTCTTCAAGTCAAATTGCAGTTTTGGATTGTATCGTAGCTGGTTTTTATACTCCTAAGCATTGTCCTTCCTGTTGCACTACATGCTAAGATATTTGTTTGTTTGTTTATTTATTTATTTTCTATCCCGCCTTTATTATTTTTATAAATAACTCAAGGTGGGGAACATACCTAATACTCCTTCCTCTACCTATTTTCCCCACAACAACAACCCTGTGAGGTGAGTTGGGCTGAGAGAGAGTGACTGGCTTAAGGTCACCCAGCCGGCTTTCGTGCCTAAGGCGGGACTAGAACTCTCAGTCTCCTGGTTTGCCATTGGCTCCTTCCTAGGGCTGAGAGAGAGGGACTGGCCCAAGGTCACCCAGCCGGCTTTCATGCCTAAGGCGGGACTAGAACTCTCAGTCTCCTGGTTTGCCATTGGCTCCTTCCTAGGGCTGAGAGACAGGGACTGGCCCAAGGTCACCCAGCCGGCTTTCATGCCTAAGGTGGGACTAGAACTCTCGGTCTCCTGGTTTGCCATTGGCTCCTTCCTAGGGCTGAGAGATGGACTGGCACAAGGTCACCCAGCCGGCTTTCATGCCTAAGGCAGGACTAGAACTCTCAGTCTGCTGGTTTGCCATTGGCTCCTTCCTAGGGCTGAGAGACAGGGACTGGCCCAAGGTCACCCAGCCAGCTTTCATGCCTCAGGTGGGACTAGAACTCTCAGTCTCCTGGTATCTAGCCCAACACCTTTCATTAGTATGTCAATGAAGGTTCTCAGTCATCCAGGTGGAATTGTCTGTAGCTTGAATCGTGTCAACTGGATTTCTATTTTCTCAGTGGAAACGTTTCGCTCCTTATCCAAGAAGCTTCTTCAGTCTGAGCAAAGCCCACCCACTGGTTTAGGTATGTGGATGACACCTGGGTTAAAATCAAGGCCCAGGAAGTACAGGCCTTCACGGACCATATAAACACCATAGATGCCAACATTAGATTCACCAGAGAAGACACCAAGGACAACAGACTGGCATTCCTAGACTGTGAAGTCCTCATTGGGACTGGTGGCAAGCTAGAAATAGGGATCTACAGGAAACCCACACACACAGATCAATATCTGATGTTTGACTCCCACCATCCACTACAGCACAAACTAGGAGTCATCAGGACATTGTCACACAGAGCAGAAACCATCCCCACCTCCATGGATTCCAAAAAGAATGAAAATCAGCACCTGAGAACAGCTCTGAAGGCCTGTGGATATCCAAATTGGGTCTTCACTAAATCTAAGTCTACCAGACCTAAAACAGCGACAGACAGAGCTGAGACTCAGAGTAAACGGAAGAACCTGGTCATTCCTTACATGGCTGGCGTGTCTGAAAAGATAAAAAGGATATTTGGCAAACACCACATACCTGTATATTTCAAAGCCACCAACACACTGAGACAGAGGCTTGTACACCCCAAAGATCAAACTCCAAAACACAAGAAAAGCAATGTAGTGTATGCAATCCAGTGCAGTGAGGAGTGCTCTGAGCTCTACATTGGAGAAACCAAACAACCTTTGTACAGGAGGATGGCCCAACACAGGAGGAGTAACACCACAGGACCAGAGTCAGCAGTTTACCTTCATCTAAAGGAAAAAGGACACTCATTTGAGGACATTAATGTTCACATTTTAGACAGGGAAGATAAGTGGTTTGAAAGAGGGGTCAAGGAATCAATTTATGCCAACTTGGAAAATCCTTCTTTGAATAGAGGTGGGGGCCTCAGGCACAATCTTTCCCCTATTTTCCTTCCTGCTTTGTCTTCTGTGCCTAGGAAGATTAAGACCATTTCGCAATCTCAACAACAGCAAGGTAATCTTAATGATCCTCCTTTGGATGATAAAGGGACTTAGAAATAAACATCTCAAATAACCATGACCTAGCCCCAGGTGCAAGGTCACACAGCCACCCTAGAAACGTATTTAAGGATTCCCTTACAAACTTTGCTCAGACTGAAGAAGCTTCTTGGATAAGGAGCGAAACGTTTCCACTGAGAAAATAGAAATCCAGTTGACATGATTCAAGCTACAGACACCTTTCATTAGTAGTTCAAATGCCACATTAATAATAATTAAAAAATCATTTTAAAACTGCTATTATCAACTTCTGTCTTCATTACAGCATAAACAAGCAATCAAGGGGGTTTTATTGTTGTCTCAAACAATGTTCATCTTGTAATGGATTCAAAGTTCTACAAAATAGCATAAATATGGAGTGTGCTACTCCCGAAGCTACACTAACAACAGCTGTCAGTCAGATGCAGTGCAAATTTGGACAGAAATCTTTGCCATCCCACTTAGCTCAAGTGGACATTTTGGCTGGAGCCATGAAACTAAAACAAATTTCCCCAAGTTGGCTGATTGCATATCTCACATTAGCACAGCAAGATGGGAAATGTTCTTAATGTGGTTTGGTATCATGGCATCTGAGAACGGACAGTCCTGGGGGAGAAGTGATGTTAATCATTAAAAAGTTATTATAATAGTCTCACAACCACTGATTATCCAATTAATGCCAATGTTTGAAGAGGCACAGAAGGTTAAGGAACCATTAGAATCATTACTGTCATCACTAACAGTTGGACTGGATTTTTGAGTAAAGTTCAAACATCTGCAAGCCCATCTGCGATATTTTTCCTAGGCCAGTTGACTGGCACATGTGAAGCAATTCCTATTCACAGAGCAGGCTATGCTGAATCATTCGCATCAGGGGATAATATCCCCCAAATGTTTTGCTTCTTTAGGAATACCTTAAGGAAGAAGTTTTCTCCTTCTTACAGAAGACATCCGTGGCTTGGAGACCTCCACGGCTATTTGTGCCAATCCTCATCTTCATCTCAGACGAACATGAATTTCTAGCAACCAACTAAATAAAGAGACAAAGTTTCTGCATGTAGAGTACTTCTTGCAAAAAAAAAGCAGAGAAATAAAAATCAGGAAATAGGCAGTCCAGATGCTGCAAGCACATTTTCATTATGGGACGATTATTTTACTAGCCCACTTAGTGAAAGAATAATTTGGGAATCACTGAGAGTTTTCAGTCACTGCATTTCAGTCATTCTGAGGATCAACAAAACCATGATGGCCATAAGAAAACAGTATCTGCCCAGAGCCGCCCAGAGTTCCCCGATTGGGGGAGATGGGCGGTCATATAAATTTAAATAATAAATAAATAAAATAAATCTTGCACAAACATATATGGCTTTTTGAAATCTTCAGATCCTTTCATCAGGCAAAATTGCTGCATACCTGTTAGATGTGATAGCTACATATAGGGATAAACAACAGGGGATAAGCAATTTCCCGGGACTTCTCATGGTAGATACTTGGATGATGGGTCAGAATTACCACTTGCACCAACCTCAAGCACATGGGTGCATTCACTATAGCTCACTTTGCACCAGTATTTCTCAAACTTGGCAACATTAAGACATGTGGACTTCAACTCCCAGAATTCCCCAGCCAGCACTGGCTGGGGAATTCTGGGAGTTGATGTCCACATGTCTTAAAGTTGCCAAGTTTGAGAAACACTGCTTTGCACAATATATTTTATCTAGTTACTGAATCCATAGACTTCTGGGTTTGCACAATACATTGAACCACACATTATCCAGATAGGATGGATAACAGACTCAAAAATAAACTAGCATATTGTATGAATGCAGATTTTGGACTAGGCTAGAATATGGACTAGGCTAATCTGATGACTCCTCCTCTATTACGTGAGTAAATTTAGAGTAAAACCGTGACATGCACAGCTTCCCTCTCCACACTTGGACACATTTCTCTGAACTAAGGGTACACTTGAACAAATTTAAACTCAAATTGACACGGATCCACTTCCAACTTAGATTCAGTCTCGTAAACAAACTCTGTTACCGGAAGACATTTGATAATGCTCCAACATCTTATTTTCCCTCTTTTAGCTGCTACTCCCTTCCATTCAGATGACTTCTGGGTTGATTCCCTTCTTACAGACAAGATTACATATAACATCTGTGTGCCCAGGCCTGGAGCCCTGAGTGTGTGCAGGGACATGCTTCTCGGTTGTGTTAGTGATTTTGGTGGTTGTTTCTCAGCTGCTTGTATTTAAACTTTTATAATGTTTGTAACTGTTTCTATTTTATTTTAATTCTGTTCACCACCCAGAGTTACTCATTGAGATGGGCAGCCATATAAATTGGCTAAATAAATAAATAAACAAACAAACATATAAAGTGAAATTATTTCACCTAGCGTCAAGCTGTGGCAGAAGATCCACAGTGAAAAACAGGCCTGAATGACTTCTATAGTTATATCTGTTGTTTTGTTTTGGTCTTTTCTTGTTTTTGCATTGGTGTGCTGGCTAATGGCCATAATAAATTGAAACCGAATCACCTGGAAGACACCTGACCATCCAAGGGGAGACAAGGACAAATGTGACTGGAAACTATGGCTTTATTCTGTTCCAGAAAATTGTAATCTAGTACATGGTTGATAGATGGTTTGAGTGGGAATGTTCATTCAGAATTTATACCCAGATAGCTTTCAACCCTTTCACACTCTCTTGTTATGCTACTCTCTCAGAACGAGACACTTCTCTCTAGCTCTTCTTGGGTCTGTCGATGAAGGCTGCTTGTTTACATCCTCTGCATTCTTGCTCTCCCGTCACCAGGTTACTCTGGAATTTTCCAGCCACTAACGGAGCCCAGAGGGTATCATAGCTGGCAAAGAAGAAAGAGCTGACGAAATCACAAGCATACGTCAATATCCTATATGAAATTAAATACTATTAATCATGGGAGTTGGGGGCAACAAAGCCACTCTGAAAAGCAAGCCTGAGCTATAAAAAACCATGGGTGGCATAAAAAAAAAAAAGGCAAACATTCCATCACTCTCAGCCCCACTAGGTAGACCAGACCAGGAAATCAACTCTACAGGAAGACTTGAACTACTTTCTTTAACCCCTCAGGAGGGGTTAAAGAAAGTCAAGATGGGATCCACATCTGCATGATCAAAGCCCTGCCTTACATGTGCAACACACTAAAAAGGGGGAGGACTTTGTGATGCCATCTTGATTATTTTCACACACACACACACACACACACACACACACACACACACACACACACACACACTCTGTGAACACCCCTGCCCCCTCAAGTCAAGCTCAGCTCCTGGTTATTCAAGGCATGTCTCCATGGGCTTTTCTTGGAAACAAGACTGAAATTTATTTATTTATTTATTTATTTTTCAAATTTATTCCCCGCCCATCTCCCATACAAGGGACTCTGGGCGGGTTACCATAAATAAAAATTTAAAAACTATAGAAAATATCTAAGAACACAACAAGCATAAAATAATGGTTTGCCATTGTCTGTTGATGGATGTTTTGAGATAGAGAGATGATAGATAGATAGATAGATAGATAGATAGATAGATAGATAGATAGATAGATAGAGATAGATTATCATCTATCTATGATGATGATAGATGATGATAGATGATGATAGATGATGATAGATAGAGATAGATGATGATAGATGATAGATGATAGATGATAGATGATAGATGATAGATGATAGAGGATAGAGGAATGATGATAGATGATAGATGATAGATGATAGATGATAGATGATAGATGATAGAGGATGGATGGATGGATGGATAGATGATAGATAGATAGATAGATAGATAGATAGATAGATAGATAGATAGATAGATGATAGATAGATAGATAAAGATAGCCACACTAGTCTACAGAAGAGGGGTTTCTTGGTAGTCTGCTATCTAAGTACGAACCAAATCCAGCCCTGTTGAGCTTTCCAAGACCAAGGTTGGTTTAGAGAGTAAAGAAGGTGGAAATACGCAAGGACCATTACCTAGGCAAAAGAAGCTGAAACATTTTCTATGTCCTGAGAAACATGGCAACATTCGGAAGCGATTCACACAGATGCCTCCCTAATTCACTGGGGTATATAAAGGGGGAGGAGGTACAGCACAATCAGATTGGCAAGATTGCCAATCTCAAAAAAAGTAGTTTAAGTCCCTGTGTTAATTTCCTGGTCTGGTCTACCTAGTGGGGATGACAGTTGGCTGGCGGTGGCCACCTGGGGTCTGGGTGGCTGAGTAATCCCTCTACACAACATACTTCATGGACTCAGTATGAAGAAAAGTTAGTGACTCTGATGCTGCCTTGAGCAGAGTGAGATATACACAAGATGATCAGGAGAGGGGAACCTTCCAGGAGATGTTCACTACAGCTCCCATCAATGGTGACCCTTGCCATGATAGCTGGGCCTGCTGGGAGTTGGAGTCAACATTATATTATTGTATTTTGCTGTTTTCTTCTGTTGGTTTTTCATCTTTGCCACCCAGCTGCAGCTGACGAGATGAGCAACTATATAAATCAAAATAACAAACAAATAAATAAATTGGGGAGGGCAAATATGAATTGCTGCGTACCATCAAATCCTGTTTTGCCTTCTCTCAAAGCCATAAATTGACACCAGCTTTTTAAGAGAAAAAAAACATTTGCATGAAGTGGAAAGTTTTCCTCTGCTGCTCATCTGAGTAGCAAAATATGAAATGCAGGAATAATTTGCTCATAGAGGTAAATTAACACATGAAAAGAAATAAAAGAGCAAACATGCACAGCTATCATTTGGTTATTGAGTTATTGGACCAACAACTCTCATGATTATCTGTAAAATTCCCCTTTTTTGCATCTCTGGTAGCTTTTAATGCTCTGCATTTATTTTGTCCTGATTCTTTTCTTTCATTATTGAAATGCATAACAACTTTCAGTGTTCATGTGTGAAAAAGGGGCAAGGTTTCAATTGTGCTGTTGCAGCCACCATCTTGACTTTTTTTATCCCTTCCTCCCCCGCAACAGCTGTCATTGTGCACTTGTGTTGCCCCTGTGATGGACCATGATGGAGCACCTTCATGAAAGTAGGGAGTTGAACTGGGCTAGCTTATGAGGTTTCCAGGTACAGGAGTGGAAGCAAAATGTTCTTCCATTCTCATTCATAGGTTTGGCATCAATCCAGGGTGTCTACAAGGTATGGTCAAAAAAGTCAAGATGGTGCCCACAAGGGCGAGATCAAAGCTCCACCTGGTTTTTATGACATTTTATCCCGATAAAATGACATTATGACATTTTATCCCGATAACATCGACCCGCCCCACCCGCTCATGCAGAGAGGGCATGCTTCAGACCCCCTCAACAAGAGAATTCCATCTAGCGGGGTCCAGGAGGCGTGCCTTCTCTGCGATAGCACCCGCGTTATGGAACATCTTGCCCCCGGAAGTGAGGCTGGCCCCCTCACTCCTGACCTTCCGGAAGACTCTTAAGACTCTTAAGAGATTTTACCATCTCTTGGATTTTTATCTATTTTTATCTATTTATTGTTATATTGTAATTTTATATGTATAGATTTTAACTGTTAATATGTTGTAAACCGCCCAGAGTCCCCTATTCGGGGAGATGGGCGGGGATAAATTTAAATAATAAATAAATAAATAAATTTTCCACCATACTTTGTGGACACCTCTGCATCAGTCAGATTTTGAACTACATCACTAGCTGCTCAAACATTCTCCCTTCAAACTGTTGTGATGGAAAACCATTGCAGCAAAACACGGCCACACTGCGTTTTGCCACCGACCGAATCCTGGTCCACTTTTGTTCCCATTTCTAATCCTTTTTTTCCCCCTGCCACCCACCAGGTTGCTTGTTCACCTTGACTTTCATTTTTAGATTAGGCCAATTAATTAACATTATTAAATAAAGATCTGGTCCAGGCAGCCTCTAGGACAGAGCTTTCCAAACTTTTCATGTTTCATGACCTGCGCAGAATCCTGGCAGGGCAGGTTTGGAGGCAGCAAGGTACAAGGCAGGCACTAGGACCTGCGCAGAATCACAGCCGGTTTGGAGGCAGCAAGGCACAAGGCAGGCACTAGGACCTGCGCAGAATCACAGCAGTTTTGGAGGCAAGGCAGCTGACACAGTAGGCAGCCTCGAGACACACAGTTTGGAAAGCTCTGCTCTAGGATGATCTTTAGTTACAAGAATGGAGCACATATTGGCCACAAGCTCATTCTTAGAGAATAAATGGTGGGGTGGGGAGGCAGCATAGTTTAGAAATGTACCCACTCACTTAGAAAAATGATCCAGGAAAAGCTAGGATGTTAGGGAGATCTGGCGAAGGGACCTATCTTCTAAATGGGCAAGTTCTCTATGGCAGCTATTTTGTGAGAGAATCCATTGGAGACCCTCCAAATTTAAAATATGTCTAGCAGTCCGAAAGGTCGAGCACTGCTGCTTTAGAGGAACCAGTGAGAATTTTGCTAATTTCTGTTTCACTGCTTGGAATGCTTACCTATACTTTCTAATGATGGGTAACAAGGGGCCTATTCTTTACCCCAAAACAGTTTACTGTGACCAGTCTGGCTGGTCACAAAAATCACTGCATGGGCTTTAAAAACGTCTGAAAAGGCTCTTGTTTTTTGTTTTTTCCCCCTTCTTGTTGGCATTGTGCCTGGGAATTTGAAGTACCGTAAGGAAAGGAATCCTTGGGAAGTCATTCCTTGCTTGGAAGTGATGAGTCATCCAATTACCCTCTTCCCCCCCTCCCCCTTCCCCCGCCTTTTCTTGTGGTTGTCATTTTATGGAGATACTTTTTTTTTTTAATCTGTTCAGTCATGTCCATTCTCAGAGACTGCCTGGACAAGTCCCTGCAGTTTTCTTGGCAACATTTCAGAAGTGGTTGGCCATTGCCTCCTTCCTAGGGCTGAGAGAGAGTGACTGGCCCAAGGTCACCCACTTGGCTTTGTGCCTAAGACAGGACTAGAAGTCAAGGTTTTCTGGTTTCTAGCCTGGTGCCTTAACTGGCTCTCATGGAGATACTTATAACAGATGACAAAATACGTTGGCCAGCAAGAAGAATGACAAAAATGCTCTTCTGAATTTCCAGGAATGGCTTCAATGTTGTTAGCCTTCATCCATTTTGTAAGGTTGAATCCAAGTTGCTTCACATTCCGTGGAGGCCCAATGTCTCTCTGAAGCAGGGCTACGCGCATCACATTTCTATCTCCTCTGATGCTTCTGCAAACCTTTAATGGGTAGATGGATCCAATTTTGTTTTGTTTTGTTTTGTTTCTTTCTTTGATTGAGAGGCATAAAGGACATAGCAGACTTCACCTAGCATCACCCCCAATGAACTCCCTACAGATTTATTTTGAGGAGGACATGTACTTTTAGAGGCTATTCAGCCATTCATAAGACACGACCCTGCTTTGCAGTAGCTCCCATGCTGCGTTTCCAGCAGCTTTGATTTTGGTTTTAAGAAAAAGAATTGGAAAATGTCTCTTGCTGTAATTCCATAGAGCAGAGAATATGGGGGTGTCAAGCCCCAAACTAAACAAGGCCACTTCCATTTGTTGACCCAACACTTCATTTTAAATCATGGCTCCTGCTTCTTGTTATGCATGGGTTGGGCTGGCTGGGGAATTCTGGGAGTTGAAGTCCACACATCTTAAAGTTGCCAAGGTTGAGAAACACTGCTCTAGGCAGTGGTCCCCAACCTTTTTGGCACCAGGGACTGGTTTCGTGGAAGACAATTTTTCCACGGACCGGGGGTGGTGGTGGTTTCAGGATGAAACCATCGGAAGTGGTAAATAAAATAATGGGCGGGCCACGCACAGACTAAAATAAGTGTCAGATTCTGACTTCTCATAAGGAGCGTGCAACCTAGATCCCTCGCATGCGCAGTTTACAGTAGGGTTCGCGCTCCTATGAGAATCTAATGCCGCCGCTGATCTGACAGGAGGCGGAGCTCAGGCGGTAATGCGAGCGATGGGGAGCGGCTGTAAATACAGATGACGCTTCGCTCGCCCACCGCTCACCTCCTGCTGGGCGGCCCGGTCCGTGGCCCGGGGGTTGGGGACCTCTGCTCTAGAGGATACTTCTATGCCCAAGTCACTTTCCATTGTCATCAAGCCCATTGGTACCCCTGATTTGTCCCTTACGTGCTCCAAGAAAGGCAGTTGCTACAGTCAACCCTGAACGTTTCTCTTGAAAGTGGAGCTTTATTTGACCTGCCTACATTTACAGATTTTTCAGCCTTTGAATTCCAGCTGAAGCCGCCTTCTTTGCAACTCATTATTTGCTCTGTTCTACTTCATCAGGCTGCTTGGCCCTCAAACAGAAGTTGTTCCTGGAGAAGACCAGAAAACGTGTTGTTTCCATGTGCAGGGGGGATGGTCTGGTCCCATCTCCCTTAGCTGTTTTTAGTGAGCATGAGTAAAACCAGGCCCCTTGGCTTCTTCCCCCAGCTGTCAGTTGCAGATCCCAGCCCCAAGTGCATCACTTTGACCGAGGCTTTGCTGCCTTAGCTGCTGCAATTAGCAAAAACAATTAAGAAGTGTTTGATGCAATCAGGCATAAACGTCCTCCTGAATTAGTTTCAGCTCCGTTTCAGACTTCAGACTTTGCTTGGAACCAGAGAAAACAGTAAAATGTACCAGTAAAAGGAGCTGGAATATTTCCCAGAGAGCCACATTACCTACTGGTCATGACCCAAGTCTTCGAAGACACCAGAAGAAACAAGGCATTATGAAAAAGCAGACAAGTGTCTTTTGCTGCCGTTCTGTAGAAACCCAGAAATATAGCCAGTCAACATGATCACCCAATCCAGCTTTCAGGAACTCAATATGCATTATAGCCCTAGTACCCTTATTATCTACTAAGGAAGTCAGGGTTTCTGGGTCTTTTTTTCCTTAAAGACAAGTTGTTTTCTAAATCCTTTGGATTGTATATTTTCCCTGTTGCATAAAAGCATAAGAAAAGCCCAGCTGGACCAAACTATTGATCCTTCTAGGTCAGCATTCTATCTCAGGGTTTTTCCAACCATGTCCCTGGGGTTCTGCAAGAACTTAATGGGGTTCCATGAGAGATGAAGAGCAAAAACAAAAAGTTCATTTGTAAATAGCTAATTTTCTATGACTAGAGTTTTGCCTCTTGATCAGGGCTTCTGGGAGATGATAGATAGGTGATAGATGATGAGAGAGAGAGAGAGAGAGAGAGAGAGAGAGAGAGAGAGAGAGAGAGAGAGAGAGAGAGAGAGAGAGATGATAGACAGACAGACAGACAGACATAGACAGACAGACAGATATAGATGATAGATAGATAGATAGATGATATAGATAGATAGATATAGATATAGATATAGATATAGATATAGATATAGATATAGATATAGATATAGATATAGATATAGATATAGATATAGATATATAGATAGACTGACTGATTCATTGGCCTAAAAATGTTTGAAAACTTCTGTTCTATGTCAGCCAGAGTCAGCCAGGTCTATTTGGAGCAGAACCCAACAGCTCTTTCCCCCTGCTATTCACTAGCAACTGTCATTTAAAACAGTGTTTCTCAATCTCAGCAACATTAAGATGTGTGGACTTCAACTCCCAGGATTCCCCAGCCAGCATGCTTGAAGTCCCCAACGTCTTAAAGTTACCAAGGCTGGGAAACACTGACTCAAAGTATGTTGCCCATTAAGGGTGGGTGAATCACCCAAGATTCAATCTGTCCATTTGATTTGAATTGTTGAATTGAATCTGTTTGATCTGAATCATTAACTTCGTTTGGAGAAAAGGGACTTTGTGCAGGCACAAACACACATTGAAGATCAAATGGATTCTGCTGACCACTTTGGTCAGAGAAAAAAATGATAAAGACTTTTTTTTAAAAGCCTGGAAATGTGGACTTTTTGCTGAAAGAAGAAAAAAAATGAATTGACACTTACGGGATTTGGGGATTAAAAATGAGACAAAGAGGTTGGGGGAAAGTTTAAGGTGACAATTACTTGATAAAAAGAAGGGCGGAAGGCACAATTGTATGTTTTTTTTTCTTTTCAATCTCTTTCTTGTGTCTCTATTTCTTATATTCTAACTTTGTTCTGGTTTGTTTTGCATATTTTATTACATTGAAAATTTCTAAATAAATATATTTTTTTAAAAAAGATCAAATGGATTCTGAGCTACCCAGTGCAACCTATTTCTTCTTTTGGGGATTGAAATTTTTAGGGAAGCCTTACTTAGGGAGTTGCCTCCTCCTCCTCCTGGTGATAATTTTGTTTTGTTTTGTTTAGTTTTATACTCCAAGTCAAGCTGCGTTAAGTTCTGCTGGGGAGAAGGAAATTCTCACCAGCCATCAGCAGCCTGTGAAACCTTCCAGAAATGTTAAATTCCCCCCTCCCTCCTGTTGTCATTCTTAGCTTAAATTAGCTGACAACACTGCAGAGATCCCCAAGGAAAATAATCTGAATGTAGGTGCCTCTTCCTCCCAGCTCTTCTTTGTAATCATGTCTGGGACTTACCAGAAAATAGAACAATGTGGAACAAATGCTCTTTGTGTGCGTGTGGAAATGAATGTTCAACCCATCCATCCCAAATCTACAGCTTCTGGAATCAATCAGTTAGTGGCAGATGCACATCCAATCACCTTCCTACAAGGCTGTCTGCTGTTCCTGATCCATGACTCCTTCCATCTAGCATCCATCTCAATTTCCAGCCAAGCTTGTTGATTGCAAGTTCAGAGGTTCGAATCCCTAGCCCCGTGTGACGGAGTGAGTTCCCGCACTCGCCCCAGCTCTTGCCAACCTAGCAATTCGAAAGCATGCAAATGCAAGTAGATGAATAGGTACCACTTCGGTGGGTAGGTAACAGTGTTCCGCGCGCGTCATGCCGGCCACATGACCGCGGAAGCATCTTCGGACAACGCTGGCTCTTCGGCTAACAAACGGAGATGAGCACCAGCCCCTAGAGTCAGACACGACTGCACAAATGTGTGGGGGGAACCTTTACCTTTACTAGAGGTAACATATTCTATGTCGTCTCTGCATGGAACATGATGAGATGGTTCAGTTATCCCCAGTGCACAAATACCACAGAACCTCCTAATTTAGAGGAGGTTCTTAATGGACTAATCCATAGCTTTCCAAACTGTATGTCGCGACACACTACTGTGACGCCTGCGGTGTGCAGGTGTGTCGCGTGAAAACCCGGCAGCACGCCATCAGCACTTCCGGGTTTCGCGCGACACACCTGCACACCGCTGCTGCGTGTCACCAACAGGAAAAGTTTGGAAAGCTCTGATCTAATCATTATCAACCAGGGAGGGGAAACAAATATACAGTAGCAACCCTACACTGGAGCCACTATCACTTCCAAATATGAGACACATAAGAATGAGGTGTTCTTAAGGGATATTCCACCTTTTTATGAGGCACATTCACCCCTTCAGGACAGGAGGCTCCACAAAATGGGGAGTGTGGAGGCAGATAATCCCAACTCTCAACTATTCTCAAATTAAACCTTTTGAGGTGGGGAATTCTCTTCCAATTTTACTCCAAAGTCATCCCACGCAGCAAAAGCATGTCTTGGGGGATGTTTGGAAAACCGATTTTGGTTCATCCCGAGTTAATCCAGCCCTCTGGCTAAATGTAGTAACTTTGATTAATCGTTTTTGTTTATCCTTTGCAGGCATGGACTATTGCTTTGTAAATCCTGCCAACGCCCATTCTGTTATTGCTAAATAGGCCTCTCTATCCAAAGTACTGTATGTCTCTTCTGTCCAATAGCATCTGTGATGGCCATGAGGAGGGCAGTTCCCACAGAAAATAAGCTATGGAAATTAATTTCAACCTCCTCCCCCCCACACACAAACACATACTGCATATACTCCCAGCCATCTGGAGGTATCAGTTTGGAGAAGACTTCTCAGAAGCAACATTACATATATGGATTTGTTGTTGTTGTTCAGTCGTTTAGTTGTGTCTGACTCTTTGTGACCCCATGGACCACAGCACGCCAGGCCTTCCTGTCCTCCACTGTCACCCGGAGTTTACTCAAATTCATGTTCATTACATCGGTGATGCTATCTAACCATCTCACCCTCTGCCGTCCCCTTCTCCTTTTGCCTTCAGTCTTTCCCAGCATCAGGGTCTTTTCCAGTGAGTCCTCTCTTCGCATTAGGTGGCCAAAGTATTTGAGCTTCAGCTTCAGTATCTGTCCTTCCAATGAGCAGTCAGGGTTGATTTCCTTTAGGATTGACTGATTTGACCTCCTTGCAGTCCAAGGGACTCTCAAGAGTCTTCTCCAGCACCACAGCTCAAAAGCATCAATTCTTCAGCGTTCAGCCTTCCTTATGGTCCAACTCTCACAGCCATACATTACTACTGGGAAAACCATAGCTTTAACTATACGGACCTTTGTCGGCAAGGTGATGTCTCTGCTTTTTAATATGCTGTCTAAGTTTGCCATAGCTTTCCTCCCAAGGAGCAAGCGTCTTTTAATTTCATGGCTACAGTCACCGACTGCGGTGATCTTGGAGCCCAAGAAAATAAAATCGGTCACTACTTCCATTTCTTCCCCTTCTATTTGCCAGGAAGTGATGGGACGAGATGCCATGATCTGAGTTTTTTAATGCTGAGTTTCAAGCCAGCTTTTCACTCTCCTCTTTCACCCTCATCAAGAGGCTCTTCAGTTCCTCTTCACTTTCTGCCATTAGGGTGGTATCGTTTGCATATCTGAGGTTGTTGATATTTCTCCCGGCAATCTTAACTCCGGCTTGTGATTCATCCAGCCCAGCATTTCTCATGATGTACTCTGCATATAAGTTAAATAATCAGGGTGACAATATACAGCCTTGTTGTTCTCTTGTGCAAAACATAAGGTTAACAGAAAGGGGGTTCAACAGATGAAGCTCAGTGTTGGCCAATTCTGCATAACTAAAATGAATGTAACATTTGGAAGAAGATTTTTTTCCCCTTCCTTACCTGCAAATCTGCCTCTAGCTTTTGCATGACTTGGGGGCAAGATGCCTGGAACAAGGGTTCTTTTCTTTAGTGAAGACCTTTCCTTTGAAAAACAATGCCTTGACAGCCACCAGTACCATCATTTTGCCAGCGGCTGTGAGATCTTCACACAGAATGTTCAGGTGTATCTACCCAACTCATCTTTAAGCAGTTTCTGGAGGGGTAATCACGAGCGACTTCTGCAACAGAATCAACAGTTTTGTGATAATGTAAGGATACATCTATTAATGGCAGGGTCCAGGAGGCGGGCCTTCTCTGCAGCAGCGCCCGCCCTTTGGAATATTCTGCCCCCAGAAGTGAGGCAGGCCCCCTCACTCCGGACCTTCCAGAAGAGTCTGAAGACCTGGCTCTGCCGCCTTGCTTGGGATGGGTGTGTGTGTGTGACAGTTCCTCCTGGGGGTGGCTTACACAGTAGAGCCCTCCCTACTGAATAAGATCTCACCATCATTGGATGTTATATTTATTTATTTCTATTATTAGTATTGGTTGTAATTTTATCTTCTATGGTTTTAGTTGTGATTTTACTGTAAACCGCCCAGAGTCCCCCTTTTGGGGGAGATGGGTGGTGAAATAAATATGAAGAATGAATGAATGAATGAATGAATGAATGAATGAATGAATGAATGAATGAATGATGGCATAAGGGGTATGGATCAGGATTTGTTCTACAGATTTATAGCCTATCTCTGCCCTATGTTTCTGTGTGTGTGTGCATGTGGATAGATAGCTAGATGTATGGGTGGGTAGGTAATTAAATCTTGAGTGGAGAGTTTAACTCTCCAGATTTTCAGCTTTATCTTTGGGATTATATTTTGACCTTTGTCTCTTTATGGAATATAAGCGATTTTTCTCAAAGATCTGTTTGGGCCCAGTGAGAAAGCTATTAATGCAAGCTTTCCTTATATTGGCAAAAGCTTGGTTCCAGTTGTAAAAGGACTTGAATAAGCACAATTGTTTTCTTGCCTTTGGTTGTTTTGAGGAAGTTCAAAGTTCTATTTTCATGATACTTTGAGATGATTCTAGCTTGAAAATTTATGGGAAACTTTGTTTTTTAGTTCATGGGCAAATAATGGCATCAGCATTTTAGTCAGTTCATTGTTAATTAGTCTTTCAAACCATTATCAGTGGTTCAGGTTGTCTAAATCTTCTGAATGCTAATACATACAATTAAAATATCTTTTGATTAACTGCATCCCAATTTTCTAACATTAACTTTAGAAAGAGTTTGGATGATTCCAAATGCACAGCTATGAAACTGAAGAGTATTTGGAAAGCAGAGATTGAAAATTTACCAAATAATATTGAAATACAGAATTGGAATATTCTATTTGAACAAATCAATAGGTGAGGATTTTAAAGGATGATAAACAATTTACTTTTTGATCAGCGGAGATGTGCAGGTGGATAACTAAGCAGGGAGACTGGTTGATAAATATTATGATTGGTCATAGAAATTTAATAAATAATAAATAAAATAAATAAATAGATGGGGGAGAGAAAAAACACTCATATAAACAATCATGCGCACACACAAACACACACATCCATAAACCAATGCAAGTGCAGTCATTTCACAATAAATGAATACAACTTACATAGCTCACAGTGAATATATTCAATAACGTGTTTCTTATCCAATTGGCTTTTTAATATGAACTTAGCAGAAATCTCACATTTCTTCCAAAACAGGGTAAAAGGACTTAAGGATTTTTTAAAAACAATATCTATGTATGAGAAATTATATCTGGTATATCTCTGTGCCTTAATTGCAGTGTGTGTGTTTTGTGCGAGTTACATTTGTGTGTGTGTGCGTGCACGCAGGGGTCACATGCAAGCCTTTGTGATCAAGCTTTGATCATGGGTGTGTGGAAAAGGGCACAACAAGAATTTATTTATTTATTTATTTAATGCAATTTAGAGGCTGCCAAAAAAAATAAGAACAATTAAAGAAAAGAAATAGATCATAAGCGTCCGAAAGGCAAATCAAACAAAACATTCTATTGGAGCTCAACCATCACTCTGCTCCAAAGTCTGGGAGAACAGCCAAGCTTTCAATGACTTTTTGAATGTCATTGGGGTGGGATGCCCTTTCAGAGGGCAGGCAACCCAACAGAACATCTTGGAAGGTCTAGATAAATAGTTGTCTCTCTACGGGTACCTCGTACTGGACTGCCGTCCGGTGCGGTGCTGGGCCACCCTAGCAAAGGCAGTGCTGCTGATAACCCGTATGGTGCTAGCTTCTGCTCCGTAGAAGCTTCCTTTTTTGGTTTTGGTTCCTTCAAGTCAGTGTTGACTCCTGTCGACTGCCTGGACAAGTCCCTGTCATTTTCTTGGTAAGATTTTGGAAGTGGTTTGCCATTGCCTTCTTCTTCCTAGGGCTGACAGAGAGGGACTGGCCCAAGGTCACCCAGCTGGCTTCATGCCTAAGGCAGGACTAGAACTCACGGTCTCAGTTTCTAGCCTGGTGCTTTAACCACCACCCCAGACTGGCTCTCATTGCCTTCCACTCAATCTTGACTCCTGGCAACTGCCTGGACAAGTCCCTGAAGTTTTCTTGGCACTTTCAGAAGTGGTTTGCCATTGCCTCCTTCCTGGGGCTGAGAGAAAGGGACTGGCCCAAGGTCACCCAGCTGGCTTCATGCCTAAGGCAGGACTAGAACTCACGGTCTCAGTTTCTAGCCTGATGCCTTAACCACTGCACCAAACTGTCTCTCAGAAGCTTTCTTAGCCTGAGGCAAACAATTTTCAGCGCCAGGCACAACATACTTCCCTCTACATTTTTGCAGGGCAGGTATCTTAAAACCCCACTAACCAAGTGTCCATGCTGACCTTGGATGATAGGATCAGTTCATCATGTGCTACTATATTGAATAGTTTTAACCCGCTGTAGGGAATATCCTTAGCCTTGCTGCATCAATACACAGGAAGACTGAGCAATTACTCTGTGAACCTCTTTTTCTCTGATATGAAGCTACCGCCCAGATGGACGCTGAATTCTGCACTGCCCCCATGAAAACCAGGCAGCAGCTGATGCAAGTCTGAACGCTGTTGTTTTCTTTTTTAATTATGTTTTGATGTCACTTACTGAGCATTGATCGAAATAAAATGGATTGAGTACTTGAGAGAGCAAAGTTCAGGAGATCTTCACAGACACATCCAGCAGGACATCTGCATCTCTGCGGCACTACAGTACCAGGGAAGGTGCTGGTAGCTCCGCCTACATTGTAGATGCAAGAAGATCTTTTTTGCATCTAGCAAAAAGTTCCTTTCTGCTGAATACATAGACCTGTACAGTACTGTTCAGCATTCTATTTCTTTTACTGGACACCAAGATACTTCTAGGAAATCCACAAGGAGACCTGAGGGTGAATAGCGTATGGCCCACCTGAATGGAAGTGTGAGCGATGTGGACACCCATAGCTGACCATCCTTGGTGCAGATTCGAGCAGGGAAGAAGAGAAGAGAAGGGAACAGGAACAGGAAATCGGGATTCAGCCCCTCCCACACAAAGCGAGTAATATTAGGTTACAGCAGAGGCTGCCTCCTCCTTCAAGCTTGTGTGAGACGTGCTTGAAACCCGATATCTCTAACAAATAGCTCACTCTTATTAATATACTCACTTCTCAGAATCATGGATTGTGAGAGGAGTGGGTTGTAAATCTCTCCCTCCCCCCCCCTTCTCTCTCCTCTCTTGATTTTTCTTAAGCCTTGTGATGGAAAAGAGAAATTAAACGAACCGTTCAAGGGCAACCCATCATTGGTGAACCATCTCTGTTGCTCTGAGATCCCGTTACTTAGCAACTATGGCACAATCAAGCCATAGTTAGCTTTCGGGCAGGTAATCTTTTTATTGTGCATCAGCATCTCAGAGCCCAATTACCTTGAGGACTTGGTTTAAACTCTCGTTCTTGTCAAGAGCAGCCGGGGCTGTGGCTGTGGAGTGGAGCTAAGTGGAGCTCGATGGAGAGGAGATGGGACAGGTTCGTAGGAGGAAGCTCCCCCTGGGAACAGGGAGGAAGCAGGAGCACGGGAGGAGGCAAGGGTCCCCTTTGCTCTCAACTCAGAGACCAGGCTAAGTTACCAGATTCTTGGGGCTTCTACCTTTCTGCCGTTGCTCCTGAACAATCAGGTCTTCCCGTCATAACGTTTGTGACATTCACAGCCTTACTGTGGATGAGACCTGGCTTGTATTACTGAAACCTGGTTGGGGGTAGAAGGTGTCTTCCCCTCTTGGAAAGGGGCTCTTCTGGATTTCGGGTCTTGCACCAGTCACAAACTCCGGGGGGATCGTTGGAGTGGCAGTTGTCATCCAGGAGACTCTGTTGGCATCGAGGGGCACTATCCTGCAGATAACCAGATGTGAGGCCTTAAGTGACAAAGCTGGGCTGTAGAGACATGGTGGGAATGTTGCTCACACACCGTCCTCCTTGAGGCAGGGCAGCTAGACTCATTGCAGGGCTGGCAGTGGTTTCTGATTGGTCTTCAAACTGCCTTCCATAAGAGAAAGGGCAGAGGCAGCTCAGGAATTCATGGCAACCATGACAAGTCCTATGCACGCTGATGCATGCTGGAGACCACACATTAGACCTGGTTTTTTGCCTCAGGGCAGCTGCAGTGTATTCTAAGTCTAATGTTGGGGACCTTAACATCTGTCCCTTGTCATGGTTGGCTCACCCACTGATTGCTGTAAGGTTGTCTGGTGCCATGACCCTCTGTAGGGAGGAGGGGCCCATTTGAATGGTCTGTTCCAGGTCTCAGATGTAACCACTTGGCTTCCAGAGATGCTTGGGGGTTCTCCTGAGTTGATGGGGAGCAGTTCTGTTGAAGCCCCAAGTACCTGCTGGAATAGAGAGGTAGCAGTGGCTTTGGACAAAAGTGCACCTGAACTCCATGTCCTTGCTTGCTGATCCAGGGGCCTCCCTTGGTTTTCTCAGGAGCTTCAGGGAACGGAGCCAACCACGAGACATCTTGAGCAGTGCTGGCCAAAAACAAGGAGTAAGCATGGGTAATAAACCATATGCAGACCTACAACCTGAACAATGAAATCTTGAAATGTCTCCACTCTTCTGGTGTCCTCAGATTGCCATCTAGTGGCCCTTTTTTTAAAAGAAACCTGTATCCTATTGGATAAGGACAGGCAGGACGATCATTTAAGGAGCTGCTACGAGACATTTTCTAGCCTAGACAAAATGTTCAGATTCACTTGGAGCTTGACGCTGCCTAGGCAGGTCCAGAGACATGGCTGCAATGTTATCTGGGATCAGTTTGATCTTGGGAATCCTGAGGAAGTGGACAGGATTCTCTACAGCAGGGCTTTCCAAAGTTTTTCCCGCGGCGACACACCAACCGGCGTTGGTGTGTCCTCGCGGGAAAACCCGGAAGTGCGGCAGCGCGCAAACACCCGGAAGCGCTGCTGCTGCTTTCGGGTTTTGCGCGCTGCAGTTGGTGTGTCGCTGCGGGAAAACCCGGAAGCGCTGATGATGATCAGCGCTTCCGGGTTGGGTGGCGACACACCAGACTGTGTGTGGCGACACACTTTTGTGTCGCGACACACAGTTTGGAAAGCTCTGCTCTACAGCATCAGCTCAGCCACTTGTAGTCATGGTTGGTGAACGTCTCTAGGGTGGTGATGGGAGCTGGATGGGGCAGTGAGAAATGCCCCTTAATGGGGATGCTGCAGGACTCAATGTCTGTAGCTTGAATCATGTCAACTGGATTTCTATTTTCTCAGTGGAAACGTTTGCTCCTTATCCAAGAAGCTTCTTCAGTCTGAGCAAAGTTAGTAAGGGAATCCTTAAATATTTAGCCTTCTTGGTTGCTACCCCAAGCATGGAACAGCATTTCCCCTAATGTGCAATCAGCCTTCTTCCTTCTGGCTTTTAGAAAACTGGTGAAAATCGAGTTGTTCGATCAAGCCATGGGAGTTGGATTGTTGTAATTTCCTCTTGGGTCGTGAGTCTAGGTTTTTATTATTAATATTTATGCCTTTCTTTGTGATTCCTGGTTTCATAGGACCATTGTGTAGCTCTTTTTAAATTGATGGTACGGTTTTAAACCCAATTATGCATTAGGGAATTCTACACCACCCAGAGTTGCATTGGAGGGGCCTATAAATCAATAAGCGAACAAGCTTGGCCATGTCCACTTTTTGGCACTGTTGATCTTGGGTGCAACTATTTGTATAACTTCAGATCATGAGGAAAGCTTGCAGGTGTTGGGTATGCGTAGATTGGAGAAGAGAAGAGAAGAGGAGACATGACAGCTGTCTTCAAGTACCTGAAGAGCTGTTATGTAGGAGATGGGGCAGAATTGTTCAGAGTTGCTCCAGAAGACAGAACAAGAAACAGGGGGTTTAATTTACAAGACAATAGATTTCAGTTGGACATCAGGAAACATGTCTTAATGATAAGAACTGTGGAGGCCCTATGGAGACATCCTTGGGAGGTGGTGGATTCTCTTATGTTGGAGGGGCTTAAACGGAGACTAGATGGCCATCTGTCACGGCTACCAGTAGTGGATTGCTGCCCTGGGCCATAGGTTGGACTGGAAGATCTCCAAAGTCTCATCCAGCCCTTCTACGATTACATATTAATTTTCTACAGCTTCTTATGATGGAGGAGGTTTCTCTGATGTGTTGGTGAAAGAGGAGAAGAGAAGGAGAATGTTTTTCTCTTGCTTTTGTGTAGAATTGCGTTTGTGTCTGTGGACAAAGAAAACCAATGTGTATATTCCAGTGCCATCTGGTGACATTGGCTATGATTGTTGTTGTTGTTGTTGTTGTTCAGTCGTTTAGTCGTGTCCAACTCTTCGTGACCCCATGGACCATAGCACGCCAGGCCTTCCTGTCCTCCACTGTCTCCTGGAGTTTGCTCAAATTCATGTTCATTACATCGGTGATGCTATCTAACCATCTCATCCTCTGCCGTCCCCTTCTCCTTTTGCCTTCAGTCCTTCCCAGCATCAGGGTCTTTTCCAGTGAGTCCTCTCTTCGCATTAGGTGGCCAAAGTATTTGAGCTTCAGCTTCAGTATCTGTCCTTCCAATGAGCAGTCAGGGTTGATTTCCTTTAGGATTGACTGATTTGACCTCCTTGCAGTCCAAGGGACTCTCAAGAGTCTTCTCCAGCACCACAGCTCGAAAGCATCAATTCTTCGGCGCTCAGCCTTCCTTATGGTCCAACTCTCACAGCCATACATCACTACTGGGAAAACCATAGCTTTGATTATACGGACCTTTGTCGGTAAGGTTATAAGGCTATGATTTTACCATTTGCTTAAGGACAGCTTTAATGAAGGGTGGGAGACAGCTAGGAAACGCACTGGCCCATTTCTTGTTCCTGGCACAGTTTCAAGTCAGCCAAGGCCACTTCATGCTCTTCCCAAGCTACTACATCAGATGTGGACTCCCCGATGCCCTGAGGATGCCCTCCAGAGCCCATTTTAATCATTATAATTCTTAATGCGACATGCTGGAGAAAAAGATTAAATGTATGGGGAGTGATCACATTAGCTGCAATTAATTTAACTTAAATTAAGTTAACATGAAAAGAAATCCAACTTTGTTTTTATCCTGACCCTGCCAACTTTTAGGAAGAAAGCCGCCAGTGGTCCTTGTATCAACAAATACTGCAGGTCTGGATTAAATGAAAAATGTGGCCAGATGGGGACTCTGTGGAAATTGAAGGACAACACGTCTTGAAGACATCACATCAGAGAGCTAGTCTAGTAGATAATGTCACCCACAGCTGTTTTCCAAGGACTTTGGCGAAAGAAAGACAATCTTCTAGGAATTTGGCTACAAAATGGCTGCCTCTTTAGCACCACCTCCAGATACTCTCTACAACCCAACTAAGCATTCTCTTCCTCCCTCCCCTCCCCTCCCTTCCCTTGTCTCCCCTTCCCCTTCCTTCCTTCCTTCCTTCCTTCCTTCCTTCCTTCCTTCCTCTTCCTTCCTTCCTTCCTTCCTTCCTCTTCCTTCCTTCCTTCCTTCCTTCCTTCCTTCCTTCCTTCCTTCCTCTTCCTTCCTTCCTTCCTTCCTTCCTTCCTTCCTTCCTTCCTTCCTTCCTTCCTTCCTTCCTTCCTTCCTTCCCCTTCCTTCCTTCCTTCCTTCCTTCCTTCCTTCCTTCCTTTCTTTCTTTCTTTCTTTCTTCTTTCTTCCAGGCAGATGGGCAGCCTTCCAAATAAAGCTCTGAGCAGAGTGAGTCATCCTTTCTAGCTTCAAAGAGAGCTTATGTTCCGCCCAGAGGCAGCTTTGTAAATAAAGCTTATGTTAGATGCTGACGTTTGGCTTTGCTGCCTGCCAGCCTCAATCAATTCCTCTTTAAAGGTGGGGCAGAGAATGTGGCAGGAGCAAGAAGAAGTGACTATTAGCACCTCGGTAGCTCGCTTAGGTGAAAACCATTTTTATCTCTCCAGCTCAGTGACGGACTATTCTGTTAACTTGGGAGTGGGAAGTCTTGTCCTACTAGATCAGTGTTTCCCAACCTTGGCAACTTTAAGATGTGTGGACTTCAACTCCCAGAATTCATGCTGGCTGGGGAATTCTGGGAGTTGAGGTCCACACATCTTAAAGTTGCCATGGTTGAGAAACACTGATCTAGAATAGATGTTGAGGGCTACAGCCCTAAATATCATTCACCCCTGGATGGGGATGCTAAGAGCTACAACTGAGCAACATCTGGAGTTGCAGGGCCAAACCTTTCACCCTTGATTTAACTGAAGGTACCAGAGGTTGAACCCACAACCTTCTATGTTGAGGGAAGGTGCTCCCTGATGATAATCAAGCCTCCCCCTCATGAAAAGAACATTTCACCCCAGTCTTCCAAGGAGGATATCTGGGAGGATGGAATGGCAAGTGATAAAAGCCATATGATGCCCAAGCCAGCCTGTATCGTTTTTAGGAAGAGAGAGCTGCCCTCATTAATGTATTCAGCAGGGTTGCTATTTTCTCTCTCAGAAACTGGCTATCCTGTTACATAACTGGAATGCAATTATTTATTTATTTATGCATTTATGTATTTATGTATTTATTTATTTATGGGCACCTATAACCTGTCCAAGTGCTGAAGGGCTCTCGCGGTGTACAACGACAAACCAAAACTAGAAAAAAACCCAACGTTATAATGAAAACATTATCAGAAAACAAAGATAAACTCAACGAACTTAGTAGGCAGGTGTTCTGGGCTTTGGGAAATCAGTACAGAGGTCTTGATCAGGTTTTTTTGCAGATGTTTCACCTTGGGTCCTAGTGACGCTTCCTCAGTGCAACGGTTCAGAAGTGGGGGTTGCCTTTCAGTATTTGAGCTTGGAGAGTGTGTGTGTGTGTGTGTGTTGGTTGACGATTGGACGTTTCCTGAGAGGATTAATTGGTTGATGGAAATGGTGCTGTATCTATTTGGTCCACTTCATCTGCTTGTTCTGTGTGGCCTGATCAACATCCATGGTACTGAGACCCTGACTAAGTATATACAGCAAACCTGCATTGGTGTAGGACTATGACTTCCATCCAGATGATGAGGGATGATGGGATTTATAGTACAACACCACTTCAAGGCGCTAGGCTACAGAAGGCCAATCTAGAAAGGAAAAACGAAGGTTTATTTTTTCTTGGTTTCATTTAACCCTACATTAAAGATAGTCTCATACAGTATATACAAAAGATGAACTGTTCCTTTGAGTCCTCCCAACCAAATATCCATGGCAATGGATAGACCATTAAGCAACATAATGGATAGACCATTAAGCACTCTGGCACCTCAATCCAACTAGGATACATATTCACTTATCTCCATCCTTTGAGAGGAATCTAGGAAGTTGCTTTATATCAGATTAGCCTACTAGTCTTCCCAGCCTAATATTATCTATTCTGACTGGCAACAGAATTAATGCTCAAATTTATTTTAATGAGGGATGGCAGGGATTCCATTTGGGCGCTTCGGCATGCAAAACAGATGCGTTGCCACTTAGCTAGCAATCATCCCTTTCATTCATAATGAGGCCTGCAGTCAATAAGTGTGATTGCTACCTGAGCTAATTGCCAGGTGAGGCTCTGGAGGTAGTGTGGTGGTGCTAATATCTGGATATTGTCCCCTCTGCTTCCTGTCTCCCGATTTTAATAAGACATTGGCTGTGTTCGCAGAACACAATTAATGAAAATTTCAGGGAATCAGAGGGTCTGGGTTTCCATTTTATGTCCCATATTCCTAGACACACTACAATTTAACCTAGTTTTGTGCCTTATGGGTTGTCCATATCTGAAGCAGCCACTATTCTGAGTTCCAGATATCCCAAAATTGCAACCTTTGACAAAAATTGTTGGGTAAAAGTTCTGGTTTTCAGATCCCTTGGTGATCCTTTCAGATTCATGCACTGTAAACTTCAAAGCTTGATTATAGACCTCTGCACAGTGGGGAGTAAAATGGCAACACCATATACCCTTAATGCATCAAGATAGTTTTGGCTTTTGTTTCAGTCTCCGATGTATTAGCTAAGGATGGCCTCTTCGCTTTCAAGGGTTTTCCAATCGAAGCTCCAAGTGCCTCTTTGAAGATCTGAGCAGCCTATTAGCTCTTCCACACAATTCTGTCTGCAAATTAGATAAGCATTTTTTCCACTCCTCATCATCCAGTTTGTTAATCATTTATACATTGATTACACTGACAGTGGGCTTTGATATTTTTGTATGGTGCTGGACATCCTCTTTGGCAAAGGTACCCAGATTCAAACCTGTAAGAAACACAAGTGGTCCTCGCTTAACGACCACAATTGGGACCGGATTTTCGGCTGCTAAGCAAAGCAGTCATTAAGTGAATCCAACCCAATTTTATGACCTTTTTTGCAGTGGTCATTAAGTGAATCACTGTGGGTGTTAAGCGAATCACGCGGTTCCCCATTGATTTTGCTTGCCAGAACCCGGCCAGGAAGGTAAAAAATGGCAATCACATGACCATAGGACACTGTGATGGTCATAAATGTGAACCAGTTGCCAAGTGCCCAAATCGCAATCATGTGACTGCGGGGATGCTGCAATGGTCGTGTGAGGACCGGTTGCAAGTTGGTTTTTTCAGCCCTGTCGTATGTCTGAACCATCACTAAACAAATTAAGTGAGGTCTACCTGTGTAAGCAAGTCTTCATCCTGTATCCTGAGGTCATCACTGCAGGCTGACTCTGACATCTCTCCATCAAAGGAGATTTAACGTGGTCAGGTTGGAAAGACACGACTATTTCTGTTATGGCCCCCAGATTTTAGACTAGCCAGTGAAGAATAATTATTGTTTGCTTGGACAAAGGAAACGTCTTTATTCCAGTCCCACTTACCCAGATTCTTCTAATTAAAACTTTTTAATTTTAATTTTAATTAATTTTTAATTTTTAATCTTTAATTTTAATTTTAATTAATTTAAAATTTTAATTTTTAAATAATTTTTAATTAAAACTGGGAGCCAGTTTGGTCTAGTGGTTAAGGCAACGAGCTAGAAACCAGGAGACTGAGAGTTCTAGTCCCGCCTTAGGCATGAAAGCCGGCTGGGTGACTTTGGGCCAGTCACTCTCTCTCAGCCCTAGGAAGGAGCCAATGGCAAACCAGGAGACTGTGAGTTCTAGTCCCGCCTTAGGCATGAAAGCTGGCTGGGTGACCTTGGGCCAGTCCCTCTCTCTCAGCCCTAGGAAGGAGCCAATGGCAAACCAGGAGACTGAGAGTTCTAGTCCCGCCTTAGGCATGAAAGCCAGCTGGGTGACTTTGGGCCAGTCACTCTCTCTCAGCCCTAGGAAGGAGCCAATGGCAAACCAGGAGACTGTGAGTTCTAGTCCCGCCTTAGGCATGAAAGCTGGCTGGGTGACCTTGGGCCAGTCCCTCGCTCTCAGCCCAACCCACCTCACAGGGTGGTTGTTGTGGGGAAAATAGGAGGAGGAAGGAGTATTTGGTATGTTCGCCGCCTTGAGTTATTTATAAAAATAATAAAGGTGGGATAGAAAATAAATAAATAAAATATTTGGTTGGCATTTATTTTCATGTGTTGTGGTGAAGAGCTTCACAAATCAACTTACTGTCATGTTGACTAAAGTAATTGCTTCTACAGTATTTTATAAATATTGTCATTTACAAATATTTTACTTACTTACTTCCAAAGCCTCTGGCAGCTTATAACATTATATAATAAATAATAAATAAGACCAAATTCATCATTAAAATTATGCAAAAAAAGAAAATATAAAAAAAAATACATGTCTGCCAAATTGAAACCTTCAATCACGGTGCATCTTCTCCTGTGCTAGATGCAACAATAAGGTCTTATCTGCTCTCCTGAAACCAATAAGGAAAGGAGGAGACTAGATATCCCTGGGGAAGGGAAGTCCAAAGTATGGGAGTGATGATTGAAATGCCCACCTCTGAAGTTTAATCAAATGGCATTCTCCCATAGATGGGTTGTTGTTTATTCGTTCAGTCGCTTCCAACTCTTTGTGACTTCATGGACCAGCCCACGCCAGAGCTTCCTGTCGGCTGTCGCCACCCCCAGCTCCCCCACGGTCAAGTCCGTCACCTCCAGAATATCATCCATCCATCTTGCCCTTGGTCGGCCCCTCTTCCTTTGGCCTTCCACTTTCCCTAGCATCAGCTTCTTCTCCAGGGTATCCTGTCTTCTCATTACGTGGCCAAAGTACTTCAGTTTTGTCTTTAACATCATTCTATCAAGTGAGCAGTCTGGCTTTATTTCCTGGAGTGTGGACTGGTTTGACCTTCTTGCAGTCCAAGGCACTCTCAGGATTTTCCTCCAACACCACAGTTCAAAAGCATCTATCTTCCTTCACTCAGCCTTCCTTATGGTCCAGCTCTCGCAGCCATAGGTTACCTATGATACATAGGTTACCTAGATGGGGCCTGGAGAGAATTAACCATGTTTGACCTGACTGGTTGGGCAGATGAATATGGGAGAAGGCGATCCCACAGATAACCAGACCTGGATCCATACAGGACCAGGAGCCATAGGTCTAGGAGGACATCCAAATTGGAGACCACCTCCAGTATGAGAGTACAACCCAATTTAGAGTCAAAGATGGTTTTCCATGGAATTGTTTGGTCCACAAATCCAAAGCAACACCATCTTGGAAGGATGCATTCTCATCCAGACCCTGACAGCCACCAGGAACTGGGTGTACATTTCTGTTGCCTTACCTGTTTGACCCATGGCTGACCCCCATGCCTTCCCTAGTGGTTTCATGAAAAGAAGATTGGAGGAAACAGAGACCCCTGAGGCATGCCAAAAAGTGGAGATCTGTGGGAAGCTCTTCCCCCATTGATGACTGGAACCAGCCCCTTAGGAAGGCGAACCACTGAAGAACAGTGTCCCCTATTCCAATCCTATGGAGTTGGTCCAGAAGGGTACCATGGTACAGAAAGCTGTGAGAGATCAAGGAGAACCAGGAGGGTAGCATTACCCTGAACACAGTCTCACCAAACGTTATCCAGAAGGGCAACCAGGGTAGTTCCATGGGGTAGATTTTTTAAAAAACAGAAAAGAGGGATAAAATTTATCTGGAAGTAAAGGAAATGGAACCATATCGTTGTCCAGGCTGGTGATTCAGAAAGAGACAAAGAGATGATGATTTTCATGGATGGGAGATTAAGCCCACCCCTTTCTTCAAAAAAATCTTAATCAGCCATCCCAACCCAGGACTCTCCTGTTCATTTGGACATAACTCCCTGCCATGCTATGCTGATGAGGAATTCAGATGAAATACAGCAGAGTGGAAGAACTTCCGGTTGGGGAAAGCTGGTGTTTATGGTTCGGTCAGTAGCTGTGACTGACTTTCCAACACCCTGACAGCAGGGCGGGGGAATGGATGGGAGCATCCAATTGAAGCCCTGTGCCTGTGCAGTCGCAACCGCCATCTTGACTTTTTCCACTAACCCCCCTTTGCAGATGCCTCTTCTCCACCCACTTTGTAGTCCCAAAGGTCTGAAAGACTTGTCAAATATTCTTGAGGAATGCCTGGCATTCTCTGACAGCCTAGGGCAAGGGTCGGAAATGGCGGCTCTTGAGCCAGATCTGGCTCTTTGGCCCCTCGGCTCTGGCTCTCTCTCTCTGTCTGCCGCCCGACATCCGGAAAGCCGGTCTCCGGAAGCAGCGCGAACCCTGGGGAAGAAACAGACGCTGATTGGTGGAGGCTCAGAAGGAAGGACGCCTCGACCAATCAGCGCACGCCAAAGGGGAGCAGAGAAGCGGGCTGAACAAGGCGAAGCCCGATTGGCCCTGCTTCCCAGAGGCGCGAAAAAAAGGCAGGCGCGGGGCCTCGCTCAGCTGCGCTGGGCTGTGAATCTGGACGAGCCGCCAGACCTGGAGCGCTTCCACGCACAGCTGAGCGAGGCCCCGCGCCGGTCTTTTTGGAGCGCTTCCGCGCGCAGCTGAGCGAGGCCCCGCGCCGGTCTTTTTGGAGCGCATTTCCACAGCCCAGCGCTCAGCTGCGCGCGGAAGCGCTCCAAAAAGACCGGCGCGGGGCCTTGCTCAGCTGCGTGCGGAAGCGCTCCAAAGACCGGCGCGGGGCCTCGCTCAGCTGCGCGCGGAAGCGCTCCAGGTCCGGCGGCTCGTCCAGCTTCACAGCCCAGCGCCAGCGCGCCCGGACCGGCTCAGAGACGCGCGCCGCCAGCAGCGCCTCCGCCTTGGCCAGCCTGCGCGCCTTGGAGAGCTGGGGTGCAGCGGGACGGGAGTGTCGCTGGCGGCCTGCGAGGACCGGCCATGGAAGGTGAGGGCAAGCGCAGCACAGCCCTGTATCTTACCCTTCCACGCGATTGGATCCCGCCCCCAAACCCCACTCCCTTCCGCGCGATTGGCTCCCGCCTGCAAACCCCGCCCCCTTCCACGCGATTGGCCCCCACCCGCAAACCCCGTCCCCTTCCACGCGATTGGCCCCCGCCCGCAAACCCCGCCCCCTGGCTCTCGAGCATTTCAAAATGTGCACGAGCATGTCAAAATGGCTCCCGGCATAAAAAGTTTGCCGACCCCTGGCCTAGGGAAGCTCAAGAATTAAGAGAATATTAAAATAATTGGAGCGGCTAATTAATTTTATCTAATTTCTATTAGCTACAGTACGTATGTATGCCTATGCATATAAGTACTTAACCCTTGTAATCTCATTGTATGTAATGAAATATTTTTCTTCCTTGTCCCTTCTAGTATGAGTTTTCTTAAAGTATTAACAGCAATGTTTTGTTAAAGAAAACAGCATCTATTAATAGTATGCATTACTAATAGACCCTTTATATTTAATCAAACTGGTCTATAAATGAGGAGGATGAGGATCGTGAGTCACTGATGTTCTTTCACTAATGTTCCCGCTCTCAAAGCCTCCCTAAAGCCTGACCACAGAAACAGATGGGAATCAGTGCAACCAGGATGAATTCATGGGGAACCTTGGGGGCATCACGAAAGGAACAGGGGCATGGAAAAAGTGAAAGTGAGGAGGATAATCTACAACAGCCTTTCTCAAACTTTTGACCCCGGAGGAACCTTTGAAATATTTTTCAGGCCTCGGGGAACCCCTGCACATTCAGGCTCAAAGATAGGTCAGAAGTTACAAAATTCTTATATTCGATTCCTGGGTAGGCCTGTCTACTGTATATCCATTAACAGTGTTCTTAAACTAAAAATAAAGAATGAAACTTACCTTTTTAATGTGAAGTTGCCTGAATTACAAAATAATTTTTTAAAATAAATCGTGATCTCCCAGGGAATCACTAGTGACCTCTCGCGGAACCCACGGAACCCTGGTGGAGAAACCCTGGTCTACACAATAGCCCGTTCACGCTTCAGTCATGAATGGCCAAATTATCACCCCTAACAAATTCCTATCAGCTTGATGCAAAGGTGGGACAGCAAATATTCGCTGGAAATGACAAGTAAGATATAACGAAGAAAAGCAGGATGGGTATTCTCAAGTCACTTGCAATTTATATCGTATCCAATTGCTTTAATTTTAGATCTGGCTTGGTCTGAGGATGGATAGATCTGCATTTCTATCTTACCTTTTCACATGACGTCATCCTAGGTGGGTGACATTCTAGTTTGCAGAAATCTGAACTTGTGACACATTCGGTAAATTTTTTGTCGGTTGCTAGAGAAATTTAGGCTCATTAGGGTTATTAAAAATTGATTTAAGCTGAGCTGTTCCTTTTAAGAACAGCCCTAAAACATGTTTAAACCCAGAGCGTCGTTAAAGCTCACTGGTTTCTGGATGCCCTTAAATGCTTTGCTAGAAAGTGAGAGAAGGCAACCTCTGTGCTTTCAGATCTGTTTTCTATACAGTCCTCCAATACATGAAGCAGCAACATGGATTCCTTCCTTAGCCAGCGCTATTAGCCTTTGGTTGTGCACGAGAGCAGAACGGAATGAGATCTGTGATTGCAACTAACAGTGAGCATTGAGCATTATGATAATTTCTTTCTTCAGGATCTCTAGGAAAAGTCTTTCAGAGACAGACTCTGGAGCCCTCTAAGTCTCAATACTGTCAAGTAAACTTTTTAAGTTCCTTTCAGAGAAGGGGACTTCATAGTTAAACGGATATAAACGAATGAGTGTTGGAATGCCCTGCAAGAACACAATCAAAGCATTTAGGAAACCTTTTCAGGATGTGTATCGGATGCTACTATATTTTGGGATTTCCAAATGATTCCTTTTTTTCCAAAACTGAATGGATGCACTGGTAATTCTCTATTTCTTAAAACATTTCTGTGTGGAAAGTCAGTTTTCCCACATCTATACCACTATCAACTTTTGAACTTTCCAAAAGCACCTTGATACACCACCATGGGGATCCAGTGTATGAGTTGTCTCTATAACATCACTTGGCACCTTCTCCTTGATCATTTCTGCAATAGATGAGCTCTTTAAAAACTGCAATGTTGTCGCTCTGTTGTTATTGTTGTGGTTCTTTAAAGCACAAATGGATGGGCTTTTAAACATTCCATTTAAATATTTAATGATTTTTAAGCCACAGGCATGTTTTGTGGATGGCCTAATGAAATATCTTAAGTAGATAAATAAACATTCCATTGCACCCAATTCTGCCCAGGGCCTCCATGTTCCCCAGTAGAGTTTTAGGATTTCTCACTGTTGACATCGTAGGAGAGCTCTGTTAGTTTATAGCGGCAATATACTGTAGCAATATATAGCCATATTAGACTATGATAGCAATCGGGTCATTGATGAAGTGAGCTAAAAAGGTAAAGGTAAAGGTTCCCCCTGCACATTTGTGCAGTCGTGTTCGACTCTAGGGGCCGGTGCTCATCTCCATTTGTTAGCTGAAGAGCCAGCATTGTCAGAAGACGCTTCCACGGTCATGTGGCCGGCATGACGCGCGCGGAACGCTGTTACCTACCCACCGAAGTGGTTCCTATTAATCTACTTGCATTTGCATGCTTTCGAATTGTTAGGTTGGCAAGAGCTGGGGCGAGTGCGGGAGCTCACTCCGTCACGCAGGGCAAGGGATTCTAACCTCCAAACTTGCGATCTTCCGATCGACAAGCCTGGCGTCTTACCCGCTGAGCCACATGAAGTGAGCTACATGAAGTGAGCTACAGCTCACCAAAGCTTTTGACTTTTAATAAAATGTGTTAGTTGGAAAAGGGGCTACCAGGTTCCTGATTTTTACTTCCCATTGTCGTAAATACAGTGGCACGCAATCTCTAATGTATATTTTGCTCAGGGATGTTCTTGTTACTTTGCTGATTTCTTTCCCCCTGACTTTAATCAGAACTTGATTGAAACAAGCAGAATCCTTAGGGTTCAAAATCAACGATTATAAGCAGAGCCTAATTTCAAGGAGATACCAAACAGCAGGCCATGAAGGAGATTCACCAGCCTTTTAGGGAAGGTAAGTTATTGACCAGAAACCACCAAGCCATCCAGCGGTACCCAGTTGACCCAGAATTCCAGTCACTGGGAAAGGTGAGTGGAAGAACCGTGACTTGGGCAGAAATAATTTATTTTGCTTTGCTGGCACAATAGCAGTTCCCTCACAGGGAATTTTCTAATGGGGAGAACTTGATTAAGACAGGACTTCTTGTAACTTAATGGTCCATCTAAAGGCAAAACTGAAGTACTTTGGCCACGTAATGAGAAGACAGGATACCCTGGAGAAGAGGCTGATGATGGGGAAAGTGGAGGGCAAAAGGAAGAGGGGCCGACCAAGGGCAAGATGGACGGATGGTATTCTGGAGGTGACGGACTCGACCGTGGGGGAGCTGGGGGTGGCGACGGCCGACAGGAAGCTCTGGCGTGGGCTGGTCCATGAAGTCATGAAGAGTCGGAAGCGACTGAACGAATAAACAACAACAATGGTCCATCAGTTCCTTTGCCAAATTTCACACTATTTTGGGTTTGTTTAGGAATCAGGACAGCATCTTCACCTCTGCCATGTCACGACTAATCAGCTGCAGAGGTTTAGACCATCTAGAATCATCACTGTACAAAAATGGGTTTCTCTCGGGTCCTGTTGTTATTTCACGAATACCCTGTCTTTTCTTTGAGAGCTCATGGCAGCAGGTGGACCTTTCCTAATTTTATCCACAACTAGCCATGAGTCAGAGTGAACCAAGGCCGGTCCTTAGTCACTCAGAGAGTTCCATGGTTGAATGGAGACTTGAACCCTGGTACAGGTTGACACCTTCGCCATCAGCCTACATCACTGTTTCTCAACCTTGGCAACTTTAAGATGCGTGGACTTCAACGCGTGAAGGTGAAGTCCACGCATCTTAAAGTTGCCAAGGTTGAGAAACACTGGCCTACCCTGTTCATGCAGAGAGTAATGGAGGAAACTCATCTGGGCCATAAACTTCAATCAACTGGACTGGTATGACAATCTAAGCCACCCACCTTTGGAAGTCGGTTACGATGGCTGATGTAGTTACCAACGTGATTACCCATCCTCTGCAAAAATGTAGCTGGAAAGTGCGATGGGCCATTTTTTTTTTTTTTTTAAAAAAAAGAAGATACTGTTGAATTGTTTTTTAAGAGTGTAAACTTGAGGACAGGGATTGTCTTATTATTCCGTGAGCAATTCTGGCAGTTTTCAAGCTGATAAATGGGATGTAAATGCTGCAGTTAAATCAATGCATTCTGATCTTCATGCCAGCCTCCAATTTTGTATCCCTGCCATAACCGAACACATGATACAGGAACGGACTTCAATCAACATTTGTGATGACTCTGGTTGGTGAAACCTTCCACTCTTGGCTGCTGCTGCTTCTCTTTCCTTGACATCAAGGCCATCGCTTGTCATTTAATCTCCCCATCTGCTGGGACACCCCCCGTTTCCTTTACATCGATGTCACGTCACATGATGGGGGCCATTTTTGATCAAAAAGAGTGATAAAGAGACATGATGCTCAAAGTATCAAAGGTGAAGAGAGAGAAGAGAACATAGGCAGCAGGAGCCATGCAAAACTGACCCACTCTTTTATGGGCCCCAAAGGGGGAGATTAAAAAAAAAAAACCTCAGGAAATGTTGCAGCAAATCAGAGTCCTAATTAGATGTCCCACTTGAGGGCTAGCATCCTAAAAATTCATCTTCCAGCCATTAATGTATCATCCGAATGGGGGTCCAGCCAAGGAGTGATGGATGGATGTTGTATCGGCATCACTGAATAAATGTACAAACGTTGTTTCATCCCTACCCTGTGAAATGACTCAACACAGGGAGTTCACACAACACTTTAGCATACCTCTGATTCATAAAGACGTACACATCTGGACCACCGTATTTATTTAGGAAGAAATGCTTGAGATGTCTTTTCATTTCTTTTTATTTAACTCCATAAATATTTTTTTCATAAGGCTCAGTGTCTTTACAACACTTTTTTTTTTAAAACACTGTTTTGATTTTTTTTAATACACACAACTCCGACATTTGTTTGACAGGGTCAAACAATCCAATAAAAATGAAAGAATAGAACTGGCAACTGAGGATTAGCTGGGTTACCCAAATCCTTTGCTTACTTGCTCAGACCGGTACAGCCTCCCCTTGTAAAAAACTTAGTATTCAGCCCCAAATTAAGATTTTTCTTCCCTCCCCTGCTTGCATTCCCTGGCATATGTTCCTCCATTCCAAGTGCAATTATGCTCCAACAAGCTCATTCTTATCTTCTCCAGGAAAGAAAAAGCCCAGTGGTGCCATGCAGAACTTACAATAGCTACTAAATATACATGTTCCCTGAAATGTAGCTGCAATGAAAAGGTAAGCATAAAGAGAACAAAATGAGAACCCAAAAGGATCACAAGTGTACTATCAATAACACTGAAAAGGACAGCTACTGTCCATCCAAAAACTGAAACAAATTTCAAATATATGCTTTTCTCTTTGTTTTTCCTCTATTCATTGTCTATTTACAACTGTTAGATGCACCTAGATTGATTCTTGCTCTGTTTTTGTTTTCCTTAAATTTTCAAAGAGGATGGGGAAGCAGAAATCTTGAAAAGAAAATCCTTTGTATCTGCAGTCAAGGGGAAATGTTTCATCGGTCTACAGACAGAGGGTAAAATCCCTGCCTCTGCATATAAAGTGTCGAGATTCTTCCTTTCTGCTAGAGGAATCAATCCCATGTACGGCCAACGTCCTCCTTCGATGGACGCCTCCTGCATGGCATCGCGTGACTCCAGACCAGCTTCCTCTCGGTTTGGCACAGGAATCTGAAGTCAATGTTCAACCAACATGCCCAGTTCTCTCTCCCCTTTGGTGCCCCCTCCCCAAATGCAATCAGATGAAGGCCTTCAAGGAACCAAGATGCTTCAGGGTCCCAACAGGTCTCCTGGTCCAGAATCCTGGGTCGCGGGGCAGCTGTTTGGATGCAGTTTTCCTTCGGTCCTGATAGCACCTTGTGTGGGAAGGAGGTGTGCTCCTGGATCCAGGAGGGGAGCGAGCGCATTTTCTTGCTTGGGAACAAATGCCAGCATCGGTCTTACCTTGCCAACGAGTCAGTAGAGCCCTTCCCCCTTCATTTTCCTTTACTCCCCCCTCCCCATTTTTAGAAAGAAGCTGCCAGTCCAACAAGCGGTTCTTGTCAGACCATGTTAATCTTGATTTATGACGTAACTAAGGTGGTGACGGTGGTGGTTTCCTTGTTTTTCCCCTAGGGTTGAATTTTTAGGAAGCATCTTCTCATAAAAACAATGGATGTTTCACTTTCACTCTCTGAGGCATAAAACAGCAAATGAACAGGCTTAACTAACACTCTTGGTAACTTCTCCTCCCCTCCCCTCCGATAAATAAATAGGCAAAGGAGTAAGAAAACAAAAATGCCCCCTGCATTGCTAACTTGTTCCCCCATTCCCTGGCCCTTTCCCTCTTCCACTTCTTTGTTTTCTTTCTCTTTCTTTCTCCATTTATAACAATGGAGGCTGCTCCATTCTTAAAGCATCTGCCCAACTCAACAGGTCAATGCATAAGGCAAATGTAAAAATGCAGTTGTAGAAAACTCAGGGTGGGTGTATCTTGGGTGTATTATAAAAAGGTGATGCAAAACATGTTCACTCCTTTGACCCTTTATCATAGGCTGACCTGAGATGGAAACAGGACCCTAACGCGTGCATGTCCTTGTGCCGGCACACTGGCACGTGCGCACGCCGGCACGCACATGCGCAGGCACGCATGCCGGCGTGCGCGCGCACAGGCATGCACGCTGGCACATGCGCGCCCTTCAAGAACGGGACAAAATTGAGTTTTTAAAGAAAAAGACGGTATGGTCCGGAAAAGGTAAAAAAACGGGATAGTCCCGTTCAAAACGGGACCTATGGTCAGCCTACTTTATCATTTATCTTGCTGAGAAAGCTGTATAAATATTGCTGTGGTTGGCTTAAATGCAGAATCAGCAAGAGCCAGGGAATCCCTCCAATTTAAAGGGGCAGCCAGGTTTTCCTGCTGTGCCTGTAAATCCACAAAAGGAACAGTGATCACCCCAGAATAAAAAGAAACGGGATGGGTTCACTTTCATTTTTCAAAGGATTTTTTTAAAAACCAAGTGCAAATCAGTAAACTCAAGCTACGTAAGGGAGGTACAGCATTGCTTAATGCAACCTGCCAGCATCTTCTTCACCATCTAAAAAAAGAGTACATTCCTTGGGGGCACAAAAATGGGACTGGGGGCTGCATGCAACCCCTTCCCCAATATATATTTTATGATCCAAGAGTCCTAGAGTGGGTGGGGCCAAATATTTGGATCATTTTATCCATTTGGGGCACAGCAGGAGAGTTAAGAGGCAAAATCCTTTAGACTGGTCGCTCCATGGCAGTGTTGCCCGTTTGCTGAGCAACGGCTACAACCTGGCCAATAATAATCCCGAAGCTGCTATGACTACCAGGTTCCTGACATTTCTTTGTCCAAAGGATGCTCATGAAATGGCAGCTTTGTTCAGATATGCAGCATTAACCTTCTTCCATCACATTACACCTTTACAATAAGAACAATGTTTTTGATTATGGAGCCAATGACCCCCGAAATATGAGCTTATTATTACAGGCTAATGGTGTGGTGGGATGTTAAGGTCTCTGGCCTCAATCTTAGGAGCAATGAAGTGGGCCAGGCCAGCAGGGTTCTGAGAATCAGTTTGGTGCTTAAGCTGGGATACGTGGACTTTCCTCAAATTCTTTGAAACTGTGCGGGAAATGGATCAAATCCCCCAAGAATGAAATGGGAATAACTTAATTTGGTTTCCTGGGGGATGGGGGCATCCTAGAGTAAAGAGAGGCAAATGCAATTAAAAAGGCTGCACCACCACCAGCCAAAGTCATACTTCCTTGCATAATAAAAAGTCATATAATCTCTCTTCCCACCCGCACTCAGATATAGTTGCTGGGTACTTCTGAGCTGCAATCCCTATTTTCCAGGGAATGTGCAGAGCAGAGCTGGCGTTCCTCTACCAACTGCATTCAAAGCAACATAAATATTAGTTGCACAGTACAGAGGGAGCATCAGATCAGAACCGAAGAATGGGAGGGGGGGGGCACAAATCACAGCTCATTCCAAACAACCAAAAAGAGCGAACTCTGAACATTCATTGCTGGCGAGGTAGTTGCTCCAGCCAAACACTTTCCAGAGGAGCAAATGTGAATCAATTCCATCCTTCTCTCCCTGGGTCTCTGACGGGCTCCATCCACGGCGCTCTGGGGGAATGGTATGTAGGGGAGGAAGGCGCTGAACACCCCCCCCCTGCACCCAGCCGCTTTTAGAAGAAGGTATCTACAAATAAAATCCCCAAAGAAATATACACCTCTCCGGCCCTGGATGGAACAGGTCAAAGGCGGAGCACGTGGCAAATATGAATCGTCCTGGGAGACCATTTCCGTAGCACAAAACTTCAAAAACAAATTTTAACAACATTTCCAAAGATGCCAAAATAAGGAAGGTTACATGATTTGAAGTACTTGGTGCTTCCTAGAATAATGCAGCAGATACTGTTCCCTAAAACAAGTATAACAAAAAATGTTTTTGGTCCTTCAAAATTTCATTCATATATATATGAACAATATATATATATATATATTGTTATATATATATATTGTTTCAACAGTGCTTCTCCAAAAAAGGTCCATCTATAAATATATTTTTATTTATTTTTTAATTTTTTTAAATTTATTTTAAAACTCTCCCTCTCACTCTATATATTATTTTTTGAATGGCGTTAACCTGCTGAAGTTTTGCCAGAACGGTGACTGGCTGCGTTTGGGTTCGGTGAATTCATAGACCTGTGGTTGGGCTATGCCATCAGTTACCAAGTATTGTCCCTGATTTAGTGGATCCTGGGGTGGTGGATATGCTGGAGGAACAGATCGGGAGTAGCCCACGCCTGAATGGAAAGTGGAGAAACAGGAGAGGGAGGGAGGATGGGGAAGGAGAAGAAAAAGAGGTCCATCACAATGCAAAGATTAAATGGAGACACCAATTCATCTTTCCCAATTCCCCAAATTTGGCCATAGAGGGATGCAGTAGGATCTGGCATGGGCACCCTCTCTATTCCTGTTGGCAGAGAACCATGTCCTTTTCCTGAATTTGAGTGTGGCGTCTTCAAGGAGGTTCCAACCCAGACTGCAAAGATGTCCCTGCCAGACTCAAAGCAGCTTTGCCCACTCTTGGACCCAAATATTGCGCACTCCTGTCCCATATGCCCACAGCTCCTCCAAAATTTGCCACTGACTTACCACTTTTAATGTGACAAAGGTGGGGAATTATTTAAACAACCAAATATGATATAATATCAATGAAAAGATATGCCAATGCCAACTAAATTGACATTAAATCAAATCTTGTTTTTGTCTTGGCCACACCTATTTCTTGGTTTCTGGTCCCATGCATTTCTGGGAATGGCATCCCCAGCACACCACTGAAATCCAACAATGGTACTTTTGGTTGTTGTGGGTTTTCCGGGCTGTGTGGCCGTGTTCTGGCAGATTTGGTTCCTAACGTTTCGCCAGTCGCTGTGGCTGGCATCTTCAGAGGACAGGAGCACAGCTAGAAGATTCTCTCTGCCCAAGTGGAGAGTGTGTGTTCCTGCTGGTGTTTATAGCTGCTGAGAGGGTGTGTGTCTTCTGTGGGTCATTTACAAGAGATTAGGAGAGGGTTCTTTGTGGTGAACACACCCCCTAATCACCACAAAGAACCCTCTCCTAATCTCTTGTAAATGACCCACAGAAGACACACACCCTCTCAGCAGCTATAAACACCAGCAGAAACACACAGTCTCCACTTGGGCACAGAGAGAATCTTCTAGCTGTGCTCCTGTCCTCTGAAGATGCCAGCCACAGCTACTGGCAAAACGTTAGGAACCAAAACTGCCAGAACACAGCCACACAGCCCGGAAAACCCACAACAACCATCGGATTCCGGCCGTGAAAGCCTTCGACTAAATGGTACTTTTACTTTGGACCTCAAGAGATGGCATATTCTCCTCTCCTACATTCAAGAAACAAAACCCATAGAAGCAAACACCAGTATGGTTCTTAGTGACTCCTGTTGAATTATATCCTTCATAAGCTGCCTTATACCAAAACAGATCATTAGTCCAATAGCAGTGATTGTCTAAGAAACCCTGTAGGAACCTTTTGAGATGCTGAGATTGAACTAACATTGTTTTATGCAAACCCTGTGCTCACTGAGCAGTGGTCCTGCTAAGCCTAAATGAAGAACCAGACATCATGGAACATAATAAAGGAAGTTAATTACTAATAAATATGAAAGAAGGCACCCAAGCCAATCATCCATGAAACAGACATACAGACAAACCTTATGCATTCACACTACAGCTCCAAAAGGGGACATTTCCTGAATGTGTTCTTTTCCAGCAAAGGGGAGATATTCTAAATCTAAATTCTTGGAAATCTAAGAAATCGAAGCTCCTGTTTCCTGTCGAGACTCCCCAAAGAATGTATTTGAAAAGATGGTATGTGTAAAAAATTTGGGGGTTCACTGACCCATATAATGTAGCCATGTGATCATTTGGTATCTTTTTGGGATAGTGTGTTAATGTGTATAAACAGATCTATGGGGAAAATCTTTAAAAGTTAAAGATTATGTTAAAGATTATGTTAAAGGTTATAATTCAACATGTATACCAAAGCTTTGGAATTTGATTGTTTATCAGGAATTATGGTTGTATTGAACATGGGGGTGGCTCGAAGAATCATATTGAGAAATTGAGAAAGTGATTATTTCCAGATGTTAAGGAATGGTTGTCAGAAATTGTGATTCCTCTGTTTTGGAAGAGGCAGTATTTTCTACTAACCAAAGAATGCAACAGTATGTGTTACTATGGCAGAGATTTTGTGATATTTTACAATAATATTTTGTACTGTTCATATTACAGTAGTGTATTCATTAGTCAACCACTGACTATTGATAAATATAAAATATAAGAATTTTTCCTCTTGTTACTACTTTTCTCTCTTAGTTTGCATTTTTAGTTTGTTGAAGGTTGTCTGTTTTCTTTTTAAAAGTTTAAAGATTGTTTCGTCAATCCTGTTGAATCAGACTGGGAAAAAACTTGAATTCTACATTATGTCCCCAGAGTGGTCTGCCAGACACACTTGGGAAGCAAAATGTCAGTTCATTTCCCTGCAACTGCATTGACAGACTTTATGCCTCCATTGTGGAGATCAGACATAGCCAATTTGACAAGTTGGCACTAATGATCTTATTCCCCGGGAATTTTTCTAGTCCCGTGAAAGCCACCCAAGATGTTGGCCACTACATCCAGTGGTTTGTTGTTGTTCAGTCGTTTAGTCGTGTCCGACTCTTCATGACCTCATGGACCTTAGCACGCCAGGCCTTCCTGTCCTCCACTGCCTCCAGGAGTTTACTCAAGTTCATGTTTGTTGCATCAGTGATGCTGTCTAACCATCTCATCCTCTGCCGTCCCCTTCTCCTTTTGCCTTCAGTCTTTCCCAGCATCGGGGTCTTTTCCAGGGAGTCCTCTCTTCGCATTAGGTGGCCAAAGTATTTGAGCTTTAGCTTCAGTATCTGTCCTTCCAACAAGCAGTCAGGGTTGATTTCCTTCAGGATTGACATCCAGTGGTAGCAGATTCCATTTATTATCTATGCACTGAACCCTAGTTGATCTGGTTAATGAATCACAGGGGAACTACAGTGGGGAAGTTCATGACTCATTACTTGAGGGCCTCCAAGGTGCACCTTGTTGTCCCACTTAGCCTTTCATCTAATCTATTCCTGGCATTTGTGTCCCCTTCTTTCCTTTCATTCTATTCAGGCCTCCTTGATGTTTGAAGCAAACAGTTAGCTAACCATTTCTGCCTAATTGTCAATTGCTCATCAAGCTTTGAATGCTTTAGAGACACGTGGTACCACCTCTCCCGAAATAAGTGGAAAATAGGGCTTTCAGGTTCCTCTTGGTTAGATCACCTCTTGCACTTCTGCTTCACCCCTTAATCTTGCTATCTTTGTTCTTTCTTGCCTCAAGAACCCTGACATCAAAAACCAAACAGACAAAAGAAAAAAAAGGTTTCATTCTCCAGACAGGAGGCAAAAGAATTCTCTGTGAAGAATTCTTTTAAGGGATGTAATAGACAATTTCGGGGGGGGGGGGGGGGAAATCCCACAGGAACAAAGGTCTTGCTGGAGGAGAGATTATGTTCAAATGCTGCTGTATTTTTAACTTACAGGTTTTTGCAGACAAGGTACAAATTAGCAGAATTCTGGACTGAATCATGCGAGATGGCAGGGCTGTTCTTGGTTTATTTGTAATTTCATTTTCAGTCAATGTACTAGACCAAGACCCACCATCATTCTAAGCTTTGTGCAGGAGTTTCCTACATTCAAGGAAGGAATGTGCTTGTTCCATTAAGTAACAGGTTTAAGGTTTAAATAGTTATTTAAAGGGTCTTCATAACAACTCATAGGCACAATGAAGAAGAACCCGTAGTTCCTTAAATGGCCCTCAAGGACTTCAGGTGGCACAACAGTGATGTGGTAACCATATTAAGGGAGCGTGGCTGATATTTTGGTCCTCTTCACTGCAAGTCTTGAGGTTGCAGTAGGAGTAGTGAAATAGGCGTGTTAAGACTAGCAGAGGCTTAGTTTTCATATTTTATTTCGTATTTTAAGAAGGAATTAAAAAAATAATAAAAATTGCAATCCTGTAATTCAGCAATTCGCTACTGAATATTGATGCTAGGCTTACAAGGCAGCTGCAAGGAAGGCATGGAGAGAGGATAACTTGCATGTGGCTTGGAGGGCTAGAATTTGCCCATTCTTGATTTAAAGATGAAGTCATTTATCACATCACAAGCTTTGTTGGACTAGAAGCAGAATTCAGGAAGCTGCCTCTAGGTTGTAAATGTGGATGCCCCAATGTTGGGCTGCAATCCTATGAGTTAAGGTCAGGGGTCAATGGAAACTCTGGATCTCCCTCCCTCTTGGTAAGGACAGATATAGAAGTCTTGGAAGTCTTCCTTGGATGTCTTCCTTGGATGCGACAGTGTCCTCACCAGAGGCAAAACAAAAGGACCAAGGGAAGACATGTCTGTTGAGAAACATGGGTTCATTCTCCAGGTATGCTCCAGGAACAGGGCATGAAGAACGTCCTACTCAGTGGAGGCAGAGAAAGAGAGTTCTAAAACAGAGGTGTGGGGAATGGAAGGATGGAATCCTCTCTCCTGGTGCTATGAATATGGTTTAAGTAGTGGCAGTTTTTCTACCACAGATAGCAGGAAGAATCTTTTTGTTGTTGTTCAGTCGTTTAGTTGTGTCCGACTCTTCGTGACCCCATTGACCATAGCACGCCAGGCCTTCCTGTCCTCCACTGTCTCCCGGAGTTTACTCAAAGTCATGTTGATTACATCGGTGATGCTATCTAACCATCTCATCCTCTGCCGTCCCCTTCTCCTTTTGCCTTCAGTCTTTCCCAGCATCAGGGTCTTTTCCAGGGAGTCCTCTCTTCGCATTAGGTGGCCAAAGTAGTAGTATCCTTTCCCGAAAGAGCAGAACCCTGATACCAAAAAGCACATGGCAATCTGCAAGCTATCTACATACATTAACCGTTCCCAGGCTGAGAAAGGATGTTTTAGAGCCAGGCACAGGACAGATTCACCAAAAACTCAATCACAGAATTTGTCTGCCCAGGTGACTCTGAAGAACTGGAAACATGCATTGTTTCATTGCAATTTTTATGGGGTCTGCACAAAGATTGTATACTACCCCTGCTCTGAATGTTAAGGGAGATGGATAGAATAGTAGAGTAATCTACTTCTTTCAGACTCCAAGCATACTACCACCAGCAGAGTTATCAAATTTTTGTGGCTGCAGTGAAAATACGGCAACAATGAGTGCAAACATGATGAATTTGCCAGTCTGGACTAATGTTATTAATTTATTAATTTTGTCTTTCTGGCTTTATTTTCTTCGATATGCTGATCTTTGATCATCATAATACATTTGATTTGTATTGAATAATTTGCATACTAAAATATTAAAAAAATCCACCATTTGACTTCACGCCATTGGATTCACCCAAGCTGAAAAACCAAGAATGGCTTCTCTGAAAGGCAATTCCCAATCCTGCAAAAACAGCTAGGGCTGCTCAAGGAAGGAATGCGAAGCTGGTGGTGATGGAAATCAATTAATGTATATTCAAAGAAGCCTAGTTCAATAAGATGCCACCATTTTCCAAGGGGTCCACAGAGATACTGAGATAATCAGAGAGCAATTGCTAAGTTAAGCAAAATAAATGCAATTAAGCACTCAATATTTCTCTGGATGAAGGTGTAAAGCAGTCTTACCTATCAGATGCCCTTAAGAAGTGTGGGACTCCATCTCCCATCAATCTTAGCTAGCAATTTGCAACATTTACCAAAGATCAAGGGGATTGTTGTCCATTATGTCTACAGAGCAGTGTGTTGTAGAAAACTGGTCTGAAGTCAACTGGCAACCTGCATTGTGTGTTGGGCCATTTGAATTTCGTTAGGCAAAATCTAGGTTTGCTCCCAACCCATTCTGAACCTCTTTCTGAATGTGAGCCTTCTTCTGATATGAGACTCTTGTGCCTTCTTCGTCAGTGGAACTATTCTGTAGAAGGCTACAGATCAGAAAAGGACAAGTTTGGGCATCTGAACTCACATTTAAGATGATTTTGTGGGTTCAGGTGACACACATGGATCAGGGTAGCATCTTATTTTCCTTTTGTTTTGGAAGGAATGGGCGAGTTTTTTCTTTTGTTTTTTTAAAAAAACAGTTAACCCAGTTTTTTATTTTACTCTGCTGCAGGAATGGTTTCACTTGAGGGCCATGCAGGGTTTATGTGGTATGTTGATGCTTGTGGTCCAAAACTGGAAGGTTTCAGGGGGTTGAAGAGGTAAAATGGGCACCTTAAGACCTTAAGGTGCCCACATTGCTCTTCAACCTCCACCCCCCAAATAAAAAAGGCTGCCCCTCATTGTGGGCCTGATGCCATTTGTACACCCCTTCTCCAGAGCTCCATGTGTTTCAAAGCAGGAGGAAACCACATCACTACCTTTTGATTACTCAGCCAAGTGTAGCCAAGCCATGGCACAATTAGAGGATCTCTGTTGACCAGATCAGAAAGACTTGATTCCCAAATTTGCTAGCCCAACTAGCTAGACAGACAAACACTGAGACAGACAGATATTTAGAGGGTGTGTGACTGATGGAAGCCTTGCTGGGTCTTAAAGCTGGAGTGTAATTTAATGCAGGGAGCTTTATTTGCCTGTCAAAGATTGCAGGTTCTTTCATTAAAAGGGATCGGGTGGCTGTCTGATCTCTTGTTGGGAGCTTGGGCGAGCCACAGCCACGCCTGATTCTCACAAATACTGAGCTTGACTGCCCAGTCACCTGCTCTGCTGTAAGGCAGCTTCTGACGTCTTCACCTGCCCTGCAGAAGATGAGCAACTCTTGTTTGTTTGTTCATCTCTTCCGCTGGGTTTCTCACAGTATAAACAGTTCAAGGACTGGTGAATTCAGTTTATTTATTTACTTCTGGATTTATGTCCTGCCATTTGGACAGAAGGACAGGGTGACCTGCACATCACTCCCTTCTCCTATACCCCCCCCCCCAATATCAGTTGTAGGAAGTAGGCATGGCTGAGGGGGATTCGAACCTACCGTAGATCTTCTCACTCCTAGTCCAACACTTTCACCACTACACCATCCTGGCTCTTGGGCTGAGAGGGGGCACTGGCCCAAAGTCACTCAAGGAGCTTCCATGGCTTGGGGACTAGGACCTGGGTCTCCTCACTCCTAGTCCAACATCTTCACCACCACACCACTGAGTACAGGTGCTTTCCTATACATTTATGCACACTGTAACAATTATCTATGATAAAAAATATGGATCTAGGGCAGCCTTCTCCAACCTGGCCTTCTCCAGATGCAGTGGCCCTACAAGCCCTAGAATCTCCCCCCCAAAAAAAAACAACAACAACAACATGGAAACTGAAGTCTCAACCTCACATTTGGAAGGCACCAAATTGGGCCAAGTTGTGACTCAGTAGCGCCCCCACCAGCCCACCCATGCTCAGTAGTGCCCAGGGTCCCTGCCGGCCCGCCCACACTCACCCACCTGCCCGCAGTTCTTGCCCGCTGGCCTGCTTGTCTAGGACTCCAGTTACATGTGGTCCTCTCTTAATGACGCATGCGATCTCTGGGTTACGACGGCAACTGGACTGCTGGGACTGCCATCGCTAAGCGATGTGGTCATGTGCCATCACGCTTTATAACCGCATCACTTAGTGACAGAAATTCCAGGCCCAATTGCCGTCATAACCTGAGGACTACCTATAGGCACTAAAACATACACAGGTGAAAGGAAAGGACAGGGAAAGGGAGACGGCATTGGGGGCTGCGGGGAGGAAGAACAGTAGGGCAAAAATGGAGATCTTGGCCAGCTGCCTTCCACTCACTGCACACAGCACATGGAGGTAGTTACCTTTCTGCTTACTGACTTTTCTTACGGTCATGGCTGCTTGTCGTTTCTGATTCTCAGAAATTTCAAAGCCTGGGGATGGAAGAGGGGGGAAGAGTGAACATGCTGGAGTTGCAGAAATCTAGCCCCCTTCTCGAAGTGGACTTCTTGGACTTAAGGCAAAGGCTTGAAGAGACAGATCAATCCAGCATGCCTGATATCACCCCTCCCCCCCTCTCTCTCCCCCCCCCCATGCATTTTGTACACACAGTTTTGTATGCACTCTTTTTGTAGATAGCCACACTGTTTGCAAGTCACTTTTCTAATATAAATCTTTTTGCTACACAGTTTTGGTGCAGGATTTTTTCCTCCGGTGCACTGCTTTTTGATATCTATACTTCCTAGGCATGCTTTTGATTTGTGTCCTATCTTGCAAAATTGAATGTTGCCATTAGTACACAAATGCTGGAACGCCACCCTCTACTCCTACCATCATTCCACCAACTCTCTCTTCTCCATAGTTTATAGAGCCCATGCTCCTTCATCAAATGACACGGGAACTGGCAGATATGAGGATATCACATACTGCCGCACTCCGGTTCATGTACTAACTGCTTTGGGAATTGCAAAGTGGGTAAGTTTTTATTAAAATGCAAACCGAAGGAGTTTCTCTTCCAATCCTGTCAGTTTGACATGTACACACCCCTTTAATAGAAAATCAGCCCCATGTTCTGATGTAAAATGCCTGCCAACCACATGACTGCTGCTTCCAAACTTTGGGCCCTTTAGACATGTGGGACTGAATCCTTAAGACTTCCCATCAGCGTGGCATGATGGCTGGGAATTTTAGGAGCCCCAACACATCTTGGAGGCTCTGCCTTGGGAAAGGTTGAAGAGAGACAATGCCGCCCTACTCATTGAAAGGCGTCAAGCAAAAGATTGCTACTTTCTTCCAAGCCCCTCGCTCCACTCTGTCCTACAGTTCAGTCATGTTGCTCCTTCGAAGGCAGCACAAGCTTTTCCTTCAACTGGAGTCCACGGTTTTCTACGTGAAGAGAGGCAGATTCAGGAACTAGGGTAGGCTTGGCGTTTCTAGACTGCAAGGAAAAACACACGGTTGCAGTTCCCCATTCCAAGTAATAAGAAAGGGATAGTGCAACCTGTTGCTTCTTCTTTCTTTCAGGAGATTCCAGACGGGTTTGGGAGCCAATGTGCACGTAGTGCAGCAAGAGGCCAACGTTCAATATCTGGCCAGAAGGGAAGAAGGATTTCTGACCCTTAGACCCCTCTGCTTAGAACCTCGTGTCTTACCTATCTTCTCATCTTCTTGTACCATCTTTCGCTCCTCCCGGAAAGCTCTGAGCCAGCGCAATTTCTCCTCCAGCTTCTTAGCAAAAAATAAGTGCATTTCCTCAGTCTCCTTATTGTGTAGTTTGAAAGCATTCTTCATGCTGACATTGAAGTCATCGTCCCTCCCATCTTCAATATCCAAAACCTCATAGCGGTCCATATCAATCCGTCCTTTGTAGTACAAGATGTCTCTTCTTATCAGATCCTGCATGGAAATGAACATTACAAAAATGGCCATTCAAAATTGGGTCACGTTTAAAATTCTGTTTTTATCTCCTCAGGAGAATTTAATGCGATCGCTGGCATACAAAAGCTATTCATTAAGATTGCTAGGATTTCAACTCTTCTTGAGCATCGTTGAAACTTCTCAACTTTTCTGCTTGAGTCTGGGGAAAGAGATATAACTCTAGCAGTCCCCAAGATCTGTTGCAGATTAATACTGGCTGGTAGTTTCTCTCTGAAATCCCACAAGAAGTTCAGAAATCCATTTGCCAGGGATGAGTCCCCCCCCCCAGCGATTAGGAAGCAGGTTACCAGGGGTGGATCTACTATGAAACTAATGAGGCTTAAGCTTCAGGGCCCCTAATCCCGGAGGGACCCCAGAGACTGTATGAGAAGGGTTTTTTTAAAAAATAATAATAATATTAATAATATAGTGTAATTCAATACAAAATAATAGTTAAAATAAAAATTAAAAGGTTATTAAAGTATCATGTAGGCTAGCCGTACAGTAAATGAAAAACGTTCAAATGAAGGATGTTTCATTCTAAATATATTTAATATAAAATAATTATAAATAATTTAAACACTATAAACATTGACGACAGAAATTAAAACTTTTATTAAAATTATTGATCTCCGGCTTGTAGTGGAACAACCCCACTGCAGAAGATAACAGTGGTTACCCGGACCTCGTCACTGGTTGCAAAGGGGGCCCCATAACAGTTCAAGCTTCAGGGCCCCAAAAATGTAGATCATAGGTAGATAAAAATAGAAATATATCAAATAAATGAGAGAAGAAGCTCCCACTATCTCAAGCTTTCTCTGTATGTTGGATGATGTGGGTAAAGAGAATGATGGAGGCCACCAGTTACGGACAGCTGGTACATTAGCAAGCCAAATCTTACTTCAACTTTCCTTAGCCTTAGCTAACCCAAATTTCTTCCATTCTCATTTTATTTTTCCTCGAAGAATTCTTCCTCTACTTGGCGTTCGTTCTTGAGTATCCTCACTTCCTGCTCACCCCTTCTATGTACCTGCATCACCAGGTTGCACAGACTTGTGAGCGGGTGCCCTATGCCTTACTCAACCTGGCACTCTCCAAACGTGCTGGACTACAATTCCCATCAAGCCCAATTGGCAACGGTGAATCAGAAAAGGCTGCTCTACCAGGATGCACAGAAATTGCAACTTCCTCTGATTCAGTGAGCTGAGAGGGAGAATCGCACTTCCAACAAATGTTCCTGAGCCCGGTGAGGAAGAGGCGTGCAAGGCTAGTCCCCCCTGCAAGCAATGCTTTCGCCTTGTTGCCACAGTTGGGAAGTAGAAGGAAAGTAATTAGCAAGGAGATCTGATCTAGGGAGGACAAACTCCCCAAGGTCTTTTTAAAAAATTATTTCACCTGAGCACACCAACAATGACAAACTATCCCACTCATCTCTTGAGGATTCTCAGAGAAAATCCAGAAATAAACTACATGCCTATGATGGCTCAGTGGTTAAGACGCCAGGTTTGTTGATTGGAAGGTCGGCGGTTCGAGACCCAAGCGCCGCGTGACGGAGTGAGCTCCCGCACTTGCCCCAGCTCTTGCCAACCTAGCAATTCGAAAGCATGCAAATGCAAGTAGATGAATAGGTACCACTTCGGTGGGAAGGTAACAGCGTTCTGTGTGCATCATGCCAGCCACATGACCACAGAAGCGTCTTCGGACAGCTCTGGCTCTTCGGCTAACAAACGGAGATGAGCACCGGCCCCTAGAATTGGACACGACTGTGCAGGGGAAAACGTTTACCTTTACCTTATGATGTGGCATTGGCTTATCTACTTTGGCTCTTCCTTTCTGGCAACGGAAGGCAGCCTTCCTCAATGTGGTGAGCTCCAGATGTGTGGCATTTTTGATGCCCATGCTCCCATTAGGATAAGAACTGCAGGCCAACCATGGGGGAAGGCTTTAAACTGTAATCCTGCTTTAAGCTTTTTATCAAATGACAGGGGTGACGAGAAGCAAAATCCAACATATTTGAAAGGCAGTAAGTTGGGGGCAATGCAGCGCTTTGGACTTAATCTCCAAGCGGCTTCAGGACATGCGGCAGTATGAACAGAGCCCCTATCCGCGATGCCCCCAATCCCAGGATAAGATGCAGCTGTTTAAGGTCCTGTGAACAGCTGCTGCATTTACATTCGCACCTGCTCTGAGGCAATCTTTTGGAAACCTTCAAAGTGCTGGACGGTCATACCATGCCGAGGAAGCTGAGCCAGTATTTTAAAAAATATATTCTGTTTAAGAGCAGCTAGATGAGCCGAGCATAACATCGCACCTACTCATGTTTGAGACTGCCTGAGCCATCAACCTAGCTAGCTATTCATTCCAGCTGGACAAATATGGAGCTCTGTAAATATTCAGAGTGTTCCTACCGAAGAGTATAATGCAGGTGTTTGAGAATACAAGTTAGGTGTACAAGTTTTAGTTTTATCTTCCAAACATAAGAAACCTTCACCATTTCCCACAAACTAATTTCTGAATAGAGCCAATTTGGTTAAGGCACCAGGCTAGATCCCGGGAGGCCCTGAGTTCTAGTCCCACCTTAGGCACAAAGCCAGCCGGGCAACCCTGGGCCAGTCCCTCTCTCTCAGCCCCAGGAAGGAGGCAACGGCAAACCACTTCTGAAAAAAACCTGCCAGGAAAACGGCAGGGACTTGTCCAGGCAGTCTCCGAGAATCGGACATGATGGAATGGATTAAAAAAAAAATTCTGAATAGCTTCGGTGACACAACAAAGAGGTTGCACGGTATAAATCATTTATATGGACCAGTCTTGAAAAGACAGTTCATCAACAGCACAAACCCTGATTTTATAAAAGACCCAACTTTATAACGAGAAGCACATCATTACCCTTTGAAATTTAAATAGCCAATTTAATGAGAACTGAAACAAAGCTGTGTTTTACAAGAGGAGTCATAAAGTCATAAATAAATGGTTGGCTTCCTGGTGCTGATCTCAGAATTCCTCAAGCAGGAAGGAGTTGAAGTTTCTTGTCATATTTTTTTGTTATGTCTTGAAAAAAAAGGGGGCACTATTAAGAGAAGTGTCACATTGAAATATTAAATGTTTGTAGTAGAAATTAGAAATAAAAACAGAGCAAACATCAACACAATTTAATAGTGAGTTGTACGGCAGAGACTTCAGCCAAGATTAATTTTATATAAGTTTACTTAGACAGAGAGACTCATTTGGAACAGCTGGTGCTAGACCCAGGGACTTCTTTTTAAAAAGGATCTTATATGGCAAAGTTGTGTGAGCAGCTGACATAGGGATACAGCAGATGGTCCCCTGATCTAGGTGAGTCCCAGGGGGCTGAACATGCAGTCAACTGACTTAATCAAGACTTCAAGGGGTGAGTCAGGATTTAGAGAGAGAGAGAAATTATGGCCAAAGAGAGGGGAAAATGAACTGAAGCGAGGCTCCGTGGAGGTTTAAAAGTGCCAATGGTACCGGGGTGGGGAACTTCTAGACCGCCTGCTGTTGCTGCATTGTCATTCCCAACATCAGTCACCATTGGCCATGCTGGCTGAAGCTTCTGGGGAGGTCCACCAGTTCCCCATCCCTGGGAAAGAAAGAAATGGGAAGCTAGGCAAGGGGCTTTGGGTCATCCTTCCCAGGTAGACCAGACAGGAAACACGACCAGACGAGCTACTTCTACTTTATTGTAAGGCTACATTAACAGAATCTTGCAAGTCTGAAAGTACAAATCTCCCGCCGTCACTTTTACAGCCCAAGAAACTGGGGAGGGTCCCTTCTGAGCCTTTTGCCCCACCCGTTATGCAGCTGCGGGCTATGCCGTCTCTTATCTGACGTTCCCTAGGCAGCATCTCTTGGCCCCATCTCTCAAGGCCTTTCTCACCCCTGGAGCTCCCACAGGCCTGGCTAGTCTCCCCCCCTCCCATTGACACAAAAGAGAAAGAGAAAAAAAGAAGGAGAAGGTGTGTCAGCCCTCCCAGGTAAATCAGACAGGAAACACCACCAGATGAGCTAATTCTACTTTACTGTAAGGCTACGTTAACAGAAACTTGCAAGTCTGAAAGTACAAATCTCCCGCTGTCTCTTTTACAGTCTGAGAAGTGAGGGAGGATCCTTTCTGAGTGTCTTTCTCTTCCCGTTATGCAGCTGCAGGCTCCTCTGCTCTTATCTGATCAATCCCTAGGCAGCATCTCTTCCCCTCGTCCTTTGAGGTTATTCCCACATACCATTACACATTGGGAGAAGTCAAATGGGGCAGGGATTGTAGCTAATGACCTCTCTACATCTAGAGCAGTGTTATTCAAACTTGGCAACTTTAAGATGTGTGGACTTCGAGAGGGTAAAATATAAATGCATTTATAACCACTGTCAAAAAGATTGGGAGCCACTTGTTTATAGTGTTTTCTTTTTTTTCTTTCTTCTCCTTTTTTCTTTTTTACTTATCCACTATTCCTTCTTATTTTGTTTCTTTTCTAATATTTGTATTGTTTTTATCTTGTTAAAAATTTCTTCAATGAAAATCATATTTAAAAAAATGTGTCTTCAAGTCCCAGAATTCTAGGACTTGAAGTCCACACATCTTAAAGTCGCCAAGTTTGAGAAACACTGATTCAGAGGGTCCCAGGCTGTAGAAGACGTATCTGTGAATACAAAGTGTAATGGAGGACATTGGACTCAAAAGAGAAGATGAGCATTTGCAGTCTGTATATACTAAATTTGTGAAAATGGAGACTTAAGGAAGACTAGGTGTACTTGATACTTAGAAGCACAGCACAGCCCATTTCTGCATTCATCCTATTGCTTTACAAATAGTTCCTATATTGCACATCTAAATACTATTTAAATAATACCCACAGTGGAAAATTGGATTATAAACTTGATGGAGCTTGTGGAAATGGCAAAGCTGATCAGTTTGGTCAGGGGGAAAAAAATGATTTTTTTTTTTACTTTTTTGAAAGACTGGAAACCTTATATGGGCTTTTTGTTGAAAGAAGAAAAGACAGAACTGGTGATTTATGGATCGGGGGATTAGAAAGGGTTAAAGAGGGAGGGGAAAGAGTAAGATGGCAATTACTCAATAGAGTTTTACTTTGTTTTTCTCCTTTTAAATTTTGCTGGTCATTGACCGAATAAATATTATTACATTGTATTGCATTCTCTCACTAGAAAGAAGGGCGGAAGTCAAAATCCCATGTTTTCTTTCTTTTTATCACTTCTTTTTTTTCTTGTTTCCTATCTTTTTTTCTTTTCATTTTTTAATACTTTTATTGTATTGTTAAATTCTAATAAAATATCAAAAATATTGTTTAAATAAGACACTTCTGAATTCATTTTGATTTCAGAACTCTGAGCATTTGTCCTTTAGAAGAACAAATGCTTTAAAAGGCAAACACATTCTGGTACAAGCCAAGAACTGCCTCACACCTCTCAAAAACTGGCAGAATCTGATGGATGCCTGAGTTCCAGCCCAAGCCTTCACTTGAGATGTGCATATCTGCTGGCATCTTTATCAGGAGTGGCAGGACCAACAACATGGATGAGCATATTCATGGACATGGCTTAAGATGGAGTGGCAAGGAAGGATTAGGTGTAGCTGCTGCTTCAGTTTCATGCCCTGCTTATGGAATAGGCTGTGATTGTTTCTGAAAGCTCTTTGTGACCAGCCAGTTTTGCATTCATGTTGGATGTCTAGAATTGAATGCTGGCTGATGGAACTCTCTGAGGCGGTGTTTCTCAACCTTGGCTGCTTTAAGCTGTGTGGACTTCGACTCCCAGAATTCCCCAGGCAGCATGGTTGTGGTCCACACAACTTAAAGCAGCCAAGGTTGAGAAACACTGTTCTGAGGTGCTGAACCATGGGATGGCTGTCAGAGATGGCTTAAGTTGGATTCCTGCATTGAACAGCTCCTTCCACATCTATTGATCTGTAACTGATATTCTAACGTTCTTCATTCTCTGTTTAAACTACTCTGTGAAGTTACTGCCCACACTTTTTGGTGCCAGATTTTGCTGCTATTAAAATGGAAACCATTCCCATACAAGGACGTTTTCAGAAAGAAGATATTCTCTGAGAATATTTCTGGACCATTAAAGGCTGGCATCATTGCCCCCTTTTGTTTACTTCTTTCCCTATGGTCAAAGTTCCTGGAAATAATTTGGAGAAACAGGGCTGCTGGAATGATTAACCAGAAGTCACAGTTTGCGTGAAAAACCAAGCTGCTTTGCAAAAGTGACTCTGAGCCGTCTTCAGTGGAGACTGGGGCCTCAGCCCTGATGGCTCATATCTAGTGCTACTTCATTCTAATTTCTCTCCGTAACAATGAAAATTTAATCTGAAGCTTAATCAACTTTGCCACATGTTCTTGCAATATATTACCTGATCAGAGCTTGCCTGCAGACTTAAAAAAGAAAGTGTTTTGTCATGACAGCCTTAAAATAGAATTAGTCTTATACAATTGCATATATCACAACTTAGCAAGCAAAAGTTAAACAATCCTAGAGTTGGAAGAGGGCCAACAGTAAAACCCCTGCTCAGTGCAGTAATCCACACCAAACATCCTTGACCAATGGCTGTCCAATCTCTGCTTGAACACACCCAACAGCAGAGGTGCCCGCCACTTCGTCAGGAAATTGGTTCCACTATTAAGTTGTTCTTTCCATTCCATTTTGGGGCAACTACATTTCACTTGGGTCAGAGGAACTGAAGAACTAGGAGCACCCTTGGCAATGATTTAAGAATGGAGCAAAGGATATTACGAATTAAAAATAATTTTGACTCAAATTAACTAAGTGATCTCAAAAACAACATGAGAAAAAAACCAAACGAGAGAGCCAGTATTGCGGAATGGTTACAGCGTTGGGTCAGCAGCTGGAAGAGTCAAGTTCTGGCCCAAGTTCTTCAGTCACAGAGGCGGACCAAGTGATTTTGGGCCAGGCATTCTTCGCCCAATTCAGTCTGCAGGACTTGTGTGGGGGAAAAACAGGAGGAAAGAGCACTATGTCTACCACCTTGACCTCCAGAATGAAGGACAGATATCAATCTAAGCAAATCACTAAATAAATATTATAATTTACAGGGAAAAAACTTCCAGGGAGCAAGCAAGAGTGTGAGCTATATCTGACATGGTGGATCTACCTAGTGGAAATCCTTATCAACTTCCTATTAGACTCTAAGCCTATGGATAACTCCAGCCTTGAAGCCTAGAAACTTTTAAAAACAAGCTGATTTTTTTCAGGATACTGAAATGTGGATTGTCCTCACTGAGCAACCCCTACAGTACTGCAGAGTACATCCAGCTGTGTCTGGATTTTGGCTTCACAGTTTGACCCACTTCACAGGATGCTTCTTTTGGCAGGGTCTAAATCAGATCTGAAGCACTGCACCTAGCAGCACTTTCCACTCCCTGTGAGCTGCAAAGGAATTTGACAGCATTTTAACATAGTTTTTCAAAGGTCTTTGGTGTTGGAACAAAGATTAAAAGAAACCAACAACAACGGGAAAACCCAGTTGACTTCTCTTATCAGAATCAGATGCTATTTATTACTGGAAGGGAAAACATTAAAGGACAATTGGCTTAGGTTACTCTCCAAACAGATCTAATAAGGAGATAATAAGGGGGGTAAGTGGCCCATTAACTAGCAGCATTTAGCGGCTGTTACCTTCTGCAGTCCAAATAAAAACAAGCGATACATCAGGAAGGAGCACCCTTCTTGGGGCTCAGGGCCTGCCAACTATGTTTCGGGGCAGCTAAGTGCAACCAGGAGAGCCAGTTTGGCGTGGGGGTGAAGACACCGGGCTAGAAACTGGGAGACTGAGAGTTCTAGTCCCGCCTTAGGCATGAAGTCAGCTGGGTGACCTTGGGCCAGTCCCTGTCTCTCAGCCCTGGGAAGGAACCAATGGCAATCCAGGAGACTGAGAGTTCTAGTCCCGCCTTAGGCATGAAAGCCAGCTGGGTGACCTTGGGCCAGTCCCTCTCTCTCAGCCATGGGAAGGAGCCAATGGCAAACCAGGAGACTGAGAGTTCTAGTCCCGCCTTAGGCATGAAAGCTGGCTGGGTGACCTTGGGCCAGTCCCTGTCTCTCAGCCCTGGAAAGGAGCCAATGGCAAACCAGGAGACTGAGAGTTCTAGTCCCGCCTTAGGCATGAAAGCTGGCTGGGTGACCTTGGGCCAGTCCCTCTCTCTCAGCCCTGGGAAGTGCCAATGGCCAACCCCTTCTGAAAAACCTGCCATGAAAACTGCAGGGACTTGTCCAGGCAGTCTCCGAGAATCAGACACGGTTGAACAGATTAAAAAAAAAAGTGCAACCAGCAGTTCCAAGGCTACAGAAGCGCTAGAAACCTCCCCAAAGTTGCCATGAAATTGCAATTTCTAAAAGAACAGAAAAAGCAAAGAATTAAGTACAGGGAGAATATTCTGAGTCAATGGGTTTACTGTAAATATGAGTGGCAATTTCAATCACATTTTAATTTCAATCCAACTAGATCAGGTTGCACGCACACAAATGGATGGCTGCTGCTGATAAAGAACTCGGAAAGGCTTTCAAAAGTGATTCTTGATTTCCCCCCATAAGCTTGCTTCTTGTAATGGCGTGTGGGAAAGACCTTGGGAGATGGGGCGAAGAGACAGATAAAAGATAGCACAGCCCGCAGCTGGATAATGGGCAGGGCAAGAGGCTCAGGAGGGACCCTCCCTAATTCCCTGGGCTGTAAAGGAGATGGGAGGAGAATGGTACTTTCAGACTTGCAAGGTTCTGTCAATGCAGCTTTACAATATAGTAGAATTAGCTCATCTGGTCGTGTTTCCTGTCTGGTTTGCCCCACGAGGCTGACACTTCTACTGGTCGCATGCAGTCAGACCTCAGGATCCCATTGCTGGTCTCTTCTTACGACTACATGTTGGTTGCCTTTGACTCCAGACAATTACCTTTGTCCCAGCGGGGACTGGTTTGTGCATTATCTCCAACAGACAAGCTGGTGGGTTACAGAACAACCTAAAGACAGGTCAGAGGAATTAGCATCTTTGTTACTAGTTGGCTTCCCTAATCATAAACCTCTACAGAAGGGACCCTCGAGTATCTTCCCCAAGCTTTTCTGTTGGTGTAATAGTGTGTGGTGTTATATAAATGCATCTACAGTATATGTGACACTGAAGCATATTTCTAATACTATTATTAGAAATATACTTACAATACTTGTACATAATACTGCTTTATTTCTAACACTCAGCGCCACGCCAAATTATATTGCCAGACATGTATATGCAAGCAAATTTTTATTTTATTTATGTTCTTATTCAATTTATACCCTGCTTTTCTGTTTGTGTAAAGGCTTCAGTGGGTGATTTTTTGCAGATGCTCCCTCCTCCTCCTTGCAGAATTCTGTGGAGGAACTCAGTGGAGGAAAGACTGAAAAAAGGTCTCAGTTTTTCCTCCTGAACAGTGCATACAAGAAAGCCCTTTAATTTCACTTGAGGAAGACTGCACAAAAGGGGATAAGGGGTAGGAAGAAATGAGCAGCAAAGGTTCTTCCAGCTGTTCTTTCCTCCTTTCCAAAAGTGATGAAGGACTCCATAGTCTTGTTCCCTTTTTACATCACCTCTTCTAAAAGGCACAGACTCATCCGGAAAGCATGCACCCTGAAGGCAATGGAGAAAGGTACATTTTCTTCTCTGAGTGATCATAGGTGTCACTGTATCCATGATCACAGATTAAAACAGCCTGGCTTCCATTCTCAAGTAAGGCAGGAGCAGCAATGGAACAGCTGGGGGCCTCTTTCAGCACCGGCACCACCTCCCAGCCTGATGGGAGCCTTACGTTGCCTTTCCAAAACCATTTTCAGAAAGGAACTCTGCTCTCTGTTTGTTTTCTGGTCTCCAGCCTCTTGACAAAAATGAAAGCCGTCAATCAGCTGGCCAAGCAATCTGATGCACTTAGGGATTTAGTGGTGGGTTTGATGAATCAGCTGGCCATCCTGTAATGTCATTCAAACATTACACTAAACTTTAATCCAGAGCAAACGTGACATTGCAAACCACACTGTCAAACACCTAGCAGCCAATGAAAGAACTTTAAATATGGCCTTCAGCTTGTTCCATATAGGGCAGCCTTTCTCAACCTTCTGAACCCTTGAAATATTTTCCAGGCCTTGGGGAACCCCTGCACATTCAGGCTCAAAAATAGGCCAGAATTTACAAAATTATTATATTCGTTTCACGGGTAGGCCTGTATTACAGGCCTTAACAGTATTCTTAAACTAAAAATAAAGAATGAAACTTGCCTATTTAATGTGAAGTTGCCCGAACTTGAAATAATTTTTAAAATAAATGGTGATCTCCCAGGGAACGCCTAGTGACCTCTCGCGGAACCCAAGGGTGCCACCGAACCCTGGTTGAGAAGCCCTGGGATAGGGTGTTAGTTTTATGATGGTTAAGGGGGTTAGAAGGGGCGTGGTGGCTCAGCGCGTAAGACACCAGGCTTGTTGATCAGAAGATCGCAAGTTCGGAGGTTCGAATCCCCAGCCCTGCATGACGAAGTGAGCTCCCGCACTCGCCCCAGCTCTTGCCAACCTAGCAATTCGAAAGCATGCAAATGCAAGTAGATTAATAGGTACCACTTCGGTGGGTAGATAACAGCGTTCCGCGTGCGTCATGCCGGCCACATGACCGTGGAAGCGTCTTTGGACAACGCTGGCTCTTTGGCTAAGAAACGGAGATGAGCACCGGCCCCTAGAGTCGGACACGACTGCACAAATGTGCGGGGGGAACCTTTACTTTTTAAGCGGGTTAGATGGATGCCTGATCTTTCACTGCACAGTCACAAACTCTAGCAGTCTGCAACCAACCTGCTTTCCCATGATTCCATTGTATTCCAAGGGGAGAGATCCGGAAGGACCTCCTCCTCTGGGGCTTTTTCAGCATTGCTGAGGGAGAACCCTGCCCGAGAAATTCTTCTAGCATTTCTCCTTCTTCCATTTTTCTAGCTGCAAACAGAGCAGAGTATTTTGAAAGCCCATTTGTGCCCTACTTTAAAAGAATGCAGAAGATCTGAGAGGGATTTTTCAAACCTCTGAAAAGAATAAGCAAGGTGGTACTTTTAGACGCCAGTGTGCCCAGTGACTTCTTTTTTTAATTAAAAAAACAAAATAAATAACTGGCCTCCATCATCCGTTTTATTTCTAAGAATTATTTCAACCCCTTGACAGATATTCTCCTGAGAGTGCCCACAACATGCCCTCAAATGTCTTCCCCGGCCCAGAGCCGACTGTCTCCTGCCAAGCTCAGCATTGCAAGTAATGATCAAAGAAGCTAGAACCACTCAGACTTCAATCAGGAGTTTTAATGTGACAATAAGGAATATAGAACCTTGGAAATTTCAATAGAACCTCAGCTCTCTTGAATTAGTGAGTTCACTGAGATGGACGTTTCTTTGAACATCTTGAATTTCTTCTTCTTGGGCTTTTTGCAGCCCAGACTGAGCTTCCATTTATGAGATAAGCTACTAATAAACTCCTCTCCTCTCTTGGTTATAACTAGCCTTCCTTCCTTCCTTCCTTCCTTCCTTCCTTCCTTCCTTCCTTCCTTCCTTCCTTCCGTCCATCCGTCCGTTATCCTTCAAATCAGTCTTGACTCCTGGCAACTGCCTGGACAAGTCCCTGCAGTTTTCTTGGCAAGGTTTTTTGGAAGCGGTTTGCCATTGGCTCCTTCCTAGGGCTGAGAGTGAGTAACTGGCCCAAGGTCACCCAGCTGGCTTCCATGCCAAAGGCTGGACTAGAACTCATGGCCTCCCAGTTTCTAGCCTGGTACCTTTAACCGCTACACCAAACCGGCTCTTGTTTCTTTTTTTTTTCTTAGCCTCCTCATAATCTCTCAAACCTATTCCTGCTTCTTGGGATCATTTGATCCTCAGGTTCTGATGGATGCTGATCTATGGTATTACTCTGTCAAGGTATCACAGGGACTACAACACTTGACCTACAGAATAACTGAGTTAAAAACTGAAATAGGGATGAATGCTTCTATTTTACCCGTGTCTTTATTTTAACTATAGGCTTACTCTACCACACAACCCACTGTTGGTCTAAACAAAAGAATTTCTCAAATGAATTCCAGAATTTGAGCCTGTGCAATTTGCCACAGCCTGCATTTCCTCTGCATCTTTACTCCATTCTAGGTTGCAATTATACTGATGTATAGACCTGGCTCTAGAGATTCAGAGCTACCCTACATAACATAAATCTTACCAAGGCTGCTTTTATTCTGTTTTATCAGCGCTCCCTTGAAAATTGGAAATGGAGAGAAGGCAAAAAATGTAAATCCATTTCAGGAATGAAAAAGCTGAGATCAACGGCATGATGCCATGTAAAGAGTGAGATCCAAAACACTGGGGAAGTGGCAGAATTCGAAACCGTCAGCTTCAGAAGGCATGGTCTTTTGGAATGCTAAAATCAAACATCTAGCTCAGGGCTTTCCAAACTTTTCCCGTTGGCGACACACCAATGGCGGCGTGCAAAAACCCGGAAGTGCCGCCGCCGTGCTTTCGGGTTTTCACGCACTGTGTCGGCGTCCTGGTGTGTCACGCTAAAACCTGTAAGCGCTGATGGCACACCATCAGCGCTTCCAGGTTTTTTTGCGACACATCTGGGCCCCGCAGGCGACACACTACTGTGTCGCGACATACAGTTTGGAAAGCTATGATCTAGCTGAAGGGAATTTTCAGGCGGCCTTTGCAGAATAAATGTCACATTTATTAAAATCACCCAAGCTGCTATTACAACGGCATGATATTATTCAGCCTCGCTGTTTGTCTCACACTGACAGCACATACAATAGGGTGAATGAGATATCTGGATATACCTTTACTGTACTTGCATACAGGGAACTGAAGTAGAGGAAGAGTGAAACTCAATGCTGTCACATCAGAGTTAATTGAATAATCAGAAAGGACCAACTTTTGCCTTGCAAAGAGAGCTACCCAGCTCAGGCATTTCCACTTAACTTCTGACACCTTGACAGAAGGTACCTTATTTATTAACAAGCTTTAGCCTGAAAGATGGAGTCATGAAGAACAGGGATTCAAGGCTGATCCACCAGAAGGAGTCACTTCTTTCTGCCTCAGATGGATTCCCCGGTGATGTGAAGGACAGACGTAATGTACAGTATCCTCATATGACTTGCTGCCCGTGAAATCACAGTTCCTTCCACCACTACTCCAGAACAAGTCCAGAACTGAATCCCCGAGCATGATTTGATTTCATCTACACAAATTCTAAAGTCCTTCAAGAAAAACAATTCAAGTGCGATGGAAAACTACTACTGTGGGAGAATGATTTCAGGACTAGCTTATCTAAAACCACCTTCTTCCTTTCAAGGAATCTTTTAAGCTACCTATTTTTTTGGAAATAAATTTAATGATGGACAGATTGGTATAAATTGGGGCAGTTTCAGTGTCCATGTTGGGAAGGTATTCTTGACCACTGAGGCTTTTAGATTTTTTAAAAACTGTCCATATCTTCTCCTAGCTTTTGAGTACAATTTCTCCTAACCGTCATAATTTTTACTGTACATTTCCTAGTACCATTATTGCAATTTTTTACTGTAAATTCCCCAATGCTATCTGTCTACCCTTTACACTCATGTGTAAAACAGCATTGCTGGCCATGTTTTGTCACAACCATGCAATGACAGGGCAGCGGAGAGAGAAGATGGTATAAAGCTACCCATTGAGTTTTTAAGACAAGCCAGCCAAAAGTTTCCTGATTAATTGTTGGATATTTGAGCCTGTCTTCTACACTCACAAATTCCGTCTCTCTCACTTGTTTTCTTTTTTTGCTGGAGAAAGTGGCTTATGAGAATAAATAGACAGCAGATGTGTAGAGGTGTACTTTGCTTTACCACAAATAATGAACGTGAGCTTCAAACATATCTTTGGAAGGCTGTAGGAAGGCTAGTCTGGCCTAAGACAGGGGTGACCATTTTTTCAGAGAGGGAAAACCCTCTAAAAACAGAATCCCAAGATCACAGGGAGTGAGGACACAAGGACGCTTCAACACTACCAAACTAAGCTCAATTAAAATGTTTTGACCTGGTTCAGATCATTTTTGGAGGAGGGATATTAGCTCCCAAAGGACTGACAGTTTTGGCAGTGACCATTTCAGTGGCTCAGGACAGCTGCAAAATGGGTGCTGCGGGGCCCAATACAACGGATGGGCACCGGCTGACCATCCCTGGCCTAAACTCAAGTCCACTGTTCACGCAGAGGAGACCCAAAAACCTCCTTACCTTTTTGCAAAGAACCATCTGGTGATCAAAGAGGAAGAAGACACGCTGCTGGCTTCGTCCGTAAGGCTGATATATCCACGACATCTCTCCCGTGTAGATCAACTCAGAGCTGCGATCCAAAATGTCCTCCCCCTAAATTGAAAGGAGAGCTAATCACCCCACATGATATGGCAGTCTCCATTTGATTTTGCTTTATTTATTTATTTATTTATTACATTTCTATCACCGCCCATCTCCCCCCACAAGGGGGACTCTGGGCGGTTTACAATAAAATCAAGAATTAAAACCATCCAAGTCTAAAATACAATCACACCATCAGTATAAACAGAAAATAAATAAATATAAAATCCAAGTGGCGATCAGTAGGGAGGACACTACGGCACCAGCTTTCCTTTTTGTAAGCAAAGGAATTTAAAATGTAGGAGATCAGATTGGTGGAAAACATAACATGAGAGCCAAGAGATTTCAAGGTTCCTACATTTAGGTTAGTTGTATTCAGATCTGGTCTCTCTTTCTTAGCGGTGTTAACCATGTTTCCCATAATAGATTAAAAAGCTAAAGGCATCCACCTATTAAACTCAATTCCTGATGAAGGCACCCATGCAGTTAACTCATTTTATTTTGTTTTCTGGGCCTGTATGATGCTCCAATCATACTTGACTTTGTATAGCATTAAATAAGTGGTTTGCCATTGTTTTCTTCTTCATTCAATTTCTCACTCTAGCTAACAGCCCTGGAATTCCCAGGTGTTTCCCCTTCCACATCCTAACCAGGCTTAGCTGATGAGATCAGCCAAGGTTAGCTTGGTGCTGCTACTTGCTAAAGAGACCTTCACATATACAAATGCTTTCTTGTTTGAGATTTGGAACCTGGATGTGTAATCGTTCTCATTTGTAAATCTGTAATTGTATTCATGCACATAAGGGGGCGTGGTGGCTCAGCGGGTAAGACGCCAGGCTTGTCGATTGGAAGATCGCAAGTTTGGAGGTTCGAATCCCTAGCCCCGCATGACGGAGTGAGCTCCCGCGCTAGCTCCAGCTCTTGCCAACCTAGCAATTGGAAAGCATGCAAATGCAAGTAGATGAATAGGTACCACTTCGGTGGGATGGTAACAGCATTCCACGTGTGTCATGCGGCCACATGACCGTGGAAGCGTCTTCGGACAACGCTGGCTGTTCGGCTAACAAACGGAGATGAGCACCGGCCCCTAGAGTCGGACACGACTGCACAAATGTGCGAGGGGAACCTTTACCTTACCTTTATTCATGCACATATCACCTCATGGTTTTCTCCCCCTACTTTTCTTGCTATTTTATATTTCCTTTCCATAAAAAATGCAATTTAAAATACCGGCTGCCCTCTTTTGCAGGTTTTGCTATCAATAATCACAAACCTGCAAGTGTTGTAGCATTCAGGTCTTTTCGAGTGTTGTTTTGCCATGTAGCAACATTCTGAGTGTACCATGCAAATGAAACATTGCAGTCCCTGTTTTTCCAATAATGCACCCAGAACATTCCCCATTAGTCATGGTGCCATTCAGAAGACCTTGCAGGGTATCTTGGAATGTTTGGAAAAAGACCTCATCTTCATTTACATATTGAAGTGGCGATGGGGGTGGATGTTAAAGAATGGAGGAGGCTCCATTTCTATTGCTGATTTTCAGATTCTGAACCTCTAAATATTCTGTAATTTTTCTGCAATACTCCAGCAATAAGCTGCCCTTTCACCTTCGCATTTTCTCTTTCACATTATAAAAACGTTCCCTTGAAAAGTTCACAGCAGAATTTAGTTTAGAGCCTTTTGTGTAATTTTCACAAAATCCCCATTTCTATTTTCAAAAGAGAGACTCCTCAAGGAAGCAGGGGTCTAGTGCATTCATGTGTCATTGAGGTTGTGTTGTTGTTGAAAATAAAGGAAAATAAAAGGAAAAAAGTGCTAAAAATAGAATATTAGCTGTTATACTCCAGTAACAGCAAGCAACTAAGAAAGCTTTAGGGTATAAAAATCCCCTTTAAATACCGCAGCTGGATTAACTGAACCCACTTAGAGCCATCAGCATTTGGTAGAAGCCATCATAGTATCATGCATGTCATGAGAAATTATGTAGCATTGCATTATTTCTGCAATGACACAATGCACATGATGTCACTTGCCTCCCACAGATGACCATAAATAAAGACCTTACAAGTATGTGTATGTATGAGGGAGAGGGAGAGGGAGAGGGAGAGGGAGAGGCAGAGTTTTATTACACATTGAGCATGAGCATTAGACGTTTAACTTTAAGGTGTTATTTATACACACACACACACACACACACACACACACATACACACAAACACACACACACACGGATACCATGTGTGTAACACTCCCAGAAATATTCTTCAATGAAGCAGATAAAAGAGACTGTTGATGTTGAGCCTATCACGCCAATCAAGGCCTCTGCATTCACCGTACTGAATTCTTAGAGCAGATATTTCCTTCCCCTAAACATGTAGAGTGGTTGGATTGATGCAACTCACTAAACTAGGTTAAAATGGGTTTGGTTCAGAGTTTTGGGGGGACTGTACTTATTGTCTTATTAAGTTGTTGACATCAAGCCACCACATTAAGCCATAATAATATTTGTTTGGGGTATAACCTATTATGTGAATATAGCAATTATGCATGTATAATCCTGATTTAGGATTTAGCAAGTCATGTGAGCTCAGCCATCAATGAAATCAAAACTGGGTGCCAGTTTGCTTCCGGGTCCAATTCAAGGTGTTGGTTATCACCTTTAAAGCCCTACATGGCATGGGGCCAGGCTACCTGAGGGACCGTCTCATCCCCATAACGTCGAACAGTCCCACTTGGTCATGCAGAGAGGGCATGCTGCGGACCCCGTCGGTAAGGGAGTTTCACTTGGTGGGGTCCAGAAGGTGGGCCTTCTCTGCAGTGGCGCCTGCCCTTTGGAACATTCTACCCCCGGAGGTGAGGCAGGCCCCATCGCTCCCGGCCTTCCGGAAGAACTTAAAGACCTGGTTCTGCCGCCTCGCCTGGGATGGGAAGGGTAACAGCTCTTCCTGGGGATGGCTGGTCCCATAGAGCCCTTTTAAAAACAATTTTATTGCCTCTTAGAGTGTATCTTTAATTTTATTTGTATTTATACGCATATACATTATATTTTTACTCATTTTTAATTATTGACTTTGTAAACTGCCCAGAGTCCCCTTCAGGGGAGATGGGGCGGTGATATAAATTGAATTATAAATAAATAAATAAAATAAAACTGGATTATGGTCATTATCCAGATGTAACCTGACCATCACATTTTCTAACCTCTATGACCCTGAGAAGACTAAGAGGGAAAGTATAATCTACTGAACTGCTGTCTACTAAGGATCATTCAAACAAAGGATCTGCTTTAACCAATTTCTGAATTTAACTCAAATTCAGAAAGCAGCTGCCAGGTGGTCTTCTACTTCATGAGTGGTCATAGACATAGATAAATCTTCAGAGGGTGGAATAAGAGAACCTTCCTAAGGCAGGTCATGTTGCTGAGACAACAACGCTCTTGGAGGGATCTGTCCAAGGTTCTGACAAGCTCTGTCTCAACTCTGCAGTCCGTATAATTGGATCTCACTTTGTCCTTTCAGTACCATTATATCCCCTCCTTTGAGACACTTGAGCTGACTTAATATAGGAACCACATTCACACGCGGGGTAGCTTATTTGACTTTCAGGAGAGACTGTATCACAGAGCCACCATAAGGTAGCGCTGCTGAACACTTTCAGAAGGGGATGATCTAGTCCACACCGCTTCTTGTCTTTCAGCATCTTTCAAACAAGGACTCTCATACAGTGTCTAAGAAACTAGAGATAACCAGAGTTCATTTAAGGACAAACAGAAGGCAGAAAAAGCCTGGGTTGTCCCATTTATTTAAGAGACTTATATGGCCGCGAATCTTACGTGCCGTAACTCTGGGCGGCTCACAGCAGCAGTGATAGGAACATTAAAAAAAAACCCAATAAAAACAACATTCCAAAAATAAATAAATAAATAAATAAAACAAAAAACAAACTCCAAGGCCCTAAATTAACACTCCCCAATACATAAAAAAACCACAATCCCTGGGCTCCAGCCTCATCCTATTCCAATGCCTGTGGATTGGACTGGGAACCAATGCAATTTGAGCAGAGCAAACTGAGGGGCACCCGGCACTGCACAAGCTGCCGCATTCTGGGCCAGCTCTCATTTCTGGATGGTCTTCAAGAGCAGCCCCAAGTAGAGCGCATTGCAGTAATCCAACCAAGAAGTGGCCAAGGCATGAGTGACTATGAGCAAGGCCTCCCGATCCAGGAATGGGCACAACTGGTGCACAAGATGGATCTGTGTAAAGGTCCCCCTAGCTAGGGCTGCCACCTGCTCCTTGAGCAGGAGCAGCGGGTCCAAGAGGGCCCTAAATTGCATGCCAGCTCTGTTAAGATGAGTGCTATCCCATTGAGGGTCAAAGATGACACCTCTCAGGATCCAGGGAGGCCAAAGACCCCAAGCCACTCCGTCTTGCTCGGTTGAGTTGGAGCTGGCTCCTCCCCATCCAGACCCTCACATCCTCCAGACCGTGGATCAGCACCTGAATGGCCCTGCCTGCCTGGCCAGGAGTGGAGATGCATAACTGTGTATCATCAAGATACTGATGATACTGCACCCCATCCTGCTGAATGATCTCACCCAGCATTTTCAGTAGATGTTAAAGAAGAGCAGTGAGAGACCCAAATACTGAGGCACCCCACACAAGAGGGGCCTAGGGCTGGACCTCTCCTCTCTCCCACACCAACACCAACTGGATCTAGCCACGAAGGAAGGAGAAAAAGCACTGCAAAACAGTGTCCCCCACTCCCAATCCCTGGAGCTGGTCCAGAAGGATAACATGGTCCATGGAATCAGAAGCTGCTGAGAGATCCAGGAGGGCCAGGACAGTCAGACCATCCCCATCCAGAGGTCATCCACAAGAGCAACCAATTTAGAAGCAAGCTGCTACAATACCCAGTACTTTATCTCCTTGACCCAGTTACCATCTGCTGTGTAAAAACTCATTTCCCTAGGGAAGCAGTATTTAGAAAGTCCTGGATTCTTTCAACACCATCAAGGAAACCCGAGAATGCTACTGTGATGGTGACGCAGATAAAGATTATTATTAGTGGTGGTGAATTGCAAAATCCTGTTGACCCCACAGCAGCGATGCTGTTCAGTACTGAATATGCAAATTTCTACATCTAGAGAATAACGTTCCCCAATGCAGTGCCAAGTAGGTGTGTGTGGCCCTCGGGGACAACTGCTACAGAAAAACAAGAGTGCACAGAAGAACATGACATAATCTTGACTTAAGGTATTTCATTATGTCTGAGGAAGAACTATGCATATCTACAATGGCTGGCAAACAATGATCCAGTACAAACTAACAATTTATCTCAGTGGCAGTGAATCACCTGTGTCCCTTAAATAGATGCACCTAAATCTTGCACAGCCTTGGATGGATCATCTGTGTCTTAAGAGCCAGGCTCATCCTCCTTGAAGCCATCTCTCCCTTGGACATCAAAGGAGAGAGTAGGAGATCAACCCTAGCAATGATACAAAGAGGCTCTGGAGATCAACACCTTTGCTGAGGGCAACTGTCCACCATCCAGCTTCCTAGTGGTACCAAATGATCACAACCCCCCCCCCCATTTTCCTTGTAGGATTTAGGCAATGGGAAGAGGGTCTTCTGCACCTCTCCAGCCTCAGATAATGGTCCAGACCAGGTGAAAAAAGAACTCAGCAAAAGTGTGTTCTCCAAATAAGTGCCACGCATGACCGAGTTTCTGGTGCAAAAAACCCCTGCAAAATTGCCGTCCCTCCTCCCCAAAGGGACCGGGTTGCTCGTAACCAGGCAGCAATGCTTTTGGTTGCATTATTCAGCAAACGCACGCTTCCTGTCACTGGAGCTCTTGTGCTTTAATGAGTGGTTGATTATTTGATTAATGTTCCAGGTGACAGAAAGAACAAAATGAAGAGAAGAGGGCTGGGGCAACGCATCTCTTTTTCATCTGCTTCTAGCATTAGGATGTGAAGGGGAAGCAAGGCTTTTTTTCCCTCTCCCTCCCTTCCCCACCACCCCAGGAGGTCTTATCTCATCAGGCTGCTTGAGTGTTGAAAAACAGGATGTTTGCTGCATGTATCATATTTTTATTCATGCTGACCTCTGGATTTAATAATGCAGCATTGCTCTTGTGTATGTTACATAATTAAGGGCACAGAGGTTTTCATTAGAGGAGTCACAAATAACTGGAAGGAGCTGGAGACAGAAGCAATTTAAAGGGACAGCACCAATTACATTTCTGTACAGTTAGTCATTTTCCTAGAATTTGATAATATCGGGACATGCCAAAAAACCACTTAGAGAATGAGAATTGGGATGTAATACAGAGGGGTCATGTCACACTAATTAGATGTGCTAATCAGAAGAAAGGAACAATGGCCAGGGGAAAGATAACTCAATGGCTTCCCTACCCCAAGCAAACTAAACCATGACAGTGATCATAGAAGTGCCTATGAAAACAAGTTTGTAACATATACTGTAGTTGTGTTTCTTTGAGGCCAGCCTCAAAGAAAGGGAATCAAGGGAAGTGTCTAGATGAGTGTTTCTCAACCTTGGCCACTTTTAAGATGTGTGGACTTCAACTCCTAGAATGCTGGCTGGGGAATTCTGGGAGTCAAGGTCCACACATCTTAAAGCGGCCAAGGTTGAGAAACACTTGTCTAGGTTAGAAGACACAACAGCTGGATCTGCAGCTCAGGGAGTGAAACAAGTTCGGAGGTTCGAATCCCTAGCCCCGCGTGACGGAGTGAGCTCCCGCACTAGCCCCAGTTCTTGCCAACCTAGCAATTTGAAAGCATGCAAATGCAAGTAGTACTACTTCGGTGGGTAGGTAACAGCGTTCCGTGCGCATCATGCCGGCCACATGACCATGGAAGCGTCTTCAGACAACGCTGGCTGTTCGGCTAACAAACGGAGATGAGCACCGGCCCCTAGAGTTGGGCACGACTGCACAAATGTGCGGGGGAAACCTTTACCTTTACCTAAGACAAGATTTAAGCTGACCAATCCCCACCCCTCAATACAGTATGACTGTGCCTAGCTTTTGAAAAATACTAAATAGGTATATATAGATTAGATGTCACTTTTTATTTTAACCTACTTCTATCTTAGATTTTTAGCTTTATGCCTTAGTTTTAGACAAATAATATTCTGTTTGTTTGTTTTTTGTCCTAGAGACGTAGTTTACAGTGGTAACAATAGTGACAATAATATTCTGTATTATTCTTTTAGCTTGTGTTTTATGTTTGGTCCTCCTCTTTTACTTTTAAACAGTTTGTTAATTGTTTTCTTCTATACTGGTCTTCGACCGAGATAAAGTTTGACTGACTGACTGAAGGGAAAAGGAGAGCTGGTGCTGAAAGAAGATGGGGCAAAGTAGAGAAGGCATTTTAGAAACGTTGGAAGGAGAGATGCCTTTGGGGAGACAGAATGGGGTTTATCAAAAGCACAGTTCAAAAAAAAAAAGGAAGAGGACAGACAGTGCTTCTCACTCATTTCTAATGCACTTTGGCTAGGCTCAACTCTGCTTCCACACTGGCAATGAAACAATGCTCTCCACGATGATAATGGGCCAACATAGGGGGGGGGTACCCCAAACCACTTGGGGCACAGAGCACTGGGCATCACTGTTCCTTGATGCTTTCCAGCCTCAGGACCAAGAGCCAAGCGTCTTGCTCTACCAATGCATGACAGTAGCGTTGGTAGCTTCAGTATTATTTTAAATTTCTAGCCTGTGAAAACAGAAATATTTCTGAGGGTGGGAAGGACAATTTTTTTTAAAAAAATACAAGGCATTGGTCATGTTGATAAAACTAAGCCTGACTTAAGGAAGTATGGTGCAAGCAATGGAATTGGGGGGACAGGGTGGTGCAAGGGGTGTGTATGACATTTCGTGTTTGTTTTTAATTGGAGAAGAATGGCTTTATAAACTCTCATTGTCTTATTTCTCAGAAAAAAACTCTCCACCGAGAGTATGAAGCCAAGGTTATCGTAGTTTTATCTGATACGTACAGACCCAAATGTAATCATTTAATGTAAATAGTATAGTTACCTCTTGCCAAATCCTAATTGCAATGAAATAATTTGCTTTGTTCATGAGGGGTCTTTGCACAAATCTATTTCTCACCTTCCCCCCGCACATTTGTGCAATCATGTCCAACTCTAGGGGCCGACGCTCATCTCTGTTTGTTAGCCGAAGAGCCAGCGTTGTCCAAAGACACTTCCACGGTCATGTGGCCGGCATGACACATGCGGAACGCTGTTACCTTCCCACCGAAGTGGTACCTGCATGCACTTGCATGCTTTCGAATTGCTAGGTTGGCAAGAGCTGGGGCTAGTGCGGGAGCTCACTCCGTCACGCGGGGCTAGGGATTTGAACCGCCGAACTTGCGGTCTTCTGATCGACAAGCCTGTCGTCTTACCCACTGAGCCACCATGCCCCCTTTCTCACCTTAGGAGTTTGCAATATTGCAACAGTTTAGAACTGCTTGGTCCTAAGGAATAAAGTCCACTGCCCTTGCTGGGATGGTTCCGACCAAACATACCAGCAATTGTGCTGCATCTCTCATTTTTTTTAACCTGAATTTCTTTCTTTCCGGCAGCTTCTCCCTTTTGCCATCTTGGTCACTGTTAAAAGCTTGATAAGGCTAAGGGAAGATAAAGTCAGAGCTGGGCATGCATTCGTGTTTTATGAAACAGGCCCTACCTGGATATCCCAGCGGCATTTATATTTTTCAAAGCCTGACCTCCAAATTTAACTTTCCAACACTAGGATTAATGGGACCATCTTGAACTCCAAGCACCTTATCAATATTGCAGTTGGCACAAAGAGGTTTAATGTCTGACTTCCTGTTTTGAACATATTCACAGGCATAGAACTGGAGGTTCAGTGGATATAACTGGGTTAAGGTAATCCCAGGATTTGTCCAGATATGGCTTATATGAAGCTTCAGCAACACAGCAGTTTGGAATGGAAGTCAGATATAAAAATAGGGGAAATCGGCTTCTCACTAACGCGGCGGGGGAGGGGGGAATGCCCTCCATTCCTGTTTTCTTTCAGTTTACTCTATGAAAAGTCTGCCTTTGTCCAGAAGTGAACTGCTACCCAGAAAACAGGATATGGATGGACGGTAAAAACTTAATTCTAAGGAGATTTTGGATATGTATTTTATACAGGAAAGTAAATCAGGACAATAGATGCTTCTATATTGGGAACCCAACACAATTCCCTAAAGAGACAGAATTGCAATGTTCAATGCTTGCTTGAGTTGCCCCAATTTATTTTCAAGGCAGCCGTTTGCCTATTCCAACTGAAAATTACTTTTTTCCACTAGCAACTGAACATTCCTTGGAAGGTAGAACTGATCAGCCAACTCTGGCCTAAAGGTCCAGGGCCAAAATTATACTGGAATATTCCTGTTTCAATGGAGAATTCTGGTTAATCTCCTCATCCCTACTCATTTCCATAATGCTACTGTTTCTTTTTCTCCCAAAGGCTGCTTCTACTGGTTGTTTTAAATTGTTAAATAAGGGGAGGGAGATAACACCTCTGCACAGTTGGGTGGAAGCCATAGTTATAAACACCAACCTCTCACAGTATTAATGATGGTGGGACAAAAATAGTTATTGATCCAGCACTAAGTTTAACTTGCAACTTTCCATCTTCTCATGAATACTAAGTATCTCAGGACTATTCTTTTCTTAACCTAAGATTATATATAGTCTAGAGGTCCTTCTTAAGGGGTAACTTACATTAGTTACCCGTAAACAACAGAAGGAAGCTACTGTATTTCTGACTATTTTTTGTTTCCAGTGACTGCTTCCTTAAAGAGGTAAAGGTAAAGGTTCCCCCCGCACATTTGTGCAGTTGTGTCTGACTCTAGGGGCCGGTGCTCATCTCCGTTTCTTAGCCGAAGAGTCAGTGCTGTCCGAAGACACTTCCGTAGTCATGTGGCGGAACGCTGTTACCTACCCACCAAAGTGGTACCTATTTATCTACTTGCATTTGCATGCTTTCGAATTGCTAGGTTGGCAAGAGCTGGGGCAAGTGCGGGAGCTCACTCCATCACGCGGGGCTAGGGATTCAAACCTCCAAACTTACGATCTTCCGATCGACAAGCCTGGCGTCTTACCCGCTGAGCCACCGTGTCCCTATTAAGAAGTAACAATCCATAATTAATTTGGTATAACTAGTCCTGTCCTTCTCTGTTTGTTTGTTTGTTCTTGAGTTATACTTCCATATATCATGCCTCAGTGAACATCAAAAAGAGTCAGCAAGGCAGATTAAATAACAACAACAACCAAGATGCTGAGTCCATTAAGAAAGGAATTCCCTATTTGCATTAAAACATGCAAAGGAGTAAGACTTGAATTATGGACAGAAAGGCAAGAGAATTAATCACGTTCCCCCCTCATCTCCTGCCTGATCCCCCCACCAATTTTAGTTCCTCCCACCAATCCCCATAAACCACATCTCACTTTAAATTAAATAACTAATATCTCTACATGTCAATTAGGTGGCCGTACAAATCTAACAAATATACAAATAAAATATTTATTTAGCATTAGTTTTACTTCTGTGTAGAACTGGAATAACAAAGCCTATATTCTCTTGAAATAAGAAATATCTGAAAGAAAATATTAGGGAATAAGACTTTACCTTTTTAAAAAACTACTTCAGGAATGCATACATTGAAAAAAGATGTTTAACACAAGAATATTCTACAATTGGGGAAAGAAGTTGGCGTTATCTCAGGTTCCTGGCTCAGAGAAACCTGACAAACATGTGATACTATTATGTAAATATTAGATCAAAGGAAGTATAACAGGAAATAAAACAGAGGCCATTTCATCTCTCTGAAATGGGAAAACACTTTTTACCTGACTATAGTGTAGCTCCGATATATCTATTAAGCCATTTACTACACAAGCCTTATGTAGAAATGGATTGGGAGTTTGGATTTTGAGAATAAGATGTCATACTGATTTAACTCAGCAATTTTTGATACTAGTTTACCCTGTTTTAACCTGTACACGATTTGTGTTTTAGTCAAAAAAAGAAGACAGCCCAGTCCGGATTCCAAGAATGATTTAAAGATAAACACTTTGTGTCCAGCTTCACGAGAAGCAGGTCTCAAGATAAGCTTTACAGTGTACTCCAAACACTTGAAAAGTGTCTGGAAATTAAGATAATGGCTTGGCTAAAACAGAATCACATTAGGAGATTTTTTAATATAGAGAAATTGCCCACAATAGGTGTATTCACAGAAGGACCTCCAGATCTCAGCATGTTAGTAGATGAAGATAGGATTTGTGTCCTAAGTTATAAATGGCTAATTGTCTTAACTGCAGCGGGAGAACAGTAATATATAAATGGAGTTAATCAGTCATTATGAAGATCAATGCATCAGTGGCTAAAGTTGCAAGTCGTACTCAATCGTAGCTTCTGTTAAGCACAGTTTGAGTTACACGTAACATTATGCTATCAACCATGGTGCGCAAGTCACAAAGGCTGGCTTCTGAAAATATGCTCTCAACCAAAACCAGATAAACCACCAGGGTCAGATTCTTAGCCTCTCTCACTGAGAAATAGTTATTAATAGTGTTGTGACTGAGGCAGTTGACCAGATACACCCTCTCAGGTCAACTGACTTCACAGGAGGGTTGTAGGAATAAAATGAGGGGAGATCTCTCCTGTGCAGCATTGAACCCCCAGGAAAAGGTAGGATTTAAATGCAATGGCAATTCAGATAAATAAGGGTGAAAGTCAGAGGAAGCAGGACAAAAATCCTAAGAGTTCTAACTGTACTAGCTGTAACTAACCGAAGCTGACAAGGGAGCCGAACATCCATGCATTTCAGCATCTGTCCAAGTGAAATTAGTCATGGTGGAGTCAATGGGGAAAGGTGGCTTTGAGCTACAGAAACCACTGAATTTCCTACTGAGCAATGGCACGCCCTAAGAATGTCTACGATGCAAAAATCAAAGGAACACGACTTTGGGATAATAGAAAACCACTCCCTAATGAAAATGCAGGGCATAAATGGCCCATGCAAATCACTAAATCAATCCCCAGAGGTCAGCTGTCAGGAAATGGATGCCTCATCTGCTTGCAGCCTTGCACTGAGCAACAGACAGAAGCGAAATGCTCGCAGGAGGGCAACGTACCTCCCAATCCAGGACAGAAGCTTGCCACTGAGCAATCTTGTCTATGTTTTCCAGCCTCCTTTTCCGCTCGTTGATCTGCTGGGTCACGTTCCTCATGACAGCGAGCGCAGCAGCCACATACCGGTAATCACTGGGCAGAAAAAGGGGTGGGGGAACAGCCTGTAAAATTACAGAAGTCATGTAACAATGATGTAATGTGGGAACATTACGAGAGGCGCATGGAAAATTGCCTGAGATTGGATTAAACGATTGATCTAAGCCTAGATAGGCAGTGGTTCTCTGGTACCTCACAAAGATGTTTAGCTACCTAATCCTTGTACTTCAAAACTAATCCTGATACTTTTTTTCATGAAGAGCTTGGACTCTTTCCCTGAGCTATGGCCCCTTCTCCATCCAATCTGGTTGGCTTCTAGCAAATTATCTTCATGCGGAAGTATGGAATCCTGAATTCCAGTTGAAAACGTCCTCACTAGAGCCAGCAAAGGCTTGGCTTAACAGAGGCTTGTTGAGGAATCCTTGTGGAATGAGCTCCAATGGCTCGACTCACAGATAATGTTAACCCATAAAACATGCATTGCAATCGCAATGGCTATGTTAAAAGTTAATGATGAACCATAAAGAGATAAACCATGCAATGGTTTGAAGTGAGGTAGCAACCCCGCCAAGGGTGCAGACAGTCCCCAAACTTAATTCCATCTAACGGGGTCTCGGAAGCGTGCTTTCTCTGCTGTTGCCCCTGCCCTTTGGAACATTCTTCCCCCAGAGATCAGACAGTCCCCCTTGCTCCTGGACTTCCGAAAAAAACTCAAAACCTGGATTTGTCAGTATGCTTGGGGCGGGAAGGAGAGTGTATATACCTGGAGATGGCTAGCACCTTAGATTAGCCCTGGAGTGCCCTTTTTACGAACTTAAGAAGGTTCTGCTATTGGATTTTATTATATTCATTATATTTTAAACTGTTATTTATTGTGTATTTTAATCTATTTATAATTGTATGTTAATGATTTTAATTTTGTTGTAAACCGCTCAGAGTCCCCCTTGGGGGAGTTGAGCGGTGATAAATTTGATAAATAAATAAATAAAAATAAATAAATAAATAATTCAGTTGGGCTACAACAGGTTCCTTTATGGGATTATGCTAGAATTATTCTGCATGTTTTTCCAGCACTCCTGGTTCAATCGGATGACATTTGATGAATTTCTCTCAAAAGGAAAAAAAAACTTTGGTGACATTCTCATAAGTGAAAGTGTAGCATTCTTATGTCATTTCAAGATCAGCAAGGGTTTGCAAACATGTCCTGTCTTTAATTGTGCAATCCTTTCCCCAGGGGTGTATAGATTCCCTGGCTTTCTCCACTTCCATTACCCTAGGCCAGGGCTTTCCAAAGTTTTCCCACGGCGACACACCAACCACCGTTGGTGTGTCGCCACGGGAAAACCCAGAAGTGCTGCCGTTGCGGCAGCGCGCAAAAACCCGGAAGCGCTGCTGCCGCTTTCGGGTTTTTGCGTGCCGCCGTTGGTATGTCGCTGCGGGAAAACCCGGAAGCGCTGATGATGATCAGCGCTTCCGGGTTGTGTGGCAACACACCAGACTGTGTGTGGCGACACACTTTTGTGTCGCAACACACAGTTTGGAAAGCTCTGCCCTAGGCCTTTTCATACCAGGAAGTGTTAACAGCCAGGGAAGAGAGAGAGAGGAAAGCCATATCTTTTTACAAGAGAGATGGAAAGCCATCTCTCTCTCTCTCTCACACACACACATACACAGTAGTAGCACCCATTGCCATGTCAAACACAAAACCTCAGAAACTCCACCAGGAGAAATGCTAAAGGAATTCTCATGTATCCTGAGATCAAGGCAAAAAATACCAAACGTCTCTTTCATAAGGGAAGACAACTTTTTAGAAGCTGAAAAGATGTTAACATAGCATTAATGTGCTTTCTTCCTACTGGGTCCTGCTACTGGTGTTTGTTCTCACAGTAGGATCTTATGCAGGTAATTAAACACAAACTCTAGAATGTGTGTATGAATGTATTTCTGCCTGGGTGTCTCTGTGTGTGCACATGTGTGGGTGGGTGTCCTGCCAGGGCCAGGAAAGATCAATCTTTTTTTTAAAAAAAAATGCTGGAATCGATGCTATTGATTTCTGCCATGTGCTGTATTTTCCATTCCAAGACCAAACCATTGATTTCAATCAGAGAGAGACTAGCTAGCTGCCTCCTTGGTGTCACCATAATTCATGATTAACTTGGGGTTCCTATTGACTTCTGACTAATGAGGGAAAGAACAAGCAGGCTGTTGAGACATGGCTGATTTTTTATCAACATTGCACTTGGTCCATCCACCCCATTTCAGAGCTGGAAGTCCTTGGAGATGCACCAACAACCATCTTCTCTAGTATGAGGCCCTCCAGATGTGCTTTAATCTCCCTTTCTTTAGCTACACTGACTAGGTATGATGAGAGTTGATGCCCAACACATGTGAGAGAGCAACTGGCTAGGATGCTTGATCAGGTTTCCTGAAGACCACACTGTGGAGACACTGACTTTTGGTGAACATATGTGATCGTCTGTCATGCCTCCAAACACATCTGAGTTCAGGATAGCAGTCTGATTTAATTTACACCACACTTCTTTACTGACCTCAGATAAAGGGCCCAGCTTAATGTTGAGAAATCCATGTGGCAATTAGTCATGGATCAACTCTTATACTCGTTTGGATTCCAGGAGACCACAAACACAGGTATGGCGCACCACCTTATTTTTGATATACGTTGCTCCCTATTATGTGAATCTGTCTTGGGTTCCCAAAATTCTCAGAAATAACCAAACTGGTGGAGAGTATTGGGACTTAATGTCCATAAACGCAGAAAATGAAAGGCTGGTCTAGACAGAAACAAGAACCAAGTTTCTCTGCCTATTGCTGCGTTGGAGTACAGAATGGCCTTTTCAGCTTCAATACCACGGACAGCTCCTTGGGATCTTCCAGTTCCTGGCCAGGATATCCCAAAGAGAGTTCTAAATCTACCCCTGCAGACCAGAATGGGAATACAGATTTAATAAAAACCACATGGAGACAGAAGCATAAACATATGTCCCTCTACAAGTCCACCCAGCTGGTCTGTTAAAGATTTCTCTGTTCAATGGGCCCGGACTTTGTGTTTTGATCCCATGGAAAAATTGTTCAGCAGTTTAAATGGTGTGAACAAGTCAGAGGAAAGCTACTAGAGACATCTCTAGCCTGGGGTGAAAAACCATCCCAAAATTGCTAATTTATTTATTTATTTTATTTATTTATAATTCGATTTATATCACCACTCCATCTCCCCCAAGGGGGACTCTGGGCGGTTTCCAAAAAAAAAAAAAAAGAATGCCAGCATTCCTCACTATCACTCATACTGTCTGGGACTGCTGGATTTGTAGATCAGCAAATTCTGGGGGGACATACTGTAGGTTCTCCACTCTTCTTATTCAACAGAGTCGTTGAGAGCTGGGTGGCATGCACGTTTAAATTATGATGATGATGATTTATTTTATTTATTATTTAAATTTATATGACCGCCCAACTCCCCCAACAGGGGACTCTGGGTGCTTTACAATAAAACCAAGGTTAAAATATAAATATAAAATTACAAATCATTAACACAATATAAATTGTGTTAATAATAATAGATGTAAAATCCAATCTGGTGAGTTTGGTAGTAATTTTAATTACTAAAAATGTGATTCTTAATTTCAGCCTCCATCATGATCTTTACTTGCAAGAATACAGGAACAACCCAGATGGATTCTTTTCTGGCTCAAGTCACTTCTGCACATTCCATTCTGTTTCCATATTAATCTTCATAAAAAAAATCTTCACCCAAACTGTTGTTCATTTAAGTATTCAAATAAGCATTTTCTGCCAAACATACATTGTTAGATGAATTTTCATTCAAAATGTACTTTGTGTATAGTACACTCTTCAGAGAAATGCCCAACGTTTAAATGTTCTACACTGAATGGAGATGAGGGGCATGTCCAGTAGTATATAAATATGAATATTCTTGTGTCAAATGTGGTGGGTGTTTACGTTTCAGTCTGCATGACTTACAGTATACTGTAGCTGCAGGCTGGATCAGTTATGCCGACTGTTGACCCTTCAAGGTAGGCCATCAGGAAACCTATTCCCCATGTTTGACTGGAACTTTGTTTATTGAGATAGGCTCAAGTAACAGAATCTTGAAAGCCTGAAAGCATTTCCCTTTCCCTCCTTGCTGTGCCCCAGGAAAGGGGTCTCCAACTCCTGGGCCGCGGCCTGCTACCGGTCCGCAGCCTGTTACGAACCGGGCCGCCATGTGGGTCTCCGAACCCTGCCCCCCAATCTGTGCGATTGGCTCCCGCCTGCAAACCCCGCCCCTGGTCGATGCAATTGGCTCCCACCTGCAAACCCCGCCCCCGGTCCACACGATTGGCTCCCACCTGCAAACCCCGCCTCCAGTCCGCGTGATTGGCTCCCGCCTGCAACCCCCCCGTCCATGTGGTTGGCTCCAGCCTGCAAACCCCGCCCCCTCGGTCCGCGGAAAAATTGTCTTCCACGACCAGTCCCTGGTGCCAAAAAGGTTGGGTACCCCTGCCCCAGGGAGTCAAGGCAGAACTGGTCTCTGTTTCTTCCTAATGTTTTCTTTCCTGGGTTTAAAGCATATTCTCATGCATGTGTTTGTAACCGTCACTGCACAATTTCCCCAAGGTCATCTCTGTGGCTCTCTATACAGCAGGTCCCCGGTTTAAGAACAAGTTCCGTTTCTAAGTCTGTCCTTAAGTCGAATTTGTATGTAAGTCGGAACAGTTATTTAGCATCAGTTAGTCAAATGTTTGTCTTAGTATAGAGTATATATTTTACCTTTCTATGCATATAAAACACTTAAGAAAAAGTTCCAAATACACTACAACATCTTAAACATAATAATACACAAAGTAGTATTGTGTATTTAACCTGAAACAGAATTTTTAATGTAATAGTCTTTATGGCGGTCCGTTCTTAACTAGGAGTTGTCCATAAACTGGGACATTCTTAAACCAGGGACCTGCTATACCAGTGTTTTTCAAACTTGGCAATTTTAAGATGTGTGGACTTCAACTCCCAGAATTCCCCAGCCAGCATGGCTGGCTGGCAAATCTGGGAGTTGAAGTCCACACAACTTAAAGTTGCCAAGTTTGAAAAACACTGCCCTATACCAACACTGTGCTGAATTCCATCTTGATCTCTTCTCTGCAAAGGCCTGTTTTTTCCACCTTACTCTCACGGCACCTGAGAAGTGATTTCATATTGCTCTTGGTGGCATCTCTGAGCTTCTATTCCTGTGCAACTGGAGGTGAAGTAATTTTCTGTGGCCCGTTCTTCCTCCTCATCTGCCCCCGTTTCTCAATCTCAAAAAGGTTCACAAGAGGAGTCCCACCCTGACACCTCCCCTTGGGGTCAAAAGGAAGTGGGGAAGCCAAGGAGGCTGCCGGCGGCTGGCACCACGATTGTACAGCGAAGGGCAGGACATTCATGCGCATGCGCATGCACACGTGCACACCTCTGACCAGCACATCAGTAAATAAGAACACCCAACTGCACCCAAGGACATGTTGCCAAAGCAAATCCTTTGACACACACCTCAGCATTTCCGACAGAATCCAAATGGGTGAACCTGGGAAGAGACTTCCCGAGAACATTTCAGCATTAAAAGAGCGGTTCGTTTTAGCATGAGGCTGACTGTGGCCTCCCACAAGCACCTGGCGTGTTCCCACTCAGCATTATGTCAGGAAAATGCCACCTCAGCTCCTGCCAACAAACCCCTTTGTTATTTCTGGCTGCGTTGCCACCACCCAGTGCTTTTGCGCATAGAAGAGCGTGTTCCCAGGGGGAGCGAGTGGAAGGAGGAAGGGGGGGAGGAGGAGGAGGGTATGACAAGCGCAGGGAGGCTGTAGGTGGCCAGGAATTGAGATAGGTTGCAACCGAGACCATAACCAGCCATTAGGAGATCAGTGGCTGGCTTCCTACAGCCCAAGTCTGAACCAGGGTTTACAAATCACATCGTGATCACTATAGTGATGTAACCTGTGATTCCCCCTGCAAATCAAACCATCAACCTGAGCCAGGGTGGTGGAGTGGTTTATGATTATGGACTAGGGGTGGGGAGACCCAGGTCCAAATCCATCTTCAGCCATGGTGGAAACTCACTGGATGACTTGGGGCTGGTCAAATTATTTTTGTGGGAATAAAATGAAAGGCGATCCCTACAGAAGCTGCCTTGAGTTCTTGAAGAAAAAGGGGCGTCTAAATCTAACTAGGTAAAGGTAAAGGTTCCCCCCGCACATTTGTGCAGTCGTGTCTGACTCTAGGGGCCGGTGCTCATCTCCGTTTCTTAGCCGAAGAGCCAGTGCTGTCCGAAGACGCTTCCGCGGTCATGTGGCCAGCATGACGCGCGCGGAACGCTGTTACCTTCCCACCGAAGTGGTACCTATTCATCTACTTGCATTGGCATGCTTTCGAATTGCTAGGTTGGCAAGAGCTGGGGCGAGTGCGGGAGCTCACTCCATCACGCGGGGCTAGGGATTCGAACCTCCGAACTTGCGATCTTCCGATCGACAAGCCTGGCATCTTACCCGCTGAGCCATTGTGCCCCTTTTATGGCCACCTAAACAGCCTTCTAAAGATGAATTTCATTCTTCCCATCAAACAAAGGAAGTTGGACCTGAGCACATGGAAACCCCCACCCCAATCCCATCAACAGCTACCAGACGTGTAGCTGTTTACCCCAAAGGGAACTGCATGATGGCTGAGTATATATGTTTATTAAAAAAAAGGTAAAGGTTCCCCCCGCACACTTGTGCAGTCGTGTCTGACTCTAGGGGCCAGTGCTCATCTCCGTTTGTTAGCCAAAGAGCCAGCGTTGTCCGAAGACGCTTTCACGGTCATGTGGCCGACATGACGCACGCGGAACGCTGTTACCTACCCACCAAAGTGGTACCTATTCATCTACTTGCATTTGCATGCTTTCGAATTGCTAGGTTGGCAAGAGCTGGAGCTAGTGCGGGAGCTCACTCCGTCACGCGAGGCTAGGGATTCGAACCTCCGAACTTGCGGTCTTCCGATCGACAAGCCTGGCGTCTTACCCGCTGAGCCACCACGCCCCCTAAATCTAACTAACTGAACAATAAAATAGCTTAGCCAAAGGGCTTACTTCATGCATCATAATCAGACAAGTGGTTAGGATGCCCAACGGATCGGTCCATATATGACAGAATGCCATCTTATGGCACTAAGGGCATGTCATGCAGCCAGGACAAATGTCAGTGCTCTTCACCACTGCCATGCTTCCCAGGGGTGCTGGGAATTGTAGTTCAGCCATGTCTGGAATGCCAGAGGCATGTAATCCTGCTCTAGCCAACAGGCAAGATTGCTTCCCTTGGCCCATTGGCCAGAGGAAGTCAGGTGATGCTTCAGGAGTCAGAAGCCAGGACTGGACTGGCTATGGACTGGCAGTGGGGAGACCCAGATCCGAATCCATCTTCAGTCATGGTGGAACCTGACTGGATGACTCGGCCCACAGGCTGAGGAAGCCAGGTGATGCTCCAGGACTAGGCTGCTGATTGGGGCAAAGAGCAGAGGACAATCTCATCAGCTGATCTTCACCTCTGCCCCCCCCCCAACAGCTTCCTTTGTGAAGGCAGAGAAGCAGGACAATATCCTGTCCTACATTCCAAATTTCTAGATTTTAAACCAAGGAGATAACCTCTGCTTTTAGCATCACTGTTTTTAAGGACAGCTACATATGCTCCCTGTCCTACCTTCATGCACTATTTTAAGGCTTTTATATTTAGAGGTGTCGTTATGAATGGAGCTGCCCCCCTCCCCTCCCCTGCCATCCACTCATTAACAAAACAGGGTTTTGCAGAAAGAAGCCCGACGGCTCCAGCTGAATGAGCAAATGACAGATGAAAAATGGTCGGGGACATTTGCCTGGGCCGGATGGATTAATCCTATGGAACGGTTCCCTGGAGGGGAACCGTGGCTTTTTCTTAATGATTCAGCAGGAGGACAAGGCTCGTGGCCAAACAACGCTGTGCTAACTGTGAGATTCAATGACCAGAAATCTGGCTTTCAACCCAGATGGCGTCTTACAATTTAGATAGCTGGAAGATAAAATGGATTACTAATGGGGTAAGAAATAAACAGACTCAGTTCCTTACGTGGGGGGGGGGGGTTTGTGGTGCCCACAAACACCTGCCTACCCGAATAGATCTTAATCTTTAAAATATGAATTTTAAAAAATGCGGCCCTTCTGCAAAGCAGCCTCATCCTTACTTCCAAGAATGTCTCAAGGCTCTATTGAAATCCCATCAGCATTTACAGAAAATAACAACAACAACAACAACAACAATAATAATAATAATTTTAAAAAACAGTTTGGAATCTATTTGCCCAGAAAAAAAAGAGGAAGATCAGCTTTGATGGAGAGAACATCCTGCGGAGACCAAGGATGTGTGTGTGGCAAGGCCTCTCAGCACCCAGAAAACTAAAGAAATATTTCAAGCAAACAATGACATTAGTTTCACATTTCTCCTTGTTAGGTCGCTCTTACCTCCATCTGACCAGTTCGAGCAGCTGGAGGCCAAAAATATTGCTCTAAAATGTTAATGTACGTACAGATAGTCCTTGACTTATGACGGCAATTGGGACTGGAATTCCCATCGCTAAGCGACGCGGTCGTAAAGCGCGACCGCATCGCTTAGTGACCACAATCCTTGCAGTCCCAGTTGCTGTCATTAACTGAATCCCACAGTCGTTAAGCGAGGCAACTTTCTGCTGGCTTCCTGCAACCACAGTCAGTGGGGAAGCCGGCAGGAAGTTGCAAGTCCCGGCCAGCAGGCGGGTGAGTGGCAGCTGCTGGGTGGGGGAGGGAATGAGGGGGTGCGCAGGGGTGCGTGGGAGGGTCAAGGAGGGTGTGCTAGAGGCAGGGCACAGCATGGGGAGGGTGTGCGGGGGTGTGCGAGAGACACTGAGTGGGTTGGGGAAGGTGTGTGGGGGTGCATGAGGCACGGGTAAGGGAGGGTGCGCAAGGGTGTGAGGAGGTGCGCAAGACATGCCACACAGGTCAGGGGGGGATGTGCGAGAGAGAGGCACTGTGCGGGTCTGGGAGGGTACGCAGGGGTGTGTGAGCAGCCGGCGTGGCGCGTGTGCAGAGACGCTGGGGGAGAGTGCATGGGTGGGGAGACTTACCCCAGCAACTTGCGACCTTCCCTGCCGGCTTCCCCATTGCCTTTTTGTGGAAGCCGGCAGGGAAGGTTGCAAATGGCGATCACGTGGCCGTGGGGTGCTGCAACAGGTCGCAAGTGCAAGTGGGTTGCCAAGCACCCAGATCGCGATCATGTTGACTGCGGGGTGCTGGGGCAGCTGGAACTCCGAGGACTGGTCATAAGCACCACTGGTTCAGTGCCAATGTAACTTGGAACGGTTGCTGACCGAACGGTTGTAGGTCAAGGACTACCTGTAGGTTGTTAGTCACTGTATGACACACATCCAAACACTCTCTCTATTGTGGATACTGACTATAATTTGTGCTTCCCTTCCAAGTTTTGTTTTTTGTTTCTAAAAGGCATTGCCTTCATTAAGAGAAAATAAAATGAATGAGAAAAAGATGTTGATCTTGCCTGGGTGCCCTACAAAATATGCTACCAGCTCACACTTAGCAATGAGAATTCAGGAGTCACGTTTTATGAAGGGTCCGTCTCCAAGCTGTCCTAGAAGAACCTCCCTGCCTTGCTGCCACTCCCAGCCCTGAGTGCAAGCTCACCCACACCCACGTACCTGTGATCCTGTGCAGTGTACTTGAGCAGTTCTGCAAGCTGCAGAGGATATTTGCAGATCTTCTGGACAGGGGTCAACAGGAAACCATCTATGGCAATATCAATCATCTGCTGCAAGAGACGGCAAGCTTCGAAGAAGTGCTGGTACCTGCCGTCTTTCATTAGTTTGGAAAGCTCCATGCATGCATCCAAATGGTTATTACAGTACTCGGAGTAGATCCAGAATCCATCTTGCTACAGGGAGGAAAACAGAAAGAGGAAGGGGGAGGATGAGAGGTGCCGTAAAGAAGGAGCTACAGGGCAGATTTCAATCACAATGAACAGGTTGACAAAAGCCACATTTGGAAAAGGCCACTGGGACTATGGAGTCCAACCCCGTCCCTAGCAGAGGAATCTAAATTAAAAGCATTCCTGACAGATGGCTGTCAAGCCTCGGCTTGAACATCTCCATGAATCAAAGCCTGCAATCTTACTGGGTCATTGGTCTCACTGTCGAGCTGCTCCTCCTGTTAGGATGTTTTTCCTAATGTTCAACCAGACTCTGTCCCTCTGGAATGTCAGAAGGTCATCCTGCATTCAATGAGGGGTAGACGTTAGATCGAGGTCTTCTCTGTACACCCCTTTAGGTAACTCGAGAATGCTATCATAGTACTACCCTTCCGTTACTTTTTCTCTAGACCAAACATCCCAGGTCCCTCAGTCTTTCCTGAAAGGGTCTATGAAGGTTCTCAGTCATCCAGGTGGAATTGTCTGTAGCTTGAATCATGTCAACTGGATTTCTATTTTCTCAGTGGAAACGTTTCGCTCCTTATCCAAGGAGCTTCTTCAGTCTGAGCAAAGTTGGTAAGGGAATCCTAAATATGTTTCTAGGTAGCTGTGTGACCTTACACCTGGGGTCATGGTTATATTGAGATGTTATTATAAGTCCTTTTTTCATCTAAAGGAGGATCGTTAAGATCACCATGCTGCTGTTGAGCTTGTGAAATGGTCTTAATCTTCCTAGGCACAGAAGACAAAGCCGGGAGAAAGATGGGAGAAAGATTGTGCCTGAGGCCCCCACCTCTATTCAAGGAAGGATTTTCCAAGTTGGCATAAATGGATTCCTTGATTTCCTGAAAGGGCTTCATTCCCAGTCCAACTGAACCCATTGCATCTGATCCAGTTCATCTGAATCCTCCTGAAAGTGTGGCACCCAGGACAGAACACTGTCCTCAAGGTATGGTCTGAGACCTGTAGAAAAGAGTGGAACAGTTCCTTCTCCTAATTTGGAAAGTGTATTTCTGCTGAAGCAGCCCAAACCTGTGTCTGCCTGCTTGACAGCCATATCGCATTGCAGACTTGTAGTCAGCGTGGGGTCAGCTACAAGACCAGGCCCCCTGCAGCAGCCTGTTCAACCTGGTTCCCCAGGGAGGTGTAGGATTATGACTTCCATCCAGATGATGAGGAATGATGGGAAGTGCAGCACAAACCTCTTCAAGGGCTAGGCTGCAGGAGGCCGAACTGAAGGTTTTATTTCACCCCACATTAAAAATAGTCTCATATACACAAAGGACGAACTGTTCTTCCTTTGACTCCACCCAACCAAGCTCTCCAGTCAGAAACCTGCCTTTTCTTGTCATAAATCCAAACTCGGGAACACCCCTGTGAGGTAGCCTGGGCCAAGAAAAAACGACTGGCCAACGACCTATACTGATCTCCACAGTCAAGGGAGCATAACCTTTTCGATTTTGTGGTACATTTGTCCTGGGACCAGAAAACATGATTCAAGAATAACTGGGGAATCTCCCTGGCTGTAGGCAGGCCAGCCGAAGAGAGGAAGAGTGCCAACTTGGGGGGGGGGGGGGTGTGGAAGTGTCCATAATGACAAGCAAACTTTCTGCCCTGCCTCATTTTGGCAAAACTGTGATGAAAGCCAGAGACACTGCTTTCCAAGGGTAGAGGTGACAAGAGGCCTGTGGGTTTTCTTGGCTGGCCCTTGGCATGGTGACAGACTGAACAAGAGATGCTGCAGCAACTTAATAAGACTGTTTGTCGTGGCAGATTTAAGAGGATCTTCAAACATGAACTTTAAGTTTTGTTGAAGCAGCAAGGGAGTAGCCCACTGAGCACTGAGCCTGAAAACAGGCTGATAATGAAGAACTGGTCTGATGAAAAGTCTGCAGGATAAAGGTCTATATATGTTACACTGTGGGGGGCGTGGTGGCTCAGCGGGTAAGACGCCAGGCTTGTCGATCGGAAGGTCGCAAGTTCGGAGGTTCGAATCCCTAGCCCCGTGTGACGGAGTGAGCTCCCGCACTCGCCCCAGCTCTTGCCAACCTAGCAATTCGAAAACATGCAAATGCAAGTAGATAAATAGGTACCACTTCGGTGGGTAGGTAACAGCGTTCCACGCGCGTCATGCAGCCACATGACCGTGGAAGCATCTTCGGACAACGCTGGCTCTTTGGCTAACAAACGGAGATGAGCACTTCCCCGTAGAGTCAGACACGACTGCACAAATGTGCGGGGGGAACCTTTACCTTTTATGTTACACTGAGCCAAACATGCTGGAGCCTGGCCAAGAATGCCATCAAATTTCTCAAGTATGGAGATAAGATACTGTACTTAGGATCTGGTGCTGCAGCCTGTATTGCCAATTGTGCCAGCTGAGGTTTCTGTTGTTCAATTTCAGCTGGTGACTGAGGGCTCCATGCTGAGGGCTGCAGTAAAGGGGGGAGACTCCTTTCATGGCGGTTGGCAATCTGTCCTGTGCCAGCAATAACAAGTGCAGGAGGTCAGACTTCGAACAGAAGTCTTTATAGTAGCCATCAATCTCACCACAGTGCGAGAGCTCTGGAAAGCTCAAGAAAAGCAGAGAAGCGTGCTTCAGAAACAGAGGTTCCATGCAGGCAAATTCAAGATGCAGAAATCAGAGCCAAGTGCAGCAGTCTCATCTTAGTCCTGCTCTTTTTGAGCCCCATCTGCAGATGCCCAAGAGCCTGCTGGCTTGCAAGATCAGCCTCTGTCAAGCCTGCTCCTCCAATTCAGAATGTGGCTCCTCAGAGAGGCCCAGAACATGGACCACTCCTTTAATGAGCTTCTTTGTCCCATCAAAACCAGTGCAAAGTTTCCCCAATCTCCCTTTGGTAAGTCGGCAAAGGCAATTTCCTGATCTTCTTCTTTTGGAAACTGATAGCTGAAGGTAAACTTTCTGAACTTTGGGACAAGAACCACCCTTGGAGCAAAGCTGTGATAACCCCAGATGGATTGTGGCAATTTCATTTCCTTTTTTCAAAGCCTGTTCATAACCCAAGCCATTGCTCTAAAGACAATTTATGAATGAAAATGAGCAAACAAGGAGAATGGGTGAATGATGATGTAGAGCAGAGCTTTCCAAACTGTGTGTCGCGACACAAAAGTGTGTCGCCACACAGTCTGGTGTGTCGAAACACAACCCGGAAGCGCTGATCATCATCAGCGCTTCCGGGTTTTCCCACGGCGACACACCAACCGCGGCACGCAAAAACCCGAAAGCGGCAGCAGCGTTTCCGGGTTTTTGCGCGTTGCCGCAATGGCGGCACTTCTGGGTTTTCCCGCGGCGACACACCAACGGCGGTTGGTGTGTCGCCGCGGGAAAACTTTGGAAAGCCCTGATGTAGAGAAATCATGAACAACTGCAAAGCATTTCTCTAACACTCTCCAAAGCCTTCCTGGTATGAAATGGAGCCTGGCTGAGTTGACACCGAAAGCAACACGGTTATGCTTCAAAGGACCCAGCGCCCTGGATAAGTGGCATTTTCTTACATAAGCACCAACTTAGGGCTATTTCCTCCCCAAAGGAGAAGCTGGAAAAGCTAAGTTGCATGATTTTCTTGACATTTCTGGATATATCTACAATCCCATCAGCCCTGTAACATGGTATTTATGTAACAGGCAAGAAAGTGTGAGCAAGGAGTCTGCGAGAGCCATCTCTGTCAGCAAAAACATCCCGTTCCTCATGTGTGCGCTACATTTTTGTTTTCTTTCATGCTTTTGAGTCCATTTTGCCTCCAGGTCACTGCATCCCTTTTCTTGCCAACGTTTTCAGAAGTGGTTTGCATTGCCTTTCTAGGGCTGTGAGAGAGTAACTGACCCAAAGTCACCCAGTGTCAGCTCTTCGAGGTAGTCCAGACCAGGAAACCAAAATCATGAATACTAATACTACTTTTATTGTAAAGTTACAGTAACAGAATCTTGCAAGTCTGAACGAGCCTCTCCGTGCCTTGCCTTTACATTCCAGAGAACTAGGGAGGATCAGTTTTGAGATGCTTTCTCAAATTACATTTCTGGTTTGGACTCAGACTTCATTTATCAGACGGTTGTCTAGGCTGCGGCTCTTCCTCCTGTCCCTCAAGGTTATTCTCACAGCCCATTATACCCAGCTGGCTTTGTCCCTAAAGCAGGACTAGTGTAATGACTCCAACTTCAATGCCCCAATAAACACTTCTCAATGCACTTCATTGAAATGCAGAGTAAGCGTTATTAAGGATACATGTAAATTGAAACACTCCCAAAGATCCGAATGCCGGATTCCCGCCAAACAGCCCTAACTTAACTCTCCCCCCTGCACACCAATTTCGCAGCGCCTATGATGTCAATGTCCAGAACTTTCCTTCTCCGTTCTCAAGCCTCTGACTCCTGCAGGTGGCCGACCTTGGCGCCGCATTCCCCAGTCTCCGATGAAAACCACAACACTGTACTTGGCACAGCTCACCCCCTCCCCACAGTTCACACGCTTATACTAACCCCACACCATTAATGGCAGGATTCAACTATGAACCCTGACAATTAGAACCAGGTCTTCTAGTTTCTAGCCTGGTGCCTTTAACTACTACACTGAAGGCCACCATGGTTCAGTGGACGAAGCGCAGGATTATGACCCTGCAAATCCAGATACAAGTCTTTTCTTAGCCATTCAGACTTGCAAGATTCGTGTCAGCCTTCCAGGAAGACCAGACTAAGAAACCACTGCCATGTAGATAAGTACTACCTTTACTGTAAAGTTGTAGTGAAAAAATCTTGCAAGTCTGAATGCGCCTCCCGCCTCCCTCCCTCCCTCCCTCCCTCCCTCTTCGTGTGAAGTAGGGAGGGGCTTGTCTGAGACATTTTCTCCAGTTATTTTCTTGGCCCAGGCTCAAGCCCCTCTTATCTGACCATCGCCTTGGTAGTGGCAATTCCTCCTGTCCTTCAAGGCCATTCCCTCTTCCCTTTACAGCACCCCCTCACGGGATATATTCAAGGGGGAGTTTTATTAGGGATGTTTTGAACTGGATTCCTGCACTAAACAGGCATCTGGGCTCAAAAATAACTCAATTCTGTAATATTAATTGAGAACAGAGACCACTTTGTAGGCTTATCTTCTTCCTGTCTTTTGTCCTTGTAATACCCTTGTTCTCACACCCTTTGAGATATCGATGGAGTGCCACAAGGTTCAGTTCAGGGCACCACACTCTTCAACATTTTTATTAAGGGCTAGGAATGGCAAGCTAGAGCAGAGTTTTTCAACCTCGGCAAGTTTAAGACGTGTGGACTTCAACTCCACTCCCATGCTGGCTGGGGAATTCTGGGAGTTGAAGTCCACATGTCTTAAACTTGCCGAAGTTGAGAAACACTGAGCTAGACGGAGTGCCTATCAGCGGTCTAGATAAGACAGAATTCAATCCAGATTTTAGCTTCCCTTATTACAGTCATCAATCAGAAAAATAAAAGGAAAAGGAAAAACATTTAAGCATCACACAGTCCCAGCATAGAAACACAATATATATATCTCCCTGCACTTTCAGTGATTTGAGCCATTAAAATAACTTGCTGGTTCTGAGTAGTCTTTTGAAGAGGAGGATAGCTAAAGATGATGGATATCTCTCTGAGAATTGCAACGTAACATTAAGTGCATTGTCATGTCCAGGCATCTGTATTACATGGGCAGGAATGCTGAACATTGAGCTTTTATTCTAGCACTGTTGTGTATTGGTCATTTATTTATTTATTTTCTATCCTGCCTTTATTATTTTTATAAATAACTCAAGGCAGCGAACATACCTAATACTCCTTCCTCCTCCTATTTTCCCCACAACAACCCTGTGAGGTGAGTTGGGCTGAGAGACAGGGACTGGCCCAAGGTCACCCAGCCGGCTTTCATGTCTAAGGTGGGACTAGAACTCTCAGCCTCCTGGTTTGCCATTGGCTCCTTCCTAGGGCTGAGAGAGAGGGACTGGCCCAAGGTCACCCAGCCAGCTTTCATGCCTAAGGCGGGACTAAAACTCTCAGTCTCCTGGTTTGCCATTGGCTCCTTCCTAGGGCTGAGAGACAGGGACTGGCCCAAGGTCACCCAGCCAGCTTTCATGCCTAAGGCGGGACTAAAACTCTCAGTCTCCTGGTTTGCCATTGGCTCCTTCCTAGGGCTGAGAGACAGGGACTGGCCCAAAGTCAGCCAGCCGGCTTCCATGCCTAAGGCGGGACTAGAACTCACAGATTCCTGGTTTGCCATTGGCTCCTTCCTAGGGCTAAGAGAGAGTGACTGGCCCAAGGTCATCCAGCTGGCTTTCATGCCTAAGGCGGAACTAGAACTCACAGTCATCAAAACAACTCAGGATTACCACTATGCACTATTGAGACATGGAGGTTCTCCTTAAATATCTTCTTGCTTTCATACTGTTAACTTGGATGTCCAAAAAAACTATATTGGGTTGACTTAGTTTTAGTTGCCAGTCCATATCATAGGTTCTTTGTTTGATTACATCCCATTTATGGTAGAAGGACTAGAGGCATAACTCCTTCTCCAAGGAGCATTTCCAGCAGGAAAAAACATTATTAGACAATATTAATGGAGCTGATGCAACTGGACGAAATCTTCACTTCAACCATAATTAAATGATGCTGCCCTACTGCTTCGTTTCAACTTTTCTGACACACAGCAGCAACCGAAACTTTGCTTTAGCAACACACCCCAAATCCAGATTTCTTTTTTTTTATAAAGTCTTACTATTTCAGTTTTGTAAGATTTTTTAATAAGTCAGAACAGAATTCTGTTGGTATGGATTGAATTTATCATAGTTTATAATCGTGGTTTATAATCTTGTTTCATGGCTTATACTATGCTGACTACTATTTCTGATATTTATATTCTGTTTAGTGCTTAATAATGATTTCTGGTTTGGGTTTTTTTTTAACAATACAATGTACCTAGTTCTTTACAATCAATTAATGAAACACTGAAAAACTTTAATTTCTATGATACTTGTAAATCCCCCATTTATTCACTTGTACCTTAACTTTTTATCCTTTTTTTTCTTTTTTGTTTCAATACAAATATAGTGGGTTTTTTGACTTTTTTTTTTAAAGTGGGCTCTGGAGTAATTTTCTCAGGACCAGGAACTTCTGGGCTTCCAAATTCCTGAGTTCAGTAGAGGTTTCTATTTACACCCTGTACAATAGTTACATATGAGCTTAATGAAGCTGAAATAAAATGAGCATTCCTACCTCTATAAAAGGTAGAATAGCTCTGATGTTTGTTGCTGATCTTTGGACAGGGTGAGTGATCTCTGCCATATACAATGAGCAAAAACTGTTCTTTTCTGCTTTAACTGAAATATAGCATGCAGAACAGAACAGACCTTGATCTATCAAAATGAACTTGATAAGTTAGCAAAATAACAAAATTAGGTTTCACAGACAAATGCAAAATTATATACTTAGGGGACAGAAATCAAATGTACAAATATAGAATGGAGCGTATCTGCCTGGGCCACAATAAAAATATTTAATTAATAAAATATATATCTAATCAAATAGTAGTTGTTTACAATTCATCTGTTCTGATTATTTGAATGAGTTTTTGAAAAACAATCCGATCTGGATGTTCAAACTGAATTTTGTAATTTGATGAATCCAATTCAGATTCCTGAATCCAATCACAAAAAGCAGTATCCATGTATGTGCAAAAGCAAATTAAACTGTTTGGAGGCTTCCAATTCAATTCAACTTTCAAATATGTATATGTATATGTATATGTATATGTATATGTATATGTATATGTATATGTATATGTATATGTATATGTATATGTATGTATGTATATATATAGGGCGGCGCAGTGGAGCAACGGTTAAGACTACCGACTGTCGAACGAAAGGACGGGAGGTCGGCAGTTCGAGACCCAGAAGCACCGCGTAACGGGGTGAGCTCCCATTCTCGCCCAGCTCCTGCCAACCTAGCAGTTCGAAACCACGTAAAAATGCAAGTGGATAAATAGGTACCACTTCGGTGGGAAGGTAACAGTGTTCCGTGCGCCTTGGTGTTTAGTCATGCTGGCCAGATGACCACGGAAGCATCTATGGACAACGCTGGCTCCCTTGGCCGAGAATCAGAGATGAGTGCTGCACCCTAGAGCCAGATACGACTGGAAGGGGAAACCTTACCTTTCTCTCTCTCTCTCTCTCTCTCTCTCTCTATATATATATATATATATATATATATATATATATATATATATATACACACACACACACACACACACACACACACACACACACACATACATACATACATACATACACACAGACACACAAATACATACAAACATTATATATATGGAAATTTGACTGAACGCCCTTCAAATCGAACATCCAAATCAAATATTTGAACAGCCCTATCAAATGTCATTTGGTCTGCATTATGAGTCTGAAAAAATAGCAGAAACTGCAAAGAATTGCTGTGTCCCAGCAGTACATATTAAGAAAATGAAGAATGAATCAGAAGAGACGCAGTCTGCTTCCCAATCATATGATCTGAATGGGGGAAAAAAGTTGTTTGGATTTAAGATGGGAAGAAGAGAAACCTAATTATCCTAAATTACGTTATCAGGCGTAACTGTTCAATATGAACTTTTTCCAGCTGCAAGCGGGCAGAAAGACAGATGGTGCTCAACAGGGTGTCTTAACACTTATCTGTGTGCATTTAAGCAGAACCATAGGGAGAGTCAAGATGCATCTGTTATCTAGCTCCGAGATGTCTCTCAGAAGAAGATTCAGTGGACATTTTCCAAAGAAGAGAGGCAGTCTGGGGTTGTGATTAAGTTAGTAGGCTAGGGCCAAGGAGACTGAAGTTCAAGTCCACGCTCAGCCATGAAAGCTGTCTGGATGACTTGGGGCCGCCGCCACCTCTTGTGAGGAAATGAAAAGTAGAGCGAGAGACGAATAGGCATGCTTAGTCTTCCAGCAGTACAAACAAGTCTAGGATATGAAGGAAGGAATATGCCAATCACACTAAAAAGGCATGCACAGATCAGCAGGAGTCTGCAACATTTTTGAATCAAACCTTTTTGAAGTGTTCGGCCCACCACTACCCAAAGGCCTCTTCGAAATATATGACAGAAACTTAAGTGACTAAACTGAGTTAGGTATTAGACAATTCGGACTGTCTCTATTCTGATGCTTTTGAACTGTGGTGTTGCAGGAAAATCCTGAGAGTGCCTTGGACTGCAAGAATATCAAACCAGTCCATACTCCAGGAAATAAAGCCAGACTGCTCACTTGAGGGAATGATATTAAAGGCAAAACTGAAGGCCACGTAATGAGAAGACAGGATACCCTGGAGAAGATGCTGATGCTGGGGAAAGTGGAAGGCAAAAGGAAGAGGGGCGACCAAGGGCAAGATGATATTCTGGATGTGACGGACTTGACCATGGGGGAGCTGGGGATGGCGACGGCCGACAGGAAGCTCTGGCATGGGCTGGTCCATGAAGTCACGAAGAGTCGGAAGCGACTGAACGAATAAACAACAACAACTATTCTGATGTCCTCTATATGTTTTGGGATTGCAATGCCCAGAATTCTCTAATATTTGGAGGTGCTAGACAGGGTTTCCCAACCTTGGCAATGTTAAATGTGTGGACTTCAAAAGAAATATCACTTGCTAAGGTTGCTTTACTGTATAAGCTGATTAGGCAAAGACCTAAATTCCCTAAATAAAGATAAAGTAAGCAAAATCTTTAACAAATCCAAACAGCTGCAGGACACAGACTAATAAAACTGACTGCAGACAGCAAGGCATGATTCTAAAAGCAATAGCAATTTAAAAAGAAATAACCTGGAAACTAAATGGCCTGGGAGAATTAAAAAAAAACTTTTCTGAATACCAAAAGGACACAGCACTGATATCAAAGAAGGGATCCCAACCCCCCCCCCCCCCCCCCCGGAAAGACCAGAGACCAGCCTTCCCCAGCCTGGTGTCCTCTAGAGTTCCAACTCCTATCACCACCACGGTAATGGGGGATGATGGAATTGCATAAAATATTGCAGTGAAACTCAGGTAGGGCAGATCGCTCAAAGGCTATGAGTCCATGTTGTGGTTGTCTTCTCAGTGCATTCTAGATCAAGTTAATTCTTTGTGGAATTCACAACCACAAGATGTGGCGATGGCCTCTAATGTGGATGGCCTTCAAAGGGGGCTGGATAAATTCACAGAGGACAGATCTACCCTGACTGCTCATTGGAAGGACAGATGCTGAAGCTGAAGCTCAGATACTTTGGCCACCTAATGCGAAGAGAGGACTCCCTGGAAAAGACCCTGATGCTGGGAAGGACTGAAGGCAAAAGGAGAAGGGGACGGCAGAGGATGAGATGGTTAGATAGCATCACCGATGTAATGAACATGAATTTGAGTAAACTCCAAGAGACAGTGGAGGACAGGAAGGCCTGGCGTGCTATGGTCCATGGGGTCACGAAGAGTCGGACACGACTGAACGACTGAACAACAACAACAACAACAAAAGATCTCCTTTCCTTTTACCTTTTATTAGGGGCTGTATCCTTCCGCAGTGGGTCTATGGAGATGCACTGTAGAATTTAATTCCCTTTTATCTTACCCCCCACCCCATTTTGGCCACCTAATGCGAAGAGAGGACTCCCTGGAAAAGACCCTGATGCTGGGAAAGACTGAAGGCAAAAGGAGAAGGGGACGGCAGAGGATGAGATGGTTAGATAGCATCACCGATGTGATGAACATGAACTTGAGCAAACTCCGGGAGGCAGTGGAGGACAGGAAGGCCTGGCGTGCTATGGTCCATGAGGTCACGAAGAGTCGGACACGACTAAACGACTGAACAACAACAACAACAACAAAAGATCTCCTTTCCTTTTACCTTTTATTAGGGGCTGTATCCTTCCGCAGTGGGTCTATGGAGATGCACTGTAGAATTTAATTCCCTTTTATCTTACCCCCCACCCCATTTTGGCCACCTAATGCGAAGAGAGGACTCACTGGAAAAGACCCTGATGCTGGGAAAGACTGAAGGCAAAAGGAGAAGGGGATGGCAGAGGATGAGATGGTTAGATAGCATCACCGATGCAATGAACATGAACTTGAGCAAACTCCGGGTGACAGTGGAGGACAGGAAGGCCTGCCGTGCTGTGGTCCATGGGGTCACGAAGAGTCGGACACGACTAAACGACTGAACAACAACAAATTATTCTTGAGGATTCAATGTTTGTTTGTTTATTATTCAATTTTTTATCACTGCCCATCTCCCCCCTAAATGCTACCTCTGTGTTGGAGGCAGCATATCTCCAAATACCAGTTGCTGAGGAACAATGGCAGAAAAGAGCTATGCCTCCATCTTTGGATTCAAATATCTCAGAGGCATCTGGTTGGCCACTGTGAGAAACAGAATTCTGGACTAAGATAAACCTTGGCCTGAGCCAACCAGACTGTCCTTATGTTCTTTTGGAGTATACCAGGTTGGAAGATAACTGGAAATTTCCAGCATGTCGATCACCCTAAAACAGGAGGATGAAAGAGAGGGAAAAAGGGGGCCAGAACAACTGTTGACATCATCTATGAGTGGAGAATCACCTTGGTACATGCCTGCCAGCTACCACTGCAGAAGCAGCTTCCTAGCAAGTAATCAGAAAACAGGATCTTCAGGTTTTAGGTATGAACACATGACGTTATTCTTCATTAGCTCACTTCCTGTGGTCAGCATTCATTATTCATGTCCCGCACCCATCCTTTGCAGACAACACTCATGTCTTATGAAAATTATAGCACATCTGGTGTTTGACAAGCTAGCCCCACATCACTGAAGCTAACTAAATCAGGGACAGGCACAGCTGATTAAGCCACTGGGGAACTCCAAAGAAAGCTTATTGTGAACATCCGGCCTACTGTGATCCATTCAAGAAATTATGATGAAGGAAACCACAACTAGCATGATACAAGAATCTGGTTCACGTTCTGTTAATCCATAGAAATTGCCTCCTAAGGAACATGCAGAAAATGCCCAACAACCCAATTTTGCAAAGATAATCCAGCTAAACTGAAGATGCCTCCCCCCATTTCACTGGCTTCCTCTCTGAAACACTTACATGCTCTAGAAAACACGGTCCTATTTCACTGAGATGAGGGTCCTCGTTGTTGTACTGCTTCTCCAAGTCCCTTACAAAGCCCATCTGAAACCTGTAGATGTCTTCAATGTTGCCAAATATGATCTTCAACTGCTCATCGCTGAACATGTCTCTTCTCTTCCGACACTGCTTTAAATAACCCTGGAGGAAAACACAAAAAGAGACTAAGTGTGATGCCCTCGATCCATTGACTATTAAATCAGAATTCCTGACACAAGCCCCTCGGGGATATGAAGGAATCTTTATTAAAGCCAGTGATCCATTGCATGTTAAAGACTCGAGCGAATAAAACTCCCGCAACCCACAGTTTAAGAATCTCCAAGTTTCCCCCCCCCCATCGGGATTCGCGGCTCGATCGCCCTTCCCTTCGTCTCTCAGTTTCCAGGTCTTTCTTGGTCCGAATCAACTAACGCGGCAATATCGCCCTTTGATCTATCCTGGGTGCTGAATCGCCCAGCGTGATCTTTGATTAACATAGTTTGCAGTTCTCTGAATACGTTGCCAGCATTCTCCCCTACTTTACACGTCTGGTAGTTTTACTGTGAAGCACCCCTAACTGATCCTGTGAGTTTAACAGACTGGCGGGATGTTCCTTCCTGGCACCATGGCAGGATGGCATGCATGACATCCTGACACTAAGTATACAGGTCAGACTCTCTGTCCCCACAGCCCCACACTGCTGGACACCACAGAAAATATTATCCCAAGATTAGTAAAGGTAAAGGTTCCCCCGTACAGTTGTGTCCGACTCTAGGGGCCGGTGCTCATCTCCGTTTCTTAGCCGAAGAGCCAGCACTATCCAAAGACGCTTCCACGGTCATGTGGCTGGCATGACGAACACGGAACGCTGTTAGTACTTGTTAGTACAAGATCAGTACTTAAATAATAGTCAATCCCCAGTGTAATCAGTGTTTTGGCCACTCCTAGCTGGCTTGATAAATAATCATGGTTAATACTTTGGCCCCAAAGAATCACACTACCATTCACAGACTATGATTGCAAGTCAGTCAAAAGTCAAATGGCTCCATCTGCCTCAAATGTCGAGCTTGGTTAGTCTCAACTTCTCCTCTTTTTTTGCATTGAATCTTGTTGCAGAAATCCAACCTGATTCATTCTCTTATGAACAGGGTTCATTCAGAAAACGGACTCATTCAGGAACCAAGCTGGGTAGGTTGTGCACCAAGAGGAAGACCCACGGTCAGGTTGGGGCTCCGGTAGGAAAACTTAAACATGGTAAGGCCCTGGGTGCGGACGGCGAGATTTGGCAAAATGTCCCTTCAGTGCTCCTTGAAGGCACTAAATTCAACTGTTAGTCCAATGAATGAATGAATGAATGAATGAATGAATGAATGAATGAATGAATGAATGAATGAATCCCTTCTCACCCCTATGGGTGGTATGTGTCTTCCTCAACCTCGGGTCCTCTACCAGAGGAGTTTGAGGGTTCTGTGCAGTCTCTTAGCTGTTCCTAGCACTGCACTCTTCTGGATAGAGAGCTCTGATGTTGACTCTCCCAGCTTGGGAGTCACAGCCCTGAGTGCTCCCACCACCACTGGGACCACTTTGGCCTTCACTTTCCACATCCTCTCTAGTTCCTCCTTCAGGTGCTGGTACTTTTCCAGCTTCTCATACTCCTTCTTCCTGATGTTGCTGTCCCTTGGCACCGCTACATCTATCACCACCGCTGTCTTCTGGTCCTTGTCTACTACCACAATGTCTGGTTGATTGGCCAGTACCTGCCTGTCCGTCTGTCACTCACACTCACACACACACTCCCAGCTGATATATATATATATGAATATATATATATGAATATATATATATATATTCGGGTGTTATACTGTATGACTGATACACTCTTTTGTTGCATTTACTTTTATCTTGCTAGTCATTGACCGTAACTGACTACAGGTAGTCCTCACTTAACACTTATGACCATCGCAGTGTCCCCACAGTCACATGATCACGATTTGGGCACTTGGCAACCAGTTTGCATTTATGACCATTGCAGCATCCCGTGGTCACGTGATCGTCATTTTTGACCTTCCCGGCCGGCTTCTGGCAAGCAAAATCTATAGGGAACCGGGTGATTCGCTTAATGACCACATGGTTCACTTAATGCCAGTGGTGATTCGCTTAACGACTGGTGCAAAAAAAGGTCGTAAAATTGGGTCAGATTTGCTTAATGACCGCTTTGCTTAGCAACTGAAATTATGATCTCAATTGTGGTTGTTCAGCGAGGACTACCTGTACATGTAACTAAATAGACCTTACCTGTTAAAAAAAAATTGAAAAGAAGGGGAGTGCTTATTGCACGTACTGCGTGTTATCTGAAAAGTCAGTCAATTCCCGGATTTCTCCCAACAGAAAAGCTGCTCTCTTGGCACCTGTTGGTAGCCAACTGAACTCTTAAGATGCTTGAAAGGGTCAGCTCCACCCCTACTAGTCACTAAAAAGGTAAAGGTAAAGGTTCCCCCCGCACATTTGTGCAGTTGTGTCTGACTCTAGGGGCCAGTGCTCATCTCCGTTTGTTAGCCGAAGAGCCAGCGCTGTCTGAAGATGCTTCCGTGGTCATGTGGCCGCATGACACATGCGGAACGCTGCTACCTACCCACCAAAGTGGTACCTATTAATCTTGCACTTGCATGCTTTCAAATTGCTAGGTTGGCAAGAGCTGGAGCTAGTGCGGGAGCTCACTCCGCACGCAGGGCTAGGGATTCGAACCTCCGAACTTGCAATCTTCCGATCGACAAGCCTGGAGTCTTACCCACTGAGCCACCACGCCCCTTTAGTCACTAACCCTTCCTTTAAAGAGCCCTTGATCCCCTCTGAAGCTTGAGATGCATATGGCTGGAAAACAGTAGAGGCTAACAAAGGGTTATCCACTGCCGGATTTGCACAACACGCTTCGATTGATCAGTTAAAAAACCAGTGGGTGCATTTGCACAACAAGCTATGTTCAGTTAATCTTCATTAGCTTATTTATGACTATGTGGGGGGGGGCTTAGTGAGTTGTGTGAACTCGGGCTGCAAAAGTTTGAAGATGTCCATGCAAAGCACCTGGTGTAACAACAAAGCAAAGCAGTCACATTGTTTTGCTTCACTTCTGACACTTCCTTCGGTATATTCCATAAAGGAATGACAGGTGCTTAAGTTTTTGAGACTTTCAGACAGTTCCTGGAAGTGGTGGAAGAGGTTTCAATGCAATGCAGAATGTTCATTGAGGGAAATTGCCTTGCTGCCTTGGTTTAACCTAGAGAATTGCATCACCTTTGCATCGTGAAGCGCCTTTCTGAAATGAAGATAAGCCATCACGTGAAGCCTGCTCTGGATCTAGCCCATTTGCTTCCCTCATAGTTCATGCGCTGTACAAACCCAGAAGATGGTCTAACTCAAGCGTGTTGCATCTGAGCTACATATTTAACCTGGGGCATCACAAGAAAAGGCGATGAGGACTTTTGAAGTGGAGTAGTGTTCTTACACTTGGTCTCTTCCCATTGAGGGTCTCATTGAGCTCCTGATCCTGGCGATGCTACCGTGGCAACGGCTACCTATGGAACAATTCTAGATGAACTGCTCAGTAAACGTGTTCCATTTATATTAGAGAAAAGTCAGCTATCCATTGCTTGCTTTGTTAACAAGCAGAAAAACGATGGACCTCCTATACTGGAGAGAATTTTGCTAGGTGATAGGCTGTACGTAGTCCCCAAGACCATTTCCTTCTAAAGGACTTTTCCATGTAGTCCCCATGGACCAAGTTGGGGCAATTTTTGCAGGAGGTTAAGTGCCAACTTTTCAGAGCCTTAGACACACAAATTTGGGATTTGTGGTTTTCTCAACCGTTCCTATCTTTGGGGACTTGGTAATGGAAGAAACAGGCAGACTGCATATAATTGTTGTTATGGGAGTGAGGTCTCTCAGAGAATCCAAAGGGTTTTGTTACAAGAACTGAACAGAAATAATTTTCCACCCTGCTTGTGGGCTGAAGAGTGAGGGGAGGTTGTTTACTGCATTTTTCTAAGAGCAGATGAACTTCTCCAGAAGATCAGGGACTTCTCAGGGATGAAGCCCACCATCAGCATTCTGTTTCAGTTTAGTCCTCTCTCTGGTTGCTGTTATGTGACAGTGCCAAGAAATCTGGACCTCATTTTTGTATATCCCCCCATGCTATCAACCCAGCATCATTCTCATGTATTTTAAAGAGGTCAACTGCTCCTCTTCCTTCCTTCAAGTTGTGGAGAATATTTGGAGAAACGTGGCCAAATATGACACCTGTGTGCCAGAGTATACATTAACAATCTTCAAAACATTCTCCAAATTTAATTTTTGTTTGAAATAATGCTCGTCTGGGGGAGGATCTCAGAAGATATGTATAGAAATAGCAGCAGCAACACACAAGCAAAGATGTTCTTCATTACCGCTACTGGTATTACCTTTCTATTCATGGTGTGCAAATCATCCTGATTGATTCCAGCATTTTTTAACAATCTGAAATGGCCATTCCTTTCTACTTGAAATGGTTTTTCAACTCAGAACTTCGGAGTGTGGATTTTGTGGATATGCAGGAACAATCCAAATGATTGAGTTGATTTCTTCGGGCTATATGATAAATTGGGGGATGCAATTACACACAGGCAGGACAAGCCAGGGTATATAAACAGAGAGCAAGTCCCACTCCCTTTTCGCACTGAAGATGTTGCCTAGCCTGGCAATGAAACGTCTGCAAGAAAACAGCATGGCTCAGAGAGCACCAAGGACTCCACAGTTCAACCCTGAGCTACAAATATTCTCTTCGATTGGAATCAAATTTCCTTCAAACTGAATCTCTGAATTGAATATCCACATAGTATTCCTTTTGAAAAACCTGAACCCGTAGGCTCTTTTTCCAAGGAGATTTTCTTGGACATCTTTGAGAAGCTGTGAATGATGATTCCATTCTAGCTCCATTCCTGAAGCCAACCAATCAATCTTGACAGCAATCTTGAGCAGTGAGAAGCAGCAGAATCCATGGAACACATTAATTTCCCATCATGCTTCCAAGCGAATGTCTTTCTGGAGCATTGTGTAAAATTAAAGGGATGGCCTAGACTCAGACACCTAATTTGAAGCACTGTCACCCCATCCAGGTAATCCAACCAGGGATTGCTAAGAAGCAGGAACAGGATCCAAGAACTCTTTAAAAACTCAAACTTGGATTTGGCCCAGTCTTTTGGGATATAACAATTTTCAGAATTATCATGTCTTGCACCCAGCTAGCCCCATAATAGGTCCACTTCTCTGAATTCAGACAGGGTCTGCATAGGGAGTTATAAATTCCAATTATAAAGCGTTTCTAGTCAAGGCTGAGTTTCCTGGAAATGACAGTGTCATCTGATCCAGTTCTATTTATGTTCTGTAATTCTTCACATCTCGTTTTTTTCCTCCTGCGTTGTGTTCTTGAACTTGGATTCTATTTTGTGGTTTGCCTTGTGATTTGGACTCCTTTGTCCCCATTTGTAGTCACCTTCAGGGACCAATTTTACTGGCTCTGCACAGGATAACTCCGGGGTTTGATCTGGGACAGATTACGAACTACAGTGCATTGATTTTTCTCCACTGACTTTACTAACTCCGGTTGAGTTAGTTATTTAATTATCCAGGCAGGAAAGGATGTAAAATAAGGCAACACACCGCCTTTCCTATGAATCAAATCTTTATTACAGTCATAGACCAGCACGAGGAGGGTGGGGTACAGTCAATTAAAAAGCACTGAAGACACATCAGAGTCGAAAAAAAAGAAAAAGAAAAGAAAAAGTTACGAAAAGCTAGAAGATATTAAAACAGAAAGTATATACTGTATAAAAGTCTATAAGAATCTAAAAGAAGGGGTAGGCGCATTAGATGCATGTAGGAGAGCATGAAAGGTTAGTATGTGGAAGACTACGTGTGTCAAATTACAGAGCACCCGAATATGGGAAACTAGGTGCTCGCTAAGTCTAGTTAATGGCACAGGTCATCATCAGATGAATTTTGAGCGCTGCTGCACGGAACCTGCATGGAACCTGCATGGAACCTGCATGGAACCTGGCCACACTGTATGTTGTAGCAGAGTTGGTATCTGAAAGCAGCAGGGTGGTATGAAATGGTCCTGAGCACCCTGGGTATTGATGCAGTAATGGTGAGATGAGGCGATAAGAATGTCTCTGTAGTAGAGGCACTGGAAAAGCACATGCTGAGTTGTTTCTATGTGTCCGGAGTCACAGGGGCCTTGTCTCCGCGGGTAAGAAATCTTCCTAGGTCGGCCTTCAAGGACAGCTGAGGGGAGGGCGTGACCTCATGACCTCCTTTCTTATTTTCCTGCATTGGTGCCAAGGCAAGACCATGCCAGCACCCTCAGACCTCGATTAAGTACAGCAGAGCTTTCCAAACTTTTCATGTTGGTGACACACTTTTTAGACATGCATCATTTTGCGACACACTCTTACAGCAGGGCACAAGGCAGGCACTAGGACCTGTGCAGAATCACAGCAGGTTTGGAGGCAGCAGGGCACAAGGCAGGTACTAGGACCTGCGCGGAATCACAGCAGGTTTGGAGGCAGCAGGGCACAAGGCAGGCACTAGGACCTGTGTGGAATCACAGCAGGTTTGGAGGCAGCAGGGCACAAGGCAGGTAATAGGACCTGCGCGGAATCACAGCAGGTTTGGAGGCAGCAGGGCACAAGGCAGGCACTAGGACCTGTGCGGAATCACAACAGGTTTGGAGGCAGCAGGGCACAAGGCAGGCACAAGGACCTGCGTGGAATCCTGGCAGGGCAGGTTTGGAGGCAGCAAGGCACAAGGCAGGCACTAGGACCTGTGTGGAATCACAGCAGGTTTGGAGGCAGCCAGGCACAAGGCAGGCACCAGGACCTGCGTGGAAGCCAGGAGGCAGCAGCAGCCACGACACACCCAGACACTGCAGCTGACACAAACGTGTCCTGACACACACTTTGGAAAGCTATGAAGTACAGACATGCATCAGTGTATTTGGTTGGCACCTAAAGGGTTTAAGTTGTCTTTTCCAGCTTTCTCCAGGGCTGCCCCAATGCCCTGGTTTTGTCCACTTTATTTGGGCAAAATGAGTTTTCCTGAAGCTGTGCCTGGGCTGTCATGTTGCAAATGGGAATGTTTGTCGCAATCTGTTCTGCTTAAGAAGACACTTGAAAGGTTGCTGTTTCTCCACCTTTGGGGAAGATTGCTTGTTCATTTCCAATTGGGATAATAAAGAGCAGCAGACAAGCTTGGGCAGTAGCACCTGCTTTGATATCGTGAGTTTAGTCACCCTAAACTGGAGCAATTCCAGCAAAAGGCATCAGCCTCCTGGCAGACTTGACCCAGGAGATCCTTAAAGGTAGCCGGCATCCTCAGCTCCAGCTTTCCCTCTTTATCCCATCATAAGAATAGGAGAAGGAGAAATAAGGACAGTTATAAAATGTGCTATTTTTTCGGCAAGGCAAATAGATGTATCTCTCCAATTAAAACAACGTAATCACAATTAAATTTATTCTGTTTCTTCATTGAAACAATCCAATTAAAACACACACACACACACACAAACACAAAACAGGGACTTTCCGTTTTACCATGCCATTTATTTTACTGCCTAGTAAAAAAAAAGGAGCCAATTTGGAAGAATGATCCATCTGAGTTAGGGAGAATCGTATACATGCTAACAATGCTCAGAGGCTGGAAACGGGGCTGTTAATATTTAAATTACCTGGAAGCATAAGCTCAACTTGCAACCTTTTATTTGAGTGGCTTTCTTGAAGGCTGAGGAAGAGATTGTTGAAGCTGAGCAGAAAGGAGGGGAGTGTGGAATGCTTAGTCACGAAAAAGAAGCTACACGCTGCTTTCCTTCTGCAGACCGCAGTGCCATTCAAGAAGCAGGGACCCGATCTCACAGAGGTTGTCACTGCCATTTATACATGGGAATTCCTGGAGAATACAGAGTTGATGCCGCCCAACTGTAAACCAATCTCAGGCTCAAATATGGAAGTTAAGGGATTCACCTGCCCTTCAGGACCTGGGGTTACTAATTGGATGGGAATGATGCAACATGTTTTCCAATCAACAATGGGAGAAGGGACTATTCCAGGGACTGGAAGCATCCACTGCCTTGTTGGTGCAACTTATGGAAAATGGTGGAAGGCATACTGACCTGGAATTGACTCAGATGCCACTTTCTCTGAGCAGACGATAGGGTCTCCCTCAATTCTGCCCTCAAGGACTAGAGCAGAGATATTTGCTTCTTTCAGAGCTGGATTATTGTTTTTTAGATTATCACTTAAGAGAGGCTATTTACTGCTCATCAAAAGGGGCATCATCATCATCATCATCATTATCCCACCTTTCTACAGAGAGAGCACTGAAGATGGCTTATTCCACCTCATACAGTCAGTTCCACAAATAACTGACAAACCAACAAATGTGCATTCTGCTGGAAAGTTATCTGTTGTTGTGTTGGCCTTCTGAGATAGTTCAGGTCAGAAAACAGATGCCAAAAGGATTCCAGGAATGCTACTTTTTCATATATAACAACAGAATCTTGGAAGCCTGCCAAAGTTTCTTTCTTCTTCCTTCTATACCAAACAGAATCAAGGTGGAAGTTTTGATTCTCATGCTTTCCACTTTACCAAGACTGAATTGTCATTTTTCCTCCCTTAATGGCTCATTCCTTCCTTTATCCAGATTATCTCCAAGATTATCTTCCTTTACATGTTGCTTGTTTGGAATGCTTATTTAGCAAACCAAATACACAGCTACTCAGCAGCTGGCAATGATAAATACCCACCATATATCCCTACAACTATATCAGAATTGATTGGTTTTATGTGAACTGCTATATCAATAATTAAAAAGCAGGCATGCAGGGCCAAATTGCCATGTTTTCATGGGGCTGAAAGCGAAAAAGAGCTTTCATATTATGAAATTAATTTTTCCCATTATAATTCTACTGGAATAAAAGCTTTTAGTGTTTTCAGACCCTCATTCATCCTTGAACCTCAAGGCACAGAATGGGATCAATATTTTTGTTTTTAAAAATGTCATGACTGGATATCTGTACACACACACTCTCTCTCCTCCACACACAGTTTTCACAGAATTCATTTTTTAAATAACAACATTGTGATGATACATCTTGAGATTGGACAGGAATCCAGCTGTCATATAAATTGATCACTATAGAACTTCTGATGTCACCACAAGAATTTTCGATGCCACCACTTCTGCACAAATTCAGTGAGCATCAGGCCATCGATGGGTACAAACCCTTAAATGCCGGCTATTGTACAGTTGTTGAAAAGAAGACAGGCTTATGCCCTATTCTGAGACTCCTGTACTTTTAGCCTTATCTGGTTTAATGGAAATTTTAGCTATACTGTTTGCCTTAAGCAGTTGGATCTGGTTAGTTCCTGGGTGAGGGATTATATGGAAATCCTAGCAGTGTAGATAGATTGGGAAGTTGAAAAACAATCAATGGCAATCTTTATCTTATTTTATTCTATCAATGTTTATTTATTTATTTATTTATTTATTTAGTATTAAATTTCTATGACCGCCCATCTCCCCCTCAAGGAGGGACTCTGGGCGGTTCACAGCTATAACAATCATACAATACAATAAAAACACAATAAAATACAATACACTAAATATAATAAATATAATTTAAATTAAAACCAAGTGGCAGATGGTTTGCAGTGCTGCTGAAGACTATTTAAAATATTTGGGGTGGCTCTAAGCGATCAGCCATCCCCAAGCTTGACCACTTTCCCTCTTGCCCCAGGCGAGCTCACAGAGCCAGGTTTTCAATTTTTTTCTGAAGTCCAGGAGTGAAGGAATCTGTCTTATCTCTGGGGGAAGAATGTTCCATAGGGCAGGTGCCGCTGCAGAGAAGGCTTGCCTCCTAGACCCCGCTAGATGGAACTCTTTCATAGAGGGGGTCCGTAGCATGCCCTCCCTGCAAGATCGGGTAGGACGGGATGATGTAATGGGATGATGTAAAAATATGACTATTTTTATTTCTATTTTAGTGTAATTATTATGTTATTAGTTCTATGCTGGTCCATGACCAAAATAAAATTGATTGATTGATACGTTAGGTCATCAAATGCACACAGGAGTCACGTTTGTTACTACCCTACAAATGTTGAGTTATGTGCTGGAACATGATGACAATTCAAGTCAGAAATATGAGAAACAAAAACAAGATCTTGAAATTACAGATGGTACTGCAGCCATGAAATTAAAAGACGCTTGCTCCTTGGGAGGAAAGCTATGGCAAACCTAGACAGCATATTAAAAAGCAGAGACATCACCTTGCCGACAAAAGTCCGTATAGTTAAAGCTATGGTTTTTCCAGTAGTAATGTATGGCTGTGAGAGTTGGACCATAAGGAAGGCTGAGCGCCGAAGAATTGATGCTTTCGAACTGTGGTGCTGGAGAAGACTCTTGAGAGTCCCTTGGACTGCAAGGAGGTCAAACCAGTCAATCCTAAAGGAAATCAACCCTGACTACTCATTGGAAGGACAGATGCTGAAGCTGAAGCTCAAATACTTTGGCCACCTAATGCGAAGAGAGGACTCCCTGGAAAAGACCCTGATGCTGGGAAAGACTGAAGGCAAAAGGAGAAGGGGATGAGATGGTTAGATAGCATCACCGATGTAATGAACATGAATTTGAGTAAACTCCGAGAGACAGTGGAGGACAGGAAGACCTGGCGTGCTATGGTCCATGAGGTCACGAAGAGTCAGACACGACTAAACGACTGAACAACAACAACAAAAAACCTACATTGAGCTGCTAATGGCCAAGCATGGTTTTACTGCATGCTGTGACTTTTCTTTCCTTAATCGGTACTCTGGCCATGTTTAAGTCTGCATAGGTGGGCCAAAAATCTAAATAAATAAAATAAGCAATACTAGAAGATCTAAGATGTTTTTATCAGTCCTGGTGCAGTGAGCCAGGACAGATTTAGATATTTCATTTTGCACACCAAACAAATATTCCCAGTTCTGTGGCAAGTGAAAATATTTGGTAGCCCAACCTACAGAAGCAGGAATTCAGTGATGATGAATGTTAGTTATTTGAGTAATATCGCCTTCTCTGCGATAGCGCCCGCCCTGTGGAACATCTTGCCCCCAGAGGTGAGGCAGGCGTCCTCCCTCTTGGCCTTTAGGAAGTCCCTAAAAACCTGGCTCTGCCGCCTGGCGTGGGACGAAGGTAGAGATAGTTCCTCCTGGGGGTGGTTAGTTTAATAATGACCTCCTTTTAAGATCCTACCATCCTCTGGATTTTTATATTCTTATTTATTGTATTGCTTATTGTATTTTAATTATTTTTGATTTTTAACTTTAATTTTAACATTGTTGTAAACCGCCCAGAGTCTACTGTGGTAGAGATGGGCGGTGATAAATTTGATTAATAATAATAATAATAATCTAAGTGATCAAACTTCAACTCACTAGAATCAACTGGATTTGCTAATGTTTTTAATTATCTATTTCTTAGAAACAATTTATATTCCATTTTTCAGTTCATACAAGCATTGAAAGCCATCAACAATAGGTAACAAAAGGCAGACATTCAAGTTAGTCACACAATGCTTCAGTTCACAATGCTTAACCTTACAACTGAATTAACTCATCCTCCAGATTTGCACATAAACTAATCAAATAGGCTGGGTTCACACATCACTGACACAAAAAAAGGTGAACAAACAAAGGTTAAAACTAGCAAGTTTAGCATATTGTGTGAATGCAGCCACTGGATCTAACAGACCTAGTTAAGGGTACACTGTTGTGCAATCATAGCCTGTCTCTCTGTCTCACTCTCTCACTCTTTTTTCCTAAAGAAATAATCAGTGGACTAAGCCGAACAATAGCCTAAGCAGAAAGGTCATAAAAAGTGGCAGAAGACCCAAATGTTTGAACACATCTGGGGATCATCAGGTTGGGAAGGCAATTCTACAAGTTGAATCAATTCAAGTTAAGCTGAGCTGAGCTTATAATGGTTCTTTTATCAAATCAGATTTGCCCAGGATACAAGGGATGGATCAGAATAGCTAAAACAGAAGCAGAAGTATAAAGAAAGGACTGGACAATAATCCACTTTACTTGGATCAGAGACGCGTGGATTGAACACTACTGTTCAATACTCTTTCTACTCTTGATCTTTAAATAAGCTAAATATGGTTAGAGAAAATAAAAAAGCAGCTAAGAGATCTTTATGATTCTGTCCTAGATTTTGAAAAAAAGCCTTATATCTCTGATTTGTCTCTCCAAAGGACTACAGGTAGCATATTTTGGAGTTCATTCCCCACAAAACTGCAATTGTACCCTTCAACTCTCAAAGTTGGATGCTTGGAATGCCTTCAGAGATATTCTGAGGAATTAATTTTAATACTCGAAGGCTGCGCTCACATACAGGCTAAAGCAGTGTTTCTCAAACTTGGCCACTTTAAGATGGGTGGACTCTGCTGGCTGGGGAATTCTGGGTGTTGAAGTCCACCCATCTTAAAGTGGCCAAGGTTGAGAAACTTTGTGATAAAGCCTACATCTGGATTAACAAAACACAATTCCTGTGTTCACATAGCATGCAATGTTGGACAAACCAACCATCTGATGGTTTTATGTGATGGTCTGGTTCAGAGCTTTCCAAACTGTGTGTCGGGACATGTTAGTGTGTCGGCTGCAGTGTCTGGGTGTGTCACAGCTGCTGCTGCCTCCGAGCCCTGCCAGGATTCCACGCAGGTCCTAGTGCCTGCCTTGTGCCTTGCTGCCTGCAAACCTGCCCTGCCAGAATTCTGCACAGGTCCTAGTGCCCACCTTGTGCCTGGCTGCCTCCAAACCTGCTGTGATTCCACGCAGGTCCTAGTCCCTGCCTTGTGCTGTGCTGTAAGAGTGTGTCGCGAAATGATGCATGTCTAAAAAGTGTGTCACCAACATGAAAAGTTTGGAAAGCTCTGGTCTGGTTCATACAATATGCTCAGTCAATACAGTAGCTGGGCTCCCCAGAATGCACTCAACCACAAACTACACAATCCCATTTTAAGCTAGTGTACCCTACTGTATGAATCAAGCTATAGAGTGAGATCCCAACCTTTTAAGGAGGCTGGATTTTCTCTCATGGTTGTGGAGAGAACAACCACTTTTACCACTTCTTGTTTCCCAGGATGAAGATTAAAAAGCGCCAAAGAGTACAGTGATGACAAATATAATCAAGGGAATGAAGGGGTAGGGCTACAGTTAGGTTACCTCCATACTTAATTCTGTTATCACTCCAACAAAAGAGGAATAGAACACTCGATTTCCTTATGTTCCAGGGTTTACAGTACACAAATGGTGCCTCATTTGATTCTCACAACTAACATGGAAAAATGGACTGTGAAAGAATGACTTATATTGACCCTAAGAACTTCAAAGTTAGGCTGAGAGATGAAATTAAACCATCTGGTACCCTAATCCATCTCCATCCCTGACACCTGAATCTTAAGCAACCTATTCAAGAAGAGGGTGGCTCACCTCACAAATGTCCTTCAGATGTTTGATATAGTGGCGCTCCGTGCTCATGATTTCGTTAATGACATTGGCTCTCATCTGGTCTCGGTTCTGGAGGGTCCTCCCGAGACAGAGGCAGTCAGCAGCATTTGGATCCAAGTGTCCATTCTGTACTTCACTCGTGCCTTCTTCAACTCCATCTTCTTGGTTGACCCAGAGCTGTAACAAAAGGCAATATCAGCCCAATACATTGGTTTTCCAGTGCTTGGCCATGCCAACATTTTTCTCTTCTAATCATTCAAGGAGGAATTTGATCCTTAGCAAGTTTAAAGGACTGAAGGCTAGTATTTAGCCCAATCTGATCTCAAAGCTGAAGAAATCCAGGATATTGTGGATACTGGGTAATCAAACTTTATACATTCTCTACTCCGTTGTGCCAGCCTGCACAATTTCCACTGGCCAGTCCACTCACAGAACAATTGGAAAAGACTTTGGTTTAAGTGAATTAATTCATATGTTCAAATATGAATGCAATAACCAGGAAAGCAGATTCAACAGAGCCTACCCCTTAATTCATAAAGGTTAGAGCTCATAATGGGATTCTGTCCTTAACTGGTCAGAAATAAGCTACTCAGTTCAATGGGGTTCATTCCTAGGAAAATGTGTCTTGGACTGCAGCCCCAGTTCTTTTAGTCCTGTTCATCCCACCCCAACATTTGATTTTTCTCCCAGTCTTGCCAACTCCAGTTTTCTTCCTCCACAATTCTTAAAAAATGAACCAGAAGGATTGCTCTAAAAATATTCAACAGTTTTAAGCTGAAACACCAGGGGGGACTAAGAAAACATAAAAACACTCTCCTGCATTCGGTTCTAAATACATAGCATAGCATGATTATTCTTCAAACAACAAACTTCCTTTCCACCACAGGTGAAAATAATACAGCAAATGTTAAAACTTCCTTCATTTGCATTCAGTGTTCACGTCACAAGAAGTATAAATTATACTCTGCATTGAAATGTATGTTAACAGGTGTTCAATTTTCATAGCTTAGCTTATTGTTAAATATATAGCTGCGGATGCATTGTTTCTAACATTTACCTTAGGAACGGTTGCAGTCCTTTTAATTTGCAAAAATCTCCAGCAATCTCCTTTTTCTACAATGTATGTTCTCTGCTTTTCCAACTGCTGATTATATTTTGCTAAACAACATTCCTTTTATTACTGCACCAGTATTTTTCCTTCCTACAGAGAGCTTGAAAAGTCAAGAATTGGGAGATCACAAAGACAACCCACCCATTTTTCTAACAATCGATTTAAAGGTACAGTGAACATTAGAAAGCTTATTAGCAAAATGAAGTGGAAAAATTACAAGATGGCCCTTTTAAGACCAGACATCAATTTTAAAAAAATTGGATAACCATGGAAAAGGATGAAATCAGAAATGATTGGTGCATCATGTCTGTTGGAAATGTTTACAGGGGGAAGGAACCTTTTACCATCTTTGGTGGACCTGCGAGAAAGCTAAAGAGTTTTGGGACCAAATAGGTAATATTGTACAAAAGATTCACAAAGTGAACATACAAAAAACCCAGAAATGTTCTTCTTGGGTTTGATGGAGAAGGAGTTAGAGAAACAACATAGAAATCTACTCTTACATATGATTACAGCTGCAAGACTCCTATATGCACAACGATGGAAAGATCCACATATACCTACAGTGGAAGATTGGATTACTAAATTAATGGATTTGGCCCAAATGGCGAAACTGACAGCTTTGATAAGAGAGAATACTGTCTCCGGATTCACCACTACTTGGCAACCACTTTTAGACTACTTGCGTGCGACGGAAAAAAATTAAGCTTTAATTGTGGGTTTTAGTGACTAAACGGTTTGCTTTGAAAGAAACAATATTAATATGATTTAATTACGGGTAAGAGATTACATCTCAAATTGTATTTATATCTGTATTGGAGAAATCGGAAACCATCTTTTGTTTCTTCGCTTTTATAGTTTCTTCTTTGTTCTATAGCTATATATTCTTGCTCTCCTATATTTTTTACATTATATTTTAACTATATATGTCGAAATTGAATAAAGTTTTTCATTAAAAAAAAAGAAATGATTGGTGCATTCATGTAGTACACATATTTACCATTGCTATACCGATTCTTTTAATGTTTTTTACAATATGCTTAAAACATATTCAGTACACACTAAAAAGTAATGTGAGAAGTGATAATTTCAGTGGGTTTAGGAGATGGCTTTAACCAGTTTTAAGTCCTTCATTCCCAGCCTGACCTTCAAAAAATAAACCAAAAAATGTTTTGCCTTTCTAAAATATTTACATTGCTCACACTGGCTTACTGTAACCATGAAAATCCAGCAATTCAATAGAAGAAATAAAATATGAACATAAAAATGGACAGAGATGTGTCAGAAAACACATTACCACATTAGAATCCTCTGACTGGCAGAACTGTAGTTTGTTGAATAAGGCACAATTAGTGGGGATCATGCATCATGACAAACTCTAAACCATGGTGTACAAACCTCCATGGTTGTGTTCAGAGAAACCCCTAAACCAGTGTTTCTCAGCCTGGACTGCTTCCAGATGTGTAGACCTCAATTTCCAGAATCCTCTAGTCAGCACGGATAATTCTAGGAGTTGAAGACCAGACATCTGGAAGTTAGCTGGCCTGGAAAACACATTCCTCTAAACCAGTGTTTCTCAACCATGGCAACTTTAAGGTGTGTAGACTTCGACTCCCAGAATTCTGGGAGCTGGCTGAGGAATTCTGGACGTTGAAGTCCACACGCCTTAAAGTTGCCAAGTTGCCAATAACTGCTCCTGGCAGAGATGAGGTTTGAGAATTATTGCCATATATAGGAATATGGGCCCTTAGTGGATTTGGTTGGAGTGGATTTCCTAGTTTAAGGCTATGCCAGATTTGAACTAGAGCAACCTGGAGCTCTTGCCAACCTAGCAATTCGAAAGCATGCAAATGCAAGTAGATGAATAGGTACCACTTTGGTGGGATGGTAACAGCGTTCCGCGCGCGTCATGCCGGCCACATGACAGCGGAAGCGTCTTCGGACCATGCTGGCTCTTCGGCTAACAAACGGAGATGAGCACCAGCCCCTAGAGTCAGACACAACTGCACAAATGTGCGGGGGGAACCTTTACCTTTACCTAACCTGGAGCTTAGGTAAAGCAAACAGCCCATCCTAAATAAAAATTTCCCCGATTTATGTCCTTGCTATCTCTCAGCCACCCAGTTACATAACAACTTTTCATTACAAGGGTTTGCACTTTTCCTAATACAGCTAAGTGTCAGTTTGAATGAGTTGCATGATGAAGCAGAAATGAAACACAGAGAACAGAACCGTCAGGGTCTATTTTTACGTCCTCTTGTTTCAAAGACGGAGCAAGGAAGGTGGGTTACGCAAACATTTCCTCCACATTGCCAAACTGGCCATTTGAAAGTGGGGGTCAAAAGTCCATAGTTCGGAACCAGCAGGTGCTGGTTGCCTATCGCTGCTCACCTACCAAAAATTGGACTGAGAACTCAAGAACCTTACATATAAGTGAATACTTATATTATTATTTATATATACATTTTAAAAATCCTTCATACAAGTTGCACCATGGAGCTTACTCAGAGCCAAATCTCTTTACCCACCACTCCAACAACCTGATTTCAGCACTGGTTTGCAGGATTTGCTTGTGGGAACTGATAGTAAAGGTGGGTGGTGCAACTGAGATATCCTTATAGAAGTATAACTGAGTTCACACAGGTGTCCCAAACAGCAAGAAGGAAAGGATTATCTTTTTCTTCCATTCCCCAATCGCTCAGAACTCAGCTTTTTAAATTCACAATGCAGCTATTTCTACAGGCAAAGCAACAGCTGTAACCATGATATATCAGTTCAGACATTGCAGCAATGATTGACAAAGCTATGGTTTACTAATCTAGTTTCAGATTAGTTGGCCAATGACTAAACCAATGGTAGCGCCTCAGGTTTAGATCTGGATCAGATCCTTCTTACGTTTTCTTCATTCAGAGTTCCTCCTGATATCTAGTCAAGCTTTCCCTAGATACCTGAGAATTAGGTGATCCATTTATATTCACTGATAAGAACAGGAGTGGCACAAAACAGCAACAGAGGAGGTGGACATGACTACAGCAGACGTGTTTTCCGAACAGCAACAGCGTGGATGCCTCTGAGGATTACCCATTACATCAGGGCTTTCCAAAGTGCCGCCGCTGGCGACACACCAGCAGCGGCGGCGGCGCAGGGGGGGCGCGCGCACGTCGGCGGTGCGGGGGGGCGCGCACACGGCGGCGCGGGGGGCGTGCGGCGGCGCGCGCATGCACAGCAGCGGCGGCAGCGTCCACTAAAACACGGAAACACTGATACCGCGCTGCTGCCGTTCACACGCACGCCGCCGCTTCCGGGTGGTGTGGCGACACACCACGCTGTGTGTGGTGACACACTTTTGTGTCGCAACACACAGTTTGGAAAGCTCTGCATTACATGGAAGGGGCTGTTTGCCTGGTTTTTTTGTTGGTTTTGTGTCAGAAGCTTTTGCTTCTGTAGTGAAAGGATTTGCCGGTGACATCACCGTTGCCCGGGGGACGCCCAAGGAGGCTCCTTTCATGTCCCTGTGATTTTTCCCACCGAAGTGGTTTGCCTGGTGCATCTTACCCTTTCAATGACTCCTAAAGCTGACTCCTCTCTCGTTTCTCTCTGTCCAATGGTCTCTTCCCCTCACTACACTTCCATTGGTTCATTCTCCTATATATCTTCCCTTTTCTTTGCAGTACAACCACCCTTTTCCACTACGTACATATATATCTAGCTTGTCTTTATACGTGAGAGACAGAATGGTTCAGATATGCAGATGGGGATCCATTCATTTTATAAATAGGGTCCCTTCTTTTGCAAATAGTTCATTTTAATAAGCAATTATTAATTCAAAAATATTTTTGTCCTTTGCTTGCCTGTAGCTTGAATCATGTCAACTGGATTTCTATTTTCTTAGTGGAAACGTTTCACTCCTTATCCAAGGAGCTTCTTCAGTCTGAGTAAAGTTAGTAAGGGAATCCTTAAATATGTTTCTAGGCTGGCTGTGTGACCTTGCACCTGGGGCTAGGTCATGGTTATTTTGAGATGTTTGTTTCTAAGTCCCTTTATCATCTAAAGGAGGATCGTTAAGATTACCCTGCTGCTGTTGAGCTTGTGAAATGGTCTTAATCTTCCTAGGCACAGAAGACAAAGCAGGAAGGAAGATAGGGGAAAGGTTATGCCTGAGGCCCCCACCTCTATTCAAGGAAGGATTTTCCAAGTTGGCATGAATGGATTCCTTGACCCCTCTCTCAAACCACCTATCTTCTCTGTCTAAAATGTGAACATTAATGTCCTCAAAAACATTAATGTCCTTTTTGAGGACATTAATGTTCACATTTTAGACAGAGAAGATAGGTGGTTTGAGAGAGGGGTCAAGGAATCCATTCATGCCAACTTGGAAAATCCTTCCTTGAATAGAGGTGGGGGCCTCAGGCATAACCTTTCCCCTATCTTCCTTCCTGCTTTGTCTTCTGTGCCTAGGAAGATTAAGACCATTTCACAAGCTCAACAGCAGCAGGGTAATCTTAACGATCCTCCTTTAGATGATAAAGGGACTTAGAAACAAACATCTCAAAATAACCATGACCTAGCCCCAGGTGCAAGGTCACACAGCCAGCCTAGAAACATATTTAAGGATTCCCTTACTAACTTTACTCAGACTGAAGAAGCTCCTTGGATAAGGAGTGAAACGTTTCCACTAAGAAAATAGAAATCCAGTTGACATGATTCAAGCTACAGACAATTCCACCTGGATGACTGAGAACCTTCATAGACACTTTGCTTGCCTATTTTGGGAGTGTGGTTACCGGAAAGTATACACACACACACACACACACACACACACAGGCACACAAAATTGTGTCACATAATTATTTGGAAAGAGTGAATTTCCAGGATTGGTTTCAGCTGGAGTTGACAACCTATGTGAACAAGTACGGAATTTGGGCATTACAGGTAGTCCTCGCTTAACAACCATTTGCTTAGTGATGGTTTGGACTTACAATGGTGCTGGAAAAACCAACTTACAACCAGTCCTCAGACTTACGACATTGCAGCATCCTCCACAGTCACATGATCATAATTTGGGCGCTTGGCAACAGGTTCACATTTATGACCATTGCAGCATCCTGTGGTCACGTGATCACCATTTTTGACCTTCCAGGCCGGCTTCTGGCAAACAAAATCAATGGGGAACCGTGTGATTCGCTTAACAACCACGTAGTTTGCTTAACGCCTGTGGTGATTCGCTTAATGACTGCCACAACAAAGGTCGTAAAATTGGGTCAGATTCGCTTAATGACTGTTTCGCTTAGCAACTGAAATTCTGGTCTCAATTATGATCATTAAGCGAGGACTACCTGTCCATAGGACTTTTTTCTGTGTTTCATTTTTTTTTCTATTCACAATGCATTTTGGGGGGGATTTCTTAAACTCAGGGTTGTCTTCATTTGGGGTAAATATGATATTGGCTTAGTATTAAGCTGGAGTGGAGGAACTAGCTGTGGCTGAATTACAACACTCAACAGCCCAGGATGGCCATTTGTGAGGGATGCTGGTAGCTGTAGGGCAGGAATGTCTCTAGAGCCACACGTTCTGCATGCCTCTGTTTTACCACTGCTTGCTTTAATCACAGTTTGCTGGATTCACCAAATTTGGCTGGTTTCACAAACTGCACGAAGCTATAAGCCAAACAAATTGTGGCACAATGCAGCGGTATGAGCAGTCAGTGGGACTTAGTAAAGGTAAAGGTTTCCCCTGCACAGTCGTGTCCGACTCTAGGGGCCGGTGCTCATCTCCGTTTCTTAGCCGAATAGCCAGCGCTGTCCAAAGACGCTTCCGCAATCATGTGGCCGGCATGACGCGAGCGGAACGCTGTTACCATCCCACCAAAGTGGTACCTATTTATCTACTTGCATTTGCATGCTTTCGAATTGCTAGGTTGGCAAGAGCTGGGGCTAGTGCGGGAGCTCACTCGGTCACGTGGCGCTTGGGTCTCGAACTGCCAACCTTCCGATCGACAAGCCCAGCGTCTTAACCGCTGAGCCATCGCGCCCAATGGGACTTAGCAATCCCCAGAGTACTTTTCTCCCACCACTAATGCCCACAAGTAACCTATCAGCCATCTAAAAAACAATTGCCCTGGGGGGGTGCATTGTTCAGAGCCCCTTGAACTGAATCACCTCTTAATATGTGTCGATTGGCTAAAAAATTATATGATTTAGGGCTGAAGTAGCCGGTGGTGACTGAATTATTGTAAAAGAATTTAGAGTTAATCAATCGAAGAGAATATTTGTAGCTCAGGGTTGAACTGTGGAGTGCTTGGTGCTCTCTGAGCCTTGTTGTTTTCTTGCAGATGTTTCATTGCCAGGCTAGGCAACATCTTCAGTGCGAAAAGGGAGTGGGACTTGCTCTCTGTTTATATACCCTGGCTTGTCCTGCCTGTGTTCGTGGGGGTGTTGTACTCTCTTTGGTAGTACCTTGATTGGGTTGTTGTTTGCTGCTTGGTTGATTGACTGAGTTAATAGTTCCTTGATTAGGGTCTATTGTGTTGTTTGATTGCTCCTCTACTGCTAATCTTGCTGTTAATCTTTGCCTATCTTGTTGTTGATTGCTGGCAAAGAGGTGTTCTGGTCTTCTGGCTTTTCTATTGTCTCTTATTAATGGTATGTAAATGTTGTTTACCTCTATGTGTCTGTTGATGGCCGCTTTGTCTGAGTGCCAAGCTTCCAGGAATTCTCTAGCGTTTTTGGATTTGGCTTGGTTTAAGATGCTCACAGTTTCCCAGTTGAAAGTATGGTTAAGTCTGTCCATGTGTTGTGAGATTAAGGAGTTTTCATAGTGTCTTCTGACTGCTAGTTGGTGTTCGTGGATGCGTTCTGCTAGTCTTCTGCCAGTCTGTCCTACATAGTGGCTGTTACAGTCCTTACACTGTATGTTGTAGATAACTCCTGTTTTTTCTTCTTGGGCTACTGGGTCTTTTGGTTTACTTACGATGTTCTGAAGGGTTTTGGTTGGTTTGTGTGCTACGGTGATGCTGTGTGGTTGTAACAGTCTATTAGTAGTTTCTGAGATGTTTCTTATGTACGGCAGTGTAATCCTTTTCATAGCTTCTGTTGGTTTAGCTGTGGTGGGTTGAGTGGTCAGGCACTTTTTGATAAAGTTGTGTGGATATCCATTTTGCTGGAAGATTCTATATAAGTGGTCTATTTCCTTTTTCTGGTGTTCTGGGTTGCTGCAGTGCGTTTGTGCTCGTCTGAATAGTGTTCTTACACAGCTCCTCTTGTGAGAGGTAGGGTTATTGCTTTGATAGTGGAGCACTTGGTTAGTATGTGTAGATTTCCGGTAGACTAGTGTTTCTAGAATGCCACCATTACCTCTACTGATGAGGATGTCCAAGAAGGGTAGTGTGTTGTTGTTTTCTTCTTCCCTTGTGAGTTAGAGTTAGAGTCAGAGTGTTAAGGATAATAGTAATACATTCCCCTCTTTTGAAAATTTCAGGAAACCAGCAGAATATTGCACCCCATTTCCACAGGTGGAACAATTTGGGAGGGTAAATTTCAGGAAGGTATGAAAGAGCTGTTAAGGCGGGACTTGGAGAAGAGATTACACAGTCCGGAAATAGAAGGAGGTGTGAGAAAGAAACTCAAAATAACCCCGCCTTGATTTTCTTTAGTATAAGGTCAGAGAGAAACTTGAACAGGCTTTCAAGATTCAGTTATTCTACCCTACAACATTAAAGCAACATTCCTGGAATCCTTGAGATGTCTGTTTCTTGACTGGACTACCTCAAAGGCCTGACAGTTATATTTCTGCATGCTGGAAGTCACCCAGTTGAGGACAACTAACATGTAACACAGGGCTGAAATGCATTGTCAAATTTACCCTCCCAAATTGTTCCACCTGTGGAAATGGGGTGCAATATTCTGCTGGTTTCCTGAAATTTTCAAAAGAGGGGAATGTATTACTATTATCCTTAACACTCTGAGATGTCTGAGCATATCACATTTTCTCACACACACACCCAAAAAGGGGAGGGTTCTGGAGTGCTTATGCCTCTTTCTGACACTTATTAAGGGCCACACTTCTTGGACTGCCTGTGGAATGTCTGATTCTGGTACCAAGCCTTAAACTTGAAGAGGCAAGAACTAAATAAATCAGTAATTCTTATGAACCTAACTTCCCGGCGTTGATCGGAGTGCAGCGAAGAACCAAGGCTCTTAGCCTTGATTCCGCAGTTAGCTGCCTGCGGCGATTTGGAAGAAGAAAAATCGCCGAAAAATCACCCTCGAAGAGAGGGTGATCAGAAGATAAACCACAAGGGTCGCTGAAGTAGCTGCTCTCCCCCGACCCCTGTATTTCCACCACGGGGGATGGGAGATTGAAGCGGCAAAAGGCGACTGGAAGAGGAACGAAGCTCTACAGCAGCTGTGAATCTGGAAAAGATAAGTAGCTGCCCGATCAGCCTTTTAGACACTTTTTTTTTACTTTTAAACATTAATCTTCCTATTAAGTGCTAAGATTTGTCTCTAGACTTGATTTATATTTGCTGGTGTGTTACTCCCTTCTTGTTAAAGGATGATTAAATGGTGGGAAAAGAAGGTTAATTGACTTTGCTAAAAATGAAAGTGACTTTCGTTATTACCTGCAGTTTGGTCTGAGTTTCCTACCTATGGACAATTGTTGGTATTTTTCTTTTCGTTTTGTGGAATTATTATACTAAAGTTTGGACATAAATGGAGTGATTAATACCTTGTTTTTTATGACTTTTATGTTGGGACTGCTGCCTGAAAGAAGAAAACCTTATTAATTTTTTTATATATATAAGTTTCTCTTTTTTCTTTGAACTTTGAATTCTGTTTGGACTTGCTTTTTTGGAAGAAGCTAAGTTGTTTAACGTTCAACTTGGATTATTATTTGGAATGTAGAGGGTTTTTTTATATATGCTTCTGGTAACATCTTCCCTTTGTGACTTGTGGTTGGATTGAAGAATTACAAGTGGGAAGGTGAAACCTGGGAATATTTACTATCTCTATCTTTGATTTTGACTTCAGGAGAACAAAAAGTCCCTACTGGCTTTTTATTTTGGGTGTTTGAAATACCGTGGATTTATATATTTACTTGGATTTTGACTTTATATGGATAATTGACATTTTGCCTTTTAAGCTTTTTTTTGGTGATTACTACTGGGGAAAAATTTACCTCTCCTTTCTTTTATAAGCTTCTTTTAAATTTTTATACTTTGTTTGGACTCTTTTTATATAGAAATTTAATTGTTCAATATGTACTTTGGGTGAAGAAGTTATTTAGATTATTGCAGCTTTTCTTTACATATTTTATATAATTTTTTTCTTTTTTTGCTTCTTTTTCTCTTCAGTTACTTTTGGCTGGATTGAAGAGCTATAAGTGGGCGTGAGAAACCTTGCTACTGCCTATCGTTTTTATTATTATTTTGACTATAGTAGGGGGGGGGGAAATTTCCATCTGCCTTTTTATTTTTTGTTCCTGATTTTACATGGACTTACATATCTAATGGATTATTTACATATCTAATGGAATACAAATGAATTATGATGTCAATTATTTTTAAAGGACTGTTTTTGACTTTTGTATGGATTACAATCCTGGTGTTATGACAACTATTTTTTAAAGGATTGTTCTTATTTTTGGTATTTTTCTTACTTTCTCCTTTTTGTAAATAATTATTGCAACAATTATTATCTCTTTTTTCCTTTTTTTATTTTCCCCCTCTCTCCTCCTCCTTTTTTCTTTTTACAGGAATATTATCTACATTATGACGAATATGGCATTGAGGATGAAGAGAGACAAAGAGAGAAAAAAGGAACTGGAAGTGCATCTATGGAAACTCCACCTGCAGAAGAAGAAAGAATTATGGATGCAATCCTGCATGCAATTACTGTATTAAATAAAAAAATGGATGACTTGGGCCAACTAATCAACAAGCGGATAGAAAATTTATTTACTTTAGAAAAAAAGATGGACAAAAAGATGGATTTATTGGGACAACAAATAGTTAAGAAGAAGGAAGAGATGAAAGAAGATCCAACCCAGGAAATAGAACAAGAATTTGAAAAAGATGAGCAAATAGTTAAGGAAGTGGTTAATCAGGGGAATTTAAAGAGATGCAAGGTCAGATGCAGAAATTAGAGGTCAACTCAGAAAGTTTTATTAAAGAAATTGAATACAACTCAGATATTATTGTCCTTGTAGAAATGATAGAAAAGGTACATATTAGGAGATTGAGTGCACCCCTAGAACAACTAAATTAAAAAGCAAGAGAAAGGACTATCTTTGAATTAGTTAAATTTCTAGAAATAAGAGAACAAGATGTGAATTTGGAAATAGATAAAACTTTTAGAGTTAATCCATGGCATGCTAGAGAAAAAAAGTGTTTAAAGGATACAAGACAGATATGAGGGATGCACCAGGAGAATGTAAGAAGCATTTCATAGATAGAAGTAAGAAATAGAGGTAAATGACCTATAAGGACTTCTTAAAAATTGGGAAAATTGGATTTTATCAAGGATATAAGATTGCAAGTAAACTACCGATGGACTATTTGCGACTTACAGGGGGGGTAAAGCCTATATGGGATTATGAAGACTAAAATATATACTATTATTTTCTTAATGAGTGGAAATTATTAATAGACTATTTGCAAAATGCAGGAGGGGCAAAGCTTGTAGGAGGATTGGAAGATCAAAATATATATAAATGGATATATTAGACAAGAAATGTTTTTTTAATATTATATATAGACCTAGCAAGTAAGATAAATTCTTTATATAACCATGACCAGAGATAAGTCGGAAGTTGACTATTTTCTATGTTTCATTTTTTCTTTTTTTCTTTGCTTTACTACACTTTTTTTCTTCTCTCTTTGATTTGTATTTGTATTTCTTTTTCTGTTTCTAACTTTTAACTGTGTATAATCAAAATTTAATAAAATTTATATAAAAAAAGTAATTCTTATGAACCTATAAAAGTTAAAGGTTCTATAAGTGACATCTTTATTGGTACTCTAATTAAATTTAATGTGTCTAGGTCTGAGAACTGAGAACAAGAAATTGATTTCCCCAGTGCAATACAGTCTGAGGCAGTGGTTCTTAAAATGTTTGACCCAATTACCCCTTTTCCTGGTCCTGAATAATGTCATTAACAGCCACCCCCCCCCCAAAAAAGTCCACCAGACTCTCTGTTGTTTTACACAAGCATCCAAGCTGGATCCTCGGCTCACAAACAAGCTATTACAAACTGCTCCATTACCCCCAGAATATCCCCAGTTTAAGGACCACTGGTCTGGGACATAAAAAGTTGGGCAATTGTCTTTATCTGTGTTTCTGTGTTTTTCTTGAAGCAACTTTGTTTTAATAAAATAGTGAAGTTGTGTAGTTAAGTTGAACCACAGCTGAGATAGATTGAAAGACAAAAGTAAAGTGTGGTTAAAAATCGTAATGGATGCTCCCTCCTTGCAACTCCAGTGGAAGAGTGGGAGAAAGGGGGAGAGGAAGCTGCCAAACATGAGTTTGCTTACAATGTTAAACCCTGGCTAATAACAAGGTTCTACAACACTGCGGTTTTTTGTGTGGGGCGTGGTGGCTCAGCGGGTAAGACGCCAGGCTTGTCGATCGGAAGATCACAAGTTTGGAGGTTCGAATCCCTAGCCCCGCGTGACGGAGTGAGCTCCCGCACTTGCCCCAGCTCTTGCCAACCTAGCAATTCGAAAGCATGCAAATACAAGTAGATGAATAGGTACCACTTCGGTGGGTAGGTAACAGCTCCTAAACAGCTCTCCAACACAAGAGATGAATAACGAATTAAATATTATATTTGTAAAAGTATTAAATGTAAACTCATGAGAAATTACTTCAGCTCTTGCTGGCTTGCTTTCCTGATATTAGTTCAGATAGACCTGCTAAGGCAGGGCTTTCCAAAGTGCCGCCGCTGGCGACAGACCAGCGGCGGCGGCGCAGGGGGGGGGGCGTGCGCACGGCAGCGGCGCGGGGGGGACGTGCGGCAGCGCGCGCATGCACGGTGGCGGCGGGGGGGCGTGCGGTGGCGCGCACGTGCATGGCGACAGCGGCAGCCTCCGCTAAAATGCGGAAACACTGATACCGCGCCGCTGCCGCTGCTGCCATGCACACGCGCACCGCTGCTTCCGGGTGGTGTGGTGACACACCATGCTGTGTGTGGCGACACACTTTTGGGTCGCGACACACAGTTTGGAAAGCTCTGTGCTAAGGGATTCATAAGCCTTGATGTAGGAATGTGTTAGTTCTTGGATTGTGTAAAGGTTGTACCAAGCGGAACTAACTTTGTGATCTTTTGATAAGATTTTTGTCTATGGTAAGCTGAAGTAGCATTGTGATTTAGTAAAAATACACGTTTTGGCCTATGTAACAATTTAAAGATAAACGGTATGGGTTTAAGTCCCTGGAGAGACCTATGTCCTGAAGGAATTTTGACAGTACACAAGAGTTCTTGAAGTGTGTCCGTGTGTCCCTGTAGGTCTAAAAGAAGGAAACAGACCCTGAAAAGCAAATTAAAGATATGAAATGGCCAACTATGGAAATCAGGAGGGTTTTTATCAGTCTGTACCAGAGCTAAGGTGGAAGATAGCACACCGCTGGCATTTAACTCCAATAAGAATAGTGCAAATGTCTCACAACTACTCAACAAAAAGTTAGAGTTGTCAATATATGGGTGGATATGTGAAAAAATGTGCTGTTCTGGAAGAAAGTATCTAAAGAAGTAAAACTCCTATCTAAGCAAAGAGTAGAATGCACTCCATTATTATACATCTTCAAGGAAGTTATTGCTAAATTACCTAATAAGGAACCTTTTATATTTTTACTTCTAGCAGCTAATTAATAATTGCTCAACAGTGGAAGTGCCTTGATAGTTTAATGGTTGTAAAATGGCATACTAAATATAGTCAATTCCTCTTGAAAAAGTTACTGATACAATTATCACTTCTTTGTAATTTTTGATGTTATTATACTTATATCATTTTAGTGTCTATTCGTTAGGTTGTTTTATAAATGTATTTTAACTTTGTCTTAAATTTTATTTTGTTTATTATCTATTAAGATAGATTTATAAAGAGCCAGTTTGGTCTAGTGGTTAAGGTTCTAGGCAAGAAACCAGGAGTTCTAGTCCCACCTTAGGCATGAAAGCCGGCTGGGTGACCTTGGGCCAGTCCCTGTCTCTCAGCCCTAGGAAGGAGCCAATGGCAAACCAGGAGACTGAGAGTTCTAGTCCCGCCTTAGGCATGAAAGCCGACTGGGTGACCTTGGGCCAGTCCCTGTCTCTCAGCCCTAGGAAGGAGCCAATGGCAAACCAGGAGCCTGAGAGTTCTAGTCCCGCCTTAGGCATGAAAGCCGACTGGGTGACCTTGGGCCAGTCCCTGTCTCTCAGCCCTAGGAAGGAGCCAATGGCAAACCAGGAGCCTGAGAGTTCTAGTCCCGCCTTAGGCATGAAGGCCCTCTGGGTGACCCTGAGCCAATCACATTCTCTCATCCCTAGGAAGGAGCCAATGGTAAACCAGGAGACTGAGAGTTCTAGTCCCGCCTTAGGCACGAAAACCGGCTGGGTGACCTTGGGCCAGTCCCTGTCTCTCAGCCCTAGGAAGGAGCCAATGGCAAACCAGGAGACTGAGAGTTCTAGTCCCGCCTTAGGCATGAAAGCTGGCTGGGTGACCTTGGGCCAGTCCCTGTCTCTCAGCCCTAGGAAGGAGCCAATGGCAAACCAGGAGCCTGAGAGTTCTAGTCCCGCCTTAGGCATGAAAGCCGGCTGGGTGACCTTGGGCCAGTCCCTGTCTCTCAGCCCTAGGAAGGAGCCAATGGCAAACCAGGAGACAGAGAGTTCTAGTCCCGCCTTAGGCATGAAAGCCGGCTGGGTGACCCTGAGCCAATCACATTCTCTCATCCCTAGGAAGGAGCCAATGGCAAACCAGGAGACTGAGAGTTGTAGTCCCGCCTTAGGCACGAAAGCCAGCTGGGTGACCTTTATGGATTTATGGAAACCATGAATGAATTCTGATCTATACTTTTCCTGAATGTACATTTTTTTTTCTAAAGAAAAAAAAAGAAAGAAATTTAGAAAATGTCTCCAGTGGGCTGGTAACTGAGTAGCTGAACTAAAGATATAGAAAAGGATTTTTGAATACAGAGTCTCACCTCAGTCCATCAAGCTCAGGAGGGCTTGCAAGCTTTGGATACAGGGATGGAACTAGGGTCTGTGTCACCCAGGGCAAACATGGATTCCATCCCCCCCCATGGGTTATTTTGTCATTTTGGCGCCCCCTGGGCATCATTTTGGCGCAACCCCCAGCGTGGCGCCTGGGGCACATGCCCCACTTGCCCCCCCCCCCCCCCCTAGTTGTGGCCCTGTTTGGATATGTACAAAAATCCCAGGAAACTGAGAAACTTCTACAAAAGTTTCACTCAGAAGCAGCCACATTTGGGGGGTTCAAAGGATTATATCTGAACAGTTTTAATCGGGTTAATTTTAGAATTCTATGTCTTTTACTCTGTTACATTTTGTTCTTGCTACTGTGGCTTTAAGAAGAAAATCACCTTCTGATTTTCCCTTGTTTTAGTCAGGGCCATCTTGGGCTTAGGAAAGGGCAGCTCGACCATCACCGGTTCTCCATTCTTGTTCCTCTGCCCTGAATTCCTCCCCGTTCTTCCATTGTTATTCCAATGCAACTTCAGCATTGCTGAGTCTTTCCTCCACCAGTGAAGAGATTTTCTCAGATGAAGCTCAACTAAGACTGGCCTTCACCTGACCACAAGCATACATTGTTCCAAATTCTCCATGTTGACACTCCTCAAGGCTTTTGTTAAGTGTCTATAACTCAATAAGTCCTTGTGTTTGGCATAGCTCTTAATGGCTCTTAATAGCTCCATCTCTTAACTAAAGCTCCCTCTGCCAATGTTGTATAATTTCCTCCCCTTTGTTTGCATTGTCCCATTGTCTTGAAAGCTTACCTATATATACAAGAAATGTATTTAAAGCTTGCATCCAAAAGGGATGAGGACACAGCAAGATAGAGAGAAGCTGTCTTTTGCCCTTCCTGCAAGTGGTATTAATTTTCTTAATAGTTGCTTGGCCCACCCCCACCCACCCCCCAAAATTGCAATGCCTGCTCATTCAGGCATGCTTGATGATTTAGGACAGAGCACAGAGCAGAGAATTGACAAATTGGCTGACACTCCTTTTCGGGTACCTTCTAGGATGACAAGACACCCAACTTTTGCTTGTTTCAATATTCTGCTTAAACCAAGACTTCACAGATTGTATCTGTGCAGGGATCTAGGGATAGATAGTTTGGGATACCCTGATCCACATTTCTTTTTTGGATCAACAAAACCCTTATTTTAACCTGTGCATCGCTTTTGCCAATCCATTCAGTCTTTTGAAAGCAGAGGGATCTTTAACCAGTTCTTCATGGCATGCATCAAAGATTTGGGGTACTGACATCTCTGTCTTTGCTATTTACTGTTATGGGGAGAGCAGGGGGTGGATCTTTATTGCAGTGAAGGTACCAGTGAAGGTACCACAAAGAAGAATGAAGTGTTGTCCTGGGAGAAGAGTTTGAGGAAGATCTGTGACTGGGGGGGGGGGGGGGTTGAGCCAATGATGGAGGAATAGCAGGATTATGGAAGCTATCTCCTGCCAGTAACTGGCTCAAGATGGGGCGCTGCTGTTTACTTTGGAATAAGGGGTTCAGAGCTATTTTAGAGTAGGGGCACAAATACACTGGGAGTAAATCATGTTAACTCTCTTGAATTGGCATACGTGCATGAATTTTAGCTGTTCTGAACTCACCCTTCTTCCAGACTGTGGTCCCTGGTTCATCACTAACCAAGTCCAGTTTTCACACCAAGTTTATGCACCTGTACCTTACAGCTAGTGCAGATAAAATATATTTATGCTTTGATTTTTGTGTCTATTTATTTGTTACATTTATGCCCCACCTTTCCTTCAGGTGGTTCTCCAAATGCATGGACTTCAATTCTCAGCATGACTACCATCGGGAATTCTGGGAACTGGCCTGCATGCCTAGTGGGTTCCTAGGCTGGGGTTAGAAAGCTGCTTCTAACCTTGATTTACCATCTAGGAAGAATATTGACACTTTTGAACTTTGGTGTTGGAGAAGACTCCTGAGAATACTGTGGACTACCAAGAAAACAAACTGATGGATCTTCAAACACATCAACCCAGAGTTCTCACTCGAGGCCCAAATGACCAGGCGCTCAAATTAGCTTATTTTGGGCTCATTATGTAAAGACCCAACTCTCTGGAGAAGGCTCTAATGCTGGGAAAGGTGGAAGGAAAGAGAAGAAGGGGACCACCAGCAGGAAGGTGGATGGACTCAGTTACAGCAGCATGGGTACACTGCTGGAAAACCTGAAAGACCAGGTTAGGGACAGATTGTCATGGAGAAAATCTATCCATGTGTTTTCTAAGAGTCGACAATGACTTGATGACACATAATCAATCAATAATCTATCTGGCTGGATTTAAGCCCCTAGAGAGGCGAAGCAGTTTATCATATTATGGCTTAGTGTTCCTATCCCACAGCAAGTCTCAGGGTTCTCAGTTAAGGAACTGCCTCAGAACTAGGAAAGAATCATTGGCTAAGAAAAAAAGAGCACTTGAATAATCAGTGTGCTAAGTCTGTTTTTTTTTCTTTCTTAGCTACTAGCCTTGGAAGAATGGTTGTTTAGAAAAATATGTTGCCTTAAAAAGAGAACCTCTTAAGTTTGACGTGATGTTTTGAATCTTATTCCCAACTGAGTTTTATCCTAGCTCTGTTTAAATACCAGTGGACTGTATGTGTTTAGCTTTATGTTTTTTTCCTGCAATATTCTGTAACCCTCTAAGTACAGCTGAGCAACACAATCCAGAATGAGTATTTGTAGATCAAAAGTGCTATGCACATGGGAGGCCCCCCCTTTCCCTTAAAATGTGTGTAGTTTCAAGCTTGTTTCTCCTAGAAACCACTGAGGCACATTAAAAAAAATAAAAGTATAACAAAGCAGTAAAAAGTCATTTGAACAATAAATATTAGGATTATTTCTGCAGCCAGTGGAAAATAGAATACCAACTGAACAAGAAAAAGTGAAAAGACCAGATTTCTGCAACATCTCCAAGAAGAAAAATTCCACAATTATATTAGCTTCTCGTAACATTCCAAATGTTATATTCCTTAATGGTAGAGTTTGACTCATGTCTGCAGTTTTACATTATTACAGAAGCTGGAAGCTGGCAACCAAAAATTGAAGATATCAACCCATTTTTTAAAAAAATAAAATAAAAAAGGGTATCAAAATGTATAGAGTGAAACCGCAGAGAAGGAATTTAAAAGTTTTTTAGGAAATACATTTTAATATAAAGTACAAACAAAATGCACGTTTGGGGAAAACGGTTCTCTCATTTATTTGATTAATACAGAAATAGGTCAGACCAGGCTTTTAAATGAATGGATGCAAAATAGAAAATAGCCTGATTTCTCCATTATATAAGAACATAAGAAAAAATATGACGGATCAGACCAAATCTCCATTCATTTCATAACCTGGTTTCCCCAGAGTGTCAGCCAGAAGGCAGTTCAAATCCTGCATTCAGTAAATGATGCTGCTTTCTTTCAGAGACAGCTGATTCAAAGATAGGCTGCATCTACACACAGAGGTTCAGTTTTACCTTTTGCACTTCTACCTCCTTTGTAGGCCTTGCCTTTTCCATGAATTTGTCTGATTTCTTTCAAAAGGCAAAAAAGCCAGTGGATCATCACAGTTTGCTGTGACATGATGACACCGCTGTGACAAAATGTACAGGTAGCCCTCACTTAACAACCATTAGTTTAGTGATGGTTTGGACTTACAATGGTGCTGAAAAAAACGACTTACAACCGGTCCTCATACTTATGACCGTTGCAGCGCCCCTGGGGTCATGTGATCACGGTTTGAGCGCTTGGCAACCAGTTCGCATTTATGACCGTCACAGCGTCCCGTGGTCATGTGATCACCATTTTCGACCTTCCCGGCTGGCTTCTGGAACTCAAAATCAATGGAGAACCGTGTGATTCGCTTAACGACCATGTAGTTGGCTTAACGCCCGCAGTGATTCACTTAACAACTGCTGCAAAAAAGGTCATAAAATCAGGTTGGATTCGCTTAGTGAACGCTTCACTTAGCAACTGAAACTCCGGTCCCAATTGTGGTCATTAAGTGAGGACTACCTGTATGCTTTTGTCAAGTATGAATCCGGCACAGGAGTAGGTTATAGATGTCCTCTGCAGCTGATTATCTGGTGCACCCTGAGACCACTTGCCAGGTTTTGGTAGCAAGCTGCCCATTTGCAAAAGTTATTATTTTCATTTTTTGCATTTTGCACAATTTGGGGGTGACAAAAATGACATTTTTAGCCTGGCCCCACCAACCCCGGGCCCAGCTGCACCCACAAAGCCAGCTAGATGGGCCAAGGAGGGGGGAATGAGAAAAATAAATGCTACTCACCCTTACAAAGCTGGCGGGAAACCAGCCCTCTTCATCGTCGATCTGTCCCCACCACCAGTCCTTGTTGGAGGCATCAAGGACCTTGATAACGTCTCCCGCTTTAAACGCCAACTCCCGGTTGGCCATGGTGACGTGATCCCATACTGCCTCGGCACTGACAATCGAACCGCCACTGATCAGCTTGAAAAACAAAACAAGGCCCATCAGCCACCTTCTCTTCCCCCCAGGAGAAAGCCACCTCCTCCCGCCACCCCATGCAGAGAGGATAAGGAAGCTGTGCGCCTTGCGCGTGGTCTGAATGCTCATCCCTTGCTGTTCAAAGAATGCGGGGATTTCGGTCCACCTGGCTATGGAAGGTGCGTGTCCCAATGATGCCATGGAAGGGATTTCAGGGAAGGTCTTCTTTCAACTGAATTTTCTCTGCCGGACTATAGCATTACAGGCTGCAAATGAAGGCACGTGCAGGAAGCCACATGTCCGGCATAAACGCTTGCAGCCAGAAGGCTATCAAATCAGGGTTCCCATTGAGCCTTCTCCCTGAGAATCTGGCCTAGTAGGTAGAAGAATGTTTTTGCATCATCTTAAAAAAAAAAGGGGGGGGGGAACAGTACCATAAAGACTGAGCATGCCACATAAATACAGACTGGTGAATGTCAGATGGAAAAGGAAAAAAGAATGGGGTATGGAATGGAGTAAGCTAGCTGGTTGGCTGGCTGAAAGCCTCAACAGAATCACTCTTTGAAATGGGAAGGATATTTAATTACTTCTCCCATTTATACTGTCTAATGCTAAGTAACAGTGTGTGGTTCAAGCACTATTTAGTATTCAGACAATTTGACATTACGAACAAATCTTATCCTTATGGAAGGGAGTCTTCCCGCTAGTTAAAAGCTCACTTCGCTTCAAGTTAGGGGCTCGTGTCTGATGCCTTAAGGACATCACCCGTGCGTGCTGCAGATCTCTGCAACATCAAGAATGCAGATGCCCTTGAACATCTAGACTGGTGTAGGAGAAATAACCTTGGTGGAAGACCCCTTTCTTGCAACCATTTTTGAACAAGGGAGCAAGTGTCCCAAGCCACCCTCACCTCAGGGCAGGCCTTCAACTTTCAAAGGTGTTCTATCAGATCAAGTGAGAAAAGAGGTATTTGTCACAAGGTGAAGACAGAACTGGGCAGCTGTTGAACAGAGTTCAGACAAGGTCAGGCAGATCTCCTGGGTGATCTAAGGCTGAGCTCTTCATAGAGGCTGCACATTACTACATGTGGCAGAAGATCATCATCTGGACAGAGCATCTTTCCTGGTGAAGATGACGGTAGCCCTGCAAAAGGCCCTTGAGACAGGGATGGTGTCAAGGGTATTTCCTGCCACTCTCGTTTTGGAGGACGGCAGCCTGTCTCTGCTGATTTAATCTAGAGACAGGATTACACAGCCAGCCCATACCTTTAATTCTGACCCCAAACATTATTATTTACTTATTTTTGCAGCCAGGTTGTGGAAGCCTGCATTTTTAAATATTGGACACCCAAATTGGCACTCCAACTTTCAAAGGTGTTCAATCAGATGGGGGGGGGTATTATTGCAGGTATTAATTAGATTTAATATAACTGCCCACTCCAGTTTAAAAGAAGGAAGCTGGCATGTTGCAAAGCAAACCCCAAACTTTAGTATACTGTTCCCACTGCTGGCTGGGGAATTCTGGGAGTTGAAGCATCTCAAAGTTGCTGAGGTTGGGAGACACTGCTCTACCATCATCATTATTCCCCCAAATATCTCGGGAGCTGCTGCTTTATTTGGCCATGTGCCCACCAGCCCCAAGTAAAAGCTATCTCAGTGTATTTGGGGTGACTTGAAGCATCGTTCAAGACAAAAGGAAGGAGCAGAAGAACATGCAACTACTTTGTCTTCCATGTTAATGGCAACCACTTTTCTGAGAGAGCCCATGCTCTCAAAGTCAAATGGGTCTGGGGGTCTGGGGGCCTAAAAAAGGCTGTACTGAATAAAGACAGAATTTAGACTTATTTGGGAAGACAAGAAGTGAGTGGAATCTTCATACATCACCAGAACTGCAGATCAATCTAAATAGGAATTGTGTGTCAGGTTATTATATATTATTCTATTCCATAGAGCAGTATTTCTTAAAGTGTGGTGCGAGGACCCCCAGGGGTCCCCCAAGACCCTCAGGGGTCCTTGAAATCAAAGTTATTTGCCAGCCTAGTTGCAAAAGAATACTATATTAAAATCCCATCAAACAATTGTGAGAAGCAGTAGCAGCAGCAGCAGATGCATCCATTTCAATTTTTAATAGGTAAATATCGATAAATATAACCCATACAAACAAAAGCTGTTCATAATTTTTAAAAGTGGGAAGCAGTCCTCGGAGAAAAAAGTTTAAGAAACCCTGCCATAGAGTTTTGCTGTCCCTACTGTAGTTTTTTTTAAATGCAACTTTCCCAAAAACTTTTTGAACAGGGAAAGAACACTTGAAGATCATGACTTTTGTTATCAGGTCTTGCCGATCATGGAAATTGGCTCCTCTGAAGAACATGATCAGTTTCTTGCCTATCAGCTCCCGAGTTTCCTTCTATATTACTTTTCTGACATCCTTCTGCCTCTCTCTTGCAATGATTTCCCTCTCTCTTTCCTTCCCTGCTTTCAAACAGCGCTGAAACCCTCCAGCCCAAAAGGAAAAACATCATGAAAGGTTCCCATTACTTATTTACAAGCTCTGTTTGGTTGTTCTCTTCCAGGTCTCTCAAGTGAAATTCCACAAGTACCGCCCTTATCTAGATCCATCAGCGTTGACCCCAAAAGCTGCTTGTGCTTTTTACTCCTTAAAAAAATAAAGGGAGGAGAACCAGAGGCTCCAAAATGGGAAGTTCAGGCAGGAGGGAACTTAAAACGCAGAATTATTTCTTGCTAATGGGGTTGTGTGTGCAGCGGTTACTCTAAAAGAAGCTGAGAAATTTGTGGTCAAATAGTAGCATCATTTTAACTCCAAGATTATTTTGTTCTTTTAACTCTTTTCAGTTGCACACCTGCATTAGCCGAAGACCCATCGGGTTGGATGGACCAGGAGTGGGTAGAAGAAATAACTTTCTCTAAGATACTGCTACGTGCTCTTCCTTTCATATGCCATACAGTCCCTCCCATCATGTATAAAGGTAAAGGTTCCTCCCGCACATTTGTGCAGTCGTGTCCGGTGCTCATCTCCGTTTGTTAGCCGAAGAGCCAGCGTTGTCCAAAGACGCTTCCACGGTCGTGTGGCCGGCATGACGCACGTGGAACACTGTTACCTACCCACGAAGTGGTACCTATTCATCTACTTGCCTTTGCATGCTTTTGAATTGCCAGGTTGGCAAGAACTGGGGCGAGTGCGGGAGCTCACTCCATCACGCGGGGCTAGGGATTCGAACCTCCGAAGTTGCAATCTTCCGATCGACAAGCCTGGCGTCCTACCCACTGTGCCACCACGCCCCTTCTCACCATCAGGCCACCCAGCCCTGGATGGCTGTCTTGAAGGCCCTAAGCTGTGCATCAGACCGGAGTCTCCTTTCCACACCCCCTGGAAGTCCCCCAATCACCACCCCCAAAATCTGGTGGCAAGGGGACCTGTCACCTTGAAGCCGGAAGAACACAGAAATGGTAGGCTAGGCTGCCCTAAAATGGGTGGAGTTTTCAAAAAATGCAAAGGAAAAAGCCAGATTTCCCTCCACCCAAATCAGCAAGAGAGGGATCTAGAAAAACATGGGGGTGAAGCCTCCACGTACTTCACCTCCTTGCCTTCTTCAGTGGGTTCCCATCCTCCTCTAAAAAGAGTAGGTACAACTACGTGTCCTATAAAGCACACTTGGACCACCAGTGGCTCTCATCACCTGGCACCTGATTTCTTTGTCCTTTTTAAGCCGTTGAACTTTTTAAGCCCACTGAGCTATGGCTCTGCCAATTGACATGAAGGACAATTTTTCAGGGTGAACCAGATTAGAGTTTCCTTCAAGCGTTCCCTGTCAATGTGGGGAATGGGGGGGGGGGGGGACACAAGGTTATGGCTAATATCTGGAGAGACACAGCCCGGCCTTCTACAACTGATGGCCTCTGCATTCTCACTCCAGGAGTCCCCAGACACCAGCCCTGCTGGGTGGGGTTCTTGTTGTTCAATCTCACACAACTCAAGGGCATCAAACTGGTCAAGACAAAAAGACTTCCATTAAAAAAAATTCCACGTGTCTGACTTCGCATGCCCCGTTTGCCCTTGGCAATTGCACTTCCCTTTCTCTGGTTCTCCTTATCTCCCCGGCGCTCTTCTGAGAACACTCTAAGAAGCAATGCAATTGCTTCGGCCTTTTGGAACTTACGGGTTGTTTTTAATTATTATTTGAAATTATTACAGATTGACCTTCCCTTTTCATTTTTTTTATCTCTGCCTCTGTGGCTTGGCAAGAGGCAGTGCTGAGAATGTGACAGAAAAGCAATAATTTAGCAGATATTTCCCTCTCCCGCTCTCTCGCTGGCTCTCTCTGCTTTCCAACTTTGCCCTGTCCTGCCTCCAGATGCTGATGGGAAAACCGGGTTGAGGAAGGCATTCTTGCTTCATTACTTAACGGCTTTTTAGACCTTTGGGGAGAATGCAAAGCTGTTATGTGGGCATCAAAGGCAGCCCTCCCTCTAACCCAGTAGGGAAGAGATAATAGAATCTGGATGTTGGAAAGGGCCACCGGGTCTATGGAGTTCAACCGCAAACCTAGTGCAGGAATCTAAAGCATCCCTAACAGATGGCTGTCTAGCCCAGTGTTTCTCAACCTTGGCCACTTTAAAATGTGTGGACTTCAACTCCCAGAATTCTGGGAGCTGGCTGGGGAATTCTGGGAGTTGAAGTCCACACATCTGAAAGTGGCCAAGGTTGAGAAACACTGGGCTAGCCTTTGCCTGAACATATCCATGAAGGAAAGTCTGCAACCTTACTGGGTCATCGATTCCACTGTTAAGCTGCTCCTCCTCTTAGGACGTTTTTCCTAACATTAAACGAGACATTATCCCCTTGAAACATCAGGCCATCATACCGCATTGTGCATTCCACAGTGATAGAAGCTAATATAAATCCTGATCTTCTCTGTAATGCCTCTGTCTCCCAATTCTATCTAGAAATGCAGGAATTGAATATACAGCTTCTTGTGGGCAAAATAATTTTTTTTCAATGTATTTAGTACTTCCCCCACATGTACCTGAAGCTGGCTTATTCTGGCTGGGTTAATGCATCCCAGTAACCCATTCTACTCCAAGGATATTTTATTTGTTTGTTTGTTTGTTTATCAAATTTCGCCACCACCCATCTCCCCCAAAGGAGGGACTCTGGACGGTTTACAATAAATTTTGTAAAAGGTAAATAATTTTACCTTTTCATAGTGAACCAAGTTACTAGGGCTCATTCAACAAGCCACAGTTTAGAATGAGGGATAATGCTAGCCAAAGCCTGACTCATATCACTGATCCATCTAAACACTGTCCTGATGCTAAATGCTTTTTTCCCCATAGATTTTAGGGGTTGAACCCGGGACCTTTGGAATCCAAAGGTAGTTTGGAACTGTAACCCTTTGTGTAAAAGTGATTAAGACCTTCTGACACTGGATGAGGCCAAAGGTCCTTTTATGCTAGGATTCTGTGTCCCAAAACAGCCAACCTGGTATGTCCTGGAAGCCCACAAGCCTAGACAGGGGGATGATCATCCACTCCCCAGAACCAGGTAGTTATGCCTTATTACCTATGATTCAAAACAACTATCAAGCATAGTTGCCATTAATTACCCAATTTTCAATTAATTTGTCTAGTCCCCTTTTAATGCCACCTAACTTGATGGCCGACTAAAGCCTTTGACTGTGTGGATCATAACAAATTGTGGCAAGTTCTTGGTGGTATGGGGATACCAAGTCATCTTGTCTGCCTCCTGAGGAATCTGTATAACGACCAAGTAGCAACGGTAAGAACAGACCACGGAACAATGTATTGGTTTAAGATTGGGAAAGGAGTACAGCAGGGTTATATACTCTCACCCTACCTATTCAACCTGTACGCAGAACACATCATGCGATGTGCTGAGCTTGATGAATCCAAGGCTGGAGTTAAAATCGCTGGAAGAAGCATTAACAATCTCAGATATGCAGATGATACCACTTTGATGGCTGAAAGCGAGGAGGAGCTGAGGAGCCTTATGACAAAGGTGAAAGAAGAAAGTGCAAAAGCTGGGTTGCAGTTAAACCTCAGAAAAACCAAGATTATGGCAACCAGCTTGATTGATAGCTGGCAAATAGAGGGAGAAAACGTGGAGGCAGTGACAGACTTTGTATTTCTAGGCACAAAGATTACTGCAGACGCTGACTGCAGCCAGGAAATCAGAAGACGTCTACTTCTTGGGAGGAGAGCAATGGCAAATCTTGATAAAATAGTTAAGAGCAGAGACATCACACTGACAACAAAGGTCCGCATAGTTAAAGCAATGGTATTCCCCGTAGTAACTTATGGCTGCGAGAGCTGGACCCTAAGGAAGGCTGAGCGAAGGAAGATAGATGCTTTTGAACTGTGGTGCTGGAGGAGAATTCTGAGAGTGCCTTGGACTGCAAGAAGATCGAATCAGTCCATACTCCAGGAAATCAAGCCAGACTGCTCACTTGGGGGAATGATATTAAAGGCAAAACTGAAGTACTTTGGCCACATAACGAGAAGGCAGGATACCCTGGAGAAGATGCTGATGCTAGGGAAAGTGGGAGGCCAAAGGAAAAGGGGCCAACCAAGGGCAAGATGGATGGATGATATTCTGGAGGTGACGGACTTGACTGTGGGGGAGCTGGGGGTGGCGACGGCCGACAGGAAGCTCTGGTGTGGGCTGGTCCATGAAGTCATGAAGAGTCAGAAGCGACTGAATGAATAAACAACGAATCTTGATGGCCACTGCCTTCAATGGTAGACTATTTCAGAGGGTCTTCATTTGTGATTGTGCAATAAATTCAGAAGCAGGAGAAAGTAAGGAAAAATCCACCCCCAATCCTAAAAAGCTACGTGTTATTGACTAGCTCCATGATGGTGCTGCACTCTCACATCTGCTATCACCTCTTGGTACAGGTAATCCTCACTTAACAACCACAATAGGGACTGAAAAATTGGTTGTTAAGCGGTGCGGTCATTAAGTGAGTCACCATGTGACTGGACCCGATTTTATGACCATTTTTACAATGGTTGTTAAGCGAATCACCACAGTCATTAAGCAAATCCAGCTTCCCCAATGGACGTACCAGCAAAAATCATCGCAAATTGTGATCACCACAGGACGCTGCAACTGGTTGTAAATGCAAGCCAGCTGCCAAGTGCCCGAATTGTGACCACATGACCGCGGGGGGTGGTGCAACAGTCATAAGTGTGAGTACAGGTCATAAAGCACTTTTTCCGAGGCCGTCGTGACTTTGGACCATCGTTAAATGAACGGTCCTTAAACGAGGACTACCTGTATAATTTTTAAGATAAGAAAGGCAGGTGCCCAGGCAGTATTTGGAAAAGTCTTCATGTAATTGCCACCAATCCACCCCCCAGACTGAAGGAAACAAGCCAAATGCTGATGTTAAAAGCCTGAGAAACTCAACTCACGCTGGTCCTGCATTTACATTCATTCCCTCTTATTCCTAAATAATTGAAAGGTCTATGGAGAGCCCATCAAAATAGAAAGTTGGAAGAAAAGCTGAATGGCTCTGTACTTTCATTATTCTGAACCCAGGAGGACTGAGGGAGCCAAGTTGGTCGAATTCCTTGGAAATAGCCAGAGTGATGTATGAAGAGCGGGAGGGAACGCTTACAAAGGGATCCTGACAGCAACAGCCCTTTGGGCGAGCTACCCACGATCCCAAGGAGCCGCGTGGCCTGAGGCCACCACTTGCGGCCCTCAGAGCATCTTGAGACACCACCACCAACATTCACTGACAAAACACGTGATTTTCAGATTTTTTAGCATTCCCCCACTAAACTAAATTTCAAACAGGATGCGAGGCTTCTGCAAGGCTTAAGACACATGTCTGGGATCCCTAAGACTGCCCCGATCCCCATTGAAAATGTTTGGAACCACCATTTGATGACATCAGTGGTCACTAGGCATAACTCTGCATGACAGAGAAGGATGTTTAGCTCCTTTTTTAGTTGAATTATCCTGCATTCCCCTATAAATAGGCTGAAGGGTGTTTTTTTTCATATCCTATTCATAAATTGAGAGCCATTTTGGTCTAGTGGTTAAAGCAATGGGCTAGAAACCAGGAGACTGTGAGTTCTAGTCCCGCCTTAGGCATGAAAGGCAGCTGGATGAGTTTGGGCCAGTCACTCTCTCAGCCCTACGAAGCAGGCAATGGTAAACCAGGAGACTGAGAGTTCTAGTCCCGCCTTAGGCATGAAAGCCAGCTGGATGACTTTGGGCCAGTCACTCTCTCAGCCCTAGGAAGCAAGCAATGGTAAACCAGGAGACTGTGAGTTCTAGTCCCGCCTTAGGCATGAAAGCCAGCTGGATGACTTTGGGCCAGTCACTCTCTCAGCCCTAGGAAGCAGGCAATGGTAAACCACTTCTGAAATCTTGCCAAGAAAACTGCAGGGACTAGTCCAGGCAGTCGCCGAGGATCGGACACGATTGAACAGCAAAACAAAACAAAATGCATAAATTAGTTACACTTAAATATTAAGTGTTAAGAATACAAAAATTAATACAACCCTGAGAAACGGACAAACATTAAAACAAAAAAGAGGGCCGAGCATGCCCCACCTTGGCAGATTTCTCAGCATGTACCATGCACCCACTCGTACCCCCAAGCAAGCGTCACATACACCGTTACCCTCCCTTCCCCTCCCTCCCCAAAATTAAGTTTCCATCCTTAGATGCAGAGCTTATTCAATTCAGGATGGCTTATTAGTACTTCTCCACTGAATGATTACATTGCAAATGGGCAAATTATCACCTTCTGAAAAACAGTAAGGCACTCTAATTCTACGGGAGTATGTAATAATTTTACCTTTTAAGTTTCTCTGGGCTGATTTTAGGTCTCTTGCCATCACTACTGCAACTTGCTGTATTCAACCTCGCTCTCTGCCTGCCCCGCAAGGCAGACAGTTTTCAAGGTTCTGTCTTGCCCATCTAATCGGCAACCCCACTTGTCACTTCCCCTCTCCAGGTCAGAAATGTGTCCTCTTTCTCAGACTGAAGGCTTTTCCAACCAATCGAGACACAGGAAGGAGAATGAAACATTTTGACTTGAATGAAATCTAAACTTAATTCAATTCAAATTGTTTATATGTAACCAGGGTTCCTTCTCCTGAATTTCAGGATGTTCCTGTTTCTGCCACGTTAAATATTACAATTGCTTAACAGTTTTTGAAGGGGTTCTGATGGTCTCCATTCAAAATGTTGGCGTTGACCTCTAGAAGATTTCAAGGTCTTGGGTCCTTGGTCCCTTAGCCCAGCGGTCCCCAACCTTGTCAGCACCAGGGACCAGTCGTGGAAGAAAAATTTTCCACTGACCGGGGGGCGGGGTTTGCAGGCAGGAGCCAATCGTGCACACCAGGGGGCGGGGTTTTCAGGCAGGAGCCAATCGCACACACCGGGGGGCGGGGTTTGCAGGCGGGAGCCAATTGTGCGCACCGGGGGGTGGGGTTTGCAGGCAAAAGCCAATCGTGTGCACCAGGGGGGCGGGTTTGCAGGCGGGAGCCAATTGCACGCACCGGGGGTGGGGTAATCGCACGCACTGGGGGGCGGGGTTTGCAGGTGGGAGCCCCGTGGCCCACTACCTAACAGGCCACGGCCCACAGGCTGGGGACCCCTGCCTTAGCCTACTGGTCCTGCAACTCTGAGATCCTGCTCTGGGTCACTCGGTCTCCTGAGGTCTGATGTCATTAACAAAGTTTAATCTGCAGGGCTTTACATCCCTCCCTAAAAGATCCAGGTGGAATCCTCCTTAATTCCCCTAACCTTTGGGGGGCATTTTAGCATAGACATGCAATTTCATGTTGGCATTTTAATGCTGCCTTCCTGCGTCTCATTTGAATCTTGTGGTTTTATGGCTGACTGCTGTTTCTGAAAACCACGTGAAGAGCTTCAGCTAAAGAGGGTTCCCAAAATATTCTAAATCAATCAATAAGCAAACAAGTCTAGGGGAATAAATGAAGGAGGCCGTGGGGAGAACAGAAAAGGCCTACTGTGGGCCTCATGCTGGTGAGATGAAGGAGAATAGCAGTGAGAAAAGCAAGTGGCGAGACCCATCTGGAGAGGGAAATGTGCAGGTAAGAAGCACCAGAACAGCAGATTTTGAACAAACAGTAGAAAAACCTCAGAAAGTGAGGTTTGAATTGACAGACAAATAGTCGTAAGTATTCCTGACCACAAAGGAGCAGTTACAGGTTGAACCAGAGACCAATTTCAGACAGCGAAGGGGGGGAAATGTCAGAGCAATATAAATAAATGACAAGAACAAGTAATCACACAAAGAGGAAAGCAGCAAACATCCCAATGGAACAGAGAAGCAGGAATTCTCAAGGAGGTCCTCCAGATATCATGGACTACAGCCCGCATAATACCTTGCCACTGGCCATGCTGAACTGGGGATGATGGGAGTTGAAGTCCCAGCTCCTGCAGAGCACCAAACTGATTCCTTTGCTCTAGCCAAGTAAGGAAAATGAGGAGAAAATAGGGTGACCCTTATGGTAGAAATTAATGGCCACCAATGTGCTCATTGGTCAGAAATGGCTTTAAAATAGGAGAAATAACTGAACAGAGGAAATGATAGAAATAAGACTGGAAAAACAGATTTAAAAGTGCCGGCTTTTAATAACGAAAGAGACTGTGTGAGATGTAACACCAGTTAGAAAGAACAAAACTACACCGCTATGAAATTGTTCATAAGCTTCTGTTTGCTGGACGTTTTATTAAAGGGAGGCAAATCCAGTGATGAGATGATGAAAAACAATGTTGTAGCTGAGAAAACCCAGTGGTGGAGGTTTGGTGAGGTTAACATCCTCCAGCCAAGAATTCTAAGGTCAACGCTGTACATGAGTTAGAGTTTAATATAGTCTTATCATTTTTTTTATCCTGTTTTGACGTCATAAAAACAGTGTCACAGATGCAGGATTGGTCATTATGACTTTTACTGCAGACGTTGCAGGAGAGAAGTTATGTTAGTCTATGACAGTGACTACCTGTACAGCTAATTTTCCCTTTGTTTGTCTACGGTGGCTAGCTAGCCTTGGCTGATCTCAAAAAACTAAACAGGTGGAGATTTGGTTAGTACTCAGATGGTGACCATCAGGTCTCTAAATCAGACTGGGCAGTCAAAATGCATCCCAGAAAAAGGCTGTGGCAAAGCATTTCCCCATTGTTGCAAAGAAAACAACACACGAAATCACAGGGAGCCAAGCTTGGCTTGAAGGACATATGGACTGAGGCTTAGCATACATACCTTAACACATATATCACTCCAAAAACTGGGCATAAAGCATGGAAGGAAAGGCTGGAAAAGAGAGCTATTCTTATCATTTGTGGTTTTGCAAAATGTTCCAGCCCTCAGTTCATGCTATCATATTTTAATTAATTAATTAATTAAATTTATATCACCACCCATCTCCCCCGATCGGGGGACTCTGGGCGGTCAACAATAAAATCAAAAGTTAAAAAAAATATAAACATGAAGTTACAATAATCAATATAAATACAATAAATATAAAATCCAAGGGCTAGGTCTTAAATAATAGGGAGGGCACTACAGCACCAACCACCCCCAGGAGCAGCTATTAACCTTCCTATCCCAAGCAAGGCAGCAGAACCAGGTCTTCAAATTTTTCTGGAAGGTCAGGAGCGAGGAAACCCGCCTCAGCTCCGGGGGTAAGATATTCCAGAGGGCGGGCGCCACTGCAGAGAAGGCCTGCCTCCTGGACCCCGCCAGGTGGGGCAGGTCGATGTTATGTTAATTATCTTACTGCCCCACTGGCAACTCACAACTGCCACTCACCCAAACAGCCCTGATTCAGTTTCGTGGTGAAACACAGCCTGCTGTCTGTCCATCCACAGGGCACAGTCTCCCTGAGGGCTGTCGTGTAGCATGAAGCAACTACATCATTTGCAAAGCCCTCTCCCCGGGGAAGCAAACTGGCAATGGCCTTGCACAGTTGTAATTCCAGTGTGTCGCTTTTCTGCCTGCCAGGAAGTGGGGTGACAATTCAGAACTGGAATTTGCACCCTGCAGACCCTTATTCTACCCAGTCAGCATTTTGCTCCTGACTTTCATCTCATTTTCCTGTAGGGAATTTTCATTTTCCAAGCCTAAGTTAGCACCTGACAAGGAGCTTCCTAAACTGGCTAGGACGGTGTGAACAAGCAGGTTCTGTTCTCCAATCTGAAGCAACTGTCACTCACTAAAGCTGGATTCCTGACTCCATGAGGCATCAGCCACTGGAACAAGCTACCACTTGAAGGGCTGAGGTCTCCTTTGCTGAAGACATTCAAAGAGGATGGTCATCCATCAGGGATGCTCTAATCCCGTGCTAAGTAGGGGATCAGACCAGATGACCTCTAAGGTACCTTCCAATATCATTTCATGATTCAAGGGGGTCCCAGTAGGTAGAGGTGTGTGAGAGAGAGAAAGGGGGGAAAAGAGTTATTTGCCTGCTTTTTTGTGGATACTTAATGTACAAAGAACTGATTCTTCCTGATGCAAAAAAGGCAGTTATTAGCAACAAGCTTGGGCAGGCGATTAATACAATCTATTTTGTGAATCACAAGAATAAGGGGAAAAAACGAGGTGGGGAAAAGAGTTAAGAATAGAAGAGCCGGCTTGACTCACTTTCAGAAATAAGCCAAATGGAGGCAGGAATTTTAAGAGGTCTACTCGGGTCATCTTCAACCAGTGCTCTGTTTATTTTTCAAATCAGACTCCTGATCAAAGATAGCTAGCAAACTACTCTCACCCTGGACAAGCATGCTACTGTACTTGTGTTAATCGCTACCCCATGTTGAGTTACCTGCTCAAATTCCTATGATGGAGATGATCATTTATATTAGATATAGATATACAGTAGATATAGATATAGATATACACATACATACATACATACATACATACACACACACACACACACACACACACACACACACACACACATATATATATATATTATATTATATTGACAAGCCAATATATAAAAACATATAAATATATATAAAATATTATTTAATATATAAAATATTATTATAATAATATAAAATATTATTATATATATTATATTGACAAGCCAGGCTTGTCGATCGGAAGGTCGCAAGTTCGGAGGTTCGAATCCCTAGCCCCGTGTGACGGAGTGAGCTCCCGCAGTAGCTCCAGCTCTTGCCAGCCTAGCAATTCGAAAGCATGCAAATGCAAGTAGATGAATAGGTACCACTTCGGTGGGAAGGTAACAGCGTTCCGCGCGCGTCATGCCGGCCACATGACCACGGAAGCATCTTCGGACAGCACTGGTTCTTCAGCTAAGAAACGGAGATGATCACCGGCCCCTAGAGTCGGACATGACTGTGCAGGGGAAAACCTTTACTTTTACCTAATATATATATATTATTTGGAATAGCCTGCCCTCCAGATGTGTTGAATTTCAGCTGCAAGATTTCCCAGACAGCAAGGCAGAATCCTGGGATTCTACAAGGGCACCATGCTGGGAAAGTTAATCGCTTTCTTAAAAGGAGCTGAACTCTGCCAAGAATGTAATTCTTTAGGACAGTTTAATGACTTAAGGACAATACTCCCCTGTATTTTCATTCTTTCCAATGGACCTCCATGGCAATCTACCATTTTTGCTTATTTTCATAAAGAGAAATGAGTCTTAGTCTCATCAGCTATGAGTCTTCTAGTTCACTTTCCTGACCCTGGTGAAGAGGACAAACACAATGAATGCAAACTCTGATGCAGGAGGAAGTAACTTTTTCAACCTGGGAGTCCCACTAGTTTTGGGTTCGTTGGTTGGTTTTTTAATCATTATGATTTTGATTTTCAAGGGCCATAGGGAGCACATCCAGTGGTTTGGTGCTGTCATTAGAGAAGGCAAGGCTGAATGTTTCCAGCATTTTCCTTTTTACCCTGTCTGAAGACAGGTTTAAGAAACAAAACAGATGCATTAAGAAGCCTCGTGGAGGATCCACTCTGCATCCTTTTAAGTGGGGGAGAAAGAAGCAGAAAAGGGTGTCCTCCGAGCTTAGCGGTTTTAAAATGTTTTGTTTTGTTTGATCTGTGGCTGGTTGTCATGGTTGAAAATAAAAGAGGCACATTAAAACTCAAGTGTATTCAATGTGCAGAACAATGAGGCAGCATCAGCTATTAACTTTCACCCAAGTTCTAGTGCTAAGTAATTTCTTTTCCCCTTTTAAATGCTATCTGAGGCCCGGAAGTTCATCCTTTATTCAATGAAGTGTACAGACAAGAACTCAGCCCCATTCTTCTTCACTTCCCCACTCCATTTGTGCTTGGTGATTTTTCAAAGCAGCAGATAATAACAGCTGATCTTGGGAAGTTTAAGTATCAGGCTGTTGTGCTGCTTCAGTCCCCAACTTGGTGAGAGAGAGCAAATTGGGAATCACAACTCAAGATCTTTCTGCGTTCTCAACTTATGCTAATGCAGACCTTGCCAATTTCCATGTGTGTAGACTTTAACTCTCAAAACTCTCAGCAAAGGTGTTGTCTTGGGAATTCTGGGAACTGAAATCCACACATCTGACCCTTGAAGAAGACTGGGCCAGTGGGCATTCTGGATGTCAGTCTGTACGCCTGTATCTTTGTGTGCACTAGTCATTTCCAAACAGGGCTGTAATACAGAGCTTTCCAAACTTTTCATGTTGGTGACATACTTTTTAGACATGCATCATTTTGCGACACACTCTTACAGCAGGGCATCATTTCGCAACACACTCTCATAGCAGGGCACAAGGCAGGCACTAGGACCTGCATGGAATCCTGGCAGGGCTCGGAGGCAGCAGCAGCTGCAACACACCCAGACACTGCAGCGGACACACTAACGTGTCCAGACACACAGTTTGGAAAGCTCTGCTCTAATAAGTTAGTAAAAAGGACCTTGTGACTGCCTGCAGTATAACTTTATTTATTTATTTATATTTATTTATTAAATGTATACACCACCCATCTCACTAAAAAATTACTTAAGATGTGCAAGCTAGATTCCCTTTCCCCTGCTTCCATCTTCAACTGCACTAACAAGGGGTGAGGAATTTAAAACCTTCCCCATGCAATATCTTTGCATTTTTCATTTTAAAAACATTTTCACACGCAAATGTCGGAAACTGAAGCTCACTGTCAGCTCATCAGGAAAGGAATTCTTCCCAATATTTCTGTTTGTTGGATTTAACATAACTGTCCTGATTCCGAAGGGGTAACTTCTCTTTTTTATGTGCAAGCACACACACAGAGAGAAATCATCTTTCTCTCCAAGCCTGGCTGGCAACTCGACAAGTCAGAGTTTCTCAGAGCTCTGAGCTCTGAGACCTGGCTAACTTTCTATCTTGTTTGCAGGGGTCTACAGACCACTGAAGTTTCCCCCTGGAGAAGGGGGAACCAGAAGATTGCTCACAGAGCCATTGTAATTGCCCACTCCTGTTTTTCTTTGTTGTTTCCACCGCGGAGAAGAACGGGGTGAATGCAATGAAATGGCCGAAGGAGGATCCTAGCTCTGCAGAGAACGTAAGTCTCTCGGGAGACACAAGAGTGACAGCCAGCTTTTAGACCACTTTATATTAGTTTTCTTTTTTAGATTAGCACATTTTTTATTATCTAAAATTTATCTTTGGACTTCGTTCAAAATGTTGGCTAATTTTGTGTTTTCTTTGCTATAATTAATTTTGGTGGAAGTTTGATAGATTTTATTTTGGCAACATAGTGAACAAGTTTTGTATTTTTCTGCCTTTCTTTTGTATCAGAGAAATTGGGACTTAAGAGACTTTGTTGGTATTTCTCACTCGACAAACTAACTGACTTTTGAGAAATTGTTTGTTTGGGTTAAGCAGCTTGCAGCCTGAAGAATAAAGAAGAATAAAGAATAAAGTATAGAGAATGTGTGCCTCTCTACCTTTTTTTTTTTCTACTTTTTTTTAGAAAGGACTATCTTTCATTTGGAATATATCTTCATCTTTCCTTTTACAAACTGTTTGAAATACTGCTCTGTGGAATTTTTTCATCTCTTACTTTAAAAGCTTTTCTTACTTAAAGAAATAGACATTATTGATAAATAATAGAACAGCTGTTCCCTGCTCCCCTGAGAAAATTTTTTGTTTTGGCTATGACAGCTGATTACGATTTGAACATGGCATTTCTCACAGCACTTCAGGATTTTAAGGAAGAAACCAGCAAAATTTTTTTGCAAATTAAGAAATCCATAGAACGTATATTAATAGTTTTGATGGCTCAGGAACAGAAGATACAAGGGACAGATTTAGAAACAGAGGAAAGACCTTTCGAACCAGTAGAGAAACAGGGAAAGAGGACTTTGAATGTATTGGTACAGAAGAAGATTATGATATTTTACAGGAAGTGGTCTATTAAATGTTTGGGCATAAATACATTGTGGCAGCTGAGACAGGAAGATTTTAATATGCAAATTGATAGATATGGCAAAATAAACATTTTGATATCCCACATGAGTTAGAGAAATAAACAAGTTGCATATTGTGATATTGGCATAACCTAAACAGGAGATTTATTGATATTGATTTGGAATGCAAGGTGAATGAAAATGCGGATTTGGTATTGTACACAGAGTAAGCACAGATATGAGAAACTTACAGATGCATAAAAACATGATATTTTAAGTGTAAGATACAAGATTATAAATAAATATGTTGATATTATATATTACTCTTTCTGGAGACACATTTATGAGAAGACAATGAGATGATGAGATGGAATTAGAATGTAGGTTATTACAAGAATATGTTGTATGTATTAGGTTATATGTTATGTTAGGTTTTGTATTTTTGCTATATTATGTATTATGTTATGTAATATGTTAGATTATGTATTAATGGAATATATAGTCATAACATGAACAGAATATACTGTATTTTATTAGACGTAGATAAGGCCTTTATTTGTTATACTAATTGGACTTTATTGAAGATATAAATATAGATGTAAAAGTGGAAAGAGCAAATGGAAAACATTTAATTGATGCAACAATGAACATTTGATTACTATTCTAAGGAGTAGAAACCAGAGATGGATTGTTGGAAGATATCAAGAAAGGCGAAACCTATATGAAGAACAGAAGATTGGATTATAGAAATCAAAGGGTATATGACAAAGAAAAGTTTCTGTGTATTGTATAAAGGACTAACATTTAAAGTTAATTGTTGTACTTAAAGTTCAAGGATAAATTGGAGGACATCTATTTTCTATATTTTCTTTGTTTGTTATTTTTTGACTTCACTTTTTCTTTTCCTTTTTCTTACTTTGTATTTCTATTTCTTTTCTTTTGTATTATCTCTTAATATGTATTTTAAAATTTAATAAAACTTATGGATAAAAAATAAAAAAAAGGAAAGGAATTCTTCCCAATATTTCTGTTTGTTGGATTTAACATAACTGTCCTGATTCCGAAGGGGTAACTTCTCTTTTTTATGTGCAAGCACACACACAGAGAGAAATCATCTTGTGACTGTGGATCAAACATAATTTTGTGACCACAGAAGAATTTTTATGAAGGAAATTGGCAAAGCTCAGAAAATCTTAGAAAGCAGCTAATTAATACTGGAAATGACAACTTTAAAAAGGAGTGGGTGAAAATAAAGGCTTTATCATTCATAAATGAACCCCAGCCTGATTCTGCAGAGGAAGGATGAATGGATGGATGGATGGATGGATGGATGGATGGATGGATGGATGGATGGATGGATGGGATGGGATGGGATGGGATGGGATGGGATGGGATGGGATGGGATGGGATGGGATGGGATGGGATGGGATGGGATGGGATGGGATGGATGTTCTGCGAGTAGATTTGGACATTCTATTTCCACCAGCCTGGAAGCTGAACTCTCGCATTACACATCTACTAGATGTCTTTTTTTCTCAATTAAAAAAAGGAAACGTCCCTATGAGTTGTGTATAAAAAGCAGTAGTTATGTTCAAAAAAGAGAGCTTATTTAGGGAAAAGCTGCATTTTGGAACCCTGTAGCGTAGAAACAGACCTGTTAAAAATGAAAGCCAGGTGACTTGCGTGAGAAAAGATTGCAGGACAATTTACGAACAGCTACATAAAACAGAAGTTGCCGTGAAAGCGTTATGAGCTATTTCCAAAAGGAATGGTTACGTGGTTTTTAAAGACCTTTCTTATAAAAATCACTGGGAAAAAACCTCCCTGATGGAGTGCAGCCCTTTTCAATCTCCTCTCTTGGGGGATCTTGCAACACCCTTTCTGCCTCATGTCTTACGATTACGGTCTTCTATTTAGGGGACTCACTGGGGTGCCGTACAATTTCAACGGCATCCCTGTGAGCCACCGGGACACCAAGACACTGTCTGTTGGGTATTTAGAAGCAGGCTTGGAGATGGCCTAGATCAGTGTTTCTCAATCTCAGCAACTTTAAGATGGGTGGACTTCAACTCCCAGAATTCCCCAGCCAGCCATGCTGTACAGTCATGTACAACATGACTGTAGTGGCTTGCATGAATCTAGTTTTTGCATCCCCGTCTCTCCTAAGGACAATAAGGCACCCGGCCTTGTTATAGCTCATCTTTATAAATTTAAACAAAGGGAATTGCCATATACAGGTAGTCCTTGACTTATAACCACAACTGGGACCGGAATTTCCATCGTAAGTCGTTGCAGTTGTAAGTCGAGTCACCACGTGACCGGACCCGATTTTACGACCATTTTTACGGCAGTCATTAAGCAACTCACAGGTCATTAAGCGAATCCAGCTTCCCCAATGGGCGTTTTTTGCCAGAAAACGGCAAAAAAGTCACAAAACACGATCATGTGACCACAGGACACTAACCAGTTGTAAATGCAAGCCGGCTGCCAAGTGCCCAAAATGCAATCATGTGACCATGGGGGGGGGGAACATTTTGCGGTGCTCGGAAGTGCTTTACAGGCCATAAAGCACCCATTCTGAGGCTTTCGTAACTTCAGACCATCGTTAAATGAATGGTCGTAAGTCGAGGACTACCTGTACCAAAATGACCTATTGCTGAGTTAACACATTACATAATGTGAGTTACTTTGGTTTTGGCTTCACGTGTTGTGTGGACCCAAACAATTGCAGCTTTTCCAAGAAACCATGGTTACTTAAACCTCAACTAAGTGAGATGTCAGCCTTGCCAAAGACTAGTCGGCTAGATATGATTTTTTTCTTCCATAATAACAGAAGGGAGGAGGAAGGCAAGAACCCCGCTTCTCTTCCTTATTCCCATTTGCCCAGCCCATCCTGTTTCAACAGTGCCCAATCGTGCAGAAAGCAATTTGAGCCAAGGCCTCGTTATTAGCATGTGAAACAAAAATAGCAGCCCAGTTTTGCATTGCGCCCGTCCTCGCAGCTGATCGCCCGGCAGCAGGATGGCATGGCAGGAGAATTAAGCATTCGTGGTGAGAAGGAAATGCAAAGCAGGGGCAGCTTCTGAAGGCAGGCTGCTGCGAAAGGAAACCTATCACAAAATCCCGGGGAATTGTGCAAACTGAAGCATAAACAGGCTCTAATCAGGTTATAGATCAAGTTTGTTTACTTAAAATTCAGACCAAAATCAATCTTTAACTATCCCCAGTGAGCACAGAGTCTTAAGTAGGGAAGAACACACAGAGACACCCCCCCCTTAATCTACATTATCGGAGCAATGAGCTCAGCAGACCAGGGATCTTTCCTTCCATATGCCTGGCTACCTTTAATTCTGAAAAGGCTTCTCAATAGACAGTGCCCAGCTCTCAAGATGTGGGAGAGCGAAAGCCAACAAAAAGCCAACAGGACAGAGTGATTCACTCCATTATTTGAGAAATGAGCACTCTCTTTTGCATGACAATGAAAAGTGAAACTAAAAATGTATCCTTTGAACTGACAAATGGTTTCTGGTTTTTGTTAGCTTTTCTCCACCCAGGAGAGGAACCCTCTCTCTGAAAAGCAGAAAGCAAGCAACATCTCCCTATGCAGAACGCTCTGCCCTGCCCTGTCAAACCCATCTTTGATCTCAACACAAGATCCATCCTTTTCTTCCATAAAAACTCTGTTCTGGGTCTATTGTCACTCCAGGAGTAGACAATCAGCAAATAGCATGTCATCAGTTCTTTCATGCTGCAGCACGCACCCACCAATGACTGACCCATGATGGACAATGAGTTCGAGACTACCATGATGAGTCATACTGAATGGTCATTTTTGCTCTTCTTTCTCTGATGGAATCACAGCAGCCTTTGCTACCCAGCTTCTTCTCCCTGGACATTCCTGGAAGAGGGACCTTCTCTTACCTACTTTAATTGATGTCTTGCTACTGTGGATGTACATGTAGGATTGTAGTATAATCTGCAATATGGACTTCCAACCCACATTTTCCCAGGGTGGCTTACAACACACTACAACAACAGCATACCAAAAAAAAAAAAATCAGAACCACGATTGAAATAAAATGTAGATGTTGTGACAAAGACAAAGCATTCCAAATCTGAGTACAAGAACAAATGACATGTTACACTCAATAGTGGTTAAAATTATAGCAGCTTCTCACTCAAAATGCAAAGCCGTGAAAGCTGCAAAGTATTTTTTTATGCTAGATGGGCCATAGGACCAGCTTGCCAATCATCTCAAAGGTTCTGTTTTTCAGCCCACTCAGAGCCTGGGATACAATCCAGAAGATAAGATAAAAAGTAGCTGCCAATTATCCAAGTAAGTTCTCCTGTGAATTGTCCACCCTTATAATGGACAGCTGCAATGGAGATTCCCAATGCCCCAAAGCTATTACTGAATGCTGCAAAGGTCTTCCTACAACAGAAGAAATGGATGGAGACCCAGGTTTACAGGGAAACATGACTTGTCCTAAAGATCAAAGGACAGAAGAAATGAGTCCTATGATGTTGGCCCTCCCAAAGCTGGTGACCTCCCACTGGGCTGGACTATCACTGACAGAATTCCTTGCCAGCATGGCCAAAGACAGGGAATTCCAGGAGAGCACCAGTTTGGGAAAGTCTAACCTAGTTAGCCTCATAGTCATAAGAGATCACCTGATAGTCAGAACACTGCATTACAGCTTCATGTACTAGCCTCAGATGCTGCCTGAGTTTCTGCAAATAATGAACCACAAACTACCCAACCTATTTCAGCTTACTCTAGCTTGTGGTGTGAATCCAAACATTGTACTTACCATGGAGCTGTTTCAAACTGTGCTTTGAGTGTGGTGTATGTGTTGTGTTTACAACGTCAAACTAGTGCAGATTCAGATCCCACACTGGCTCTGCTTCCACCACACATTTAACTGGGTGAATGGAAGCGTTTATGTATTATACAAGCAACAGAAACAGGGCTTTTCAGAGAGCCTCAGGCACAGATGATTATGGCCGGCGCCCTTCTTGTTACTGATAGCTTTTTGTATGATGCTTTGGCTGTTCCTCGTGTGCTGGGAGTATTAGCCTTCTTACTGTAATAGGGGTGTATGAGCCACTCAGAGTCCTGTTGGATTGGACGGCATATAAACCCAAATAAATAAATAATACCCAGAGAGATGTATAGATGAATCAATAAGGTCAATTGATCCAGAAACTAATTCCCAAGGGATTAAGGTAAAGGTAAAGGTTCCCCCCGCACATTTGTGCAGTTGTGTCCGACTCTAGGGGCCGGTGCTCATCTCCGTTTGTTAGCCGAAGAGCCAGCGTGGTCCGAAAACGCTTCCATGGTCATGTGGTTGGCATGACAGGCGCAGAACGTTGTTACCTACCCACCGAAGTGGTACCTATTCATCTACTTGCATTTGCATGCTTTCGAATTGCTAGGTTGGCAAGAGCTGGGGCGAGTGCGGGAGCTCACTCCGTCACGCGGGGCTAGGGATTCGAATCTCTGAACTTCCCAAGGGATTACATTTAATCAAAACACATCCAGTCGTGGAGAGGGTTCAGCTAATTCCACACAGTCAGCTGTGGAGGTCATTGACAAAGCCATATCCAAAGCCATCTCCACTGATGTCCATCCAGCCACTGGGCAGGAGCTAGAGACGTCAGGGACACTCGCCTGGATGCTCCTGGCACAAGGGCTCATGGAACATTAGGAAGTTGACCCACTCAGGATGATTGGGTGCTGCCACCACCAACCAGTAAGGAGACTTGACTGGGTTAGGGGCTGATTGGGTTAAGTGGCAACAACTGGGAACAAGCCACTTGTTGGGCAATTTTTGGTCAAACCCATTTTCTTAGCCTAGCCCAAGATTGCAGGGTTGTCGTGAGACCAAAACCTGAGCCACGTTTGCTGCCTTGTGATTTTTGGAGAAAGACATGGTACAAGAACCATAGAACTCACACAAAGCAAGGAACATCTCCAAATTTCTTGAGTTCTCTATGGGATCAGTAATGGGATGCTCAGGGGAGGTCTGCAAGGGAAGGTCAAAAAAGTCAAGATGGTGTCCACAACCATGCAATCCAAGCCCCACTTTTTTTAATGTGCATCATGACTCTTTAACCCCCTCCGTGTGGACACCCCCACTGATGCTGATTCTCGGACCTCCGCAAAACCCAACATTCTCTCACTCCATCAGTGAGAGAAATCTGTAACCATCACAGGCTTGTCCACACACTGGGTGGAAAATTACAGACATCCAAGAACACAATTAATGTCAGGGGGTGAAGGAAAACATTTTGTAAAAACAGACATTTTTTTACATATTGATCTCATCCTGGGATTGAGCTCTTCTATTGGTGTTCTCAAACTTTTAGGTCTGGACAGCGCATACAGAAGTCTGAATGCCTATTGTTGGACTTCTCACAAAATGAGATGGTGACTTTGCTCCTCATCCACCCCTTTAGCCCGCTAAATTTTATTATTATACATAACAATGTGAAATCACAGCTGCCAGTTCTTTAGCTGGCATTGGCCTTCATGCGCATCGAGTTCTTCCCAGGAACCCAGGATGTTGTAATGCAGAGCTTTCCAAACTTTTCATGTTGGTGACACACTTTTTAGACATGCATCATTTCGCGACACACTCTTACAGCAGGGCATCATTTTGCGACACACACAGCAGGGCACAAGGCAGACACTAGGACCTGTGCGGAATCACAGCAGGTTTGGAGGCAGCCAGGCACAAGTCAGGCACTAGGACCTGTGCAGAATCCTGGCAGGGCAGGTTTGGAGGCAGCAAGACACAAGGCAGGCACTAGAACCTGCGTGGAAGCCAGGAGGCTGCAGCAGCGACACACCCGGACACTGCAGCCGACACACTAACGTGTCCCGACACACAGTTTGGAAAGCTCTGTTGTAATGTATCGGCGTAGTATACGTGCAGATCCAAGCAGGGTGGCCTCTTGTTATGATTATGATTACATTTATCTCCTGCATACAGCCAGCATACAGAGTAAATACTCCTCCACGTCTTTCAACAATCATCTGATTGGATAGGTGAAGCGGACAGAGCAATGCCTGCACCAAAATCACCTAATGAGCTTTCATTGCTAAGGGTGGACTTCAACCCAGTTCTAGTCCTACACCATGAAACCACACTAGCATTTCATTGTTCCCTTTGTTTTAGAGATTTCCCTTCTCTTTTGGGAATGTTTCCTATTTCTAAACATTTATGATGTCCCAGGCAAGATGGCTTATCTCTTCCCATCCCCTCCCTCCTGTTTCTTCCCCCTTCCCTTTTTTAAAAATATGTATTTTTAAACATATTCTCCTATATCCATCTGGTTTGGAATTTTATTAAACTGGAGGATTAAAGGTAAAGGTTCCTCCCGTACATTTGTGCAGTTGTGTCCGACTCTAGGGGCTGGTGCTCATCTCCGTTTGTTAGCCGAAGAGCCAGCGTGGTCCGAAGACGCTTCCGCTGTCATGTGGCCGGCATGACGCACGCAGAACGCTGTTACCTACCCACCGAAGTGGTACCTATTCATCTACTTGCATTGGCATGCTAAAAAAAAATGTAAACTGGAGGATTACATTAGGGCTAACTCACACAGTTTTGCCATCTTCTTATTTGTAATATGCCAATGGCTAACATCCTATTACAAGAACTGAAAGCAAGGGGTGGTAACCAGAAGTGCACTAAGAATGACACTTGCCCATTTAGCTAATGAAGCATCTGTTGCTAGAGCCACCACTTTCAACACGAAGCAAACACACCCACAGCTACACCAGTCACCTTCCAGCTCCGCTCAGCAAACTTGAAGGAAAAGGGGCATATGCAGCCCATATGGATTCCAACCTCTGGCTTGAAAACAGGAGAATTCTGCAGAGCCATCCTGCTTCTATGCTACATACTGTATCAGGAGTTTTCAAACTTTTTCACAACACAAAAACCATTAATAATAATTTTTAAAAAACCATAGAGCCCCTAATCAACAGGCATTGTTGTTGTTGTTGTTCAGTCGTTTAGTGGTGTCCGACTCTTCGTGACCCCATGGACCACAGCACGGCAGGCCTTCCTGTCCTCCACTGTCTCCCGGAGTTTACTCAAGTTCATGTTCATTACATCGGTGATGCTATCTAACCATCTCATCCTTTGCCGTCCCCTTCTCCTTTTGCCCTCAGTCTTTCCCAGCATCAGGGTCTTTTCCAGTGAGTCCTCTCTTCGCATTAGGTGGCCAAAGTATTTGAGCTTCAGCTTCAGTATCTGTCTTTCCAATGAGCAGTCAGGGTTGATTTCCTTTAGGATTGACTGGTTTGATCTCCTTGCAGTCCAAGGGACTCTCAAGAGTCTTCTCCAGCACCACAGCTCGAAAGCATCAATTCTTCGGCACTCAGCCTTCCTTATGGTCCAACTCTCACAGCCATACGTTACTACTGGGAAAACCATAGCTTTAATTATACGGACCTTTGTTGGCAAGGTGATGTCTCTGCTTTTTAATATGCTGTCTAGGTTTGCCATAGCTTTCCTCCCAAGGAGCAAGCGTCTTTTAATTTCATGGCTGCAGTCACCGTCTGCGGTGATCTTGGAGCCCAAGAAAATAAAATCTGTCACTGCTTCCATTTCTTCTCCTTCTATTTGCCAACAGACATATCACTAGCAATACAAAAACGGTTGCATCCAAAGGAACTCTATTTAGCTGTGTTCATATAACACCACTGATCTGCTAACTGAATTCATTTCCTGGACTCTCACAATACGCTGAACCATAGACTAGCCAAATGACCTGGCTAATGCAACATGCTAAGCCAGGAAAAAAACTAAAGTAAAGTAAAAGTTGTGGAGTCCTTGGTGCTCTCTGAGCCTGGTTGTTTTCTTGCAGACGTTTCATTGCCAGGCTAGGCAACATCTTCAGTGCGAAAAGGGAGTGGGACTTGCTCTCTGTTTATATACCCTGGCTTGTCCTGCCTGTGTTGGTGGGGGGTGTTGTATTCTCCTTGGTAGTTCCTTGGTTGGGCTGTTGTTTGCTGCTTGGTTGACTGAGTTAATAGTTCCTTGATTAGGGTATATTGTGCTGTTTGGTTGTTCCTCTGGTGCTAATCTTGGTGTTAATCTTTGCGTATCTGGGTGTTGATTGCTGGCAAGGAGGCATTCTGGTCTTCTGGCTTTTCTATTGTCTCTTATGAATGGTATGTAAATGTTGTTTACCTCTATGTGTCTGTTGATGGCTGCTTTGTATGAGTGCCAAGCTTCCAGGAATTCTCTAGCGTTTTTGGATTTGGCTTGGTTTAAGATGCTCACAGTTTTCCAGTTGAAAGTATGGTTGAGTCTATCCATGTGTTGTGAGATTAAGGAGTTTTCATCGTGTCTTCTGACTGCTAGTTGGTGTTTGTGGATGTGCTCTGCTAGTCTTCTGCCCGTCTGTCCTACATAGTGGCTGCTACAGTTCTTACACTGTATGTTGTAGATAACAACTGTTTTTTCTTCTTGGGCTACTGGGTCTTTTGGGTTACTTAAGATGTTCTGAAGGGTTTTGGTTGGTTTATATGCTATGGTGATGCCATGTGGTTGTAACAGTCTATTGGTCATTTCTGAGATGTTTCTGATGTATGGCAGTGTTATCCTTTTCATATCTTCTGTTGGTTGTGTTGTAGTGGGTTGGGTGGTCAGGCACTTTTTGATAAAGTTGAGTGGGTATCCATTTTGCTGGAAGATGCTGTATAGATGATCTGTTTCCTTTTTCTGGTGTTCTGGGTTCCTGCAGTGCGTTAGTGCTCGTCTGAATAATGTTCTTACACAGCATCTCTTGTGGGAGGTTGGGTTATTGCTTTGGTAATGGAGCACTTGGTTAGTGTGGGTAGATTTCCAGTAGACTTGTGTTTCTAGAATGCCATCATTTCCTCTACTGATGAGGATGTCCAAGAATTTGTTGTTGTTTTCTTCTTCCCTTGTGAATTTTATTCCTTTGCAGATGTTGTTGATGGTTTCATGTGTTTCCTCCAGTTGTTCCTTTTTTATTATGACAAAGGTGTCATCTACATACCGGATCCATACTTTGGGTTGTATGCGTGGGAGTGCTATCCTTTCTAGACGTTGCATTACAATCTCTGCTATGAGTCCTAAGAGAGGTGATCCCATAGGTGTTCCTTTGATTTGCTGGCATATTTGTCCATCAAACTGAAAGTAGGTGGTGAGGCAGAGGTTGATGAGGTCCATGATTCTGGGTATTTTGATCTTGGTGTATCTAGTTAGGTCAGGTGTGTTGCGTAGAACTGCTGCCATGGATTCCATCGCTAGTGCTTGGTCTATGGATGTAAAGAGTGCAGTGACATCAAATGACACCATAATTTCATCTTCATCTATTTTTAGGTCTTTGATTTTCTGGAGGCAATGTAGTGGGGAGTTGATAGAGTATTCACTCTCCTCTGTGAGATGCCCAAATTTTCTTGTAAGTTCTTTAGCTATGTTGTATGTGGGGGTGCCTGTAAAGGTTCCCCCACACAGTCGTGTCCGACTCTAGGGGCCGGTGCTCATCTCCGTTTGTTAGCCGAAGAGCCAGCATTGTCCGAAGACGCTTCCGCAATCCTGTGGCCGACATGATGCACGCGGAATGCTGTTACCTTCCCACCGAAGTGGTACCTATTCATCTACCTGCATTTGCATGCTTTCGAATTGCTAGGTTGGCGACAGCTGGGGCAAGTGCGGGAGCTCACTCCACCACGTGGGGCTAGGGTCTCGAACCTCCGAACTTGCGACCTTCCAATTGACAAGCCTGGCGTCTTAACCACTGAGCCACCGCGCCCCATTGGAAAAAAACTAGCCAGTGCAAATTAAGTTATCAAGTTATGCATATGCAACTGCTACACTATTAACTGATGGGGTGGGAGCGAATGCTCTAGTTTACCCCCGTGTGGTCCGTAAAAGAAACCATCCAACCAAACTTGTGACACATGCAGTAAGTAAAGGTAAAGGTTCCCCCCGCACATTTGTGCAGTCGTGTCCGACTCTAGGGGCCGGTGCTCATCTCCGTTTTTTAGCCGAAGAGCCAGCGTTGTCTGAAGATGCTTCCACGGTCATGTGGCCGGCATGACGCATGCGGAACGCTGTTACCTACCCACCGAAGTGGTACCTATTCATCTACTTGCATTTGCATGCTTTCGAATTGCTAGGTTGGCAAGTGCGGGAGCTCACTCCGCATGCAGGGCTAGAGATTCGAACCTCTGAACTTGCGATCTTCCGATCAACAAGCCTGGTGTCTTACCCGCTGAGCCACCATGCCCCTGACACATACAGTAACACCCAGTAAAATCTACTTCCTTGAACCAGTTCTCTTCTTTGCTTTCTCTCTCCTTGGCTCCGTCTATTTGGTACGATTCTGCATGCTTTGGAAAGACTTTGGAAGGCATGCTGCAGGCCCCAAACAAGGCCAGGACCATTCTTCTATTCTTTAAATCTGTTCATTTATTTTGAGCCTGGAAAAAAAAAAGTCCCTGCTTTTAGAATTGCGTTAACATGAATGAATCAGCCCCCGGAAGCAGCTAGATCCTCCCTCAGGCCCACGTGAAGTCTGAAAAAAAGGCATTGCTGCTTTAATGGCGGTCCTGTGCTCATGCCCGGTCAGTAGCCCTTCTTCTCCATCATCTTCCAAGCATGCACACCCCCGTTTCACCCGAACAGTTAAAGCCATCCACACGATTTTGTCCCTGAGCTGCTGGTTACGTTAAAAGGACCATGGGATGCCCACAACCATAAGCTTTAGCCAAGTCACACTGGGGGAGTAGAAGGGTGATACTATCTTGGGGGAAGAGGGGAGAGCCAGAGATGCTACTCAAGAGGTAGGACCGTCATGCCTGATCGGACTCATGGCAGCAAAGGCGAATGAAGTTGGGGACGCTGAGATCTCCCGAGGGAGAGAATGTGGGACTGAGCACGTGACATGAGAACAATGCCAAAAGAAGAGGAAGCTGAAGCCAGGAGGCACTTCTTGGCATGCAAACCCAAAGCAAAAACGTTGGCTTATGGTCCAGTGAGCAGATCTCAAAGTGTTGTAATGTGTTTTTGGAGACAGCTTTATTTCACGCTCAGCTGCACCTTGATCCCTGCACAATTCCTTCTCCTTGGCGTTCGGAAGCCCCTGAGATACAGGGGCAGCCAAACCCACGTCTGCCTTTAGTCCGTCCCAGTCAAGACCATTTGAAACTTCTTTCTCAGCAGGCACAATCCTTGTTCTACACAATCCACCAAAGCAGACCCCTATGAAATGAAAAGGCTGCATTGGAGGCACATTCAACGGAGCGGGCACCGAAACCTTGGAGCTTCCTGAGCGAGAGAGGAATCGTCTTTCCTCTGTAAAAGATTGGACACAGCACCATGAAGCTCCGTGGACCCGCTTCTGCAAATTGCCGTGCTAATTAATACAAGGTTCAGAAGCATTCCTAATTTACCATTAATACCTACAGCAATCACAGGCTCGCACCCAGTGGGAGCTGGGTGGGAGGGACGAGAGGGGCGAAAACCAGTGTGCTGAACAAGGAACGGAGACTCTAAAAGTAGCTGTTGATTACAAGCTCCTTCTTACGTAGGCGGGTGAGTGGGTGAGAGCGCGTGGGAAGCTGGAGAAAAGGGCAATGGGTTTATTTCCAGAAATGCGCTGCAATGTTTAAGAGCGGGGAAGGAAGGGGGTGTCTCTCACCTCCTAGCTGCTCCCACAACCCCAAAACGGTTCTTTCCGACTGAGGAAAGACAGAAAAGAAAAGCTTGAGTTTTGTACAGGGGTAGGGAGGGGCTGCAGAAGGCGGTGCCCACCAGAGCCACAAATCTGTGCAGCTTAACCGGGGGGTGGGGGGAACAAGTTGGTCTGCTGATGCTAACCTCATTTTTTATTTATTCCTCTGATTTATATAGCCGCCCATCTCACTTCGACATGGCTCTAGGCGGCTGCATGCAACCGCACCGTCAGATGCCCGCGCCTCCTGCAAATGCAGGCTGTTCCGCCAGATTTCCCCGGGCTGGAAAACTCTCCTCTGAAAACTCATTTCAGCTCCTAACACCCACAGACTGCACGTTTAAGGGACGTACGTCCTGAGTACGAGGCATAGTGATGTGAGCTGCGTTCCAGCACCTGCAAGGAGACATGCCATGGCTTCTCATTTGGGACAATTAGGATATTCCAGGCTCAAATTATCCTACTTGGGATGCATTATGCAAAGACCCAGCTCTCTGGAGAAGGCTCTGGTGTTGGGAAAGGTGGAAAGAAAGAGAAGAGGACGACCAGCAGCAAGATGGATGGACTCAGTTACAGTGGTGATGGGGGCAGCATCGGAAGACCTGAAGGACCATGTTAGGGACAGATCCTCCTGGAGAAAATCTATGTGGTCGCTAGAGGTTGAAAACCACTTCATGGCATGTAATCAATCAATCAATCAATGCAAAAACCCAACTCCCTTGAGAAGTCCATAATGCTGGGAAAGGTGGAAGGAAAGAGAAGAAGAGGACAACCAGAAGCAAGGTGGAGGGACTCAGTTACAGCAGCAATAGGTGCATCGTTGGAAGATCTGAGGGACCAGGTTAGGGACAGATCATCACAAAGAAAGTCTATGTGGTTGCTAAGAGTTGACAATGACTTAATGGCACATAATCATCAATCCAAGAAAACTATGGTGGAAAGAGCATGTTGCAAGGGAATATTTACTACCTCACACTTTACAAAGCCACAGAGAGGCTTCAGCAACCAGGAGGCCAAAGGGTGTGTGGCAGCAACCTGTCTTCCATTATGCAGCCATCCACCCAGCATTCTACAGCCTCCCTGGCTTCTCCCAATGGATCACATCAGGAGGAGCTCCTTCAGTAGGTAACACAATACTGTTCAGGGGAATCTTGTCCTTTGGAAATTGTTGGAGAACTTCTCCTTCCCCTGGAGATTTTTTTCTGCCGAGAAAAACAGTGGAGATTTCAAAAGACTATTGTTTTTCTGCCTCATTCTTAAGGTGCTTTAGAATTTTTTTCTTGTTGGTATATTTGAGCTTCCTTTCTTGTGGGAGACAGCCTCGTGTGGCGCAGAGCGGTAGGTGGCAGTACTGCAACCGAAACTCTCCCCACGACCTGAGTTCGATCCCAGCGGAAGCTGGTTCTCAGGTAGCCGGCTCGGGTCGACTCAGCCTTCCATCTTTCCGAGGTCGGTAAAATGAGTACCCGGCTTGCTGGGGGAAAGGGAATCACGACTGGGGAAGGCAATGGCCAACCACCCCGCTCTACAGTCTGCCAGGAAAACGTCGCAAAAGCGGCGGCTCCCCAGGGGTCACATGACTCGGTGCTTGCACAGGGGAACCTTTCCTTCCTTCTTGTTGGAAGCTATTCCATCACTCTGAAGCCTCCCTGGATGCTCCCTCTTCCCAGTCTTAAAAATGCAATAGGGAGAGTTTCGTACTATGTTCTCTTGGATTTTAATGGAAGTGTGGGAAGCCAGGGAGGCTGCAGTAATTTCAAATGCAGAACTCCTTGCATCACAACAAAATGAGAATTGTACGTAAAAATAAAGGAAAAGAAGAAAGAAATTACAGAATAATCTTTCACCACGAATGTTGATCCACGTATTTTCCATACAATGAGATAAGAAAATCAAAGTGGGCTTTTTGAAAAATTCAGAACAAAGCAGCTGTGGCCCTTTTGATCACCACACCACTACTCCAAAGGTCAAGTAAAAACTATGTCAAGATACCTACAAGTTGGAATGGTTGCTGTTATCAACTGGATCTTGGCGAACGCTTTGGAAAAAATATTGCCCAGCTCAAAGGAGCTCTCAGAAAAATTCCTGCTTAATGCAAAAGCTATTCCTAGATGCATTTAGATGCAAATTAAGACTTAAAACTATTTCTTTTCTAGAGATGCAGCTGCATGTCTCCTCTCTGGGGCAGATCTGTCCATTTCAGTTCCTTTATCCCTTTTTTATTTGTAAGTTTTATTTATCTCATTCCAATGCATGTTTGAGAATTATTTTTTAAAAAAAACTACACATATTTTTACAGACATTTTTTCAAACACAAGTGTTTGCAAAACTGCTTAATATACGTATACTTTTTTAAAAATGGTCTTCTCTAATATAAAGCATTTTAGCAATTATATTTATTAATAGATCCATGTTTCTGTATTTCTTCTAATAACCTTGATTTATTTTTCTGGTTTTGTTAGTGGACTTTACTGCAAAATTTAGAGTATATATTCAGAAAAATTATTTATGGTTCGAGAATTGATTCAAAAAGGCCACATTAGCTACATCTGCATCAAAAGCTGAATAAATAAATCCCACCCTCTCTACCCAAAGGGAGGAAAAATAATCATTCTGTTTTTCCCTCTAAAAGAGATGATTCAGACCACTCTGAGGGTGGTTCAAGCATTGCAGCAAATGTATCATCCAGAACAGGAAGCATTTCAAGCTTCAAACGCACACTGAATAATACAGGTCCAGAAATATGTGAACACTCACTAAATAATTGGATAGCCTGCTCTAGAGTGGAAATGGAACATCCTGGGAGAGAGCAGAACATCAGAACATTCCAGAGCCTCTTCTGCTTTTCAAGTTGGATTCAACAGCCGTTGATTACTCGGGTAGACAACAGGATAGGTGATCTTCCAGGAAAACAAGGCCAACGAGGAAGCAGGGTTACAATAAGCAATAGTGGATTCCATCTGGTGTGCCCGTTGTGCCCTTTCCTGAATGAGGATGCCCTTCAGACAGTCATCCATGCCCTAGACTCCTCACAACTTGACTATTGCAATGTGCTCTATATGGACAGACCCCAATCCTTAAACAGTTTTAAATGCAACCTCATTCCTTTCTTACTTCTTCAGTTTCCTCCTGGGACCCACAAATTGAGCTGAACATGAAAGGGGTTAGTAAGGAAACATCTTATCTTGGTGGTGCTGGCTACATTAAGGACTCATAAGCAGCAGTATAGGACAGTATGGGTCACTGAGAAGTGATGCTGAGCAGGCCTGTAGAATCTGCCCTGGGATACATCCAAAGACATTTTAGGGGAAGAGCATAGCTGATGGTCAATCACTCTGTTTCCAAGGGAAACTGTCTACCATCACTGATCTTCTCACCAAGGGGGAATTTATATGCTGCCAAAGAACTTAGGAAACCCCAGAACACAGCTTGACAATCCGTGCGATACAAGATATGATTTTCTCTATTGACAAATAATTCTATTTAGATGTAGACATGTTTTTGGTACAGCTGCATTGGTCTCTTACCCACAAAAATGTATAAGGGGGAAAGAAGTACCACTGGAGTTTGACAGTACCTCCAAATCCTTACAAAATCCACACAGAACCTTTTTTCCCCCTCATACTGAATGTAATGGCACCAATGTGCTATATCACTACATTTGACAATTGGCTATGACTGACAGGAAAACACATTTGACCCATTTTGAAAGCAAGCCCCCTATATTTTATTTATTTATTTATTTATTTTCTATCCCTTTATTATTTTTTATAAATAACTCAAGGCGGCAAACATACCTAATACTCCTTCCAAGGCCATCCCCAAGAAGGCTTGACAACTGGGTGCCTGCAGATGAAATTTCCTCGGGGGAGGGACCTTCAGCAAACTTTCCCATCCCGATCTTACTAGATGGGCAGTTTCAACCCACAGCCGATGAATCTCAAATATATCTAGGCTGTAAGCCGCATAGGCTTTAAAGATGACAATCAGCACCTAGAATTGCGTCCAGAAACTAACTGGCAGCCAATGCAGCTCCTACAGTTGTGGTGCGACACAAGCATATCCTGGCATGCCCATAACTACCCATGCAGCACCAGCTGAAGCGTCTGAATGGACTTCAGTGGCTATTTCATGCAGAACAAGTTGCAGCGGTCCAGAAATCGAGTGCCAAAGGCATGAGTAACTATGAATCTGCCCGTTCCAGGAACTGCCCCAACTGGCACAGAAGACATAACCATAAAAAGTCCTCTTGGCCATGACCTCCACCTGCTGTTCTAGCAGGAGACATGAATCCGTGAAAAACCCAAGAGGCAACTCCATCCAGGGGAGTACAACCCCGTCCAGAGCCACAGACAGTCTAACCTCTGAAACCGGTTGGCCTTTGAATTCACAGCCACTCCATCTTGCTGGGATCAAGTCTGAGCCTGCTTTTCCCCATCCGGTCCCCAACTGTTCCTGCCGGACCCGAAGTGGAGACATACAAGTGGGTATCATCCACATACTGGTGATCCCTCACTCTGTGTCGTTGAATGATCTCTCCCAGTAGCTTCATGCAGCTGTTACACAGGAGAAGGACCAAACTCTGAACAAGGAGAGCTCAACCTTTCTATCCCCACACCTGGAACTGGCCATTCAGAAAGGAGAACCACTGCAGCACATCTCCTCCTTCCTCCACCTCTTGCCACCAGCACAGGAGAATGCCATGTTGAATGGTCCTGAAGGCAGCCAAGAGATCTAGCAAAACCTGTCACTATCCTCTACAACAGGGGTCCCCAACCAGTGGGCCGCAGCCCACTGGGCCGCAGGGCTCCCTCCTGCAAACCCCGCCCCCCGGTGTGTGCGATTACCCCACCCCCGGTGCGCGCGATTGGCTCCCGACTGCAAACCCCGCCCCCTGGTGCGCGCGATTGGCTCCCGCCTGCAAACCCCACCCCACCCCTGGAAAAATTTTCTTCCACGACCGGTCCCTGGTGCCAGAAAGGTTGGGGACCACTGCTCTACAAGCCCAGAAGAATCAAGCTCCCACTATCCTGGGCCCATCAGAGGTCATCCACAAGAGCAACAAATGCAGTTTCCGTTTATGTTAAACAGGTAACTGTCAAGCAGTGAGCACCACACACTTTATTCTAAATGCAGCTCATCCCTTGTTTCAATAGTCCAATTTGGGGGAGAGGCTGTCTGTTACTCACAAATGTCCATTAAATAGGAAAGCACAGCATTCAGTCCTTTAATGACATTTTGCAATGTCTTTACTCAAATGTCATCATTGATGTAAATGATGAAATTTGTGGTCATTTGCAAAACAACATCATGAATAAGACATAAATCATAATGAAAATTTGACCTGTTGCATGAAGATAAATCGAGGTTTCACTGTATCCCAAAAACCTTAGGAGGGGGAATTTTAACCTCCTCAGACTTTGTGTCCATGTCGTTTCCATCCATTTTTGATCAAAGGGGCTTCCAAACACTTCAACAAAAAAAACTGAGCTGCAATCCATCCAGTTATACCATATCTTCTGATTTGGACAAAAACATACGTTTCTGTCTCTCTCTGTCTGTCATTTTATTTATTTATTTATTTTCTATCCCACCTTTATTATTTTTATAAATAACTCAAGGCGGCGAACATACCTAATACACTTTCCTCCTCCTATTTTCCCCACAACAACAACCCTGTGAGGTGGATTGGGCTGAGAGAGAGTGACTGGCCCAAGGTCACCCAGCCGGCTTTCATGCCTAAGGTGAGACTAGAACTCTCAGTCTCCTGGTTTACCATTGGCTCCTTCTTAGGGCTGAGAGAGAGTGATTGGCTCAGGGTCACCCAGCTGGCTTTCATGCCTAAGGCGGGACTAGAACTCTCAGTCTCCTGGTTTGTCATTGGCTCCTTCCCAGGACTGAGAGTGAGTGACTGGCCCAAGGTCACCCAGCCGGCTTTCGTGCCTAAGGTGGGACTAGAACTTTCAGTCTCCTGGTTTACCATTGGCTCCTTCCTAGGGCTGAGAGTGAGTGACTGGCCCAAGGTCACACAGCCGGCTTCCATGCCTAAGGCGGGACTAGAACTCTCAGTCTCCTGGTTTACCATTGGCTCCTTCCTAGGGCTGAGAGACAGGGATTGGCTCAGGGTCACCCAGCTGGCTTTCATGCCTAAGGCGGGACTAGAACTCTCTGTCTCCTGGTTTGTCATTGGCTCCTTCCCAGGGTTGAGAGAGAGTGACTGGCCCAAGGTCACCCAGCCGGCTTTCGTGCCTAAGGCGGGACTAGAACTCTCAGTCTCCTGGTTTGCCATTGGCTCCTTCCCAGGGCTGAGAGAGAGTGACTGGCCCAAGGTCACCCAGCCGGCTTTCGTGCCTAAGGCAGGACTAGAACTCTCAGTCTCCTGGTTTCTAGCCCAGCACCTTAACCACTAGACCAAACTGGCTCCTTTATCACACTTCAGAGCTGTATTACCTAACCTAACCTAACCTAATTACCTAACCTAACACCTAACCTAATTGCAAAATTAACCCACTGTCTTCATTCACACAATTCATCAAACCATACAATGGCCAAATGGCGTGGATTTCCACAACATGCAAAGCCAAAACTAACCTTAGCATGTTGAATAAGTGTATCTACTAAACCTGGACAGGTTTAGCATGTTGTATGAACACAGTACCTAATTTATTCCGTTCACCCATACCCACATAACCGACTTCTTATAAGCCCCATGCCATAAATGTTCACAGTTAACAAAGTAATAATTTTTGGGTAAGGAGGACTAAAGGATTCCTCCTAGGGTGGGAGAGCCAGATAGAAAACATAACATGGGCAGGACAGAAAAACATGTTTCTATCGCACCTGCCTCACATGCAGTCTTCCACCACAGGAGGATTCTCATATCAACCCTTAAGAAACCCTGAAGGAAATCCTCCAAGATAAACATTCCTCCATACTACGGGAGAAGGTGTCTGAGATACCCATCACCTGGAGATTATGGGACCTGCTACTTGTAGAGATTCTTCCTTGAACCTCCTGGACATCCATATGGATCAGCCTCTATTTCAGAATCTTTTTTTGCTTGGTCAAAACCCATCACCAATAGCATCTGTGGAGATAACATGGCAACATTTTTCACTCTACCTTCAATGAAAGGAACTACCACTCTTAAAGGGCCAAGACTTATGGTGAAAATTCAGCATCAGCCCGAAATCAAATAACCTCATTTAGGCCCTGGAATCAAATTTCTTCACCCTTTAAGAAAAGGACTGTGTTTGGATACGACTTGTCACCTGGAACATATTCCTTGGGAATCTGGCCTCAAGAAAAAGTGTCTTACTTCCTAAATCTAATTCTGCTTCATACTGGAGCAGGGAGGTAACCACGGAAAGCTTGATAACAGCTGGAAGACATTGAGCTCTGTGAAGCAGTTACCAGACGAGTGAACAATTATTGCTAAAAATTAAAGTGAGCCATCTGCTTGAACTTCTGCATATTGGTTGGAGATGGCCTTGGAGGAGACCCTGAACTGAAGAAATCAAATCAAATCTTTATTATGGTCATAGACCAGCACAGAGGAAAGACGTTCAAAGTTGGACGTGACATCATGTTATTGGTGTGTCTTCTAGGCCAAATATGGCTGGGTACAGTTCATTTTGAAATCTCCTGGCTGGAGCTGCCAAGAAGAGGGTAAGACATACAACTTGGAAAGTATGTGGTCATTTCAAATCAAATCATAGCTCTGCCTTCCAAACTACTGTCCAACTGGACTGGCGGTAGATCACTAAGAGTACACCAGAAAGAAAGGTCTCTCTCTGCATCTTCTGTCCAAGATATCTTTCTCAACTGGAGGTGCTACACATGGATTCTAACCGCTGACCTGTAGTTCATTCTCAAGACAGGTTTTCTTTCAGAAACTATTTTTTCAAAACCATGCAATGAAAAAGCACTATTATTTGCCAAACTAAAGCCTCAAATTGGGAGGATGAATGGATTAGCTGTTTGGTTCTTGGTATCTTGGGCATTTGCCATACGCATTTTGTGCTTGAACTGAAAATGTCTGGCTGTCTATATTCCCATTAAACTTCACAAAAAGACACAGGATTGAGGAAAGCGTCTGAGAATTTCAGAAAAACATCTACAGATTTAGTGGAGGATGTCAAGTTTCCACTTCTGTACCACTCTCATCTGAAATGGACTTTCCACCGAAGCATAACTGATCAGTGAAAATATAAAAAGGTAAAGGTTCCCCACACACATCTGTGCAGTCGTGTCCAACCCTAGGGGCCGGTGCTCATCTCTGTTTGTTAGCCGAAGAGCCAGCGTTGTCCGAAGACGATTCCGCGGTTATGTAGCCGGCATGACGTGCACGTGTTACCTTCCCACCGAAGTGGTACCTATTAATCTACTTGCATTTGCATGCTTTCGAATTGCTAGGTTGGCAAGAGCTGGGGCGAGTGCGAGAGCTCACTCCGCACGCAGGGCTAGGGATTCAAACCTCCGAACTTGCGATCTTCCGATCAACAAGCCTGGTGTCTTACCCGCTGAGCCACCATGCCCCCATATATTATATTATATTATATTATATTATATTATATTATATTATATTATATTATATTATATTATAATATTATATTATATTATATTATATTATATTATATTATATTATATTATATTATATTATTATATTAATTATATATTATATTATATTATATTATATTATATTATATTATATTATATTATATTATATTATTATATTATTATATTATTATATTATATTATTTTATATTCCCAAGGGTTATTTCTAGACTTTAGACTTCTCCACTTAGGTTCTCATCAACTTTAAGGGGGAAAAAAAGCACTGACATGGGGTACAAAGAGAGGAAAAGGGGGGCTCAAATGAATATGTGGCCTCCAGGCCTGACCTCAGCACTTTTGCAGTAAATCCCAGCCATGCCACCCACCCACTTTGTCCAAAGTGAAAATGTAGAATGCCCAATGTTGTCTAACTGTACATATCCCAGAACATGACAGAAATGATGCTCAAAAGTGAATGCTGTTGCTGTTAATATTACAATAGTGACACAGGGGTGAAAAAGACAGCAAGTCCCCAGCTTAAGAACGAGTTCCGTTCCTAAGTCTGTCCTTAAGTTGAATTTGTATATAAGTCAGAACAGTTATTTAGCATCAGTTAGTCAAATGTTTGTCTTAATGTATAGTATATATTGTATCTTTCTATGCATATAAAAGAAACGCTTCCAAATACACTAAAACATCTTAAACAAAATAATACACAAAGTAGTATTATGTATTTAACCCAAAACATTGTACTTAACTCGAATTTTAGTCTTTATGGCCGTCCATTCTTAACTAGGAATCGTCCGTAAAATGGGACGTTCTTAAACTGGAGACCTGCTGTCGTCTTCAAACTTTCTCTGGCTAGACAAAGCCAATTGTTGGAACAGAATTAAATAAAACCTGGCAAAATCAATGTGGGAGGGAGGAATCCTGTTTATAGAAAGTACCAAAACAATCCTCATAAGAGAAAGTCTATCTTGCCCTCATACAGAGGCATTTAAGTTGTTAAAACCATGTATATCCCCTCTCCAAGAAACAACGGTAGTGCTTAAATTTACTCTTAAAAAAACCAATCTCTGAGAATAAATAGTTCTGGTTTGCTGGTTTGTTTTTCAAGCATGTACCCCACATTTCTCGCCCCTTGGCAAGATGGTTCAGTTTTCTTTGCCTAGGTGTTGTTGTTGTTGTTGTTGTTGTTGTTGTTGTTGTTTTGTACTCAGCTTTCTAACTTATGCTGAGAGCAATGGTCCGCTTTACATTTTGTACAAGATGTACAAATAAAATTAGGGCCTTGAGCAAATTGCACATTGCACCCTCAAGTATTTTGCCCCCCTTCTTCCTCCATAGCATGATTTTCCCTTCCCTTCATCAGAATTTGCTAAAACAGCTGCAAGGAAGAAAACCTCAACTAATTGCTGGGGGGGGGGTGTTAATGCAAGCCCTGATTCCGCTCCATAAACCAGAACCTGAGATAAGAGATAGAAGAAAGCTTGAAAACCCTATTAAAAATGAAACATGTGTTATACTGATCCTGGTTAAGCTTTAGTGCAAATGCAGAGCTATGCCACAGACAGAAGATAAGAACAGAAGGGGAGATTTACAGCACAGGAGGAAAAAAAGGGGGGAAAGGACACATATTCTTCAACTGGGGGTTTTGTAAATGTGTTCAGACTACCGTCCTAGAATGCTGAATCAGCCTGGAATTCTGGGAGTTGCAATCCAGCTGTGACTTGAAGTCCACAGCTGTCTGTCAGGTTGCTCATCCATCAAAGCATCCCATTTTGTAGGCAAGAAGAAGTTATTCATTCAGCAAAATGTACTAGCCTTAGGTAAATAGGGAATCAAAAGACCAGGGACGCACATGTGTTTTTTTTTAATTGGGGGGCAAAACATATATAGACTTGAGCCTTGCAAGAGCAACTATATTTCTTTTATTTAGGAGCATTCTAGTTTCTTCAGATCAGAGCCAGGTCCATAACAATGTCTGAAGAAGAGAGGTGTGTATTAAAAATTAAAGAACGGGATGTTTCTGAGCATATGTTGAGTCTACTGCTCACCGCCCAAGCTGTGTTTGCTTCAGTAGTCTAAACCTGGCCATGCTGCTATAATTAAAGAATCAGAAATCAGAAATGATCCTCAATCAGCTGCAAATCACATCCAGGGTTACCTCTACATCCATCTTCCACCTCTCTTGCTGATGTCAAGCCGGACATCCTCCACAGCATCATGCCTTAAGAAAGGTCGACCTTGGGAGGTGAACTTTATAAATGCCAGGCAGATGAGCCAAAAATAAATAAATAAAAACACAGCCGGCTCTTCCCAAAGAAAACTAAAACAATGGCTTATCTTGCGCAAAGACAATTCTTTCCGAAATCAAGTATGTCATGGATTACAACACTGCATTCACTTACTACAGCCAGGCACGCGGGCAGTTAATTCAAGATTAAATGGTAATTATATCCCATATTCAGCACAGAAGCAGAATGTCCACATTTCCCATGAAATGGAAGAATCAGGGACTTGGTTCCTCTGTAAAGCAGTTTCCCCCCACTGGGTCATCACAGGTCAGTCAAAGAAACTCACAAGCATCTGCAGATAATTTCCAGCGCAAGAGACTCTCCCCTGAGTTATGACTGTCTTTAGCAACCTGGCACAATCTGGAGCGAAGCCTTGGGGAAAAATCTAGCTCCCCTTCTTCCTGAATCTTCCCTTCATGCCAACTCAGCCACAGGAATGCTTCTTCCTAAATTTGCAAGCCTGCGTGGAGCATTTCCTTCCAAAGACTGAGCAGCCTAAAATGGAGCTTCATCTGAGCATGCCAATTGCTCACCGCTAAGGGGCGTGGTGACTCAGCGGGTAAGACGCCAGGCTTGTCGATCGGAAGATCGCAAGTTCGGAGGTTCGAGACCCGAGCGCCGTGTGACGGAGTGAGCTCCCGCACTTGCCCCAGCTCTTGCCAACCTAGCAATTCGAAAGCATGCAAATGCAAGTAGATTAATAGGTACCACTTCGGTGGGTAGGTAACAGCGTTCCACGCGCGTCATGCGGCCACATGACCGTGGAAGCATCTTCGGACAACGCTGGCTCTTTGGCTAACAAACGGAGATGAGCACCGGCCCCTAGAGTCAGACACGACTGCACAAATGTGCGGCGGGAACCTTTACCTTTTTAAGGGCAGAACACAGGTAGGGTTGACGCCTTTTAAGTCACAAAAGGACTTAAGGACCATCTGGGAAAGGCATCTTCCCATTTTGGGCAAGGCACTGAATCTCAACCTATTACAGGCAAGAACAGGGGGAAACAGACACATAAACATTTTACAGGATGCAGATTGCTAAACAAAGGCTAGCCTGTTCCAAAACTCCAATCCAAGGAAGCTGAGATTATTTCAACAATACCAGCTCCCTGACAGAGAGAGGCTAGCCCTTATACATTATTTGGCAATGAATCTCTGGAGTATGTCCGCCCCAGGTCCCAAATGCCTGCTTTCAAAACAGGGCAGAAAAAAATCCATTCAACTTATCACGGATAAAACTAGAAAAAGACAAGTCGGGCTCTGTTAATTCCCCAGGGGGTTTCAGGATTCCAGGAAAAACCAGCTTGGATCCTGAACCTCTGCAAGATTTCTCAGAAGTAAATCATACAGGCTTCAATAGAATGGATCCCTAAGGGATACTGCATCCATTGGTGGAGGGAAAGGGTTATCAATTTAGTTGCATCAGTAGCAACCTGGTTTACTCAAAAGCAGTGATGCAAATACTGCACGCAACACAAACGAAGCCATGGTCCAGAGTCCCCTTTGGGGGAGATGGGGCGGTGATATAAATCGAATGATAAATAAATAAACAAACAAACAAACGAATAAATGAATGAATGAACAAACAAACAAACAAACAAACAAATAAATGCAGCCTCTGGAGTCCTGCATCCCTGCCTTTTTCTCTTCTTTCTTTGCCTTTCTTCTTGGGTGATATTTATATTGTAATCTTTCCCCAAACAAGGACCTCATGCATTGCTATATTACACGTGAAAGCACAGTGGGGCTGCCCTCCTCCTCTTCTTCCTTCTCCTCCTCGGCACAGAATTGATTTTTCCTTTCTTCTAGATATCCAGGAATTGGCAGCTAGTAATTAGCATGAAGATAATTTATGACATTCCCCTACAAGATTTACTATGGTGGTTGGAAACAGAACCAGCTGCTCTTTGCAAAACATTTCTTGAATATGGCCCAGCTTTTCTCCAGAGGGCATCCATGGACCCCCTGGGTTTACCCAATGGAAGAAGACCCCAGTTGCACGAAAACACCAGACCTTCCTTGCACTAACTTCATTACTGTGCACATCAAAAACCTGTCCATGCTTTCATTTCCATCACAATACTGTCCAAGAGCCTCATTCATTTTTATAAATGTTTTTTTAAAAACCTGCCCATTACACAATGCAAAAGATTGCTTCATCCAAAACTATGTATTTGAGCGGGATATATAAATTTAATTAAATAAAATAAATAAATAAATTTCGGCTTAACTTACAATTTGGAAATAATTGTGCTAATACTCTTTCCTTCTACCTGGGAAAGGATTTTCGAAGCTTAAAGCTTAAACAGAGAACACGGACTTGGAATGAAACTATATATGAAGCGCAACTGCTAGATCAACAATAAACTCTCCTTAAAAGCAGTTTTTTATAGAAAGTGGCTTAGCACAGACCCAGCCATAAAAACGCCTAATACAAATCCAGATTCTTTTTCTACCTGATCATGAATGCTCTGTAAATCACCTCGCTCATCTTGAATTTAATAATGAAATATGGGACCTCAATTCAATGCACACTCATCTAGGAGGAACCACTGAATGTCGTGGTTTTTCTTCTGAGCAGATGTGCCAAGGCTTATACGACTGAAAAAATAGCATAATCGGTAGAATGAGAAAGTCTCTGTGGGACTCTCTCTCTGTTCAAGGCACATAAGGAGAATAAGGTGTCCATTAAAGCAGAAGCTAATGTTCTCCAAAGAAAAAGAAAAAAAGCAGAGGAAAAAAAGGAGGAAAACACAATCCCAACACAATGTGGGATGCCAAGGTAAAGTCTAAAGGAAAAGATTTGAGAGAGTCAAGAAGATAAACATCTGCTGGTGGTTAGTTATCTAGAAGATAAAAATTTTGTTCTTCCCCAAGGAGAAGTTACGTGCCACGGAAGGTTCACCCAAAGACCAAGTCCTCTTCCAATGCCCTCCCTGCTTTTCTTCTAAGACCATCTATATTTAGGCAAGAGCAAATAAATCACTACCGCTCCGAGTACAGCACAGCATTTCCTTGGAAAGGAGCGCTTGAAAAAAAGCCAAGAGTATCCGCTTTGGCTGTGGCTGACCACAGAATGTGACACCATCTCACTAGGGTTAAACGGTGGACACCCTCCAGGTGGAGGAGGTTCATCAGATAGTCCTCATGCTTCACTTCCCAGCCCACCCCCATGAAAAAGTGAAGGAACCCCTCCCTCCCGTCATGGAGCAAATTGATTTAGGCCACCAAACCAATGAAGCTGTTACAAACTAGCCCTTCAAAAAAAAAAAACCCTAAGTAATAGAGTTGCCCTACACAACAGATCCTTACATTGGCCGGTCAGGAGGACTTCCCAATCTATTCCAGCCCCCTAGCACAATCATGGTTTGTGAATGGAACATACCGAATTCCCTTGTCAGCCCCATAATAATAATGCACCCCATTTTGGAACCCAAAGACATCCAGAAGAACCCCAGCTCCCCACCACTTTCCCCTCCCCTGTCACCCCCAAGATCTGCATCACTCCCAGGGAGCTGCACCCACAAGGAAAGCCAAATCAGATAGGAAAGGGAGACAAGAGGAAGCCCGTCCAAGCAAGCAAGCATGCCGTAGAACGAACAGAAGCCTTTCTATCGTGGCATCCTGCACCCATTACATTGGAAAGATAATGAAAAAGAAAGGAAAGGGGTGGGAGGGGAGGGGAGAGACAGGAACAGACAATGAGCCATCCGTGGTGGCTTCTACTCATTAAAATAAATGTTATTTGATAAATAAGACTTACATTGATTTGGGACAATTTTCCTGCCGTCATTATACACAGCAGTTGGGCTGTGCACAGAATACTTGATCCAAAGATAAATATAACCACATTCTGAACAGAGGTAAGAATGTAGGAAGAGCCGGAATGCGGCTCTTAAGAACATTAGAGGAGATGCGTCTCTGTTAGCTTCCAATGGACCAACTCTCCTCCCCACAACACGCATGCACGCGCGCGCACACACACACACACACACAGAGCCGTTGCAGACGGAAAGAGTAGGACATAGGGAATCCAGCTCTCTACTCACTGCCTGAACTGGGGGATCAGCAGCAAATCCTCTTCGGCTCTGCTTCTCCTTGGTGGCAGAGAGAGTTCATTATCTAGCTTTTAATTGGAGGATAGAAAATACCGGACGAAAATATATTGGAGACTTCCCACCACTACCGCCCGCTCGGCAAGTGAAATTCAAAACGTAGCTGTTAAAGCGGGGGGGGGGGGGGGGTGCATAAGGAGAGACTGGTCAGGGAATGAAAGGGTGGTCGGGACGGCAATGACAATAATAAATAAAAATAGCAAGGCGTATAGTCTACCCGGTCATCCTGAAAAGAAGCAGCTTCAAACACCACCAGCAGCGAAGAGCTCTATGGATTTTGCAACGATGCAGAGGTAGGGAAATGTGGGGAGCTATTTCCTTCCCCTGAAGCACCCAGAGAATGGGGAGGAAGCAAAATGTGTCAATGTTTCTGTGATCTAAAACGGGACAGAGAGCTTAAAAGGACCAGATTGCAGCTAAGGAGAAATGGATTCCTCCTCCCCCCCCTTCCCTCCCCCCCCCCCCCCGCCATCCACTGATACAGGGGTTGCTATGATACACTCAACAGCCTCCTGCTTGGAAATGGCAGCCAATAATTTTAATGCTGCTTTAAGTAACCACTCAGCCGTTGACAGGTTCCAGCTGCAGCCTTAGTTATTAGACATGCTCTTCATCTCTTGCATTGCTGTATTGGGAGGAATCCTTCGCCAATTCAGCGTCCGGCTCAGCCTCTCCCCTTCCTTTCCCAGGAACACGCGCAGCATGAATGAAGCACTGGAATGGGCCGGCGGGCCGGCGGGCGGGCGGGGGGGGGGGGCTCAACAGAATATTGGGGTCCTGGACTTCTCCAAACCGTGCAACGGAGCAAATGCCAAATTTTGGAGCTCCTTCGTTCCCGGGCCAGTAAAAAGAAACTCGAGCCTGCCAGAAAATTCAGGGAAGATCTGATCTCCAGCTGCCTGCAGCGTTAATTTCCAGGGTTGTGTTTCCATGTTGCGAAGATAAGGCGACAAAATCCAGCTCCTTTGGCTTAACTACATTTGGACCACCAAAGTTTTACTTTTTCAATTCCTAATGCGTAGGTTTCACCTTTGGGGGCTTCTCTGTCTTTCTACAGATGGCCTCTAGCTGTGCAAATGGACCTGCTGCCATTTGACACATGCCTCCTTTGAGGAAGCCTCAGCGCAAGTTCGGAGGTTCGAATCCCGAGCCCCGGGTGACGGAGTGAGCTCCCGCACTCGCCCCAGCTCTTGCCAACCTAGCAATTCGAAAGCATGCAAATGCAGGTAGATGAATAGGTACCACTTCGGTGGGAAGGTAACAGCGTTCCGCGTGCGTCATGCCGGCCACATAACCGCGGAAGCGTCTTCGGACAACGCTGGCTCTTCGGCTAACAAACGGAGATGAGCACCGGCCCCTAGAGTCGGACACGACTGCACAAATGTGCGGGGGGAACCTTTACCTACCTTTACCTTTACATTCATTTCAGAGATACTTCCTTTAGGCCAAGGTAAGGATTTGGAGCCTGTTGAAACCGGGGGCTGCCCAAAAGCTCACCACAAAAGTTCGTCTACCCTCAGAGTATTCTGCCATTACTACTGATAGCCCTAATAATTCGAGGACGAAATACAGAGCTGCTTCTGTAATTGTCGAAACCCAAATCTAGTCATCAACTGCTTTTTGACAATTCCTCCCAGCAGCTTTTTGGCTTCTTTGGAATTTAGGTTAAAATTTGCAATGGGAGCTGGCAGTTGGCGATAGTCCAGAAGCGTTAGAATTTCAATTCCCATGTTCCCTTGCCCCTGGGTACGCTGACTGGGGATGATGGAGGTCAGAGCCCAAAGCATGTGGAAGGCCACAAGCTGTTTTTTGCACATAAACGGTTCCTTGACCCAGTTAAGACCACAGCTTTCTCCATTTCGACTTTTTCTCTTAGAACACACTCGCTTTACATTTCCATGCGATTTAACAGCATGTGTAAACCTGACATTTTGGATAGGTCTGCTGCTTAGAGCGTGTGTGTCTATCACAGGTAGGTATCTATGTATCATAGACCATTTCTTACTCTCAAGCAAGAGAGCGGCATGCCTGCCTGTAACCATCAGCTAATCTCTAATTTAATATACCTAAGATGATCCCAAATTGGCTGAAATGCATCCCACATATCCTCCTCCTTCCAAAGGGCTCGCTGATGGTGTAAAAAAATGATGGAATGCCACCCAGAGACATGCGGAGTGAATTGCCCACTAACGTGATGCCGGTAGTGGCATTGACTCATGGTTAAGCACCACCATATTTTTTGGATAAACATGTTCAAAGCTAATATTACAGACAGAGGTAACATTCTGAGTTGGCCAGATTGACTTCACTTCCTTCTTCCAAATCTGTCACCCCTCTGGCCTCTTCTCCATCAATCCAAGATCAAAAGAAGAAACACAATTCATTCCAATAAACTTTTTCCTAGAAAGAGAAGTCGGGGGGGGGGGGGGGGCAGAGAATCTAAAGATCTTCTCCTTCTCATATCCTAAGGTCACAGGAATAAATATGGGGGCAAGAAGAGAGAGATCGTATTTAAATAAAAAAGAAATGTCCTCAAGAAGCTGAGATCCCAAGCCTTAGCTCTAAACCACTGTTTCTCAACCTTAGCAACTTTAAGATGTGTGGACTTCAGCTCCCAGAATTCAGCTCCCAGCCAACATGGGGAATTCTGGGAACTGAAGTCCACACATCTTAAAGTTGCCAAGGCTGAGAAACACTGCTCTGAACAGTGCTATTACAATGTAACAGTTGTCAAGTTCTTAAACAACAATTATTATTATTATCCACACCATCCATCCGTACAGATATTAATGATTCACATCTCTCTAGGCACACAAGCTTCCAAGCTTCTATTTCTGCCTCTGACAGCTTAAGAAGCTTATCTGTGATATTTCTGATTTATTTCCAAAAAGACCCTCATTTGAAATTGCAGAGAATCCAGGCTGGTTCACAAAAAGCAGGAAGGGAAGTTGGGAATCGACATAACCACCTCAAAGGGTCTCTATTATCTTTTTTAATATTATTGTTGAAATATTGAAATGAAAAAGAAGGTAAGAAAAGAAATGAGGCAGAGCAAAAAAATGACTACATATAGATTAGATTTTTTTAAAAAAAGACTTTCTGGTGATAGAACTTCTCTTCACATTTGTGTCCCCTACCACTAAGCACAGTAATAATTTGTACTTTACTCTGAACATTCCTGATTGTTGTGAGTTTGTATTTAAATCCTAAAAAAACATATTCCAGATGTATAACTCTGCCTTGCTCTGTGATATATTGTATATAGGGGAGGCATTCCTGGCTGAATTTGGTTAGACTTATATTTATGGCAGCCCTTATTAACAGGCAAAGTGATAATTTGCAAAGGTTTGCTCCGCAGGAAGGGACGTGGTGGCTCAGCGGGTAAGATGCCAGGCTTGTAGATCGGAGGTTCGAATCCCTAGCCCCGCGTGACGTGACGGAGTGAGCTCCCGCACTCGCCCCAGCTCTTGCCAACCTAGCAATTCAAAAGCATGCAAATGCAAGTAGATGAATAGGTACAGAGATGAGCACTGGCCCCTAGAGTCGGACACGACTGCACAAATGTGTGTGGGGAACCTTTACCTTTACCTTACTCGGCAGGAACACTAGGGAGACTGTCTTGCAAGAGAATATTTCAAAACTGCAGCCCATGTGGTTTTGCTGCCCACCCCCGCTATGCTAAGCCCTTTCCCCCTTTTTGGACCACTTCTAGCAGAAAGACCAGTGGATATCTTTTGCTTATCTGGTAACATGCAATATAAAAATAATAAAGGCGGGATAAAAATTAAATAAATAAATAATTTTCAGGACTTCTGTTCTGAAAGAAATGCATGTTAATTCAGTCAGCCCAGCTTCCCATCTGGCATCTTGTTACCTTTGCAACTGGGAAAGGTTTGTATCTGACTCCCTTCCCTTCCCCCCCCCTTTTTTTTTCTTTTTTAAAGGGATGGAAAAGCAAATTTTTAAAAATCAAAACCCTCCAGTTTTTTCTACCCATCTGTGAAGATGGGAAACTGGCACCAGCAGCCGGCTTGCATTTTCAGCCGTGGGGAGCACAGGGAGGAGACCTGGGGGAGCATGGAAGGAGGCTGGGAGGTTGGGGATTCAAGTCACACCGGCAAGGCAAGGCAAGGCAACGGACTCACACACACACCACTTTGCCAGTACCCACTTCCTCAATTGTGGCTGAAGCTTTTCACCATTTTCCCTTTCCTTTAGCAGCTCTCTGGCTCGCAGACACCAAATGTAACCTCTGAAGCTTTTGCTTTTGAAGGCACTTGGTGCTGTAAGGAATAGCTTATCTTAAGCCACAAAGGATCAGCAGACTGGATTTTTAATATTCACACACACACACACACATATACACACACACATACATACATACATATATACACATTGCACACCGTTTATGTACTGGATCACATTCATATATATTCATATTCATATTCATATATATATATATATAATCAGAAAATCCAGACCACCGATCATCCTATGGAAAAGAACTGTACATAAAAAGTGTCTCTCGTCCAGCCAGCCCCTTTCCTACAATACACTTAACCTGACTACTGAATCAGGTACTACCGTTTTTCAGGGTCCACCTCATAAACCGAACCATAAGCTAACCAAAGGGGCTGGATTCACACAACGGGGCAACCCCCCCCCCCCCAGTGAAGCCAACCCAAGCTCAGCAGTCAGCGCAAACGCAGCTCCCCGAGGCTTTCCTCGACCCGGGTCCGGCGTCGTGCAAAGGCAGCGGCGGCGGCGGCGGGGCGGCCGGGGCTGAGCCGGTCTGCATGCAGCACGTGTGCATGGACCTATGGCAAGATGGGTGCGTGCATGCACACTCCCGTATACTGTGCAGACATGCATGCACGCACAGCGGTGTCTACAAGGGGAGGGGGGCTCTAGATCCCCGAAGGCGGGGCAGGGGGATGCCAGCGTAGCCCTCCACCCCAATCCATCCCGCCCCCACCAGTAGGACGCGGGGGACCCGGCCCGAGGGGGACCCGGCGGAGGCGCGACCCGACAAGAGAGGCAGGGAGGGAGAAGGTACCAACGTCATAAGCTCACAGCGAGGCCATGTTGAATCTCGCGGCTGCTCGGAGCCCCCTCCGCGAAGCAAGTCCCCGCCGGCGAGCGGCGCCGCGGCGGGCCGAGGAGGCTCCCCCTCGCCGGCCGGCTGGCGGGCGGGCGGGCGAGCGGGCGGGCTGGCGGGCGCTCTCCGCGCGCGGCGGCGGCGGCGGCGGCGGCAGTCGGGCGGGCTGGCGGGCGGGGGTCGCGGCTGCTGCCGGGGGGCCGCCGCCTCTGCCAGCCTCCAGCCCCGGGACGCGGAGCAGCGGGCAGGGCAGCCCGGCGGGCGGGCGGGCGGGGGAGGCGCAGGGCGCGCGCCCCTTCCCTCAGCGGGTGCCCAGGAAGAACATGAGGATCACGTTGACGAGCAGCAGCAGGACGATGACGGAGAAGACGACCACGGTCTGGACGTCCAGGGTCATGGTGCAGTGCAAGACGCTGTAGTGCTCCAGGTGCGGCGGGGCGGGCAGGCCGGGCGCTGTCAACCGCTGCTCGGCCAGACTGTCCATACAGCCACCATGCTCGACGGCAGCCGGCTGCGAAGAAATGGCCCGCGGCTCTCGCCGCCGCCGCCGCCGCCGCCGGGGGAGGCAGGCGGGCGGGCGGGCGGGCAGGCAGGGAGGGAGGGGGGCTGCTGCTGCCGCCGCCGCCACCGCCGAGGGAGGCAGGGAGGGGGCGGCCGGCGCGCGCCTGGTGCTCGGGAGGGCGCCGCTGGCTCCGGCGCGCGCGCGCTCCCTGGCTCGCGCCGGTCCGAAGCTGCCGCCACCGATGCGCCAAGGAGCCGCCGAGCCAAGGCAAGGCGGGGAGCGCGCGCGCGCGCCGGGCAGGAAATTGACGGCCAGCCCCGCGCGCCCCCCCTCGCCGAAGGAGTGGCGGCCGCTTTGGGTCCCTCCTCGCCTCGGCGGGCGCTCCCCTTTGGCGACTCCTCCTTGGCTCAAAGGCGACCGTGTTTTTTTTTCTTTTTGTGGGGGGAACAGGAAAAAAAGAGAAGCGGCTCCCCTCCTCCTTTCCTTCCTTTTCACTTCCAAATCCTTCCTCCTCTCTCACCTCTTTCCTCCTCTCTCCCTGCGCAGAACAGGTGGCAGCTGCAGTGGAGCCTGCCTGACCGTAAGGCACTTCAGCCGGGTTCCGCCTGGGTCGCGTTGGGACAGGACACCACTCGGAAATCACCGTGCCAAGTTGAGCAGAAGCTGAGCTCCACTTTATCATACCTTTTCCCCCTCCTTCCATCCTTCCTCCTAATTTTGTCTTCCTTTTTTCCTCTTGCGTCTGTTGCTTTTCCTTTGTCTCTTTATTCTCCTTTTTCCTTTCTATCTTTTTTTGCTTCACCCTCTATTTTACTTATTTCCTGGTTGGCTTTAAGGTAAAATGGGTGTGACTCACTTAATGACCGCCTCGCTTAGCGACAGAAGTTCTGGTCCCAATTGTGGTCTTACAAGGTCTACCTATATATTTCCCCTACAAAAAACTAGGCTCAAAACCAGAAGCTGCTATTTTTAACAATGGTTAAAACACACAGACACCTCTGTAACTTATGTTGCTGGACTACCAAATTTTAGGCATCCTAGACATTTTAAGCTCCTTCTTAAGTTTCTAGTTTTTAAAGGAAAGAAACATCTCAACTGCCGCATTCTTGAGAAAAAGAGGATAGGTTCACAACTTTTAAACCATCTTGCTTGTCCAACGTTTCTTTTTCTGTGATCCAATATCTAGTTACCCATGCCATTTTGCCCTCGTGCCCACAACAACTAACTTGGCTTCACAACTTGTATTAAGGCATACACTACAGTCTACAATCCATAAGTTTGGGTTCACACAATGCGCCAAGCAAGAAACCATTAAACCCACATATACAGCTTGGGATCATAAATCACACTATTATAGAATCACGGGGTTGGGAAGGAGCTAGGTCTTCTGGTCCAACCCCGTCCACAACAGGAATCCTCAGAACATCCCAGATAAATGTCTGTAGCTTCAAGGGTGCTTTCAAGGAGAAACCATCTCAACTCAAACCAGATCTGCAATCTTCTGGACCTGTGTCTCAACACCACTTATTTCTCATACAGAGGTGACTTTTACAGACAAAAACACGGCTGTGCCATGGGTTCTCCTGTGTCACCCATTGTGGCCAATTTATACATGGAAGAAGTGGAGAAGAAAGCACTCAACACATTCCAGGGAACGGTGCCCACCCACTGGTTCAGGTATGTGGATGACACCTGGGTCAAAATCAAGGCCCAGGAAGTACAGGCCTTCACGGACCATATAAACACCATAAATGCCAACATTAGGTTCACCAGAGAAGACACCAAGGACAACAGACTGGCATTCCTAGACTGTGAAGTCCTCATTGGGACCAGTGGCAAGCTAGAAATAGGGATCTACAGGAAACCCACACACACAGATCAATATCTGATGTTTGACTCCCACCATCCACTACAGCACAAACTAGGGGTCATCAGGACATTGTCACACAGAGCAGAAACCATCCCCACCTCCATGGATTCCAAAAAGAATGAAAATCAGCACCTGAGAACAGCTCTGAAGGCCTGTGGATATCCAAATTGGGCCTTCACTAAATCTAAGTCTACCAGACCTAAAACAGTGACAGACAGGGCTGAGACTCAGAGTAAACGGAAGAACCTGGTCATTCCTTACATGGCTGGCGTGTCTGAAAAGATAAAAAGGATATTTGGCAAACACCACATACCTGTATATTTCAAACCCACCAACACACTGAGACAGAGGCTTGTACACCCCAAAGATCAAACTCCAAAACACAAGAAAAGCAATGTAGTGTATGCAATCCAGTGCAGTGAGGAGTGCTCTGAGCTCTACATTGGAGAAACCAAACAACCTTTGTACAGGAGGACCAACACCACAGGACCAGAGTCAGCAGTTTACCTTCATCTAAAGGAAAAAGGACACTCATTTGAGGACATTAATGTTCACATTTTAGACAGGGAAGATAAGTGGTTTGAAAGAGGGGTCAAGGAATCAATTTATGCCAACTTGGAAAATCCTTCTTTGAATAGAGGTGGGGGCCTCAGGCACAATCTTTCCCCTATTTTCCTTCCTGCTTTGTCTTCTGTGCCTAGGAAGATTAAGACCATTTTGCAATCTCAACAACAGCAAGGTAATCTTAACGATCCTCCTTTGGATGATAAAGGGACTTAGAAATAAACATCTCAAAAATAAGCATGACCTAGCCACAGGTGCAAGGTCACACAGCCACCCTAGAAACATATTTAAGGATTCCCTTACAAACTTTGCTCAGACTGAAGAAGCTTCTTGGATAAGGAGCAAAACGTTTCCACTGAGAAAATAGAAATCCAGTTGACATGATTCAAGCTACAGACTGTTCCACCTGGATGACTGAGAACCTTCATCGACATATCCCAGATAAATGGCTACCTTTTGCTTGAAAACAGTGATGTGACGGAACCCCTGTGATTCCAGGAGGCAGGCTGTTCCACAGTTAGGAAATTCCTTCTTATTCCATGGTTGGATCTGTAAAGTTTCCACCCATTGTCCTACATTTAGAAGCTGTGGAGAATAGATCTATACCCTCGTCTCTGTGGCAGACCTTCAAGTCTTGGTAAGGTTGCTATCCTGTCTCCCCCTTGGCCTTCTCTTCTTTAGACTAAGCATACCCACTTCTTTCATAGGGTTGAGCCTCCAAGCCCCTCACCATCTTCCTTGCTCTTCTCTGCCCTCTTTCCAGTTCCTTGGTGTCCTCCTTGTGTTGTGACAACCAAAACTGGACACAGTACTCCCAGTGCAGTCTGACCGGTATGACATAGAGCAGAACTTTCCAAACTTTTCATGTTGGTGACACACTTTTTAGACATGCATCATTTCACGACACACTCTTACAGCAGGGCATCATTTTGCAACACACTCTTACAGCAGGGCACAAGGCAGGCACTAGGACCTGTGCGGAATCACAGAAGGTTTGGAGGCAGCCAGGCACAAGGCAGGCACTAGGACCTGTGCGGAATCACAGCAGGTTTGGAGGCAGAAAGGCACAAGGCAGGCACTAGGACCTGTGCGGAATCACAGCAGGTTTGGAGGCAGCAAGGCACAAGGCAGGCACTAGGACCTGAACGGAATCCTGGCAGGGCTCGGAGGCAGCAGCAGCCACGACACACCCAGACACTGCAGCCAACACACTAACGTGTCACGACACACAGTTTGGAAAGCTCTGACATAGAGTGAAACTATCACTCCCAGTTATCTGGACGTTCTACCTCTGTTGACACAACCCAAGATTTCATTGGCAGCACAACTGGCATGAAAAAGGTGAGAATTGAAACCTGGAAGAGGAACCAGTCGGATGGAAGGTACACCCAGGAGCTTGGGAAACAAGAACTGGACCAGTGTGAAAGGAGATGTTGAGGCAATGAAGGACCACAAGCATGAACTCCTGTGCCCTTATTGCCACTTAGACCAAGACCATCACAAGGCCAAGTGAAGATGTGACAAGGAAGACTCCGAGATACTCCAACCAACACAATGGAAGTTCAAGACAAACTGCAACTGCAGGAGCTGAAGAGAAGGTGCCCTTACTGTATACCTGAATTTCATCAATTGAACTGCCTATCTTACATTCTTTCTTTATTTTGACAGTAACTTGAATATAGTCTTCATTTCCTGAAAGAACATCAGACAGTAAGGATGGGCTCCCTAATTTCAACTTCAATAGAGATTGTTGAAATAGGCTGGCCTCAAAAACAGCAACTTGCCCGAAGTCACAAAGTAAACTCCAATCACTGAATATAGATTCAAACCCAAGTCTTCCCAGTCATAGTCCAGTACCTTAACTACTCCACTACAGTGGCTGTCTTCACAGATTCTTACTTGGTTATATTGTAGATCACTTGCATTATTTATGTGATGATGCAATAGCACACAACATTATTATGGCTTGTACTGGATTCCTAAGGGGGTGCGATGGCTCAGTGGTTAAGATGTCAGGCTTGTCGGTCGGAAGGTCGGCGGTTCGAGACCCGAGCGCCGTGTGACGGAGTGAGCTCCTGCACTCGCCCCAGCTCTTGCTAACCTAGCCATTCGAAAGCATGCAAATGCAAGTAGGTAGGTAGGTACCACTTCAGTGGGTAGGTAACAGCGTTCCGCGCGCGTCATGCCAGCCACATGACCGTGGAAGCGTCTTCGGACAGCGCTGGCTCTTCGGCTAACAAACGGAGATGAGCACCGCCCCCTAGAGTCGGACACGACTGTGCAGGGGAAAACCTTTACCTTTACCTTTTACTGGATGCCTATGTCCATGTACATTGTAAAGACACTGATTTGTGCAAAGCTTCTTAGGCAACTCATTACTTGTGAGATATGAATCTATATCATCAATGACCCAAGCTTAATATTATTTCTAACACTTGCCTTCTTCATGTTAATGCTGCTGGAGGGGGTGAATCCAATGGTACCACATTTCCAGAAGCATATTGACTGCTTAGAACAGGTTCAGAGAATGGCAACCAAGATGACTTGAAGAGATGCCCTATGAGGACAACCTGAAGGACCTTAGTATGTTCAGTTTGGAGAAAAGAAGATTAAAGGGAGACATGATATGAATGTGCAGGTACGCAAAAGGGTGCCATAGGAAAGATGGTCAAGAACTCTCCTCTGTTGCCATAGAAACCAGGACCATGAGTTGCAGCTATCTAGATTTCACTTAAATAGAAAGAAAAACTTCCTGACAGTAAGATCTGTACCAGAGTAGAATGATCTACCAGCAGAGACTATGGGTTTTCCATCTCTGCAGGTGTTTAAGAAAGGTTGGTCGGCCACCTCTCCAGAATGGTTTACCTGCACACTGCAGAGGATTGGAAGAAATGGTCCCCGTGGCCCATTCCAAAGCCATAGTTCTATAATTCCGTGATTCTATCACTCTTCAGCAGTGTTTCTCAACCTTGGCAACTTTAAGATGGGTGGACTTCAACTCCCAGAATTCTCCAGCCACCCATCTTAAAGTTGCCAAGGTTGAGAAACACTGCTCTTCAGGATCTCATGATCTACTTGACCACAAAGGGGAAGAGAAAGTCAATAGAGAGTTCAGGATATATTCTGCGTCCTCTCTTTGTCTATCATCCTGCTTCCCTCTGCCTTTTCTTCCAGGTACAAACCCACAGAACACATGCTTTGGGACTTCTGTAAATAAATCTTCTTTTGGTTATGGTTCTAAAACCTGCTTCACTCAACATGATTCAGGTCAGATTTCTGTTCTCAGACTCATGCAGACTGCTTCCATCACCCCCAAAAGTAATGGCTGTTGTTCCCTTTGTGCAGGCCTGACCATAATAGCAAGTCTATTTGGTATGATATTGTTCCACTAACTAAGAAAAAAGGCTTTCAAAGCCCTCAAAATTTCTCTCTGGCTATTAATTGTGACCTATTTCCAACTGGCAGTTAATGACTGGAAGCTACTTTGAATGATGCATTCAAATGAATGAGTACTTGATGCACTTTTCCGAAAGTGTGCATGACTTTAAATATATTCCAGCTTCTAAGAGTTGATAAGCTAATTTAAATGCCTAATCTCATCCCTACTTCACCATTTAAACATACAGAATGAATTCTATTCTATTTGCCATACATAAAAAAGACCATAGCTCAATGGCAGAGCAAGGGCATTCCTTGCACTGCCCAGGTACAAGTACATTCCCTGCACTGCCCAGGTACAATTCCCACCCTTTCTATCTTCATAGATGGAAGGTAGCAGATGGTGTATTGCAGGGAAGCAAAGACATAATTGGCTTTTGGATACTTTACTTCAAGCTTACATAAATGTTGGACCATGTCACAGAAGGACAGAATCAGAACTGTAGGCATGGAAGGGACCACAAGTATCATGTAGTCTAACCCTCTACAATGTGCAGGGAAACCAATGGAGCCATCCATGAGTGGTGATCGCCCAGCCTCTTCCTAAAAACCTCAGTGATGGAGAACCCACAACCTCCATGGGTAAAATCGAGGGAGCTGAAACTGAAACCAATCATTTCTAGTCCTAGTTTTGTGGCCATGGAAAATAGTTGTTCAGTGTCTTTCCTGCAGTTTCCCTTTATGCGCCTGTCTCCCCAAGTTTTCTTTTCTTCAGGCTCAGCATCTCCAAGTCCTCATATGTATTCTCCTTCAGAACCATCCTGTTGTTTATGTTTCAGTGTTCTTTCCTTTTTGATCCAATTGGCAGAGGGAGTAACAATCCCTGAAAACAGAATGTTGCCTCCCAAAACAATCATTTTGATTTCCAGAAGACCAGATTTCCTATGTTAGCAACAGTGGGCAGTTCTATAGTTCCCAATTCTCAGTTCTTCTTGCCCATCTGTGACCTCACTCAGCTCAGCGTGTCATCTGTAATGGTATGTGGGAATGACCTTGGGAGACAGGGAGAAAAGACGCAGCCAAGGGAACGGTCAGATAAAAGGCAACTTAGCCTGCAGCAAAGGGGCAAAAGGCATAGACCAACTGCAAATCCATGAAGCAAGCACATATAGTAGTATAATTTTGAGGATTATGACAGTTTTATCACCCTTGTCACCACTGTTGCATCATCTTCAGAAATTGCTTCAAAAATCCCTATCGAAAGCTCGTATTCCGTAACATTTTGAGTTTGCTAAGCCATGCAAGAGAGACAGTTTGGTACTGAGGTTAAAGACACCAGGTGTAGACCAGACAGGAAACCCGGCCAGATGAGCTAATTCTACTCAGAAGCTCCCTCCTGACATGAAGTGTGGAAAGCCAGGGAGATTGCAGACCACTGAGGAGAGGAGGGTACAATGAAAGAATGGACATTCAGACACTTCCTTTGGTCATCTCATCATTAAAGGTAAAGGTTCCCCCCGCACATTTGTGCAGTCGTGTCCGACTCTAGGGGCCGGTGCTCATCTCCGTTTGTTAGCCGAAGAGCCAGCGTTGTCCGAAGACGCTTCCATGGTCATGTGGCCGGCATGACGCACGTGGAACGCTGTTACCATCCCACCGAAGTGGTACCTATTAATCTACTTGCATTTGCATGCTTTTGAATTGCTAGGTTGGCAAGAGCTGGGGCGAGTGCGGGAGCTCACTCCGTCACGCGGGACTAGGGATTCGAACCTCCGAACTTGCGATCTTCTGATCGACAAGCCTGGCGTCTTACCCGCTGAGCCACCACGCCCCTTATCTCATCATTAAATAAGTGCAAAAACACCACACCATATGAGCATATCACTCAAACACACTTTTCCATTAAAACAAAAGTTTAAAAAAACTTCTTCCTTAAACAATATGAAAAATGTTAATAAAAACAGCAGGAGAATTTTTGTGCCCTTTTTCTGCTTTAAGCCAAACCTGGACCAGACAGATCTTCAAACAGAAGATGCCTCCACCCACATTTAGTTTCAGTGGATGACTCTGAGTTCTAACTGTGAGAGAACCACTTTCCTCTATCCACATTTTTCATTATAATGCATGACTGCATATGCCTTTCTCATATCTCTTTACCCACCTAAGCTCCAACATTGTAACCATTGCTCACAGAAAAGCTGCTTTAGCTTCCTAATTATCTCCATTGCTCTTTTTTGCACTTTTTTTTCCAACTCTAAGATTTTTTTTAAGGTGTGGTGACCAAAATGCAGCATTTCAACCATGGTCTCACCACAAGTTCACACAACTGTAAGCTGTAAGGTGAACCACTTTGGCTGGAATGTCCTCCCTGAGTTTTGTCCTGTTTCCGCAGTGGATTATTCAAATCTGCCCAAAGGATTTGAAGACACCACTGTCTTTACCATCCACAGGATCCTCTAAAACAGCCTTTCCCAATATGGTATCCACCAAAGATGTTAAACTAAGATCCCCACCACTAAAGTTCAGTGCAAAAAAATCATCTGAATTTCTTCGGCTATGACTTGTGCCCCACCCCTCTTATTGCAGCATGCATTCAAAGACTCTGGTAAGGTCATAATTCAAGATGGTTCCCCACAACCAGGACAGTTCAAGGCTCACCAAAGCAGACCTCTGCCTTCGTCCTCCAGCTTGTAGGACAGATGGCTGCTAGAATCTCCGTATTTCCTGCTGCCCAGGAACTGAGACTGTCCATTCAGGCATGAGCTCTTTTACACTGTAGGTATCTCTCCCCGCCACACAAAGTGGTTTCAACTGACTACCTAACAGACGGTAGTTGCAACCATACAACTTCTATTGGGTTTAAAGGGCTATTGAGAACTTTCCTTCTGCCTAGTAGGAGAGATCTTCAGCCAGTAGGACTCCTTTGGAGCTGTCCAAGGTCCTGTTTCCTGATGCCTTTTGAGTTTGCTTTGCCGGCACTGCCTGAATCTTCTATCTTGTCTGCCTAAACATGACCTACCGATTTTGGACTTCTCCTTTCAGTGCCATGTTGAGTTCTAGGCATCGCAATCTAGGAAGGATTCACTGGAATTAAAAAAGGGTCAGAGTACAGCAACAAAGATGATCATGGAAGTCGGAAACTATGAAGAAAGACTGGAGCAGCCGGGAAAGTTTAGTCTTGAGAAGAGGTGACTGAGGGAGGAGGTGGTGGGACTCACTCAACAGCAGAAAGAGTGTCACACAGAAAAAGGTCAAGGCCCATTCTCCTCCATTCCACAGTGTAGACAAGGAATAAGGTTACGGAAAGTAGATTCTGATTGAATATCGGGGGAACCTTCAACAGTTCAACAGTGGAATCATTGACCCAGAGAAGTGGCAGGTTCCTATTGGACAGCCACCTGCTGGGGATCCTTTAATTTGGATTTATGCACTAAGCAGGGGACGGACCTGATGGCCTCAAGGGCTCCCACAAACTCTATGATCATGAATCAGGATTATGGCAAATCATAAACCTCAGACATTATGCAGGATCAGCTACATGGCTATCCAGCCAGTCTGAAGGGATTCAGTGAAGAGGATACATCCACTTCATAGCTATTCCACTGGCTGACAGCTCTCACCATCATGGAATTCCTCCTAATATCTAATCTGGATTTATTTCTCTATAGTTCGAACTCATTGGTCCTGGTCCTGTTCTCCAGGGTGACAGAAAACAATTATATCCCTTCCTCTATTACTACCACTACCACTATTATTAATTAATTAATTAATTAATTAATTAATTTATCCCACATTTTTTATATATAACTCAAGGCAGCAAACATATCTAATACTCCTGCCTCCTTTCCCCCCCCACAACAACCCTGTGAGGTGGGTTGGGCTGAGAGAGAGTGACTGGCCCAAGGTCACCCAGCCAGCTTCCATGCCTAAGGCGGGAGTAGAACTCTCAGTCTCCTGGTTTCCCATTGGCTCCTTCCCAGGGCTGAGAGACAGGGACTGGCCCAAGGTCACCCAGCCGGCTTTCCTGGCTAAGGTGGGACTAGAACTCTCAGTCTCCTGGTTTCTAGGCCAGCACCTTAACCACTAGACCAAACTGGCTTTCTATAGAATAACTCTTTAGATATCTGAAGACTGCTATTGTATCTCTCCTCAAGCTTCTCTTCTGCAGCTAAACATACCCAGATTCCTCAACTGGTCTTCATGGGATATGGTTTCCAGGCCCTTCATTATCTTGGTAGCCCTCCTCTAACTTCAGTCTGTTGATATTCTTTTTCAGCTGAAGTGCCCAACTGGGGCCTGACCAGGGCAGGGTTGAGTGCGACACTTACTCCCCATGATCTCTCAAGACCTCCCAAAATATCACTTGCATTTTTAGCAGCTGCATCACACTGCTGGCTCATGTTTAGCTTGTGATCTACTAGGACATTAGATCCTCTTCGCATGTCCTGCTGCCAAACCAGATCTCCTCCATCCTATACTTACACCTGACACTTTTTTCTCCCCAGATGCAAGACTCTCCCTTTCTCCCTGTTAAATTTCCCTGTTCCTTCTTCCCACTGTTCAAGCCTTGCTAGATCTCTTTGAATCTTCCCCTTCTCTTAAGTGTTAATGAAATGGTATGTGGGAATGACCTTGGGAGACAGGGGGAAGAGCTGCAGCCAGGGCAAGGGTTGGATAAGAGGCAACTTAGCCCACAGAAGGAACGTGGCTGTGGCAAACATCTCAGAAGGGACCCTCCCTAGTTTCTTGGATTGTAAAGGCAATGGGAGAAATGTACTTGCAAGATTTTGTTAATGTAACCTTACAGTGAAGTAGAATTAGTTCATTGGGACATGCTTCCTGTCTGGACTATCTCGCAAGGCTGACATCAATCTTGCAAGTCCAAAAGTACATTCAGAAAGAAAGAGGACTTTCTAAACAGGTGGATTGCCCACTGAGATTTCTATCTGTAAATGCAAACTGATTTCCAACGTAATGCAAAAGAGAACAGCAAATGGTTGAGTTTGCAGTACAAACATGACAAGAAAGAAACAGAAAATGGAGGGGAGTATTCAATTGAGAATTTTTAGACATTATTCATCTGGGAATGAGGGTGTAATTGTTATGGGACTCCTTAGATTGTAAGGAATTAACTCACCTTTCTCAGTACTTCAGATAATTGGGCTACAGCACCCATAATCTCCAAGCCACAAGATCAATAATAGGATTTATGTTCCTGCTTACGTGTAGGTTAGAAGAAGCTGTATAATTCTAGTAACAAAAAGGTAGTTGAGGAAGATTTGGAAGGGAGGAATGGAAGTATCTCGTATCTGATCTGGGAGCGAGTTCTATATATCAATACTGGCCATTTACTCTGCTGCATTGCTGATCAGATCTTTATCTTTCCTCTCTTTACTGGCAATTCAATTATGTTCTGATCTTGAAGCAGAATTCAGAAACTCAGTACAAATAACAGATGCAAAAAATTTAGGGAGGAACCTGGATCAGGACAATTTCAGAAGCATTCCTAGTTTAAAATACAGTTAAATGCCTGTGAAATATTTCTGCTTGTATGTTAGGCACCACCAACATGTAGCACAAAGTGTTGGCATTGAAGCTGAAAAATTAAAAGAAAAAGAAAAAAAGAAATCAACAGATTTGAAATGGGGGAAAAACATGAGGAAAGCAGTGGAAAAAAGGGTCTATCACCATTGGTTTCTCAGCATGTTTAGAAAATCCTCCATCTTTGCAAACTGCATAAAGTTTCATCTATTGCTCTGATTTTCAGCAGCAAGACATTTTGCACCAAAAGAACCTATGGCATATCTTTAAAAAGAAATCCATTCAATCACATCCAATTCTTGGAGACTGCTTGGACAAGTCCCTGCAGTTTTCTTGGCAAGGTTTTTTGGAAGTGGTTTGCCACTGCCTTCTTCCTAGGGCTGAGAAGAGTGACTGGCCCAGGGTCACCCAGCTGGCTTTGTGCCTAAGGTCGGACTAGAATTCACAGTCTCCCAGTTTATAGCCTGGTGCCTTAACCACTACCCCAAATTGGCTCTCATGGCATATCTATGGCTTCCCTAAAGGGCTTATATCTCCTTCCAGGCATTATACAGGATCCTTTGGCTATTTCAGCCTGTTAATCTCCACAACAGTTCACAACAAAATGTCCTATCATCAATAGCACTATCTACCCTTTCCTTGAAAGCTATTTTCTGACATATGTGACACCATGCAATCTTCTATTTGCTTATCCCAGAGGGGAGATAATTAAGAGATGATCTGATCGCCATTTCCCACTATTTGAAAGGTTATCCCACAGATAATAGAACAAATTTATTTTCTATTGCTCCAGAGGGTAAAATGCAAATCCTAGGTTTCTCAATGTGTCACGTCTGCCTTTGAACGTGCCTGCAGATACTCCTTCCAGCATAAGCTTCATGCGTGGTCCAATTTTATTAGAATGTTTTTAAAAACATGAAATAGAAAAGTACCTTCCTGCAAAGAAAAGCACTAGCCTCAAGACTTTTGATTTTCAGGAATGCTTCTGGGCCCTCCAATATCACCGTGGAATTCCTTAAAAATAAAGACAATGGGGTTGCAGCTTATTAATTGCAATGGACGCATGGCAGCTATTTTGTGTGAACGTCCATAACATCCTCTCGAAATTCCACTAGTGTCCACCAGCCCTGATGTAAATCAACGGCCTTCAGTGAACAAAAACCCAAAAAGGAAATATCCACTAAATATTAATAAATATTAGAAAGTACTTTTGGACAGTGAAAACTGTCTGGCAGAGGAATGGACTGGGAATTCTCCTTGGCTTAGAGATGTCTTCAACACAGGCTGAAGAACACCCTGGAGAGCTGCCTTAGCTGTGGATGTCTTCTTCAGAAGACAGTAAATGATCTTTGAAGTCTAGTCCAAGTCTTTCATTTGAAAGATTCTGTCCTTTCTCAGAAATAAAGCCCCTTGAGATCAACAGGAATTACCTCCAGGGGGTTGTAATCCTGCAACCCTTAATAAGGTGCTTTTATAGCACCATATAGCACTTCCTTCCAAGAAGGAAGGAAGGAAGGAAGGAAGGAAGGAAGGAAGGAAGGAAGGGAGGGAGGGAGGGAGGGAGGGAGGGAGGGAGGGAGGGAGGGAGGGAGGGAAGGAACGAGCTTTAAGCCACAGGTGGCATTACTGGCATGTGATGATGACCAAACAGTCTTTGGTTGAGAATCAGGTGTCTCTCTTCACTCTTCACCCCTTTTATACTGATGAATAAATGAATAAGTAATTAATGCTCTTTCGTGGTCACCTCGTTATGAAAGAGAGATGAAGAGGGTTAGACTTATCACGTGAAACTGCAATGCTTCTTTAGAGAACAGCCAACGGAAGGAAGCATCCCCAGAAAGTCAAAAGTGAATCTCATTATCTTCTATTACCACGGCCCCTCCCCACACCCCAGGGAAGGCCACAGAGCTTTCCTTTGGAAGAGCTTTAATTTTTTAAATGATGCAATCATCTCCTGAAAAATGTTACCAGGAAGACACAGCTTGTGTTGCTCCAGCATCGCGTGGGGACCAGGGAGGGATGTGGCTTGAATATTACATTCTGGGTTTTTGGGTGGGTGGGGGGAGCTGGGAGGAGGGAGGATTGTGTAGGAGGGGAAGAGTGGGCGAAGGGGATAAAAAACAGTGATGGATGAGCACTTGTTGCACACGCAAATAACACACACAACTTGCAAATGAAGGATCACGATTCATATCACAGAATTATCTAATGGAGTTGATATTTATTCAGAGAAAAAATGTCAAGAGCAAAGAAGCTATTTAGCTCAATAGCCTGCACATGATTTGCATGAAAAGGTCTCAGCTATCAATGGGGGTAAGCAAGCTACAACAAGTAATCCCCCCCCCCATTTATGAATCATAGAATCATAGATTTAGAACTCTAAAAGCCACCTAATCCTGCTCAGGGCAGCGAACGCTGTTTAATGGAAGGGGAGGCACACGGTTATCTCAGTTCCAAAAATCTAACACATCACTCCCAATCATTCCCCTCCCCCTCTGGTTTTGCCCATTCTGATCCCCACCAGCCCATGTGGTGGCAGAAAGAATCCCTTCCTGAAGTCCCGGTGACCTATCATATAGGGCCAAATGGATAAGGAAGGGTCCTAAGGGATTTCTATGTTTACTCAACTGTCTTAATGAACTTAATCCTTCCTGTCACTCCAGCCAGTGGGTGTTAATATCCTGGGTTTGAGGGGAGGTCTACAAGAGGCACGTGGCAGGCAGAAGAGTTCAGCCTGCTGGCTGAACTTCTGTTGCTCTGCACGGCTGGACCAATCCCAAGGACATCCATCGTCACATCACCAAGGATATTCAGGTCTCGGAAGCAAAGCCTCCCCTATCCCTCATCGGTCTCAGTTCCTATCAGGCAAAGCGCAGTTCACTTCAACTCTCACTCTGAGCCCTAATAGGCTGGTTCCCGGGACTATCGTGCCTACCTGTGAAGCAATTGCGTTGAGCTGGAGGCCACTTGCATCGGAGTCTAGGTTCCCACCGCAAGGCGTGGTGAGAGAGGATAGGAAACCCTTTGCAAGCGGCTGAATCCTAAACTGGGAGTTCAGGGCTGTAAAGATGCAAGGAATTGGGGGGGGGGTTGCTAAAAGTTCCCCTCCCTTTCCTGAACTGAAACCACCCACCCACTTGGACCAGCATGTAGATAACTGAAGAAGTCACCTCGCCAAGACAGCTTCTCTTGGAAAACGACCTTAATGCCAGCCCCTTTGCAAAGCTTCTCTTTTATGGAACCCCTTCTCCCACTGCAGCAGCTTTGCTATGACACCCCCCCCATATCTTTCCTCCCCTTTTCCAGCCCAAGCGCTACTCTCTCTACTACCCCCCCCCACCTTGGACAGAGGCCTAAGAAAGGGTAACCCTTCTCCATGCCATCCTCCCCACGAAGCACCCTGTTGCAAAGATGTCCCACCCCCACCCCTCCCCACATCTCCTCCTCCTCCTTCTGGTCTTAGGGAGGTTAGATGAAGCTCTAAAGTGGCTAAATGCATGATGAGGAAAGGATTCCCAAAGACCCAGGGGAAGAGTGACTGGGTTGCGGGAAGGAAGGAAGGAAGGAAGGAAGGAAGGAAGGAAGGAAGGAAGGAAGGAAGGAAGGAAGGAAGGGGGAAGGAAGGGGGAAGGAAGGGGGGAAGGAGGGAAGGAGGGAAGGAGGGAGGGAGGGCTACCTGAACTCACCATGCCAGCTCCATTTCTCAGCCACTGCATCTTTCCTTGGATGAAATCCTAACGCTTAAGGGAGGAGGGAGAGAGAGAATTGCCGCCCGGCCAGCAATCACTGAAAAAAACCAGAGAGATTCCGCTCTCTTCCCCCGCCAGCAATCTGCTTCCCCCCCCCCCAGCCCTCTGACCCAGAAGCAGGAGGAAGCCCTCCCCTTCTGCTTCTTTGATACCTGGATGTGGCGCCTGGATTGGAAACACAAGCCGCTGCCACCTCCCTCCCCCCCCCCACCCACACACCTTTGGAAATTGGCTATGCTTGAGCAAAAAAGTGGAAGCCGGCAGAGGTAAGAGAGTGTTGCGCACATAATCCTCCGCCCCCAGTGACTCTGCCTTTTCAGTCTTGGTGCCCGCTCCCCTCCATTCTCCATGCTGGTTCCCTTCCCCCTTATTTCTTGCCAGAAAGGAGACTTCCCAAGTGTGCAGAGTCAGCAACTATATCTCTGCTCACCCTGGGCCAGTGTTTCTCAACCTTGGCCACTTGAAGATGGGTGGACTTCAGCTCTCAGAATTCTGAGTGTTGAAGTCCACCCATCTTCAAGTGGCCAAGGTTAAGAAACACTGCCCTGGGCTGTTGGGCATTTGGGAATGGAAGACCGACTTCTCCATACTTGCTAGCAACCCACCCCTTCCTTCTTGACCCCCAGGCCACCTGTTGTCAGACCCCCAGGCCACCTGTTGTCAGGATCCCACCGTCAGCTCTCTGAAATCATTCCTCCATAGGCTCAAAGGAACTTGCTCTGCTTCTCTCACCCCCCACTTTAAATCTTGCCCCTCCCCTTTTCTAGCTTTAGCCTGGATTTCTCTACCCTAGACATTTGTTTTGCCAAATCACAATATTAACAGAAAGATATGCAAGAGACCTCTTGTATTTGAGAGGTAAAGACAAGGAAAGGTAAAGGTAGGAGCAATGGATGGATGGGTGGGTGGATGGATACAGAAATCTGTTCTGCTACTGTGCTTTTTGCTTAAAACAAAATGGCAGGTATAGCCATTGGGAATGGAGCCATGAAGTTCTCAATCTCTGGCATGATTTTGGCCCTCTGAGCTCAAGATTCTCCATGCTTCATCATGTCATTCAAGAGAAGCTTTTCCCAAGCTTACTAACCCTTGTGTTCCCCCCAAAAATTGCAGAGGTATCTGCGGACACTCCTAATCCATTTTCTCTCTACGTTCTTTGAGCTAGACCACCATATGGCTGGGGTGTGTGTGTGTGAAGGTGGGAAGCACAAGAAGTTCCATGAATAATTACAATTGTGTTCTGCTAACCTGCATTTGTTTGTTTGCTTCACAAATTGTTGTCCATCTGTGGTCCTAGGCAGCAGAGGGATCCGTGGGTCAGTTCTCTTTACACTTCATATGCAGAATTGATAGGCAGTGCTGGAAGCCAGGACCACGTCAGAAAGAAGACACCCACATCATGCTGTCATCAGGCAGATAACATCATTACATCACTGGCTTGCGTGATGATGTCGTGGTGCATGTGTCATCTCTGCCCTGCCCCACAGACGCCAACGATGATAGGCAGCAAAGCTATTTCTACTGTAATGAGATCAACATATTCTTGCAGCTTCCTTCCCTCTCCAGCTCCCTCCAGATGCATTGGGCTAGAACACCCATCATCTCAAATTCTCTTCTCCTTTGGAGACACCTCAAAAGCAAATTCACATTCACCAAACTGAATGAGAACCAGTATTGGGGGGTTGGGGGAATGCAAGATACAATTTCTGCCTTGCAATATCTTCAAATCAAATTGGCACTGAAGATGTTGCCTAGTCTGGCAATAAAACGTCTGCAAGAAAACAACAAGGCTCAGAGAGCACCAAGGACTCCACAGTTCAACCCTGAGCTTCGAATATTCTCTTAGCTTGTATCACATCTCTAGAATAGTCTTGCATTGATGGCCTCAGGATAGCTTCAGACCTCAAAGGTGAGCAGCCAACTTGGATTTCTGGAATGCTTTTAAAAGACCTTTCGTGATTTGGGGCATATTCAATAATGTCACCAATCGAAGAGAGTCCATCAACCAAGCAACAAACAACAGCCCAATCAAGGAACTCCTAAGGAGAGAACAACACCCCCACCAACACAAGCAGGACACGCCACGGTCTATAAACAGAGAGCAAGTCCCACCCCCTTTTCGCACTGAAGATGTTGCCTAGCCTGGCAATGAAACGTCTGCAAGAAAACAACAAGGCTCAGAGAGCACCAAGGACTCCACAGTTTAAGAACCACTGGTCCAGATACTCGGCGTTCTTGTCCCTAGGGCAATGTTTTGCTACTTTACCCTTGCATTAAACCAGCAAGGGACGTGGCCTTAGTTAAAATATTTACTATGCTGCTGGTCTAGCCATCAAGCACCAAGGACTCCACATCGTCAAATCTTCCCAGCCTTAAGGTTACCCATCCCCTTGTCTTCAGAGCATGTTTTTTCTTTCTCAGGTATTAGATCTGACCAGCTGCCTGCACTGACAAGCCACGTGGCTATGTCCCGAGTACCAGGTCCCTTTTTTTTTGCATTTTCATCCTTTGTGAAACAGCAGGAGAAGAAGCCGGCCAAAGAGCAGGGCGTGGAGAAAGGAGAGACCTTCAGCTGCATTTTTCCAACATCAGGTGTGCCTTGTGCTGGATTTGGGGGGCCTCTGCACAGCTGCACCCCCAATGCCTCAGCCTAATTTGATGTGCTAATATTCTTTGAGCAATCTTCGGCACATGGGCACATGGGCACAAATGCATTTTTAGCTTGCCAGAGTTGACGTGTTCTTCAATCCTGTTGCCAGGGCATACAATCAGTTGCCCGAACCCCCTTACTCTGGAAGTGAGAATTAACAGCCAGCAGGCAAATTAAACTCACAGTATAATCTCGACAGGGAAGGGGAACATGCCCCAATCTGCAGCCACAATGTCTGAGAGTGTGCATGCATCTCTTGCACATGTCCATGGCAATAATAATGACTACGGTAGGGCAAAGCTGCATCCTCAGCAATGCCACTTTCTTCTTCTTTGTGCCAATGATATATAAGATAGTCTTTCCAACTCTAAAAGAGGAGGAGAGAGGAGGAAATATTTCAGATTTGGGGGGGGGGGGTTCTAGCGTGAATGGTGCATCCATTATGGCAGCCAAACCCTCCGAGGCTCCACTGTTTGAATTCACAGGAGGTGAATTGGGAGAGATCTGTGACCGACAAAAGGAAGGGCTCCTTTACAACACACCTAGGAAAATAGTGGGAATCACTCCCAAAAGATAAAGTGATCTAAGTTGGGGACTCTAAAAAGGCCAGCCAGAAGCTCACAGGGAGGTCATAGATAGAATTTGAGCAAAATACAGGTAGTCCTCAACTTACGACCATTCGTTCAGCGACCGTTTGAAGTTATGATGGCACTGAAAAAAGTGAATTACAACCGATCCTCACACTTACGACCATCACAGTGTCCCCATGCTCACGTGATAAAAATTTCAAACAAATAATTGTTTGAACAAACAATTATTTGTTCATTATTCATCCAGCCTTTCATCCAAGAATGTACGTATCGCTGCCAATTTTATCCCACAGCTGCAACCTCAAGGCTGGTTGGGATACGAGAGAGAGACAGAGAATGGCTGCATATCACCGCACAGATGACTAGCAGACCAAGAGTGTGATGAGGCTACAGGTAGTCCTCAACTTACAACCACAGTTGGGACTGGAACTTCCGTTGATAAGCGAGGCAATTGTTAAGTGAGTCACGCCCAATTTTACAAGCTTTTTTGCCATGGTCTTTAAGTGAATCACCACAGTCGTTAAGCAAATCCGGCTTCTCCCATTGACTTTGCTTGTCGGAAGCCGGCTGGGAAGGTTGCAAATGGCAATCATGTGACCCCAGAACGCTGCAACCGCCGTAAGCGCGAGCCGGTTGCCAAGTGCCCAAATTTTTATCACGTGAGCATGGGGACACTGTGATGGTCGTAAGTGTGAGGATCGGTTGTAATTCACTTTTTTCAGTGCCATCATAACTTCAAACGGTCGCTGAACGAATGGTCGTAAGTTGAGGACTACCTGTATTTTGCTCAAATTCTATCAGTGACCTCCCTGTGAGCTTCTGGCTGGCCTTTTTAGAGTCCCCAACTTAGATTGTGCAAGGGAACAAGGTTCATCCATTTCCTCAGTAAAAAGACATGGAGATTCCTCCTTGGATGCTATGGCTTCTCAAGAACTACTGAGAGAAGCCACCATCTCAGCAGACCCAGATCACCAACTGCATTTTCAGGAGGAAAAAAAAATCACTCTTCAAAATAAATTGGAAGAAAATACTGAATTGATGATTTATGGATTTGGGGATTAAAAAGGGTTAAAGAGGAAGGGGAAAAATTAAGACGGCAACTACTTGGTGGAAGGACAGAAGTCATAATTCTATGTTTTCTAATTTTTCTTATTTTTCCCACTTTTTTATTTTCTACCTTCTTTTTTCATATTTTTTCTATAAATTTAATGAATGAATAAATAATGAATAAATAATGAATGAATAAATAAATGAGGTACAGATTCTGATTCTGTTTTATTATTATAACTTTTCAATACAATAAAAGAATAGTAAATTGTATTGAAAAGTTATAATAATAAAACAGAATCAGAATCTGTACCTCATTCATTCATTCATTCATTCATTCATTCATTCATTCATTCATTCATTCATTCATTCATTCATTCATTCATTCATTCATTCATTCATTGGAAAGCCTAAGGAAGGAAGGAAGCTAGATGGATGCTTTCACCCTGTACATCAATTCGCTCTGCAGGACATGCATAATGACTGAGATGAAAAGACTCACAGACCATCCCAATTTTTTCCAGATGTATTGGGAACTATATTCCCCAAACTTCCAGACACCATAAAATTCCAGGAGTTGCAATCCCAACGTATCTGTAGCTTTCCCAAACCAAGCAAGATGGCTCACTTGCGCCTTGCCCAGCACAACATAATCACCCCCATTAAGCTGAAACCCTATACCCCCCCTCCTGCAGAGCAAAGTCCCACTGAACTTCATGGCACTTCCTTCTGAGTAGATCCCTCTAGACCCATATGCTTAGTTCCTAGAACAGCACAACCATGCAGGGTGTTTTGTAGCTCCCTCTTTGAGATCTGATGCCATTTCAAGGGAAGTGGAGATTATTCGTGACGAAGGTTATTATTCACACAACGGTTCAAGTCTTTCTGCAAGTTTAGAGATGTCTACTTTTCACCCTACAATGCTGCCGTCTCCAGAATATTTGCATTTCTACCGATGCAAAGAAAACCATCTGGCAACCCTTTCAGATTAAATTCTAACTGGAAAAATCCATTTTATGATTATAAAATTATAAACCTATTAGCATACGTTTGGCATTTTACCCCCCATAATCAAATGGCATACATGATGTTAAAATAATGAATTTGGGCAAAAAGGAGAGAAAATATAGAAAAATTATACCGAGTTTTTTCTTTTATCAAACCAGTCCAGTTCAGGATACCTTGGCCTTGTACAAGGTGGTGATTAAAAGTTTGTGACCCCTCCCGAATTTTCAATATTTCTGCATAAATATGACCTAAATGATAAATAAATGAACAAGCATGGTATAATGTTTTTGACTCATTTGTTTAACTGGGTTCTCTTTATTTAGTTTTAGGACTTGAGTGGAGAACAGATCAAGTTTTAGGTCACGTTTATGCAAAAATATTGAACATTCAAAAGGCTCACAAACTTTTAAGCCCCATTGTAAATAAAGCTGCAGAATGCATGCAAAAGACTTAGATTCAAAAAGGGCATGGAACTTGTGTGCAGTGGAACAATAAACATTTATTTCCCCAGTTAAACCCCTGAAAAAATAATCAATGCAGTTGTCCAGTTGGGCTTTTGCTATCAAACGAGGTAAACCATTTCTTTCAACATGTGCAAATGGCAACGAGATCAAAACACTCCTGAGGATTTTTTATTATTTTTTTTTGGCCAATGGTCCCAGTGACAAAGGAGAATCAGTTAAAGAGCTTCTAAGCAGAAGGCCATTTCAGCATTTAATTGCCAACTTGACCGATCAAATGATGATTATTTATTCAATTCATAGCCTGCTTTTTCTCCAGAGAATGCATGGAGACTTCTGAAGGTCTAAGTCAAGGGTCGGAAATGGCGGCTCGCGAGCCAGATGCGGCTCTTTGGCCCCTTGAGTGTGGCTCTTCCGCAGCTGAACTCACCCCCGCCCCTTCCACGTGATAGGCCCCCGCCCGCAAACCCCGCCCCCTGGCTCTCGCACTGAGCGAGGCCCGGCGCGGCAGGGAGGCAGCGCCATCTCCAGCCGCAGCAGCCCCTGCGCGGAGAGAGGCAAGCTGGCAGGTAAGCGGGCAGGCCTCGTTTCCCGCCCCCCATCATCATCTTCGCTCAACGCGGGTGGGCGGAAGCGGCCGAGGGGGGTGGGCCCGGCGGCGGAGGCCAGGGCTGCCCGCTTACCTGCCTGCCTGCCTCTCTCCGCGAGGCCCCCGATCCGGCTTGGACCCCGGGAAGGCAGCGGGGGGCCTCGCGGAGGGAGGCAAGCAGGCAGGTAAGCGGGCAGGCCTCGTTTCCCGCCCCCATCATCATCTTCGCTCAACGCGGGCGGGCGGAAGCGGCCGAGGGGGGCGGGCCCGGCGGCGGAGGCCAGAGGAGGAGGAGGCCCGGGCCGGCTTCCAGCGTGCCTGGGCCTCGCGGAGGGAGGCAAGCCCAGCTGCCCGGGGTCCAGGGAGATCAGCTCCGGCGGGATCTGTGGCGAAGAGCGGCCGTGGGGGGGGCGGGCGGCGACGACAAGCGGAGGGAGGAAGCTGATCTCCCTGGACCCCGGGCAGCTGGGCCGGGTGGACGCCGTCTCCCGCCCGCAAACCCCGCCTCCTTCCATGTGATTGGCCCCCGCCCACAAACCTCGCCCCCTTCCACGCGATTGGCCCCCGCCCGCAAACCCCGCCCCCTTCCACGCAATTGGCCCCCGCCCGCAAACCCCGCCCCCTGGCTCTCTAGCATTTCAAAATGTGCACGAGCATGTCAAAATGGCTCCCGGCATAAAAAGTTTGCCGACCCCTGGTCTAAGTGAGAGTCAAATGGCTGCTTAAAAATGAGCTTTTGCTCCTGTTGAAGCCCAAAGTGATGAGATCCTCAATTGTTAACTGTTTAGCTCAATGTTTCTCAACCTTCCCCAGCATGGCTGGCTGGGGAATTCTGGGAGCTGAAGTCCACACATCTTAAAGTTGCTAAGGTTGAGAAACACTGGTTTAGCTGACTTAGATGGGGACTGAAATCTTGGACTAGTTCTATGACATTTCTTCCTTTTCCCCATTCTGCCTAGGCAAATTTCCTCCTCCAACCTCTCATTTCTTCTCTCTTCTTTTTCTCTTCCAGAAGCTAACAACTGTACAGATGTTCTATCTAGCCTGCTATAGCACATCTCAAACAGCAGTCAAAGCCCAAAGTAACTTTCCCACTGATTTACACATCACATAAATGTGGCAGTTATTATCCAGACAGATTGTTCCAATCTAGACAACATGTAAGTATTCCAAATAATTGATGCTTTTTTTTTGGGGGGGGGGGAGTAAATAATACTGTGGTTCACACTAAGCAAATGTCTTCCATTGTTGGTAATAGTTGGGAGGGGGTTAGCCTGAGATGTACAGACATCTGGTCTTCTTCATCTGCTAGGTGGCTAACAAATGAAAGTCCCATTCAAGTCAAGCTCAGCTCCTCTACCTCCAAGGAGATGGTGATGTCCATGAAGTTTACTGAACAAACAACGCAGGAGCGTTCTGTCTTCTGTGATTTAGCCTACAGATTATAAAAAAATAAAATATATGAAAAGTGGTTCTATCCACTTTGGGCCAGTAATTTTTAGTATTCCATATGCCTGCAGCCCTCAAGGCATCAGTAGTTGTATAGCCCTCATGTACCTTGCAATTCCGTAGAAGGTTCTTGCCACCCCAGTCTTAATCTGTCTTTTCTTTTCTTTCTCTGTCTCTGAAAAATGATACAGGCACATCAAAAAATAAAGGATATTTATTTTTTTTGAAACCTCCAAGATCCACGTGCAAAGGACGTGTTTAGAATTAAAGAATTCTGAGCCTAAGAATTATTGAGTGCATCAAAACCTAAATGAATGGAGTTTGCTCTCCATTTTCAATGCAGATATACAATCCTGGCTATTCCTGAGCATTCTCCATTTCAATACTATAATTTAAGCTCACAAGGAGGCTATTTTGCTTCTACTGTTGATTTATTTCAAATTTCCCAGAAATCTACCTGGTGCTCCATATACATAGTCTCTTGTTCCCTGTTCTGTGTCATAACCCTTCAGTCTACTGACGTGACAATGAGATGAATCTATAAAGATGTGGAGATTCCATCCATTTTGTACGAAACATGTGGTTTTTTCCTACATTTCCTGTTTGGTGTTCTTGATATAAAAAGGCCAAACAGAATCAGAGTCTCATTAATATACAGCATCTTCATGAGATGCCAGTGAAAACAAGCCAACATGATTGGTGTGGAAGAAGACCACAATAAACTAACAGCAAACAAAATAAAGTGCTGTAGACAATATTGTGAAAGAAACAACACTAAGGATACACAATGTTCTGTAATCTATTGTCTGACTTCTCCCCATCAGGCTGAACTAAAACCAACTAAACAGGCAGAGAAGTATCCAAGAACTACAGATGAGTAGAATTTATTATAGAAAAGCTAAGAATGCCATTATGAAAGAATTCTAATGACTGCTGAGTATCAAAAAGAGCTCTATTTATAATAATGTTCAAATTTCTTGCATCTTTTCCTTCTACCTGTTCTACATAAAGAGCTAGAAGTGATTCTCTTTTGGGTGAGAGAGTTTCAGTCTGTTTGGGTCACAACCTCATCTGGTATCTAGTTGTTTGCTTCTGAACCTATAAAAACTAACTTTAACACGTATTATTTAATATATTATGTGTACATGTGTATGTATATATAATACACTGTGTATTATACAGCATACTATTTTTCAGAGTAGAATTCTTCATCACGGAGAAGGGCTTGCTGGGAATTTCAAAAGGATCTTTGGCTTAGTTGAGGAAAGGAAGCCCAGGTGCGTTCACCTTGTTGGGAACCTGAGAATCTGACATTTGCTTTGAGTAACATTTGGAGCCAGTGCTGATCTATCTAAACATCAGCAGACAGTCGTGACAGGTAAATAATAAAGATGTCAAGGCTTCATTTATATGAGATGATCAGTCTGTGAATTTGTCATCAGTGCCAGGTCTCAATTCTAGAATTCACAAAGCAAGATTAGAATCAAATACCTTGAGCAGGCATTTTCTAGCTACCGAGTTCTTCTAGCAGCATCCTGCTCCTGGCTGCTGCAATGAATGTATATATTTGACTGTAGGCATTTGTATTTTTAATTTTTTATTATTATTTTTTCATGTTGTTAGCTGTTGAGAATCGACATATGATTGTGGCAGGATATAAATGTCATGTATAAATAAATAAACTTTTAAGAAATAGCAGCGATGTTGACAAAGACTCGATTTCAGCCTCTTGTTTTCTTGAGGGCTGGGGTGAAGTCAAGCCAAACAAGACGTGTGCATTAAAAACCCTTCTAGGACATTTTTTATATTTCTGGGCACAAAAAAGCACTCAGAGTGTCTGTGTGGGGAGGGGGCGATTTTTCTGTTTAGAGGAAAAGTTTTTATGGTATTCCTGTTTCACTGTTGACTGGGTGTGATAAATGTTTGTGAATTGAACGGTACTGACTCATAAGGATATATATTTTTTAACATGTAAGCCACATTAATTATATTCATGAGTGAGCCACTCTACTTCACTGTGCAAAGTGGTACGTAAAATACTTAAAAATCCAGACTGAAGGCCAGATGAAGCTCAAGGTCGAGGAGGATGTCCTCTGGTGGCCCCTGCCCACCAGTGTTTTGGGCTTCAACTTGCATCAACCCAAGCTAGCATGATCAATAGCAAAGGACCATGGGAGCTGCCATCCTAAACACCTGAAAGTTACCAGTTTGTCTACTTTCATCCTACACACAAAACCCTCTGGGAACCACATCTGAGTATGAACTTGCCCTGGCTATCTTTCCACCAATACTTGCTGTCCACCATGGATCCTCTTAATCCTATCATGCACCAGGACCTAAAAATTCTACCAGTATGGAGCTGCTACTCTGGCCAAGAGAAGTTTACCACCTAGTTATGCAGTGGGAAGGCATACGTGGAAGACATCTGAGAAAGCTCCCCATGAGGAAGAGGGGAAGAGTCACACGTCATGATCTATTTGCACCAACTACCCAACTTCAGCAGGAAAGTCCTCCCTTGAGGTGTTTTCCAGGATGGGAAGCTTAAACGTTTATCTCTGCCACCTCCAGAGATGAAGGAAGATCAAAAGAAAAAATCAAGGTAAAATTTAAAGACATTCTCAAGTAGCCACAGAATAAGGCAGAATAACTAATGCCACTTTTTCAGGGGAAGGACCCTTTTGAGCAGTGTTTCTCAACCTTAGCAACTTTAAGATATGAGGGCTTCAGCTCCCAGAATTCCCCAGCCAGCCATGCTGGCTGGGGAATTCTGGGAGTTGAAGTTCACATATCTTAAAGTTACTAAGATTGAGAAACACTGCTTTTGAGACTCAGCAGGCAAAGTTTTTCACAGTGTTAACTGCAGTACAGTTGGCTTCTGATAGACATTTGTACACGTTGCACTACAGGGGGGGAAAGAAGGTGTTACAAGGGAGTAAGGAGCACAATCAGAGATCTCCCTGCCTTTAAAATTCAGGGTGTCACCTCTGCCTCCTTGTTTATTCAAGTTGTTCCACCTCCTAAGTGAGACGATGAAACTGCAGCGCTTTCACGCACTTCCTTGAAAGAAGATGAGCTGAAGGCTCACGGCAAAGAGTTATTTAAGACGCTGGCTTGATTAAGGCAGACATTAAGCAAGGAAGCTCTCCTGCAGAATTAATACCCAGTCTCAAAATCTTTCTTTTATTTACTTGATTTTTATATAGCCATACTCTGAAAAGACTAGGTAAAGGTAAAGGTTTCCCCCGCACATTTGTGCAGTCGTGTCCGACTCTAGGGGCCGGTGCTCATCTATGTTTGTTAGCCGAAGAGCCAGCATTGTCCGAAGATGCTTCCATGGTCATGTGGCCGGCATGACGCGCGTGGAACACTGTTACCTTCCCATCGAAGTGGTACCTATTCATCTACTTGCATTTGCATGCTTTCGAATTGCTAGGTTGGCAAGAGCTGGGGCTAGTGGGGGACCTCACTCCGTCACACGGGGCTAGGGATTTGAACCTCCGAAATTGCGATCTTCCAATCGACAAGCCTGGCATCTTACCCGCTGAGCCACTACACCCCTTAAAAGACTACTCGTTATTAAAATTAATCGGAATCAGTTCATTTAACAACCCAATACATAACATATTCCTTCATCATGAAATCATTATTAAAATATAAATTAATAATCAAATAGGATGCAAGAGCATTGCCTTGAACTCAAAAGGTGGGATATAAATCTAATAAATAAATTGATGATGATGATGATGATGATGACTATTGTTATTAAGTGTTCCAATGACAAGCTCTTAATTTCCCAAAGCTCTTCTTAACAGCTCAGTTTTAACAATGTTAAAGGTCAAGAGTGAAAGCATCATCTGAATCTTGGGACAAAGGTATTCCCTAAAGTTGATGTCACAGCTAAGAAACACTGATTCCTCGCTCTCCTCTGAATCTGCCACACAATAAGTCCTCTCAGTATTCCCACCCGGAACATGCATACTGGATAGTAAAGTAAAGGTAAAGGTTCCCCCCGCACATTTGTGCAGTCGTGTCCGACTCTAGGGGCCGGTGCTCATCTCCGTTTGTTAGCCGAAGAGCCAGCGCTGTCCGAAGATGCTTCCGCGGTCATGTGGCCGCATGACATGCACGGAATGCTGTTACCATCCCACCGAAGTGGTTCCTATTCATCTCCTTGCATTTGCATGCTTTCGAATTGCTAGGTTGGCAAGAGCTGGGGCGAGTGCGGGAGCTCACTCCGTCATGCAGGGCTAGGGATTTGAACCTCCGAACTTGCGATCTTCCAATCGACGAGCCTGGCGTCTTACCCGCTGAGCCACCACGCCCCTGCATACTGGATAGGTAGAACTAATTTGGAGCAGATGGCTCTGTAGGTACCTGATGTCATGCATTTACAGTAAGAGCTTCATGGTTCCAGCCCAACATTCTGAATTGTACCGAGAAGCTCACCAGCAGCCAAGGCAGAACCCACAGCGCTGGTGTTATGTGATTAGACAAGAAGCAGCTGCTGCATTTTGTATCTACGCAAATAGTCTTCAAAGGCAGCCTCAGGTAGAGCACAGTGCAGTAATCTAAGAGGTAACAAGGACAGGAGTCACTGAACTAGAGCCTCATCCTTCATGAGCAGTGCAACTGGCACACCAGCTAAAACTGAGCCAAGACAGCCATGACCTTCACACTTCTGTCTAGAAGGAGTCATAGGTCTAGGAGGACCTCCAAGTCATGGACCTGCTCCTTCAATGGAAGAACTACCCCATCCAGAAGTATTGCCCCATCCACTGGAGCAGACAGGAGGCAAGATGGTTTCTAGACACACAGTAGCTTGTCTTGGGGGATTCAACTTCAACATGTTTCTCCTTATGCAGATCCTTATAGCTTCCGGATACCAGGTCAAGACTCTCATCACACCATCAGCTTTGCCTGGGTAGAGAAATATATCTAGCTATCATCAGCAAACTGGGATCCTGGTCACCACCAAATGTTCTTGGAGGACCATGACTGCCTTGGTGTGACACAATGCTCAAGAGGGCAGATTTCTGAGAGGACAATATTGCCTCACCCAACCAGGTGTGCTAGTTTGTTCCCAACCAAATCATGGATGAATGTGGCCTTACTAGACAAACCAGGTACCAGCACAGGGCACCCCATACAAGGGCTAGAAGCAGGGATCAGCACCCAACTGTTGTCCATCCTACCCCAGGAATGGCCACCCAGTGCCTCCCATTGTATCTTCCTCTACCCATCACAACCAATTACGCCCATCCTCCTTCACTGCTTCTCCAGATCCCCCCATAGCTCCTGTACCTGCCTCCTTTCTCCCCGTAGCTACCAGACCCACCTCCAAGCCACAATGCATAAAGCAACCCAATGCATCACTCTTTGGAACTGCAGCAGGAGGGTCTGTTACAAACAGAAATGTTGCTGGAAACCTGAATTTGGTAGGAGCCCTTGTGAAAAGAAGAAGTGATTCTGAACATGAGAGAGTGCTGAGAGAATAATGAGAAATTAAGTAGGTACGTCCCATTGAAAAAAGGAAAACAAATGCTTATAATACACTTATCTTGGATTCTGAGTACAGGCTTAGTTCAGCTATCAATGAATGCTAACAGACATTTGAAGTAAAAAGGATATTTATTAGGAAATATTTGAGGATGGAAAAGTCTCACTTCTGCTTAAACTAGGTGGAAGCAAAGAACGGAAGAGAAGGACTTCTCTGTCTCTTGCTCATCCTCTTGTGAGTTAAATAAGTCTCTGTGTTCACATGGACAGCATGTGAAGACACTTCTCCATATCTAAGGGACCATCTCATCCCCAACACTTCATCCCGTCCCACCCGGGCATGCAGAGAGGTTATGCTACGGACCCCATCAGTTAAGGAGTTCCATCAAACGGGGTCTCGGAAGCGTGCTTTCTCTGCTGTTGCCCCTGCCCTTTGGAATATTCTGCCCCCAGAGATCAGACAGTTCCTTTCACTCCTGGACTTCCGGAAAAAACTCAAAACCTGGTTCTGTCAGTATGCTTGGGGTGGGAAGGAGAATGGAGATACCTGGAGATGGCTAGCGCCTTAGATTAGTTCTGGAGTGCCCTTTTTACAAACTTAAGAAGATTCTGCCATTGGATTCTATCTTATTCATTCTATTTTAAATTGTTACTTACTATGTATTTTACTCTATTTATAACTGTATATTAATGATTTTAATTTTGTTGTAAACCGCCCAGCGTCCCCCTTGGGGAAGTTGGGCGGTGATAAATTTGATAGATGATAGATAGATAGATAGATAGATAGATAGATAGATAGATAGATAGATAGATAAAATACCTCTCTTCTCTACCCCACTGGTCAAAAGGCTCAAAAGGCTCACCAGGTACGAAAAGATGATGCAATTTCCAACCACAAGATGGACACACCCCTTCCTGGACCACCCTCCCATTCCATCTACCTGAGTCCTGGAGTGTCTAGGTGGAGCTGTCCCCCAGGTAAAAGAATTGCACCAGGACAGGCAGTTAAGATGCCAACCCCTGTCCTTGAATGGGGAGAAGGCCCCTTCTTCTGGAATCGAGATGGGGCAGAAAAAGAAAAGGTTCCAGTTTCTCCTTTCAACCAGAGTTCCCAGGCCCAAATGGTTTTGGAGTCTGCTGTGCTAGTACAGTGCTTTTCAAACTTGGCAACTTTAAGATTCCAAATTTAAATTTGAGATCAGGCTGTTTTTGAAAGAGGAAGGAAAGCTGGGCAGTGTTGTCTCACTTGGGTGGCAATTTCAGGTCCCTAACCTTTCCGCTCCATTTGTGGCAGAGCACCCTGGTACACGGTGGCTGCGTTCACACGGTGCCCTAAGCCACAACTGGTTTTGCTATGATTGATTGGATAAACCGCAGTCAGTTGAATCGGCACATTCTGCTGTCCTCAACCATGGTTGATAGACCAGTTGGCTGGGGTCACATCATCCGCTCAGCAAAAGCAAATCCATCCTAACTTAGCGTGGTGAGTAAATCCGGCAAACCTCCACTTGTCAGCCGTGGTTTATTAGAAGAGCTTGCCCAAAGAATGTAGCAATCACGAGGCCCTTTTCTTCTCTGGCAGAGCCCAGAACACCAGCTAGAAAACTACGTTCCTTAGACGTTTGGGGGAAATACTTTATTTCACTATCGTGACATTTTTGGATGGACCCCAAGTGGTTCAGTTAAAGTGGCATCGCAGGCTTTGGTTTGTATTCTGCTCTGGCAATGCCTTAAAAAGGGTTGGCAACATTGAAGGGCAAAGTTAGGTCATTCCTAAAATGGAATTCCTATAAAATAGCTTACAAAGTATTTAAACCTCTAGAAAATAGACCAGTGTTTCTTAACCTTGGCAGCTTTAAGATGCATGGACTTCAACTGGGGAATTCTGGGAGTTGAAGTCCATTCATTTTAAAGTTGCCAAGGATGAGAAAAACTGAAATAGACAATACCGAATAAAACAGTAACTCGAACGCAGTAGGAGATAATTTGCTACAACTGTTAAGAGAGGTGACATGCCAGTTTTATTGGTGAGCTCTTGTTACCTCCATGCTGAACTGGGGGATTCTGGCTGGGGAATTCTGGCAGTTAAAGTCCACACATCTTAAAGTTGCCAAATTTGAAAAACCCTGTGCTAGTACAAAGTCAACACTGCAATAACACAGAATAAAGGATTTTAATTCTAAGAAGTACAACAAGGTAAATATTTGGGGAATAGAGGCCGAGAACCTTGTTTCCAAGCAAGCCCATGAAGACAGAAATAAAAGGGAGAGATGGGAGCGAAGAAAAAGCCATATTCAAAGCAGCACCAAAGAGAAGTAAAACATCCCTGAGGCTTCCACTTATACTTTGCAAACCAACTTACATTAAACACAACCAGAACGGCGATCTAAAAGAAACAACCAACAGAGTCCTCACCGTTCTCTTGCTGAAATATGGAGAAATCAACTTCTTCCTCAGGAAACATTCAGAACAGCAGACACTTTACTCTTAAGAGAAATGAAAAAATAAAACCCACACCTAGACTTTGCTTTGTCCCTGTATAAATCAGGCACCTGGAACCAACACGAACTTCTTATTATTTTATCTATCTATCTATCTATCTATCTATCTATCTATCTATCTATCAAATTTCATCACCACCCATCTCCCTCAAAAGATTTGTCTTTCTTAGCTACAGGAAAGAGGAAAAGGGTTCACCCTCTTTCTGAGTAGCTTTTAAACATATCTCGCACCCATGTGGACTAGAATCTTGACCTCTGTTTTTACACCAGAATAGTGTTTCTCAACCTTGGCAACTTTAAGATGTGTGGACTTCAACTCCCAGAATTCCCCAGCCAGCCATGCTGGCTGGGGAATTCTGGAAGTCCATGTATCTTAAAACTGCCAAGGTTGAGAAACACTGCCCTAGAAGCACAGATTCTCCAGCAATCTAATTCTGTCTGGGCTTAAAGAAAGATTTAAAGTTTTTATTTAATAAAGCACACAGATTGATGGAAGGGACTGTGAGCAGATGCTGAGTAGGGCTGTTTGGCTGTAAATCTTATTAGCAAAGTTAGACAGTCGGTAGGTTGAGGACTGTATAATTGCTTAAGTGTTATTTTTATAGTGAATGTAAATAATATGGGCATATTGAGTTTATTGCTTTAGTGCAATTTTAACCGCTGTTCGGCTTTTATTTGTTAATTTTTGATTGGTGGTTGGACTGTGCCCCAATGAGCACACCTACTATGCTCCCTACCTTTTCTACTACGATGCAGAGACACTAAGACCATTCCAGCCTTCCTCAAAACAAAAAGGACCTTCGAATCTCCACAAGCCAGCCGCATTTACGACCGATTCGAACAAGCCCTCCTCCGTGAAAGAATTCACACCACACGCAGAAAACTGGCCACCACAGACAAGGAACTGCTATCCGTGCACATCGACATCAGCCAAAAAATGAAAAACCAAGATTGGGACAAAATTGATGCTCTCACCTACAGAAAAATGGAAAAGGACATTGCGGACCACACAGCCAAACAAAAGCAAAAATTCGACAAATACCAAAAAAGGCAACCAAAACCGGCACTAGAGACCTCACGCATCGTCATAAATCTGACTGAACGCCAACTCTCCCCTGAGGAAACCTCCATCTTAGCCAAGGAAGGAAACTTTGCAGTCACACCCACCAGAATTCCTGTAGAAGATATCACTGCCAATGTAGAATCAGACATTCACCATCTTCCAGAAGAGGAAGCAGAAGAAATAAGAGGAGAAATGGCAAGGATCCTACGGAAAGCCAAGCCACCCAGAAGCAACATAACGAAGGAGAGAAATGCCACTGAGACCCTCAATCGAGATCCTGACATCATCATCCTACCAGCGGACAAAGGCAATGCCACGGTAATTATGAAAACAAATGAGTACAAGGATAAAATTAGAGAACTTCTAGACCCCGCCACATACAGAAAACTAAGAAGGGACCCAACCAGCAAAATCATGAAACAAACACACTGATCAAGAGCTCCTCCCTCCCCCTCAACATACTTCAACGTACCTGCAAAACAGAAGCTCTATCACCAAGACTATATGGACTCCCCAAAATCCACAAAGACGCAATCCCACTCACACCCATTGTAAATGCCATCGGCTCTCCAACATATGAATTATCAAAACATTTGGCTACTCTTCTGCAGACCCACTGTGGACAGACTTCATCCCACATAAAAGACTCAAGACACTTCATAAACAAAATCGGCACCCATAAACTTAACCCCATGGACAAATTAATCAGCTTTGATGTGATCTCCCTGTTCACCAAGGTTCCAATAAAGGACACCATGGCACTCATCGAACAGATCTTCCCAAAAGACATCACGGCGCTATTCCAACATTGCCTGATGACCAGCTACTTTCAATGGGATAAGGATTTCTATGAACAAACAGATGGAGTCACCATGGGAAGCCCCCTCAGCCCGGTTATAGCGAACTTTTACATGGAACATTTCGAAAAACAGGCTTTAGAATCGGCACCCCTCACACCAACAGTCTGGTACCGGTTCGTGGATGACACCTTCACAATTTGGAGTCATGGGGAAGAAGAATTAGAGAAATTCCTGAACCACCTCAACAGCATCCACCTGAATATACAATTCACCATGGAAAAAGAAATGGAAGGTGAACTACCATTTTTAGATGTCATGGTCATACGCAAACCGGACCTGCAATTAGGACACAAAATCTACAGAAAACCCACACACACAGACCGGTATCTACACAAATATTCCAATCACCACCCACGTCAAAAAAGAGGCATCATCAAAACACTAGTGGATCGCGCAAATCAGAACTGTGAAGCCCAATTTCTCTTTTTTTTCTCCAAATTTTATTAAAGTTTTAATATACATAGTTAAAAGGTAAAAATGAAAAAGAAATACAAATACAAATCAAAGAGAGATGAAAAGGTGTGTAGTAAAGAAAAGAAAAAAAAGATAAAGATAAAGCATAGAAATTGGTCAACTTCCGATTTATCTCTGGTCTTAGTATTTAAACAAAATTTTATCTTACATGCTAGCTCTATATATTCAACATTCAAAAACATTTCATGCCTAATACATCAATTTATATATATTTTAGTCTTCAAAACCCCAAATAAGCTTCACCCCTCCTGCATGTTGCAAATAGTCCATTAATGGTTTCCATTCTTTAAGAAAGTAACAGTTTGAATTTTCTTTTAATAAGCATGTCAATTTGTCATTTTCTGCCATATCCATCAGTTTTAACATCCAATCTTGTATCGTAGGTAAAATCTGGTTTTTCCAATTTTGTGCATAAACAAGTCGTGCTGCTGTAATCATATATTGCATAATTCTTATAAATTGTTTTCCTATTTGTTCTTCCCATATTCCCAATAAAAATAATTCCGGTTTAAATGGGACTTGAATTTGTAAAATATTTTGCATCAATGAATGTATCTGAGTCCAAAATTTCTTTGCAATTTCACATGTCCACCACATATGGTAAAAAGACCCCTTTTTTTTTTACATTTCCAACACAAGTTGGAAACATTCCCATACATTTTAGCAAGTTTTTGTGGGGTCATGTACCATCTGTACATCATCTTATAAAATTTTTCCTTCAAATTATAGCACAAAGTAATTTTTAACCCTTTATTCCACATATCTTCCCATTGCTGCATTTGTATATTATGTCCAATATTTTTTGCCCATTTTATCATACAATCTTTAACTTGTTCCTCTACCATTTCTCCTTTTAACAATAATTTATACATTTTAGCAATTAAATGATCATCTGTCTCACATAATTGTATCTCAAATTCCGATTTAATTTGTTCAAATTCAAAAAAATTTTTATCTAGTTTAAATTTTTCTACAAGTGAAGCTTAATTTCTCAATTCTGAACTCAACCATTTGGATTGGTCCCTACAGGCGAATGGCTACTCCAAGAATGAAATCAGGAGAGCTATCAAACCGAAAAAATAGCACTCAACTGAAGAAAAACAGCCCCCCACAAGCAAAATATTTCTGCCCTACATTAAAGGAGTCACGGACCGCATGGAAAAACTAATGAAAAAACATAACCTCCAAACAGTCTTCAAACCCACCAGAATAATACAACAAATGTTAAAATCAGCAAAAGACAAAAGGGACCCCCTCACCGCTGCAGGAGTTTACCACATACCCTGCAGCTGTGGACAAGTATACATTGGGACCACAAAACGCAGCATCCACACCAAGATAAAAGAACATGAAAGACACTGCAGACTACAGCAACCTGAAAAATCTGCAATAGCTGAACATGTTCTCAAACAAACTGGTCACCAAATCTTATTTGAAAACACAGAAATACTGGACAACACCAACAACCACTATGTTAGACTATACAGGGAAGCCATTGAAATACATAAACACCAACACAGTTTCAATAAAAAAGAAGAAAGCTTAAAGATCAGCAAAACCTGGCTGCCAGTCCTGAAAAACACAGCTTGCAAAAGGTCAACAAACTCTACTCAACCACAGAAATATGCAAACAACTCACACAATAGATGTGCTAATCCCACACACGACAGCACCACACCCCCTAATCACCACAATAAACCCTCTCCTAATCTCTTGTAAATGACCCACAGAAGACACACACCCTCTCAGCAGATATAAACACCAGCAGTAAGACATACCCTCCACTTGGGCACAGAGAGAATCTTCTAGCTGTGAAGATGCCAGCCACAGCGACTGGCGAAACATTAGGAACCAAAACTGCCAGAACACAGCCACACAGCCCGGAAAACCCACAACAACCATATAAAAAGTGTGTTTGTTTGTTTGCTCTTCCTTATTTATTTATTTATTTATTTGTCCAACTTCTATCATAAAGGGGACTCTGGGCAGTTTACAACAAAGCTAGTAATTAAAAACATATAAAATACAATATTACAGTCTAAAAATAAATTAGATATAAATATATAATATATATATATATCCTCACACCCTCTCTCTGAAAATGCAGTCCTGCAGCCTTGCTTATTATTAATGCTGTTTTGATGGCTCTCTCTGTTTTTCAATCCCTTTCCTGTAATCCAGGAAGTGCTGAATTCTGCATAACTGGTGCTACTTCAAGCTAAGAAAGCTTGAAAGCATTCCTGGGGAGTTTATGCCATCTAGACTGTAAGCTGGTCTGCAAATAAAGTCTTCCAAGTCCATTACACAAATTCCCTCTGAAGCCTCTTTTGCACAACCAGACCACTAATCGTTGTTGCTTTATAAAGTTACTCAAAGTATTTCCACATTTCTGGAGACCCAGGGTTTCTATGGGCTCCTGAAGAAGCCAAGCGCTTGGAAATTCATCACTCACCCATCAAGGTGTCTAACACAACCTTTTGCTGCATGCTACCACAGCTGTGCCTGGGAACTGCCACTTGCCACAGATCAGAAGGGAATGATGTTTTGGAACAACCTACTCCAACCTGGGCACCTTCCAGATGTGTAGACTTCAACTCCCAGAATTCTCAGCAATGGCCATTCCGGCAGAGGAATTCTGGGAGCTGAAGTCCACACATCTGGAAAACACTCAGGGAGGGAATATGGACTTGAAATACGGGACTGGGGTAGAGGTAGAGAGATAATGATGACTGGAGAGAAATCATTTTTCTTCACCTACCCTGAATAAGCTTTAGTTTGCCCACTTTCCCCCTGGACCCACTCCAGAAAATTCAGATCATTTGTAAGCGAATCCAAAGCAAGGTTCAGAGAGCTTGACGAACCAACTGAATGTGTGTGGTGGGTCAATATTTCAACTTAGATCTTTTCAACAGCAGCAAAAATCCATCCCTTTTCTAATTCTGGGTTCATTTCACTCTAGGCCACACATCCCGCTAAGTTTTCCTTGGCTGTGGTTTCATTAACTGATGGATTGATTGATTAAAGCCACATCACATTACTGTTTTGAATTGTCTTTGTTTTTTGGGTTGATTAAGATTGGGATTATTAAAATTGTTGTACAATTAAGTATAATAGCAGACAACTTATGTGCTTTTTAATTTGATTCTTATTATAGTAGACAGAAATGTATAGAATAGTGGTAGGAAGGGAATAATTAAATATGTTTTATCTTTTGGAGGGGAGAAAGATGTTTAGGTGGTTTATGTGAACTTTCTTTTCTTTATTTTAATATAAGGGGGAGGAGTAACTGTACTTAGTGATTTTTATTATGTGTTAAAGTGGAATGACTTATAGAAACAATGTGGTATTTTGGTTTAATATAGAGTAAGAGATTAATTATGGAAATTTTTGTATATCTTTTTGTATATCCTTGCTGTTAAAAGTCAGAAGCCACATTTTTTGTAAATTTGAAAAAAAATTCTCTTGTGTTTCCGCACTTCTTTAGTTTTTTTTTCTTTGTAATTTTTTTTGTGGTTTTTTTTTGTAGTTTTTATTCTTCTCTTGAAACCTAATAAAATTTACTATAAAAAAGACAATCAGATGAGTTCTGTTGAGTGCAAGTCAGTTAATGATTCATTGACATATTGTGTGGACACAGCCAGAGAGGGAGAAAATGAGAAGAAGCCAATTTAGGATCAACCACTTTGGGTTTTAACTCATCCATGGAAAATCATCTACAAGGTCTTATGAATGAAAAGGCTCTATCCCTAGAACGAAGGGTGGCCAAACTCTCACCCTGTGCTACAGTGCACCAGTGGGGCGAAAAAGTATTTAGTCAGCCACCAATTGTGCAAGTTCTCCCACTTAAAAAGATGAGAGAGGCCTGTAATTGACATCATAGGTAGACCTCAACTATGAGAGACAAAATGAGAAAACAAATCCAGACAATCACATTGTCTGATTTGGAAAGAATTTATTTGCAAATTATGGTGGAAAATAAGTATTTGGTCAATATCAAAAGTTCATCTCAATACTTTGTTATATATCCTTTGTTGGCAATGACAGAGGTCAAACGTTTTCTGTAAGTCTTCACAAGGTTGGCACACACTGTTGCTGGTATGTTGGCCCATTCCTCCATGCAGATCTCCTCTAAAGCAGTGATGTTTTGGGGCTGTCGCTGGGCAACACGGACTTTCAACTCCCTCCAAAGGTTTTCTATGGGGTTGAGATCTGGAGACTGGCTAGGCCACTCCAGGACCTTGAAATGCTTCTTACGAAGCCACTCCTTCGTTGCCCGGGCGGTGGGTTTGGGATCATTGTCATGCTGAAAGACCCAGCCACGTTTCATCTTCAATGCCCTTGCTGATGGAAGGAGGTTTGCACTCAAAATCTCACGATACATGGCCCCATTCATTCTTTCTTGTACACGGATCAGTCGTCCTGGTCCCTTTGCAGAGAAACAGCCCCAAAGCATGATGTTGCCACCCCCATGCTTCACAGTAGGTATGGTGTTCTTTGGATGCAACTCAGCATTCTCTCTCCTCCAAACACGACGAGTTGTGTTTCTACCAAACAGTTCTACTTTGGTTTCATCTGACCATATGACATTCTCCCAATCCTCTCCTGGATCATCCAAATGCTCTCTAGCAAACTTCAGACGGGCCCGGACATGTACTGGCTTAAGCAGGGGGACACGTCTGGCACTGCAGGATCTGAGTCCCTGGCGGCGTAGTGTGTTACTGATGGTGGCCTTTGTTACGTTGGTCCCAGCTCTCTGCAGGTCATTCACTAGGTCCCCCCGTGTGGTTCTGGGATTTTTGCTCACCGTTCTTGTGATCATTTTGACCCCACGGGGTGAGATCTTGCGTGGAGCCCCAGATCGAGGGAGATTATCAGTGGTCTTGTATGTCTTCCATTTTCTAATTATTGCTCCCACAGTTGATTTCTTCACACCAAGCTGCTTGCCTATTGCAGATTCAGTCTTCTCAGCCTGGTGCAGGTCTACAATTTTGTTTCTGGTGTCCTTCGACAGCTCTTTGGTCTTCACCATAGTGGAGTTTGGAGTGTGACTGTTTGAGGTTGTGGACAGGTGTCTTTTTTACTGATAACAAGTTCAAACAGGTGCCATTAATACAGGTAATGAGTGGAGGACAGAGGAGCCTCTTAAAGAAGAAGTTACAGGTCTGTGAGAGCCAGAAATCTTGCTTGTTTGTAGGTGACCAAATACTTATTTTCCACCATAATTTGCAAATAAATTCTTTCCAAATCAGACAATGTGATTGTCTGGATTTGTTTTCTCATTTTGTCTCTCATAGTTGAGGTCTACCTGTGATGTCAATTACAGGCCTCTCTCATCTTTTTAAGTGGGAGAACTTGCACAATTGGTGGCTGACTAAATACTTTTTCGCCCCACTGTAGCTAAATGTGGCATACAGTATTAAATAAACCATGGTTTAGCACAACAGGTACATAGGTCAGTGACTGGATCCCTGCATCACACTGTTTTGCTTAAACACATTTTGTTGAATAAGCCACAATTGGATAGATTCACACAACACACCATGCCTTAAGCTGTGTTTTATACACCTCAGTAGCTTGGTTTACACAATGCACTAAACCAAAACCAGATAAACCATATTATGACTTAAGCCATTGCATGATTCCAGCCTGGATTCACACTGTGCATTCAGCCATGATTTACTGAATAATAGTTTGTTGAACAAATCACAATTTGTTGGGACTGCAGGCAAGGTCACAATCCACAACAGCTGGATCCACACATTGCACTTAGTCAGAATCAAGCTGCATTGTGGCTTAGCGCATTAGGTGAACCAGGCCAATGCCTGGTCTGCAAGCTGCCCGGTTCGAACACTGTACTGCCCAACAGCTTTTTCAAGGTCCAAGTCAACAGCAAAATGCCTGTCCTGTCAGTGTCAGCTGCCATCCTTGTTTCTATCCTGAGGCCATCAACGCAAGACTATTCTAGAGATGTGACACAAGCGAAGAGAATATTTGTAGCTCAGGGTTGAACTGTGGAGTCCTTGGTGCTCTCTGAGCCTTGTTGTTTTCTTGCAGACGTTTCATTGCCAGGCTAGGCAACATCTTCAGTGTGAAAAGGGGGTGGGACTTGCTCTCTGTTTATATACCATGGCTTGTCCTGCTTGTGTTGGTGGAGGTGTTGTTCTCTCCTTAGGAGTTCCTTGATTGGGCTGTTGTTTGCTGCTTGGTTGATTGACTGATGTGATTGGTTGATGTGACGCAAGACCAGCCAAGACTTTTGCAGTAGAAGCTGGGCCCTGCTCAATTTCCACCAACCCACGTCTCTGAGACAGGCCCAGCCTCACCCTAGAACATGGCCCAGCCTCAAACCGGCTTAAGCCCGTCCCTCCCCCGTTAGTAGCCCCCACTAATAGCCAATCCTGGAATGGCCACAATCCCGCGGTCTTAAGAAACAGCAACGTTTGCCCCCTGGCATTTCTCACCAAAGAGTTCCGGTAGGAACCAAACTGCCTGCCTTGTCTGCCTGACCTCCTCTCTCACCCCCCCCCACCCCCACCCTCTTTTCTAAGGCTAGAGGGTGTTTTTATTTTCCTAAGAAAATGGGGGGGTTGGCAGGGAGGGTGAGCGAGGGGCTACGTTTCGCCTGCTCAGCTGTGGGCGGTTACCCATGGCTCCCTGAACAGGCTTTGCAGAACATCCAGAGTTAAAACACAGAAGCCACGGGATGCTTCGGTGCAATGTGTTGACTCGTGGTTTTACAGCCACTTACGGATCCACTGTTAAAATTTTACCCTTGGAAGACAATCTTACTCGGCTACGAGTGATCGCCAATGAATGAATGAATTTGCCCATGTGGGGCAAAGAGAATAAAAGAACTTAGTAATTAACCACAGCGTGTGCCTTTAACCCAGCAGCTCTGGGAATGCTTGGTGCAACCAGAGAGACTAATATGGACCTGTTCGTGCCTATCTGAGTATCAAAAGTTTCAGAGCTTGAGATGCCTAAACTGTGTCCCATCTCATCATCATCATCATCATCATCATCATCATCATCATTATTATTATTATTATTATTATTGCATTGCATTGCATTGCATTGCATTGCATTGCATTGCATTGCATTGCATTGCATTACTTTTAATTTTTGCTTTCTTTACCATCTTGCCTGATTATGAGTTCTGGAGGTCTCAAAAGCCTGCATCTAATTTTATAACTCTGAGTTAGCCTAATAGAAGTTGTTTGTTTTTTTATTCAATTTATATAGCCACCCATCTCAGACCAGTGACTCTGGGCGGCTAACAATAATAAAAACAATCAGACAATAAAAACAATGCAAAAAATTAAATATAAATATGGACTGTAGAATTCATTTTGCCCTAATATGGACTGTAGAATTCCTCCATAGCCCTTATTTACTCATTGCATTCTTTTTTTTCTCTGAGATGGCTTGCATGGGTGGGTTGTCCACTCTACTTTTAAGCTCACAACAACCCTGTGAGGTGGGCAGGTCTGAAAATGACAGGCCCACCTTCATCTGGGGAGCCCTAAGCTCTCTAGCAGGCACTTGAACCTTGTGGGAATGCGTGGCCAACTACATCTGGGCTTGGAAGCTGATGAGAAGTCTCTGATTACTCCTGGGAAGGCAGGCCCTGGTTGTAAGCTAAAGTGGAAAGCTGAAGAAATATCCAGAAGAAAGCAACAGCAATCCACTTCTGTATTATTATTGCCAAGATCAGAAATGGACCTGTCCAGGTAGTCTCGAGGAAACGCCCTCACCTTCAGAACACCATCATCTTTGGTGTTCAACTCCAAGAACTCAAACGCTATTCTTCACCAGCTTACTTTCATGCAGGGACAACCCCGTCCCGATGCTATTTGCATGCCATCTGGCTGGAGGAAGATGAGTTTGGCAAAGTTAGCTTTCCATCTGTACTGCTTCCAATACTTCTGTTGTTGTTGCTCACAAAGCAATCCTGCAGAGACACCATCGCGTTAATCAGCTAAAGGATACCTGGCATTAGTTTGCAGCATCTTGGGTTCTACACCAGCCTGGCACTAGAGAGGGGGGGATGAAAGGTGAGGGAGTTTTAATCTACAGGCTGTTTATTCACCAGGCATTCAGATGTCAGCCACAAGGACCTCAAGTCCTTGGTGTAATTCTCTTGCATCCAGGCCATCTTCAACAATTCTCTTTCATCCAGGCCATCTTCAACAGATGTGGTAGTAGCAGACCGCTTTTTGAAAGAATACCTTCCCTCAAAAGGACACAGTTCAATAAAAGGCTCTTATGGACACCTCTATTCCACACAGACACACACCTTGAGTGTGCTGACTTCTCTAGAAATCCTACAAACGTTTGCTCTGGGTGACCTTCAAGTTCAAGGAAGATCCACATCCTTCAGAGATGACAAAACCTGCCCGCCAAAGTGCAGAGGAAATACCGTAATCCAAACTCTTGTTGTGGTCCAATATGGTAATTTAGAAGAATCTAACATTAACGAGAAAGGGCTCAAACCATCCACTGAGCACAGACACTCTCTTTGAGGCTTAGCAAAACCACCCATGAACCAAAACCATCCTAGGCACTAAGAAGAAAGGAATAAGATAGCAGGACCATCAACAAACTGAATGTTATATTCAATTCTGGATGAAAAAACTAAGTAATCTTATGTGCATTAACACTGACATTTTAAAACATAAATTAATACTGATATAACATTTCTCTCTTTCTATATCTTCAATGGTCTACGTTATCTAAACATTAGAGGGTTAATAATCTTTAATACTGTACAGATACCACTGTATTGAAACAATATTTATTTATTTATTTATTCGATTTCTCACTGCCCAACTCCCAGAAGGGACTCTGGGCGGTTTACAAATCATCAAAATTACGAATATTAAACATTAAAACATTAAAATAACCACTTAAAGTACCATAAATATAAAAATTAAGAAGGCGATGTGTTCTTTCAGCCTTGGAAGGGCTATTCTAGGACTATCTTATTATACTAGCCATCCCCAGGAATTTCTGCTCTTCTTTCCACCCCAGGCCTGTTGGCAGAGCCAAGTTTTAAGTTGTTTCCTGATATATATAATATAATGCATAATATAATTATATAATGCATTATGTAAGTTTCACAGCAATATAATAACAATATTACTCTAAAATTTGAAAAAAGGCTGAGGTTAGGATTAGGGCGTGCAGCCTGCAAAACTAACAGGGAGGGACAAATTCAGGGAGAGAGGCATATTAAGGCAGGGCCATGACTAGGGCTGCAAATATTCTCCACCCAGAGTTAAGACAGTCCCCCTCGCTCCTGGACTTCCGGAAAAAACTCAAGACTTGGCTCTGCCAGCAGGCCTGGGGTGGGAAGAAGAGTATACACTCTTGGGGATGGCTAATACTTTAGGTTGGCCCTTGAATTACCCTTTCCAATGTTTTAAAAAAAGATACTACCATCTTGATTTTATTATATTTATTGTATTTTTAAATTGCTTATTTTAACGTTTATTAGACTCTATTTATATGGTATTACAGTTTATGTCAGATTGTAAACCGCCCAGAGTCCCTTTGAGGGAGTTGGGCGGTAATAAATCGAATAAATAAATAAACAAACAAACAAACAAACAAATAAGTAAATATTTTGAGAATCAGTAGGTGGCACCAAAGACCTAGCATTCCCTATCTCTTTATTGCCCCCTAGTGGCCATCTCGATTTTTACGGTCCAGATATGATGAGCCACCATAATGCGAAGCTCAAATGCACCTATTTGAATGTGGACCCACTATCTGCTATCCCTTTGGGGGATAAGCAACATGACGCTGAGCACAGAAAGAGAGTGAGAAATACTAAGCTAAAGAAATTAAAAGCAGGAGATAAGAAAAAGAAACAGCTACAACTAGTTTATAACTCCAAGGTAACGACATGTTGCACATCAGCATGGAGGTTTTGGCGCCCGGTAACAAGAGCTCACCAATAAAACTGGCATGTCACAGTTGTATCAAATTATCTCCTACTGCGTTCGAGTTACTGTTTTATTCGGTATTGTCTATTTCAGTTTTTCTCATCCCCAGCCAGAATTCCCCAGTTGAAGTCCACGCATCTTAAAGCTGCCAAGGTTAAGAAACACTGGTCTACTTTCTAGAGGTTTAAATACTTTGCAAGCTATTTTATAGGAATTCCATTTTAGGAATGACCTAACTTTGCCCTTCAATGTTGCCAACCCTTTTTAAGGCATTGCCAGAGCAGAATACAAACCAAAGCCTGCGATGCCACTTTAACTGAACCACTTGGGGTCCATCCAAAAATGTCACGATAGTGAAATAAAGTATTTCCCCCAAACGTCTAAGGAACGTAGTTTTCTAGCTGGTGTTCTGGGCTCTGCCAGAGAAGAAAAGGGCCTCGTGATTGCTGCATTCTTTGGGCAAGCTCTTCTAATAAACCACGGCTGACAAGCAGAGGTTGGCCGGATTTACTCACCACGCTAAGTTAGGATGTATTTGCTTTTGCTGAGCGGATGATGTGACCCCAGCCAACTGGTCTATCAACCATGGTTGAGGACAGCAGAATGTGCCGATTCAACTGACTGCGGTTTATCCAATCAATCATAGCAAAACCAGTTGTGGCTTAGGGCACCGTGTGAACGCAGCCATCGTGTACCAGGGTGCTCTGCCACAAATGGAGCGGAAAGGTTAGGGACCTGAAATTGCCACCCAAGTGAGACAACACTGCCCAGCTTTCCTTCCTCTTTCAAAAACAGCCTGATCTCAAATTTAAAAAATTTTTTTTGGGGGGAGTCTCTTTTAGGAGAGGATGCCATAATGGTACAAAGCAATCAAGGCCTGCTTGTTTCCGAGGCTCCAGAGCAGAGAACAGCTCGGTCTTTTCATCTCAAGCCAAGAGAAAGTTCAAACCTGTCTTCTTAAAATAAACCTGATCCCCACCTAATGTGTGAAGCAGGTTCATCTTGCCCTCGTTCTCACAAGATGAATAAGCACAATTGCTCCAGCTCATGGGACTTGAGTTCTCACACCATCAGGAGGGCACCAGGTTGGAGAAAGCTGACGTGTGAACATTGTTCCTGGATTAGCTCTTTGGTAGGGAAGGAGAGGGGGCGTGGTGGCTCAGCGGGTAAGACGCCAGGCTTGTCGATCGGAAGATTGCAAGTTTGGAGGTTCGAATCCCTAGCCCTGCGTGCGGAGTGAGCTCCCGCACTCGCCCCAGCTCTTGCCAACCTAGCAATTCGAAAGCATGCAAATTCAAGCAGATGAATAGGTACCACTTCGGTGGGTAGGTAACAGCGTTCCGCACGTGTCGTGCGGCCACATGACCGTGGAAGCGTCTTCGGACAACGCCGGCTCTTTGGCTAACAAACGGAGATGAGCACCGGCCCCTAGAGTCGGACATGACTGCACAAATGTGCGGGGGGTACCTTTACCTTTTTTTTTTAGGGAAGGAGAGCGACTTGATTTCATCTTCCTCTCCTCCTCCAGTGCCATTTTATAAGAGGCCTCCACATCTGCAAGGGCAGCTGCTGACACACCCGCTGCTGGCTGGAGGCCAACGTCTCTAGGTAAGTAGAATTGCCACTTTGCTGGACTGGAGCCAGGCAGGAGTAAGGTTTCACCAAGAATTATAAACTGAAGCTATAAATACGCTGAGAAGCGACTGCAGCCAGTCGGGACTTGACACCGGCTGTAGAATGCAAGCGGAGGTGACTGCATTACTTTCAATATTTAATCACAAATTAAAACACGAAAGCATTTCTATTTTTAATTATTCAATCAGTTTTGAAAGATTGCTGAAACCCGCACTCCATAACGTTTGAAATTAAGTTGCCTCCCAAATAGACAACACACCCTCCCACAGTGCAATAAAACATTAGGGCTGTGCATGCTTGGAAAATAATTTGGCAATAGTGCGTTGGACTTCACACCAGTGCAGTACCTCTTGGCTTTCTATTCAGCCTCCCACAACCACTTTTTTTTCGGCCCTTCAGGCTTCTGCAGGAGATTGGGGAAAAGGACGTGGCTGCTTTAAGAGTCACATTAACTGCCTCAACCTCTTGAAAGCAGCTGCATCTTCTTTCAGGCTGACAGTGAAGCTTGAAAAAAGATGGGCTGCTTTAATGAAAATCCCCTCCCTGCTGAGATGGACAAAGACTGAGTTCAGAAATCACCTGAAGCCAGAATATAGCACCGTGTGCCGTGAGCCAGCTTTCATCGGTCAACTCCGGTTAAGCAAACTACAGCTTATCCCTGTGTGGGAACCCAGCCATGGCTAGGGCTGAGGACAAAGTGGGTGAAGGTTATGCAAGAACCGTTAGCAGATAAGAGAGACGCTAAATGACAACTCCGCCCTGGGAAAGGGGGGAGCGTGAGAAAGACAAGGAGATTCAGAACAGGCAGATTCTGGCAGGCTTTCAAGATTCTGTTCTTACACCCTTCAACAATAAAGTTGAGTTGTACGTAGTGTAAGAGGGTGTCTCCGAGGCAGTGTGGACTCCGGGCGACTGCATGGACAAGTCCCTGCAGTTTTCTTGGCAAGGTTTTTCGGAAGTGGTTTGCCATTGCCTCCTTCCTGGGGCTGAGAGAGAGTGACTGGCCCAGGGTCCCCCAGCTGTCTTTGTCCCTAAGGTGGGACTAGAACTCATGGTCTCCTGGTTTCTACCCTGATGCCTTGACCACCACACCAAACTGGCTCTCCAGTATAAGAGAGCAGAGGAAATCTGTCGTTGAGTCAGGTGGCATATAAGTTTAATAAATCATCATCATCATCATCATCATCATCATCATCATCTTTGTAAGGCCTTCAAAATTCTTTTTTATACCCTATTGCAGGACTTTCCAAAGTGCCGCCGCTGGCGACACACCCGGCAGCGGCGGCGACACGCGCGCGCACGGCGACGGCGCGCGGGGGCGTGCGGCGGCGCGCAGGGCGGCGGTGCAGGGGGGCGTGCGGCGGTGGCGCGCGCACGGCGGCGGCGCAGGGGGGCGTGCGGCGGCGCGGGGGGCGTGTGGAGGCGCGGGGCGCGCGCGTACATGGCGGCCGCCGTGCACGCGTGCGCCGCCGCTTCCGGGTGGTGTGGCGACACACCACGCTGTGTGTGGCGACAAACTTTTGTGTCGAGACACACAGTTTGGAAAGCTCTGCCCTATTGCATAGCTTTCCAAACTGTGTGTCGGGACACGTTAGTGTGTCAGCTGCAGTGTCTGGGTGTGTCGTGGCTGCTGCTGCCTCCGAGCCCTGCCAGGATTCTGCGCAGGTCCTAGTGCCTGCCTTGTGCCTGGCTGCCTCCGAACCGGCTGTGATTCTGTGCAGGTCCTAGTGCCTGCCTTGTGCCCTGCTGCCTCCAAACCTGCCCTGCCAGGATTCCGCGCAGGTCCTAGTGCCTGCCTTGTGCCCTGCTGCCTCCAAACCTGCCCTGCCAGGATTCCGCGCAGGTCCTAGTGCCTGCCTTGTGCCTTGCTGCCTCCAAACCTGCCCTGCCAGGATTCCGCGCAGGTCCTAGTGCCTGCCTTGTGCCCTGCTGCCTCCAAACCTGCCCTGCCAGGATTCCGCGCAGGTCCTAGTGCCTGCCTTGTGCCCTGCTGCCTCCAAACCTGCCCTGCCAGGATTCCGCGCAGGTCCTAGTGCCTGCCTTGTGCCCTGCTGCCTCCAAACCTGCCCTGCCAGGATTCCGCGCAAGTCCTAGTGCCTGCCTTGTGCCTTGCTGCCTCCAAACCTGCCCTGCCAGGATTCCGCGCAGGTCCTAGTGCCTGCCTTGTGCCTTGCTGCCTCCAAACCTGCCCTGCCAGGATTCCGCGCAAGTCCTAGTGCCTGCCTTGTGCCCTGCTGCCTCCAAACCTGCCCTGCCAGGATTCCGCACAGGTCCTAGTGCCTGCCTTGTGCCTTGCTGCCTCCAAACCTGCCCTGCCAGGATTCCGCACAGGTCCTAGTGCCTGCCTTGTGCCCTGCTGCCTCCAAACCTGCTGTGATTCTGCGCAGGTCCTAGTGCCTGCCTTGTGCCCTGCTGCCTCCAAACCTGCCCTGCCAGGATTCCACGCAGGTCCTAGTGCCTGCCTTGTGCCCTGCTGTAAGAGTGTGTCGCGAAATGATGCATCTCTAAAAAGTGTGTCACCAACATGAAAAGTTTGGAAAGCTCTGCCCTATCGCAATAAAGTCAAGTTGTGCATGGGATAAAGAGGACAGAGGGAAGCTATGCCAGGCTTTCAAGATCCTGCTGTTACAGTATACCCTCTAACGGTAAAGAAGAATTCCAGCAGCCCTTGTGGCATCTGTTTCCTGACCTCACAAGGCGCCGCTAGCTGGCAATTGCTCCTGGGCCTTTAACTGAGCCGCAGTCAGCAGGTGAAGGTTTTGACAATCTTGAGATCAAGGTGAGCCAACATAAACAGGAACAGCAAGAATAAAAGCAGCTCTCCCTGTTTCTGGGAAAGACCACCTGCACCTGAAGCACACTAAGTTCACTGGGAAGAAATTCAGCCGAAACGCTGCCCCCGCAGTGGAGCTCGCCATTCTGCGGGGAACGGGAACTGTGGACCTGGGTCACTTTAATCAAGATGGTAGCTGGACTCTGACAAACCAGAAAAGATGAGGAGCGCAACAGGAAGGCCTCTGCCGTTCTCCAGGGTTGTCAAGCAGACCGCTACACAATTTCTCAGGGACTGATGCATTGTCACTGTGACAAGCAGAGTATTTACAGACTGGCAAGGGCTTATGTGTGCCCCGCGTGACGGGGTGAGTTCCCGCACTCGCCCCAGCTCTTGCCAACCTAGCAATTCGAAAGCATGCAAATGCAAGTAGATGAATAGGTGCCACTTCCGTGCAATGGTAACAGCGTTCCACGCATCATGCCGGCCACATGACCGCGGAACTCTCTTCGGACAACGCTGGCTCTTCGGCTAACAAACGGAGATGAGCACCGGCCCCTAGAGTCGGACACGACTGCACAAATGTGCGGGGGGAACCTTTACCTTTTAAGGGCTTATGTATATACAGGTAGTCCTCGACTTACATAATTGGGACCAGAACGTCCATCACTAAGCAAGGTGGTGGTGAAGTGAGTCGCACCCGATTTCATGACTTTTTTTGCTGCGGTCGTTAAGCGAATCATGCCATTCCCCATTGATTTTGCTTGTTGGGAGCAGATTGGGAAGGTCGCAAATGGCGATCACGTGACCCCGGGACACTGCAACCATCGTAAATACATGCTGGTTGCCAAGCGCCTGAATTTTGATCATGTGACTGCAGGGATGCTGCAACGGTCGTAAGTGCAAGGACCAGTTGTAAGTCACTCTTTTCAGTGCTGTCGTAACTTCGAACGGTTGTTAAATGAATGGCCGTAAGTCGAGGACTACCTGTATTACATACACCCGAACAGAATGGGATGCAACTTACGTACAATGGGACCCTTGTTAATGCAAACCTTGTTAATACCCACAGCCTTTATTTTTTATTTTTTTGAGATTCAGGACCGGCACCCGGAGTCACAAGCCGAGAACTAATGTGTTCCGGTTGATTTCTGTTTCCACTCCCATCTTTGGCAGCAGAAAGAAGAAAGCTAATATTCCAGGAATTACCTCTGCATCTATAAATAGATTTAAGAGGATGAATGCAGTCTTTGGCTGTCAAAATGTGTTAAAAAGAGGTGGCAGCACAGGATTTTGCTTTTGCTTTTTGTTTTGTTTTTTTGCGGGGGGTTAGTGTCAAGTATTAATTATCCCCTAGGTCAGTGTTTCTCAACCTTGGCAACTTGAAGATGTGTGGACGTCAACTCCCAGAATTCCCCAGCCAGCATAGCTGAAGTCCTCACATCTTCAAGCTGCCAAGGTTGAGAAACACTGACCTAGGTTATTGTTCCCCCTCGATAGGTGCATCTGAATAAAATCATTTGTTTGATGGGCAACGGTTTGGCTAGAGAAAGGCGGCTTTTGCCTCTCCCCGCCCCCCAAATCCCTCACGCCTGGTGGAACCTACTGTGTAAAGGGAGAAGTGACCCTTGAGATTTGGGGTCCTGAAGTAGAAAATTGGAATGGTGTGTGCATGAATGCACAGAGAGATTGAGGGAGACCAAGAGATAGAAAGGTACAAGAGAGGGGGAACCAGCCCATGTTCATCACAGAGGCTCCCCCCTTTTCACATTACTAGAAAAAGCTGGACTTGGGTACAAGGGGCCACAGATGCCGTTCTCTTGTGATGCTCTAAGTCAGTGTTTCTCAAGCTTGGCAACTGGAAGGTGTGTGGGCTCCAATTCCCAGAATTCCCCAGCCAGCATGGAGATCTGGAGAAACACTGCTCAAAAGGCTGCTTGGAATTTGGAAGAGAATTAAGTTGCCATGAATATATCCCAAGCCTTTGTCTTCAATCCTGTTTGCCAAGTTTTAAAAGGTCCCGGTCTCCCAACCAAAAGATGACAGCTACCAGATCCGAGTTCCCAAAAGCCGGACCACCATAAGATGGCAGGACACCGCTAAGAGTTTTCAGTATTTCTTGGCAGCCATCTCACAACCATCCACATTTCTGCAGGTCAGATCTGGTAGCTCTGAGAAAAGACGGCTGGGTGGTAATTTTCCTCCACACGAGGATTTCTGCTGCCAAGTTAATTGATACCTGAAGTTTATTTAAATACCAGGGGTATGAAACTCTCACCTTGAGAGGAACAGGATAATCATGAACACAATAAATACTTTGGAAATGCATGTTTAGACACTGGGCTCTGTTGAACATAAAGCTGTCTTACATTTGTAAATTGGGTTTTTAATGGGGCTGTCCTGCATGTTGGCTTGCCAATTCCAGATTCTAAGAGGGAGTGTCATGTTTTTCTCCATTCAGAAACCCCTACCAATGCCATGTCTACTCTGGATGGTCAATCTGGTGCCATCCAGATGTTAGAAGGTAACTGGCTAGGGAATTCTGGGAGTTGAAGTCCACACATCTTAAAGTACTGGCTGGGGAATTCTGGGAGTTGAAGTCCACACATCTTAAAGTACTGGCTGGGGAATTCTGGGAGTTGAAGTCCACGCAACTTAAAGTACTGGCTGGGGAATTCTGGGAGTTGAAGTCCACACATCTTAAAGTACTGGCTGGGGAATTCTGGGAGTTGAAGTCCACACATCTTAAAGTTAGTGAGGCTGAGAACCACTGCACAAGACCCATTCTACCAAATATAATCCTGAGATTAAAGATTTGCAACAGAACAAAAAATGGGAGATGCCCTTGCCAGTCAGATCTCTCCCCATCCCCACCCCTGTCCATATATACAGTACATTTCTTTACATTTCATTAAGAAAGTGCATGCAACAAACCTTTTTATTCTCACAACAAGGTTTTGAGGTAAGTTAAACGGAGAATTAGCAATTGACCCAAAGTCAATCTAGTATGGCTTAGTGGGATTTGAACCCAGGTTGCTACAGCCCTAATGCAACACCGTAACGTGGGGGGTCTCAAAATGTTGCAGTACTGTGACCCCTTAAAATGATGAATGAATTTGCGCAACCAACCACAGGAATAATAAATAACTAATAACCAAGTAACTAAATGATCAAGGCAATTGCACTGCCTGGCAGGAGGTTTCGGCAGATGGCTCGACCCATCTGGCATTGAGCCACCTCTCAAAACTGGCAAGCCACGACACTGGTGTGTGCAAAGTGGGACCCCGAGTCATTCTGGGTTTTGCTGCAGATTGGCTCGGGCAAAGTAAGACGGAGATCTGTCTATCATCGATCATCTATCAAATTTATATGGCCCACCATCTCACAAAAAGTGACTCTGGGTGGCGTACAACAATTAATTAAAACAATAAATATATAAAAACACTCATTATTTTAAAAATATTTTTTAAAAAACACAAGGCACAAGAGAGGATGAATGTTAACCACAGTAACGGAGCCACCTCAAGATCTCGCCGGTCTCCGGGGATCCCCGGGCCGGACGACATAGCCAGGTTGAGTTTTAGCGGTGCTTGGGATTTGTGTGTGCAAACCTTCGCAGCAAGATCAAAATTCTGGGCTGTTGCTTGCTGCTAGGACGGGATGAGCGCGCTGGGGCCTTGCTCAAGTCAGCTGGGAACAAGCTTCGACCTTGCCCCAGCTTTGTGTGCATGTGTGCAAACGAGAGCACTGTCAAAACTCACTCTGAGCTTCGCAAAATAATGTTGACACCACCACCCCCTTCTAGGCAGCACACACACACACACACACACACACACACACACACACGGACTTTGCAACCAACACTTTGAACCCCCCTGCTGTAACATCACACTTCTGCTCACGGCACCATTTGTCTTCACATCCTTACAAATGATTCTTTGCAGTCCAACGTAGCCAAGAAGGCTTTTGCTGGAAGGGGTGGGAGATGGGCGGGATATAAATGTAATAAATAAATAAATAAATAAAATAAACCTCTTCCTCGTCTTGCTGCTCTCCTCTTCCTGTCTCCTTGGCAAAATGCAGATTTGGGAACCAGCTTTTGCCAAGGTACCCTGTCACCCTAGCCTGAAGCATAATCTCAGCTGTTGGGAGAGGTGGGGAGACAGAGAGAGAGAAAGAGAGAGAAAGCTCTCTGCCGCCAGCCCTGCAATTTTCACAGTGAATATTCTGCCATCACAGCCTCTGGAAACTGATGCCTCCCACATCTCCTGTCAAGACAGAGGAGTTAAACTGCTTTCAAGAGCCGCTGAGCCTTCTGAATCACTATTTTTCTTCTCAGCAACTTCACTCCTTTTTCTCTGCTCCTCCACAAGAGCTGAAAATATATTCAATGGCAGCTACTAAGCATGCGGTCCTGATCATAAGCAAGTTCCAAAACTTCAGGGTGGATGGCAGGCTGGTGAAAGTTTGGGATCTCTTGGAAAAGTGCCAGTGCTTGGAAACCATTCCCATTCTGTATTTGACACCCAAGAACACTATTTTCCAGGAATGGCTGCAGGACCATTAGAGAATACACTCAGGTTGCTTCACACATGATATGACAAGAAGATCCTATAGGTAGTCCTCACTTAATGACCATTCATTTAGTGATGGTTCAGACTTACGACGGCGCTGAAAAAACCGACTTACAACCAGTGCTCACTCTTACGACCGTCGAAGCATCCCTGCGGTCACATGATCACAATTTGGGTGCTTGGCAACCGTTCACATTTATGACCGTCGCAGCATACTGTGGTCATGTGATCGCCATTTTCTACCTTCCTGGCTGGCTTCTGGCAAGCAAAATCAATGGGGAACCATGTGATTTGCTTAACGACCATGTGGTTCGCTTAACGACTGCAGTGATTTGCTTAATTACCGCCGCAAAAAAGGTTGCAAAATCGGGTTGGATTGGCTTAATGACCGCTTCACTTAGCAACCAAAATTCCGGTCTGAATTGTGGTCATTAAGTGAGGACTACCTGTACAGATCTGGTCTCCAACCTTCTTCATGGAGCAAATAATGAGGGTCTGCTGCCCCCAGATATAAATACCTGTCCAGATCCTCCTGTAGCACGTGGATGGGTCAGCATGCTACCGTTTTACTTTATGTTGATTGTAACTTTCATCTGCAGAGTAGCCCACACAGATGCTGTTGGCTGGTTTCAAAAAGCTAAGCAGGATTGGAGCTGGTTAGTTTAGGGATATGAGACGGTCATCAAATCCACGGTCTGTAGGCTAGACTGGGAAATTGGAAAGCCATCAGAAGGCAGCCTGGCCAAATCCCTTGCGTAAGATTTCCAGAGCAAAGTGCGTGACGTCCCATGTGGTCCCCAGGAGCCTGGATCGACTCAAGGGGGATCTGACATCGTCAGCATCACCGTCAAACAGCCGCACCAGCTATGCCTTCCTTCCCGACAGCTATACTAGAGCAGCAAAGCAAAAATGTAAAGGAAGAAAAAGGAGAGGGAAATATATTTTTTTCTCCCCAGCTAGGGGTTTCCTAGTTTTTCTAATTATAGAAAGAGAAAGAGGCAGAGATTGAGAGGGGGAGAGGGGGAGAGGATGTCAGAGGAAGCCTGGCCCCTTCTCTTTGCAGCTCACCTCAGCCCGGGAGCAAACGAGGTACCTACACACAGAAATCAAAAGGATGCAGTCTTTCACCCACCTCCATCGAACGAGGCCCTTGCTAAAAGTGGAACAGGTATCCATGGAGACCACTTGCTCAAAGCCAGGCTCGCGGCATCTCTCTTTCGAGCACCAGTTACCGACGACGTTCCGAAGGGGCCAATGAAGGAGAGCTCCTAGCCCAGTCTCAGGTCCGATATTTACTCATCTAAAAGACTGCCGTGGCCACCCATCTGAAGAAACACAACGCTGGGCGTCTGGCAACAGTGGCCGAAAACCAAACCTCGTAAAAACTACGAAAGCCAAAAGCAATACGAGCAAAACCAAAAACCTGGCGTCACAACCAATCTCCTCTGATGCAACCAAATCCACAACCGGCAAGCTTCGACCTCACCCTTTCTCAGCCCTGGGGGAATGTTCGAATAGGAGCAAGACGACCATGGGAATCCGGCTGCAAATGGGGGCAGGCAGGGGTGTTCGCAGGGTATGGCCAAACAGGTTAAGGTGGCCGCTGCGTTGGGGCAGTTGAAGCTCCACCTGCTGTTGTTCTTTTTATGTGCATTGCGTATGCTTTGATTGCACCATCACTATTGCCAACTTGACTTTTTTGACCACATCCAGCGGACATCCCCGAGGTAGGGGTCTGAAAACTTCAGCCTTGCTTGCTTGCTTATTTATTTATTATTTTGTTCATACAGGTAGTCCTCGACTTATGACAAACAATTGGGACCGGAACTTCCATTGCTAAGCGAGGCAGTTATTGTGAGTCACACCCAATTTTATGACCTTTCTTGCTGCAGTCGTTAAGTGAATCACCACAGTTGTTAAGTGAATCATGTGGTTGTTAAGTGAATCCAGCTTCCCCCATTGACTTTGCTTGTCGGAAGCCAGATGGGAAGCTCGCAAATAGAGATCACGTGACCCTGGGATGCTTCAACCATCGTAAATACATGCCGGTTGCCAAGTGCCTGAATTTTGATCATGTGACCGCAGGAATGCTGCAACGGTCGTAAGTGTGAGGACTTCAGTTTTTCAGCAGTCATAAATCCGAACCATCACTAAACGAATGGTCATTAAGTGAGGACTAATTGTATTCTGGTACTAGCTTCAACAGCAATGACCATATAGAGGAAGAAAGGTTTACTGTGACACAAGGAGGGCATCATCCATCAGTTTTAACCAGCTTTTCCCAAGTGGGGTGGCACTAAATCCCCAACAATTCTCAACTCATTCCAGATTGAAGGGGATTGATTTGGCCATAGCTAGATTTTCACCCGATTCCCCAAACGAAGGCCCTCTCCTCCTGCTGTTCCACTGGTCCTGGATCTCCGGCATGCCCTTTTAAACATTTCCTCTTTTGCCGATGCAACTCTTTATACTAACTTTCTGGAATCTCTCTGGACAGCTTTGAGAGGAAACGAATGAGGGGAAAGTGACCTGGATTTCAAAGTAATTTCTAGTCTGCATTCTGGGCAAAGGGCTCAACTCTCAGTTGCCCTCTGTGGCATTTCCTCCCCAAAAAGGAGGAGGAGCGATGAAGCCCTCAACACCCGAGCTGAGAATTGCAGCTCATTTAAAAAACAAACTGCTGCAATAAAAGGGAGCAAGAACAAACACACCTCATGTAATTGCAGCAGACAAGGGACCAATGCAAGATAAAGAAATACAGGTAGTCCTCACTTAACAACCACAATCGGGACCAGAATTTTGGTTGCCAAGTAAAGTGGTCATTAAGCATCTGACCCGATTTTATGACCTTTTGTGCATTGGTCATTAAGCGAATCACAGTGGGCGTTAAGTGAACCACATGATCATTAAGCAAATCACATGGTTGATTTTGCTTGCCGGAAGCCAGCTGGGAAGGTTGAAAATGGCGATCACGTGACCATGAGATGCTGCGACGGTCATAAATGCGAACTGGTTGCCAAGTGCTGAAATCGTGATCATGTGACCGCAGGGACGCTGTGACGGTCATAAGTGTGAGGACCGGTTGTAAGTTGGTTTTTCCGGCACGGTCGTAAGTCCGAACCGTCACTAAATGAATAGTTGTTAAATGAAGACTATCTGTACTATTTTGGTGGTCAAACTCAGCATACCTTGCAGTGATCCTTCAGCCCTAGAGCAACCAACCAGAAGCCAAGGGGACTTCCCATCAAGGAAGTCAAACAAAATTAAAATGCAACCCTCTGTTCTGTTCAACTTAATAGAATTAATTCTTCTCCATCCTCTCGATCCTCCACATGCTCTTTCTTCCATTATAATCTGGTCATTTGGCTTTCCTCTGCAGTTACTGTAAACATATCGGCCTGGCAGGAGTTCAAAACGTATCTCCAAATTGGTATTGAAAGTGAGCAGGTAGCAGAATTGTTTTAATTTAATACCCGTGTTATCTGGGGAAGGAAAAGGTGGGGGGGGGGAAGAGCCTTCGTTTAAGGCTCTACGAGACCAATCTTTGCTGTGATGGCTTTATTTTTCCCATTGCCATGCAGGGAGGGCCCTGGTGATCTTATTTCAATTGGCAGGTCAATAAATCAACACGCTTTTTCCCCCTTATAGGTCATTATGCAGCTGATTTTCAGCTAGGGTTAGCTCCTTGGCTGGGGGCCGGGGGAGTGCAGTGTTTAGCTTGGCATGGAACAAGGTACTACCCAGGAGTGAGGAGGCTGACAAGGTTCAGTGAACCCCTGGCCACCGGTCCAAGAGCATGGCACTCGGGGTGGCCAAGGGTGCAGCAGAGAGCATCTTGGCTTAAGTAATCAAGACTGTAAAACAGCAGCAGACACAATCTGCCATAGGGCACACAAGGCAGAGGAAACAGAGGCTATCCTGTTTGTCGTACAAACAAGATTTCTACATCGTATCTATTTCTGTCTGGAACTGGGTTTAAGTCAGAAAGATGGGGACTTCAAGGCAAGAGAGGGCTACCACAAAGAAGCAGGCAGGGGAGTAAAGTAAAAACACTCCCTTCTTTGCTCCAAACCACCTTACACAAAGCAACATCGCGGAGCTGCCACCACACCCTGAAATTGCACGAATCCATAATGGGCGGCCTTCGTTTCCACAAGGACCTTTTCCCACAGGGAAACCAACCCTTCCATATCCAAGCCAGCATCATCTGACTCCAGAATTCCCACCTCTCCTCCTTTAAAACATATAGACCGGTTTTCTTACACTGAGTTGCTTTGACAATTTTACAGAGAAGGAATAATGTCCTGATCGTCCAAAGTGTCACATGGAGGGGCCATTGTTCTTCCATGTTCCCACACTCTGGCACGATGACTAAGGAACAATGCAGCATCTTGCATTATCCTGTCACGTCTATAGGACCCAGAGTGATGGACTGCTGTGGGGCTCTAGTGGAGAGAGAGCATCCTGTAAGACTCTTCCAAGTCCTCGTGAGCTTCATCTAGGTGAGCTACGTCATGCCAGAGGGGATGACTTTCTCCCCAGTGAACTGAAGCAGCAAAGTGATTTGCTTCCAAAGGTCCATTCAGAGCTCAAGCAGAAGTTGCAAGAGCTGGAAGAGGCTTTGGCATACAGGTGGCCGATGCACAGGAGACTATTTTGATTATCAGCCTGGCTGGAAGCCCCTGTGTTGGCTTGGCTTGGTGATTTAGAAGGAGGAACAGAGGGCACTTTGCTTCAAGGGGGTGATTCACTCACATCCAATCACGCTATCAAAACCTTGCACTCCTCCATAATGTCCTTTGCAATTTGGAGGCCACTGAGACCCCTTAGAACAGTGGCATTGCATAGGAACAACTTCCAGCTGCTATTGCTACAAAGCCTTAGATCAGAGCTTTCCAAACTGTGTGTCGGGACACATTAGTGTGTCGGCTGCAGTGTCTGGGTGTGTCACGGCTGCTGCTGCCTCTGAGCCCTGCCAGGATTCCGCGCAGGTCCTAGTGCCTGCCTTGTGCCTTGCTGCCTCCAAACCTGCTGTGAGTCTGCGTAGGTCCTAGTGCCTGCCTTGTGCCTTGCTGCCTCCAAACCTGCTGTGATTCTGCACAGGTCCTAGTGCCTGCCTTGTGCCTTGCTGCCTCCAAACCTGCCCTGCCAGGATTCCGCGCAGGTCCTAGTGCCTGCCTTGTGCCTGGCTGCCTCCAAACCTGCTGGGATTCCACGCAGGTCCTAGTGCCTGCCTTGTGCCTGGCTGCCTCCAAACCTGCCCTGCCAGGATTCCACGCAGGTCCTAGTGCCTGCCTTGTGCCTGGCTGCCTCCAAACCTGCCCTGCCAGGATTCCGCACAGGTCCTAGTGCCTGCCTTGTGCCCTGCTGTAAGAGTGTGTCGCAAAACGATGCATGTCAAAAAAGTGTGTCACCAACATGAAAAGTTTGGAAAGCTCTACCTTAGATTGTCCCTGAAACTATGAGCCAAATCTCCCCATCTCGGTCCAATCTTATCTTGGATCCAAATCCAAATTCACAAATCTAAGTAGAGAAAGCAGTGAGATATCTCTACACTATCTGACCCACCAGGACTGATTCCAGCTTGAGCGCATGTTTGGCAGTCAGTCTTCAGAGAGGACCCTCTTAGAAGACTTTCCCAGCTGTTGTTTTCTGTTGCCCAGCACTGAAATTGTCCTGATGTTGTGTCAGAACTGGCCTGGTAAGAGGACACTCCCTTTTGGCAAAGCAGAAGAAAGAGACCCCCCTCCATTTCAGAGGAGTTTAAAATTTGCATCTAATGACTTTTCCTTCATTTCTGATGGGTCTCATTTGCACAGTATGCTTCAGTAGGTCACTTAAGGTCTAGGGGCTTCAAACACACAAGATGGTCAGATAGTTTAGTTTCAACCCTAGGGATAGCTTCTCAGGAGTAAATGCAGGGAGTAAAACCAAAGAAGGGATCAATATTAAAGAAGCAAGTAAGAGCAGAGGCCAACTTTTCATGTAGAGCTGGGAAGTGAACGTTACAACTTTTCATGCGCAAGATCAGGGGTGTCCGTAGGGTGTGGTCCCAAAAGTCAAGATGGCGGAGCTTCCATTGCACCATCATGGCTGCCATCTTGACTCTTTTGGCCATACCCTACAGACAGTCCTTGGTAAGTTCCTTCTTAAGAATATTTGCAGTAAGACAGCCTTGGGCAAAGAGGATCAGCGGGTGGAGCATCCCAACTTGGTGAGAAAGGAAGGGATTCTCTATAAAATTCTTGGAGAGGGACCCAATAGAGCAAACGGTGGTTCCCCAGTGTTTCAGAGATTTCTGGCAGCTTGCTCATGAAAATCCATTTTCAGGTCACATGGGGCAAGAAAAAATTCTAATGAGGTTTAGAAGCAGATTCTTGTGGCCAGGCATGACAATGATGTGGAAAATTATTGTCAGCCTTGCCCAGAATGACAGTATGTAAAACCTACGGGGAAACCAGAGAAGAAGCAATTCTTTGGATCCCCATTGTACTTTCTAGAATAGAGTGACATTTGGTTACTTATTCTTTTTATCCAGAAAACTGGTTCCCTCTCTAACCAGGCCAAGCACAAGATGCAAATGTACTTGCTGACTCTTCAAATTTTATCTCCAGGACATAATCTGTTATTACAGAGCTTTCCAAACTTTTCATGTTGGTGACACACTTTTTAGACATGCATCATTTCATGACACACTCTTACAGCAGGGCAGAAGGCAGGCACTAGGACCTGCGCGGAATCACAGCTGATTTGGAGGCAGCAAGGCACAAGGCAGGCACTAGGACCTGCGCAGAATCCTGGCAGGGCAGGTTTGGAGGCAGCAAGGCACAAGGCAGGCACTAGGACCTGCGCGGAATCCTGGCAGGGCTCGGAGGCAGCAGCAGCCGTGACACACCCAGACACTGCAGCCTACACACTAAGGCAGGGCTTTCCAAAGTTTTCCCGCGGTGACACACCAACCGCCGTTGGTGTGTTGCTGCAGGAAAACCCGGAAGTGCTGCCATTGCGGCAGCGCACAAAAACCCGGAAGCGCTGCTGCCGCTTTCAGTTTTTGGGCGCCGCTGTTAGTGTGTCGCCGCGGGAAAACCCGGAAGCGCTGATGATCAGCGCTTCCGGGTTGTGTGGCGACACACCAGACTGTGTGTGGCGACACACTTTTGTGTCGTGACACACAGTTTGGAAAGCTCTGCACTAAGGTGTCACGACACACAGTTCGGAAAGCTCTGTGTTATTACGTCCTTCAGAGAAGGCTGCCAGACCACAGAAGGCCCCTTTGACCCAACTCTCTGGCAATCTGACCCTCAAAACAGCCACTTCACCATCTTGACCCCCCCCCCTTGACCCCCCCAACCCATCACCATTGCAAAATGTCCCAATTGGCTAATAATCTGCCGGTCTTTCTTCCTTGTATTTGGCGAGACAGATACTAGCTAAGGAGAAGCCAACATTTTGCAGTTGTGCAAAAATAGAACAGAGCCATAAATACAGAAGTGTGTGATGGTGGGAGGATGGAATTTATCCTGCACAAAATAAACATGCATGATCAAAACCAGATATCTGGCTTGGTGCAATTCAAGGCTAGGTTACAGGGGTGTAAATCACACTATGCAGAAATCTACACCACCTATATTAATGGGGTGTTATTCTAGTCTGGTTATTTGTTTACATTTTTTTTAATTCATAAAAATCTTGTCAACACTTATAACTGCTGCATCTCCTGGCATATGGAGCCTCTATTGATACAATTTTTAAAAGGAATGGCCCAAGAACCATATTATTAAAATGATGATTCTGCTGCCTCTGTTCGTCAACCCACAAACCCCTACCTGGTATATACGGTATCTGTATTTCATAAAGATATCCTTGATCTACATTTCTTTTTCAAAGGAAAACAGCATCACAGTTTATATACAATTTTCAGCAATTTGCCTCCTTTTTAAACTGTGTTATGCAGGATTTTTTGAACAAAAAAGGAGAATGTGAACCAGACTTAACTTGATGCTAGCAGTCACATTGCTGTGAAATGCAGTGGAAGTGGAACCCACACATTCATTCCCATTTATATTATTTTATATCACTGGATCAGATGGCTCTCAGACTAGCACAGGGTTTCTCAACCAGGGTTCCGTGGCACCCTTGGGTTCCACAAGAGGTCACTAGGGATTCCCTGGGAGATCACGATTTATTAAAAAATTATTTCTAATTTGGGCAACTTCCCATTAAAGAAGGGTGTTTCATTCTTTATTTTTAGTTTTCTGTTAGTGCATATAGACAGGCCTACACATGAAACAAATATAATGATTTTGTAACTTCTGGCCTCTATTTGAGCCTGAATGTGCAGGGGTTCCTTGAGGCCTGGAAAATATTTCAAGGGTTCCTCCAGGGTCAAAAAGTTGAGAAAGGCTGGACTAGATGGAGTTTTTTTTTGGGGGGGGGGACAAACTTTATATTGCAACACCCCACCAATCTCCAACCACATTTCATAATGTCCTTCTTTTTATTAAGCTATCTGGCCAATTGGATTTTATAATTTATTTATTGTATTAATTTGGTTGTGATTTTATATTCTTATATTCTATTTTAATCAGTTTTATTGTAAACAGCCCAGAGTTCCCCATTGGGGGAGATGGGCGGTCATATAAGTTAAATAAATAAATAAATAAATAAATAAATACATACATACATACATACATACATACATACATACATACATACAATAAACCACATACTCCTGTTTTTCTATTCCCCTTCCTTGGGCCAAAGCAGTGTTTTTCAAACTTGGCAACTTTAAGATGTGCGGACTTGTGGGGATGTGGGGAATTCTGGGAGTTGAAGTCCACACACCTTAAAGTTGCCAAGTTTGCAAAACGCGGGGCTTAAGTGTCTTTGGCAATCATCTGCCTAATGACCGAACAATTACCGCACCAGAACCCCAGTTCAGGTTGTACCTGCGGCAGCCTGCTTGGGATTCAGTTCACTTGTCTGTTTCCATCTCCACGCCAGCAACAGCCTTCAGCTCTCTCAAGCAAAACAGCTGCACATTCTGCACGTGTCCAGCTACCATATCTGGAATGCTGCACAGGTAATGTTTGTTTTTATACATCTGGCGTTATGTTTAAACTGGGCCCTAGAAGCAGCCGTGGGCATAAAGACATCACCTGACGGCATGATCTTGTCTAAATTGACTTGGGTGTGACCTCGGATTATTGGGTTTAATGGAGCCAATTAAATGGACTTGTAGGTTAGACTAGGAAGTAAGTATCCATCCATCCATCCATCTCCTGGAAGAAGGGGAATGCCATGCCACTTCTGTACTGCATCCAGAAAACCATATAAGTGTGTCCATGAAATCAACACCCATTGAGCCTCACTGAGAGAAAACTGACTTCCTTTATTTCTTCTACTTTGGATGTTTCATCCACTTGCAGTCCACATCCTGATGTGCCACAAGACCCTGTTTTGTTTCCTCAGTTAGAAGCATATCATCTGGGTTACCTTTGCATGGAAAGCTGTTAATGTTCCCATATGTTCACCCATATTGATCCAAGCAGTTAAAATTAGTATATCCTACTCTTACTAACGCACAAAGAAGAAAAGTAGTATGGAAGAGCTGTTTAAATGCACAGGAGGGAAGACAGACTTTGAAAATAAGAGACCACAATTCTGTATCTGGTTAGTCTTTGGACCTGGGGCCACCAAGGAATCGCTAGACTGGAAAGTTGAAAAACCATCTTAGAAGATGTCAGTGGCAAACCACTTCCATACTGCCAAGGAAACTATGTGGATGGGTCCATGAAGTCACCAAAAAATCAAGCTTGACTCCAGGAAATCTTTCACTCTTAAGTAAGGAAGGATTGCAGCTGGGTTAGATGGCTGGTATCACATCTAAAGATGGTTCTTCTATGTGCCACCCTATCATATCCAACTGTTCCTCACTACACTCCCATGAAGTTGATTAGACTTCATAGACTTTAGTAAGGGCCCACCTTAAGAACATCCAGCAAATTTCACAGATATGGAGAACATGGCTGTCCCAAATCCTAATCCCACAATTTAATGACAATACAACAGCTTTGCTTGTTTCACAAAAGGAAGAAGCGATACAGAATAGAATACAGTGGAATGGCTTGTCTTTTTGGTCATTTGCTATCTGTTTTTCCAAGTTTAGAATTGGGCTGGTGTTGCATTTGTTTTCCAGATTTATTTTGGCCCCTGAGATTCCTCAAGTGTGGAAATGTGGCAAGATCTGTGAGTACACACCACAGTGTACTGTGTATACACAGTGGTTATACACCAGAATGTATGTTATTTTTGCTCCATTATAAGTTGGTGATAAATCACATTGACTGCATTGGAACTCTCTTCAGAGGATAAGAAATGTTGGGGATTGCAAGCTAGATGTGACCCAAAGTTTTGCGTATCTACAGATTTATTATTTGAATTTATCCCCGCCCATCTCTACCATGGTAGACTCTGGGCGGTTTACAATCAGATCCTAGAGCTCCAATCATTTCTCCTGAACCATCAACTCAATCTCTGAGCCTGGGATATGTTCATCTTCAACCTAGTTGCCAACAGAGAACAACTGGGCTAGTTCCATGTTCTTCATCTACTTAAAAAGGTAAAGGTTCCCCCCGCACATTTGTGCAGTCGTGTCCGACTCTAGGGGCCGGTGCTCATCTCCATTTGTTAGCCAAAGAGCCAGCGTTGTCCGAAGAGACTTCCATGGTCATGTGGCCAGCATGACGCACACGGAACGCTGTTACCATCCCACCGAAGTGGTACCTATTCACCTACTTGCATTTGCATGCTTTTGAATTGCTAGGTTGGCAAGAGCTGGGGCGAGTGCGGGACCTCACTCCGTCACGCGGGGCTAGGGATTTGAACCGCTGAAGTTGCAATCTTCCGATCGACAAGCCTGGCGTCTTACCCGCTGAGCCACCACGCCCCCTTCATCTACTTAGTTGCCATCAAATAACAATGGGGCTGGTTCCATCTTCCTCTTCTAGTTGGTTGCTATCAGATGAAAACAGAGCTACACCTCCTCATTTGCCACCATCATTGCTGCCAACTCCCATGTCCTCTGGGTCTCGACCCACACCACCAACCAGAAGGCGAGTGTGAACACATGGAGGATGCACTCCGAACAGTCACTCATGCCCTTGTCATCTCCCGCATAGACTACTGTAATGCGCTCTACATGGGGCTACCCCTGAAAAGTATCCGGAAGCTTCAGCTGGTGCAGAATGCGGCGGCGCAAGCAGTTACGGGTGCCATAAGATCGGCACATGTAACACCTCTGCTACGCGAGCTGCATTGGCTACCAGTCTGCTTCCGGGTCCAATTCAAGGTGTTGGTGATTACCTTTAAAGCCCTATATGGCATAGGACCAGGGTACCTGAGGGACCGTCTCGCCCCGATAACGTCAGCCCGCCCCACCCGTGCATGCAGAGAGGGCATGCTTCGGACCCCCTCAACAAGAGAATTCCATCTAGCGGGGTCCAGGAGGCGTGCTTTCTCTGCGACAGCCCCCGCCTTATGGAACATCTTGCCCCCGGAGGTGAGACTGGCCCCTTCACTCCTGGCCTTTTGGAAGGCTCTTAAGACCTGGCTCTGCCGCCTGGCCTGGGACAACGGAGGTGGTAGTGCCTCCTGGGGTTGGCTGGCCCCGTAGCAATAAGACCTATGCTGCGGTCCCCAATTACATCTTGGATTCTATTTTATTTTATTTTATAACTGGATTTTTATACATTTTCTACTCTGTTTGATTTTAAGTATTGTAAATTTTTAAGTCTTTAATTATTGTAACCCGCCCAGAGTCCCTTGTATGGGAGATGGGCGGGGAATAAATTAAATAAATAAATAAAAAATAAAATCTCAGTGCTCCTTCCACAGTTGGAGAAGGCAAGTGCATTTGTGCACACCGCAAGACAGCAAAGCAGAGCTGAGAAGTTGCAGAGTGGATCATGAGTGTAATCAATGGATCTGAAACAAACTGAATATTGGAATCCACTGGTCCTTTCACCTTCTGATCCCATCCCATCCCTTCCTTTCACTCCCCACTCCACCAATTCCCTCCATCCAAAAAGGATTTCTGGTTATACCGATACAGGCAGGAAAGTTTTTCTTCCCACAGATTTTTTCTGGATTCATCACCGCTGGGCTGTTTGACAGGTGGACAGTAATGCAGCTGGACAGCTTGAAACAGCTCCTCTTTGTTCTCCCTTAAAATGTGTCAAAGTATCTCACCATTCTTCCTTCACAACCCCAACCTCCAGCATGTCTTCCCTGCCTTCCTTTGCCAGAGTTGCTCAGGTGGTCTTCACTAGCAGCGACTGGGAAAGGGGCGGTCCCAACAGTGAGGACTTGTAGCCCATGTCCCATCTCTTCTCAACTTTGAAAACACTCAAGGCATTACGTTACAGCAAGACTACAACACGAAAGCTTTTCAATCTATAAATCGCCAAGCCAGTCTGTTTGGAACTGTTCCTACGGACCATTAAACTCAACATTAGGGTGTAACCTTGAGCCTATCTGCTTCCCCCCAAGCACTCCATTTAAGGCTCCCAAAATGATTCAGACTCGCTGCAGCCAACATTTTCCACCCTTTTTGGATGAGTTGTGAGAGTTTAATGGCAGTGTGGATTTCTTAAGCCCCTTAGGGCTTCAGACACTCATGAAAAAACCTGACGTCCTCCCCAGATTGATCTGATTTCTTGTTTTGGAGGGTTCAAGGGACAAAACAAGTACCCTTATTTCCTCATGCAAACTCAGGTTTCCTTAAAAAGGGGGGGGGGGCAACTCACTTCCAGTGATATGATGACATCACTGACCATGTCCCGTGCAATCCCCAGACAGGATGCAAAGATGAAATAGGGCCCTGTAACCCCCACAAAACAATTCTGTAGCCCCTAAGAGAGACTGTCCTAAAGGATCTTCCCCGGGAAGAATCTGCGCTTCAGAATAAGTTTGGGAAATGTCTGGTGAAGATATCAGAGGTCACATCAAACAGAAGGAACTGGTCAAAGGTACAGATCTGTAGGAGGGGAGAGAGTCAAACCGCTGAAAATTACCGGTGCCCTGCAAATAAAATATAAAAATATGCAAATAAAAATGTGCATGTAAAAAGATGCAAATAAAGCATTAGGGTCTGCCGAGGCCCCAAGAGCCAAGCTAATTACACCCGAACAGATTCTTGCAATTTTCCACTTCCCCGCCACCTCATTTCAGAATGGTGAGCCTCGGTGATTAAATCCTGCTCATCTAGTATCTCCATCATCTAGTATCTTCATCCTCACCTTGCAGAGGAGAGAATTACCGTGTCAGACACATTTTAAAAACAGCCAGCAAGAAACAGAAATTAAGGGGGTGGGGGTGGAGATTCAGCCTCTGAAGAAAATGCTCAGTCAGCACCCTGTGCGGAGTTAAAAATAAATGGACTCTAAAGTTGGAGCAGAGTGCCCGCCCATCCTTAATGCTCTGCTTCTGTAAAACTTGGAAATAAAGGGGCCAAAGGATCTTGCTATTTGTTCCCTGGAGAAAGGAGCATCTGCAGTTTCCTTCCACGGAGGTTGGCTTCCTCCGCTCCTCCCCCCCCCGCCCCCCAGGGAGGAGGGCTAAAGGCATTGCCTCCAGGGGATCCTTCCCCCTTCAGCCGTCAGAAATAGGCCGAGAGGCTTACAGATATTAAGGTATCCTTGGTGAATGTTAAATAACTTTTCTCTGCAGTAGGCTTGCATTTTTATTGCCATTAGCACAGAGGACTTTTTAGAAAGCCAGCATTTTGCAGATAACTTTTAATGTTTCCAAGGTGCATGTAAAATGCACACACGGGCGCACAGAATCTTGGTTGTCGTACAGCATGACAACATGCAAATTCCTGCCTCCTCGTGTAACCTTTAGGATTGGGGGGGGGGGGATGTGGAAGGAAGTGATTCCAGCTGAGGTTAATAACAACATTCCCACAAGGCAGGCAAACAGAGATCAAATCCAGTCTGGAGATGAGATGTCCCATGGGGCCACCTTGCCCCAGATCACTTTAATGACACTGCCCTGCAAAAAAAAAAAAAAAATCCTCCTGCCTTCCCACCCCCCACCCACTCACCCCCCGCCTTCCTACTGGCCCATCTTCAGAAGAGGAAAGAGAATTTGCTTTCAGAATTTCTTTCAAAGAAGAAAAGAACTTCAGCAAAGCTCTCACTTAGCATCCCTGCACTTATTCGGTGGTAAGGTGGCTGCCGTGTGCATGTGTGAATTCAGTATACAATCCTCTTTCTGGCCATCTGACCTTGGAATATAATAAATTCTCTCTGTTAAAAAGTCAAGATGGTGGCCACAACCATGCGATTGTTTTTTTATATGACACATGTGCAACAAACATAGGCACCAGGCAGAGCTTCCATCACAGCATCGTGGACAAGACCTTGACTTTTTTTACCACACCCTGCAGATAATCTTGATGTCCAGCAGCCTGCCACTTTCTCGCCTTCTCAACTTTATTTAATCTGTACAGAAACCACCAGGAAGAGAGCTTTTTCAACTTGGGATGTGTGAGCAGCCACGGAGGATGAAGAATAATGAAAAATGTGCCCCAGAAAACAACAAGAGCAGCAGGATGGGATGATGCATGCATGGCATGGCATGGCAAGATTTGAAATAAATTCTCAAGTTCCCATAGAATAAGGTAGAAAAACAGAGGCCTCCTTTTCAGAGGAAGAAAACTTTGAAGAAATTACCAAGACAGATGTTGGTAATTGGCAACAACTGGCTTAATCTCTCCAACAAATGTGGAGACTGAAATGTAAACCTCCCATGGAAAAGAATATTAACTTCTAAAAAATACTTATACACTGCCGGATATATACACTATCTTTATGGCACCCCATTAAAACAGTGCAATGAAGTTCTCAACAGCCTAAAACGTGCACGGGGTATATTTAGGAATGCTTCTCGGAGAGAAAGTGCCACTTGAAATACCGGTACTTTCATGCACGCACACTTTTGTGAAGATTCTTCTGATGAAAATGGAGGTTCTTCTTTCAACTCTGCTAGTAATGTGGAAAAACAAACGCCTCTTTTGCAGGGGAGGAAAACTTTTGAGAAATGGAAGGGCAGATTTTGGCGGAGTTTTAGTTTCATCAAGTAAATCCAAGAAGAGCAGGCGTCTCACCCACCTCTGTTTGAACTCCTAATTATCCATTTCTCTCTCCTGTTCCATTTATAGGATTTGTTTCTTTTTGTTCTTATGCATCTTTTTTTAGAATGGGTCAAATGTGGGATGTTTAAACAATCCAAGCTTTGTGAATGATACACATTAAGCAGATCTTGAACTTACGGGACACTCAGAACTTGATTATCCTTCCCAAATCTTGCATTGCCATTCTTGGCCGAAATAGATCTCTGGCTATCACTCACTATCTTAAACGTTTTTCTCTCAGGACCCTTTCCCACTTTTAAATATTATGGAGGACCCAAAAAGAGCTTTTGTTTCTATGAGTTCTATTTATTGATATTTACTGTGTTAAAAATTAATACTAGGTTAATACTATACAATGGCTAAATTGAAATAATCTGCAATAGTCAACAGCCCGCCAAATCACAAAATATCAACCCCCCATTTTAACCTAGCCTGAACCCAGCCAGTCCATGCTCTATATGGCACCGCCAAGGTCTCTAACAACTTCTCCCTCTCTTCTCTCATCACTTGCTACCTGATGCGTTTTAACTGAAGACCACGGAGGCTTATGCTCAGGCTTGCTATAGAGAAAGTTAGGTTGAATAGAGTAGAGTAGAGTAGAGTAGAGTAGAGTAGAGTAGAGTAGAGTAGAGTAGAATAGAATAGAATAGAATAGAATAGAATAGAATAGAATAGAATAGAATAGAATAGAATAGCTTTATTGGCCAAGTATGACTAAACATACAAGGAATTTGACTTTGGTGCAAGAGCTCTCAATGTATTTACCTAACATCAAAAAAATAAACAATAATAAATTATAGAATCAAGAAAAGAAAAATTAAAGAAAAAATAATACTACAGCTATTTAACTAACACATACTCATATTTAAAGGGAAAATTAAGGGACAATAATACTGCATCTGTTATCTAGCATATGTTCACATATAACAGAGCATTACCGGTCACGTCTTAGCAGTCATGTCTATTTCATCACTGCCTCATGGGCCCAAATCCAAAGAGAGCCTCTGCAAATTGATCCATCACTCACTGAGAATCAGAAAAGAACCAGAACTATGGGCCCTTCCTCAGAGGAACTGCAATGGAATAGTCCTCGCTTAACGACTGCCCCGGTTAGTGACAGTTCAAAGTTAGAACAGCACTGAAAAAGTAACTTTACCACTGGTTCCTGCATTTATGACCGTTGCAGCGTTCCACAGTCACGTGATCGCCGTTTGCGACCTTCACAGCCAGCTTCCAACAAGCCAAGTCAACAGGGAAGCTGGCAGGAACTTGCAAGCCACAGTCACATGGCATCACACTTAAGGACCATGGGTGATTCGCTTAACAAACAACCGCAGCGGAAGTCAGGTTGTAAGTCCATTGCGGTCACATGGTGTCTCGCTTCACGACATGTCGCTTAGCAATGGAGTTGCCGGTCCCAACTGTTAAGTGAGGATGTTGTTAAGCGAGGACTACCTATAATATAACATCACATGTTTCACAAACTCAGTTGATTCCATTACCCGACAACTTCCCTGATGCTCTCATTCCTCTCCACTCCTGTACAATACTACAGATTTATCCTAATCAGACCCAAATTTGCCACCAGCCCAATTCTGCAGCCCCCAAATGCAAGGTTGGTGCCAAAGTTATCATTTTTCAACATGTGGTTTTTCAGAGTTGGGGGGGGGGGAATAATGGGTGACATAAGGACATGAACGCTCTGCAAGGTTCAAGGCAGCCATTTCATTCCTTCAACCATCCCCAAAGCTACCCCAAAGCAGGGGGGTGGGGGTGGTAGAAATCAGGTGGGCGATCCAGCCCCAAACATCTCAGTGTTATTCCTATTTTTATTCACTCTTTCCGTAATCCCTTTTTTGCATCTGTCTTTAGCATCTGATCTGTTCTTCTCAACCGTTTTAAATGTTGTACGGATGTCAAGTCACAGCAGGTGGTAGCGTCTGACCATCTTTAGCTGACCTCAAAAAAACCTTTTGCGAGATGACAATGTTTTTTTTTTAATTTTTTTAATTTAAATTAATTTTAAAAACCCACTTTGGGTTTTTTTAATTGGTCTGGGAGCATAAATAAATAAAGAATATTTTTTGTCTTTTAAACCTGTTAAACTTTCTCCTGGTTTTAATCCCCTCTGAACAGTGCATGTGCATTGAAAAGGGGAAGACTAGAAATCTTTATATAAATCCTTTGTCAACTACACCCCAAACCACAAAGGATTGCCCAGACTTGGAGTGTTTTCAGCGAAAATTCACTCAAGTTATCTGTGGTTTCTCTTTCATTTTAATTGTGCAAAATCTCAATAAAAACTCCATTTCATGAATTCCAATGTGGTTGGGAAGACAGAGAGAGTAATGATCCCCAAGAGAACGCACACGTGCTCCAGAAATGTTTTATCGGCCACAAGGCCAACAAGCAATACAGTAAATTGGTTAATTTATAGTTGCTTTGGCTGTACGTGACTGGAGAGAGAAAGGATTTGATTTATTAACTCTGGCTGGTCGGAGGCAGCCTCCATTGCTCCAGTTCCCCAAAATGGTAATGTTATGATACAATATAATGAAGTTGACAGCATCCCCAGATAATGGCTTGTATCCCCTACAAGAAGATAAGCTGTTTAACCTCATTTCCTCTCTGGGTAAACAAAACTGCTATTTTTCTTGTTTAGATTTTTGCTATTCCCTGCATGTACAACTGTTTCCCTAGCCAGGTGCTTCTCACATATGCCGGGATGCAACGCCCAGAATTTCCATGTCATCTAGAAGGTGGCAGGCAAAGGAAGACCATATTAGCTCAATCTGGTGGAGTGAGAATGACGGGCACCTACACCTACAAGATAAAGATAGCCTTTATCTCTCTCTACAACCAGAAGGTTCAATTCAGAAAGCCACCGCTGCTCAGATTTAAGCCACGGAATACCCTCAAATGAAACTCAGGTATTTAATTCTAATTTCAGTTAAATGTCTCCTGGAGAGCAGACTTGCTTGGTGATCTCCTGGTCCCTCTCTGCCTGAAAACTCTCAAGTTCCGAAGTACAGCCAACCAGGGCGGCCAACAGAGCAATGGAGAGATCGTGCCCATTGCTGAGTCTCAGAGCACAGCACCATCGGCCCCAACCGGGCTGATTCTGAGGAGGACCAACTGGCCCCAGAAGGCAGGAGTTCCATCCTGAGATCCACCACCGATCGCTGAAGATGATTGTGCATCCAAAGCTGAGCAAAGCTTCATGCGCCTAGCACACAGTGGGAAGAAGGAACTCCAGAATTCGTAATGAATCCCTTGCTGGCCTGATGCAGGAGCACAGTGAGGATTTAGAGTTCAGAAGAAAACCAGTCATTTGATCAGCAACGTGCAACTTCTTGCTCGATGACACCGGAACACAAAGAGCTTTGTTTCCCTGCTCAGCAGAGCCATTCTTTCTCCCTGCTGGAATTGTATCCCACGGATAAAAGGCACAGGATGTTCATGCAGAAAATTGCATGTTTCTTCCCAGGCACTTCCCCCTATAGCAACAGTAACATCCTTTTCCTTGGTGAACATGATGCTTGGTCATGAAGACGCTTGGCCAGGTTCTGCATGCCGAAGAGTGGGTGGGACATGGGAGGGGAGAGGTAGCCAGGAAACTGTGGGCAGGGTAAAGGTAAAGGTAAAGGCTCCCCCCGCACATTTGTGCAGTCGTGTCCGACTCTAGGGTCCGGTGCTTATCTCCATTTGTTAACCGAAGAGCCAGCACTGTTTGAAGATGCTTCCATGGTCATGTGGCCGGCATGACGCGCGCGGAACGCTGTTACCTTCCCACCGAAGTGGTTCCTATTAATCCACTTGCATCTGCATGCTTTCGAATTGCTAGGTGGGCAGGGTAGCTGTGGCCGAATTCTTGGCCATTCTCCAGTCGTTCCTTCCACAGTGATAGAGGTAAGCCAGAATGGTAAAATTAGGTGGCAATCCAGATTGCTGAACTCTGATTTCCAGTTTTGCTCCAGGGTTGCTCCAAATTGACAGGGAAGGGATCTCCTGCAGCCAGCCTGACTTAAAGGGAACAGACAGCAAGGAGGAGAGATACAATTCTGCACCTGAGACCTAGAGGTATGTTGCCCGCAAGAGTAGAGTCTCCTGGGTGAGATGTCTAACATTCTGGCCTGGCCTAAAAATGTCCAATGTTCTCATGTTTTCCAGTATTTCTTACCCAAGTTCCCAGCTCTGCCCCTGGCCTCAAAAATAACCAATTGGACAAAGGAATACCCTTGTAGATTCAAGAAAAAACATTATTTCTTGGTTGCCCCTAAGCATGCCTCTGTGGGGGTTTTATATATAAATATCATTATTACAGTATATTATTATATTATATTTATATTATATTTATATTGTATTTATATTGTATTGTATTGTATTGTATTGTATTTTTTTATAATTTTTATAAGAATAAAAACAATACAAAATTTGAACGAGGAAGGGAAGGGAAGGGAAAAAGTGGAAAGGAAGGAAGGAAGGAGGGAAGGGAAGGGAAAAGTTATAAAGAAGCGGTCTCTGGTCTTCTTAACAGCAGTTACAAGTCCATTTATATTTTACCCGCTCTCTCTAAGGTTATAACATAATTTCCTTCTTTGCATAGTCTACCCTTTCTAATCATCAAACCCATAAATCACAAGTTCATTTTTTTCTTTTTTCAGCATGCCTCTGTGTTTTAATGACCAAATCTCTGTTTTGCCTGAAGTGTGGTATTACTTCTGCATCCCACGGTATCTAACCATTACATAGCTATACACATCAACCTTGATTCAACTTGGAAAACTACATTATTTGGACTTCCAAATCCATCCATCCAAATCCACTCAGAAAAATGATGTTTGCATTCAAGCAGATGCTGATTCATTGACTTGGGTCCACATCTTTCCTAATTGACTCAAAGGCGGCAAGTCAATGTTGCATATATTTTTTATGTCTTGAAATATGGAAGGCTAGTTTTTAAAAAGCCAGGCCTCAAACTTTTTTGCTGTTTGGGCTCAGAAGCACATGTTCACCCCCCTTCCTCAGGAATGTTAATTTACTTGGAGCCAGCTAGTCTGGCTTACTTGAACCAATCAGAATTACCTGTTTGAGCTTTGCCCATATTGGGAATCTGTTGCCTAGGTGTTTTGGTCACATGCCAGATCCTGTCCACTTAGGTATGGCCAGGTTGCAATTGTAAAAAAAGCTTTAAGAGTGTTATCTCTGCTTTTGTTTGGTCACTCTGCTCTCTGCTATCTCTTTGTCTTTAAAATGTAAGTACTTAGCCATGTGCTTCTCTTCCGCTGAAGAAAAGCTTAGTTTCGTTTTCTTTGTTTTTAAATAAAGCAACATTTTTACTGCAAGCTTTCAGTTTGCTTGTCTCTTGGTGTTTCCATAACTCTGATCACAAATTTTATAAAACAAGAAAAGTCAACACAATGGACCCCAAGGGAGGACTCAACCACATTGCCAAACTGAATATTCCAATCAAATATGTGCGCTGTCCTAATCAATAAATGAAGTATTCTCTTGGGGCAGTTCCACTGCAAGACAGGCAGCTGTTTTAATCCAATGGAAGCGGGCCTTCCCTTTCTTTCTCTTCCCTAGTAAATGAGACCCTTCCCTCTGGATTACATTTCAGACAGTGAAATCAAAGAAGAAAGGGGCAATTAAATGGGCATCTCTGGCAGAAAGAGAAAGATGCTCTCAAAAACCAAGAATATTTTTTGTAACCTGTTTCCCCCCTCTCCCCCCTGAAAACAAAGCTAATCCGAAGGAACCCGTCAACAGGTGAAAACCTACAACCAAACCAATATTTAATTTCTAGGAAAATGAACATAGCTTCCTGGAAAGTCAAGCTTTCAAGAGGGCAGAAGCCTGGCCTTGCTGACCCCCCAAATAGGAACAGAGCCAGCCAGGATACACAATTACACAATGCTTAAAAGTAAGGAATCAAACTCTTTAATGTGAACGTCCAAATTCTGCCAGCTTAATCCATCTGGTTTGAAAAGGGATGGCAAAAAAAGTAACTTGAGAAGAATCTTTTCCTTTTGCTATTGTTGTAATTTCGTTTTTTTTGTTTGTTTGTTTGTTTGTTTTATAAAGACTTTTTTAGTTTTAAAATACAGAGAAAATACAAAGTATAGAAAAGCTTGAGGAAAGAGCTAAAAGAAAAAAGAACTTAAAAAGTGCAGAAATAACTAGAAAGAAATAGAAGGAAAGTGATTTCCAACCTTCTCCAACGCAGATATGAACACAAATATCGATACTTTGATCTCTTACACTTAATCAAACCTTAATAAACATTATTTCTATCAACAATAACAATGTAATCATCAAAACCCAAAATCAAAACTTCATATATTTTTTTCAGCTACAAGCGAATAGTCCAGAAGCGGTTTTCCCGTAGAAACAAATCCAGTCGCAGTATTGTCTCTTATCGGTGCTGTCAATTTTGCCAATTTTGTTTTTAAAATTAAGTGCTTCGTCTCTGTATTATTTTGTTTTGTTTTTGCACACCATGTGCATCTGGACTCTTTCTGGCATCTGGCACACACCCGCAGTGCCTGCCCCTGAATACAGTCTTAAAGCAGAGCTGAGAAGTGCAGCATGGGCATCTAGGTACCCCACTCCCTCCCCCCCCCCAGGCAGCCTCCCTAAGTAGAATTAGCTCATCTGATTGTGATTCCCATCTGGTTTACCCCGAGGCCAACATCAAAAGTCCAGACTTTTTTTTCCCCAACAGCCCTACGGAAGGAAAGGCGATTTTAAGTCTCCGATCAACCTCCAGCCCAAATGGAGAGGTTAAAGCGGCATTTTTTACTTTGCCGTAACGTTATCTCAATCTAATGGCTAGTATAAGGACAACGGCAATAACACAAAAGCTGACAAAGCTGCAACAGGGATGGATCTCACACAGCTCTATGTCAGAGCAGAGACGTCAGAGACACACAGGATGACTTACTTTGTTGAGTAGCAGTTGTTCTGCTCCGGGCGGGAGAGGTCTCCATCTGCTTCGGCCGTTCTTAGTGTCTCGACGCACCTCCAGTGTTTTTGAACCCAGATCATGTTCAGCTGCCAGGACGAGAGTCAACGAAGTCACCGTCACAAGCTATTTCCAAAATGACCCTTGGCGCCCGGGAAGAAAGGGGCAAAGCTAGAGCTTGGGAGTTGGCTAAAACAAGGCCGGCTTCACACAATGTACTAAATGCCAGGTTCCCGAAGCACAGATGCTGTGTTTGCAGGGAACATGTTTACCCAAATAAACCATAGCTTAATGTGGCAGCTTCGCCTACCCGACTCACTCAAACCAGGGCTGGGTTTCTACCATTTGGAATTAGAAACCGCTCAATCCCTTTTTTAGCTTAATCCAGCACGTTGTACAAACGTAGCCTTTATCTCTCTCTACCACCAGAAGGTTCAATTCAGAAAGCCACCGCTGCTCAGATTTAAGCCACGCAATAACCTCAAACGAAACTCAAGTATTTAATTCTAATTTCAGTTAAATGTCTCCTGGAGAGCAGACTTGCTTGGTGATCTCCTGGTCCCTCTCTGCCTGAAAACTCTCAAGTTCCGAAGTACAGCCAACCAGGGCGGCCAACAGAGCAATGGAGAGATCGTGTCCATTGCCGAGTCTCAGAGCACAGCACCATCGGCCCCAACCAGGCTGATTCTGAGGAGGACCAACTGGCCCCAGAAGGCAGGAGTTCCATCCTGAGATCCACCACCGAGCGCTGAAGATAGGAGTCATGATTTTATTTACTAAATTAATTTATAAGTCAAATGGGAGTTAATTGGCAGCAGGCTCAGCAGAACATATAAAATGGGTTAATAAGCTCAGCTGCAGAGGATTGATGGTCTTGTTGCCTTAAGCAGAAATCAGCTGAGTAGAAGCGAAATGGATTCCCACCCATTTTTTGCTTCTGTCTGTGCCCAGAAACCAGAGAAAGACAACTGTACTAGCAGGACTGTTGTTGTTGTTGTTGTTATTTAGCCCACCTTTTATTTATTTATGTGTGTGTGTGTGTGTGTGTGTGTTTGTGTGTGTGTGTAACCCAAGGTGGCCAACATACATAATACTCCTGCCTCCTATTTTCCCCACAACAACCCTATGAGGTGGGTTGGGCTGAGAGAGATGGACTGGCCCAGCATTCATGCATTCATGACTAAAGGCAGGCCTAGAACTCCCAGTCTCCTGCTTTCTAGGCCAGCACCTAAATCACTACATCAAGCTGGCTGTCAACTAACTGGAGCAGGGCTTTCCAAAGTTTTTCCCGCAGTGACACACCAACCGGCGTTGGTGTGCCGCTGCGGGAAAACCCGGAAGTGCCGTACATGCGGCAGCGCGCAAAAACCCGGAAGCGCTGCTGCCGCTTTCGAGTTTTGCCGCTGCAGTTGGTGTGTCGCCGCGGGAAAATCCGGAAGCGCTGCACTTCCGGGTTGTGTGGTGACACACCAGACTGTGTGTGGCGACACACTTTTGTGTCGCGACACACAGTTTGGAAAGCTCTGAACTGGAGTCTAAGTTCTGATCATCCTTGAGAAACTGTCCCCACGTTATCATAGTTTACATTTCCATTCCAGAATAAGATGACTCCAGTGAGGATGGAGAATGGAGGAGGAGTCAAGGAGAGGAGGAGGAGGAGGAGGAGGAGGAGGAGGAGGAGGAGGAGGAGGAGGAGGAGGAGGAGGAGGAGGAGGAGGAAATAATTCTGAATGTCTACTATTATGGGGAACAGTTTCTCTAAAGAATGTCCTATTGAGATTTTATGAATCGTTTTAGATAACCAATTCTTTGATTCAGTGCAAATTCACTGTAAATTTGGGTAGCAAATGCTCCCTACCAGTCAAAACAGGACTGTAGACACAAGGGGAAAGTATCAGGTGAATTAGAAGAACAAAACAAAATAAAAATTAACAACAACAACAACAACAAACCTAAGGGAACCAAAATCACCCAATGAAGACTTGGCTCATTAAGTAACCACAGAACGTGGAATGTCGAATGGAAAAGTAAAAGGAGGAGGAGGGGAGGGGCTTGCTCTGCCTGGGCCCCTATCTTAGAGGAGAACCCATCTGATTGACAAGAATAAGTATACACTACAAGATTTGCATTTTATTTTGCAGGCCCCGTTTATTGCTTTGAAGAAAAGGTAGCACTGAATCCTCCAATCATTTTGAGGCAGTGGGACACAGCCTGAGAAACTGTCGTCAGCACTCTCACAAGATGGCCGCCACAAAGCATGTGTGGAAGACACAGGGCTGTTTCACAATGAAATAAACCAGCAACTATTTGCCCTGAGAATTAAAAAATATATATTACTCTATACATCACCGTACACCAGTCTGGAATGATATTGTAGAGTGGTGTTTCTCAACCTCAGGACCTTTAAGATGTGTGGACTTCAACTCCCAGAATTCCCTATGCTGGCTGGGGAGTTCTGGGAGTTGAACTCCACACCTCTTAAAGGTCCTGAGGTTGAGAAACCCTGCTGTAGAATATCCAATTCCAAACTGGTACCTCCAGATGGACAGTGAGCAGAACTGCCATCTTTGAGAGTTAGTCCCTCTTCCTGAACATGCATTCATTCATTAAATCCGTTCTCCACATCAGGCCCAACTGTTAGGAAGCTCAACCACACCGCCCACCCTTCCACCCACCGCTTCTTCTTAAGCCAAGAGCTGGCTTAGGAGGGTCCAGCTAAAATGGGACTTACCGCCTGAGCTGATCAAGAGCTTCTGTTTCCATCCCAGCTGATCCAACCCCATTGGGGTGCTCTTAGAAAGCGGAAGGGAGCCACATCTGTCCAAAAGAAGTTTGTATGGAGGAGGAGATGTTGGGGATGGGCAGAGAGGGTGAGACCTTGGCTGCGGAAGGAAGACACGGGGAGAGAATTAGTGTAAAGACAAATGGGCTGCAAAGCTTTAAGAAATGTAAAGAGAACAGTAAGTGCAGAACACACAAAATGACCAGATATCTCCATTTCGCTCATGTACAATAACTATATTAAAATGCAATATGTAACTTTTTCGTCAATTCAGACAGAATTTGCTCACATTGGAAAATATCATGATCTGTTACACAGATATTTTTACTCAAGAAAGGAATGGCCTAAACAAGAAAGTCATGACAATGACCTGGAACAAACAGTTATCTATCTATCTATCTATCTATCTATCTATCTATCTATCTATCATCTATCTATCTATCTCAATCATCCATCCATCATCCATCCATCTATCTATCTATCATCTATCTATCTATCTATCTATCTATCTATCTATCTATCTATCCATCTATCTCAATCATCCATCCATCATCCATCCATCCATCCATCCATCCATCCATCCATCCATCCATCCATCCATCCATCCATCTATCTATCTATCTATCTATCTATCTATCTATCTCAATCATCCATCCATCATCCATCCATCCATCCATCCATCCATCTATCATCTATCTATCTCAATCATCCATCCATCATCCATCCATCCATCCATCCATCCATCCATCCATCCATCCATCCATCTATCTATCTATCTATCTATCTATCTATCTATCTATCTATCTATCATCTGTCTATCTCAATCATCCATCCATCCATTTATCTATCTATCTCAATCATTGATCCATCCATCATCCATCCTCCATCCATCCATCCATCCATCCATCCATCCATCCATCCATCTATCATCTATCTATCTATCTATCTCAATCATCCATCCATCCACCCATCTTATATTATTAGGTTCCGGTCTTTAAGTCAACTGTCTTTTCAGACATTGTAGGACATTTTCAGACATTTGTAGGAGGAGAGTCTTTGGCAGCCTCAAATCAGAAGGTGTCTGATAGCAGCTTTTCAGACTAACACGTTTTTTAAAAGACACACGATTTTGCAAACTACAGCTCAGTTCATCAAATGCAATCAGATCCTACACCAACTGAGCCCCTCTGTGCATCTGATGAAGTGAGCTGTAGCTCACAAAAGCTGATGCCTTTTAATAAAATTTGTTAGTTTGAAAAGGTGCTGCCAGACCCCTTTTGATTTTTGGCAACCTTTCCAGGTAACCTTAGCACGACGGCACAAGAAACAACGCATATGAAGAAAATCTCCTTGAACCATCAGATCTTGCAAAAGGTCAGTTGCTTCATGATACTGTAATTCTTGGCTCAAAATCTCATTTTGATTTGAGTGAGAACACTAAACTCTTAAGCTTTTATCCCCCCTCCCTCCAATTATTTAATTTGGGGATTCTGCAGATGCCACCTTGCTGAGTCCTTCATCAAGGAAGCCAGCAATATGGAGATGGTTCTGCTTTATTGAGTCTTCTCTCTCCACAATTTCCAGCATACAACCATGCCTTTAAAATTTCTATCCATCTCTCAAAAAACACAACAGGAAATACTGCAAGATGAAGGCTCAGAAAGCAAGAAAATCCAGTGATTCCCTTTTTGGCCAAGAACAAGTGCCCTGGAGCAAAACAGAAAGAGTTTCTGCTCCCGTTAAAGGGACCATCATTCAAAGGGTGAGGGAGAAAAACAGAACTTAATCTTTGCTAGGTTTACAGGAGTTTTGCTACACATTTCCAGGACCAAAAGACTACTTCTCAACTCACAATGCACAGAATCCTTTGTTGACCCCTAGGAGACCTTAGATTTTCTCCTGAGCTGATTAGGTTCTCCTCAACAGGCTGTGCTAAGCAACTGAGATCCACTTCTCTGAAATCTTTGAGTTTTAGAAGGCTTGGTATATAAGCACGTAACAGTAGCTCCTGGCAATCCGCTGAAACATCTCAATAAGTCATTGCACAAAGCAGAATATCCGCCACAGATGTTGAGGCAGGAAATGTACATTACTGTATATGGAAGTAGTAATTCACTGGCTGCTGGTTTGGGTTTCTCTGTTAGCGGAAAACAACTTTTTTGTCTTCTTCCTTTCCATAGAGAGTAGGAAAAGATCAAAGGGACAATTGCTTCAAAAGCTGGCTAAGGAAAGACAACCAAGTCATTTTTCCTGAAAATGGAAAGGAGATGGTCCTCAAACTGTTCAAGAAAGGTTTATTGGCAGCCTGGTAGTTTTGGGATACAAATTCTTTTTCAAGGACACTGAGAAACTGATACATTGGCTATTGTAGTTCACAGGTCCCATGACTGTTCTTATTCAACCTGCAACAAACTTCTACAGGCTTTAATAACTCCCTTTTGCATTTAATTGTGCCTGTCCTGCTGATAAATTCTATATATCTCTTCCTGAAACCACTGAGCGTGAGGGCCTGGATATCTCCTGAACCTAATGTGTGGTATAAGGTCATCTAAAGGACAGAGGTCCATGAGTCCAATTCCTGGTAGAGGCTTTGAACCCCATAGAGCAGAGCTTTCCAAACTGTGTGTCGCGACACAAAAGTGTGTCGCCACACACAGTCTGGTGTGTCGCCACACAACCCGGAAGTGCTGATCATCATCAGCGCTTCCGGGTTTTCCCACGGCGACACACCAACTGCAGCGCGCAAAATGCGAAAGCGGCAGCAGCGCTTCTGGGTTTTTGCGCGCTGCCGCAAGGACGGCACTTCCGGGTTTTCTCGCGGTGACACACCAACACCGGTTGGTGTGTCGCCGCGGGAAAAACTTTGGAAAGCCCTGCCATAGAGCAAGGTTTCTCAACCAGGGTTACGTGGCACCCTGGGGTTCCGTGAGAGGTCACTAGAGGTTCCCTGGGAGATCACGATTTATTTTAAAAAATATTTCAAATTCAGGCAACTTCACATTAAAGAGGTAAGTTTCATCCTTTATTTTTAGTTTAAGAACACTGTTAATGTGCATATACACATGAAACGAATATAATAATTTTGTAACTTGTGGCGTATCTTTTTGCCTGAATGTGCAGGGGTTCCCAGAGGCCTGAAAAATATTTCAAGGGTTCCTCCAGGGTCAAAAAGTTGAGAAAGGCTGCCATAGAAGAAGATCTGGCTATGTATGTCTGACAATTCCCATTAAGAATGAAACTGGGTACTGTCTCCTAGTGGTTGATTGATATTGATTGATTGACTGACTGACTGACTGACTGACTATGTGCCATCAAGTCGTTTTTGACTGCTACCGACCACATTGACAGACTTTCTCCATGACGATCTATCCCTAACCTGGTCTTTCAAGTCTTCCAATGGTGCACCCATCGCCACTGTAACTGAGTCCATCCACCTTAATGCCACATAGGATGTACAGTGTATAAAAATAGAGAAATCCCCTTCCTCCCAGAGAGAGGGTGGAAATCAGGTAAAACTTGATGCACGTACATGGGAGCAGATCATAATGTAACATCCATATTTCTCTGCCCTGACAGCTTAAGGGAAGGTGGACTGTTTATACCATTCTGATAGTGTCTTTCCTTATCTAATCCTTTGTCCTGGCAGGAAATTTGTTACTCAAAATAAACCAAAGGAGAAAAGGTAGGGTTTTTTGTTTGTTTTTTTGTTTAGTAATGGAAAAATAAGTTTTAAAAAAAGAATTATTTCCCACCTTTAAAAGGAGCTGGGCTCTAGGTCACATGACCAGAAAGGAAGTGGGAGGAGGGGCTTAAAATAGAGCAATCAGCAATTTTCCGAGCCTTTGCCCAAGTTCTTCTCCTATAAGGGATTCCCCTTTACAGCCCCAGCCAACCCATTTTCAAATCTGGTATTTCCTTTGTTGGCCTCTCCTGTCGCACCAAATTTGGTCCTGTTCTGTTTGGGGAGAGTTTGTCTTCTGACAGATGGAATAGATAGATGGATGGGCAGACAGAGTTCTGAGCAGTTTTATATCATTTCTTTTCAATATGTCACTGGGTTGGAAAAAGCCACTATATTTTGGTTTCGGTTGATCAAACATTCTACTGTCCTCCTAAAAGCTCAATGCCTTGCACAAAGAGATGACCCCACGTTTAGGTCTCTATATTTACCTGTCAAATAGTTTCTGCTAAGGAAGAATGACAACTGCAGCTCACCTGTTAAAGTCTACAGCAGTGTTTCTCAACCTTGGCCACTTTAAGATGTGTGGACTTCAACTCCCAGAATTCCATAGCCGGCTGGGGGAATTCTGGGAGTTGAAGTCCACACATCTTAAAGTGGCCAAGGTTGAGAAACACGGGTCTACAGCAAACCAGGATGAAGTCCAACAGTTCCATCAACAGCCCTGAGCCCTGGTTTCATCAGGGCTACCACATCTGGTTGAACCAGTAACTAGCAACCAAGAATTAGATTTTTCTGCACTTCTTGCTGTTCCTTAACGCTTGTCTGGAGTTTTGCAGCCCATCTATGGAGCCCTACTGTGGGGCACCCCACCATTGTAGGCCATCACTCAGCTAGGTGGTAGGACTTAGCTAACCAAAGTTCTCAGGAAACTAAGCAGGATCAGATTTCATTAGAACTTGGGTGAGAGACCACCAGAAAATTCCAGGTCTGTAGGCTAGGTAAATTTTTAAAAAACTCACAGAACATGGTAAAGGCAAACCACTTCTGCACTGCTGCCGAGAAATCTACACCATTTTTTCCTCTTTTTTTTCCTGAGTTGATATTTTTAGTTGATATTCTTAATTTTTTTAATGTTTTCTTTAAGATTAAAGATTGTATTGTTAATTGTGCATGTATAAACTAAATAGATAAAAAATTAAAAACAGAAACAAAAAAGGTATCCATGTAGTCATCCAGCTTGACTCAAGGAATCTTCATCTTTTCATTACTATAACAGGGGTGGGCAACGTCAGGCCCGCGGGCCATATAAGGCCCGCGGGGCTCCCGCCTAAGGCCCGCGGGGCTCTCGCCTGCAAACCACACCCCTTCCACGCGATTGGCTCCCACCCGCAAACCCTGCCCCCCAGTGCTTGTGATTGGCTCCCACCCGCAAACTCCGGCCCCCAGTCCGTGGAAATCCCAGAAACCCCGCCCCCCACCCCCCGGTCCCGAGTTATAAATATCCAAATGGCCCTTGGCAGAAGAAAAGTTCCCCACCCCTGACCTACAAGAACCCCCTCCAAGTTCAAATTTCTTTTGTTCTTCCTGACCTGACCGCACCACAAAGGTGAGCAAAGGTTCCCTCCACCCCCAGAAGCCACATTTTTACTTTTTAAAAACCATTTTTGGCCTTCAGGGCAACTCTGCTGAAATGTTCAGTTATTTATTTTTCATTTGGGGGAGGGGAAATGTGATAGGGAAGAGTTAATTAAAACAGGGTCATGTGGGTCCTCTGGCCACCAAACCTCGGTGGTGGAGGGGCCACAAAAATGGGCTGAGGGGCAGAGACATCCCATCCCTGCCCTACAAGAATGGGGAAAAGGGAGATGACGCAAAACTTCAAATAATTTATAACAATTTTTTTTTAAAAGCCTCAAATCTCCAGAACCAAATAGGAAAAAGGCAAGCCAATTTCTACCAAAATTCAGTGAGGAGTTGTTTCACTAATCCCTTATTTTCTTTTGAATGGCTTTCCTTCCTTAATGCTGCTCAGCTATCAAGCCCAATGAGTAGAAGAGAGCTTTTGGGACGAGATTTCTCTGATGGCTTCAATTGCAACGATATGCTCTTATGCTGCCAACCCCCCCCCCAAGTTGACTGCTTTGCACGGCATCCAAGCTTCCTTCTGCCTCACTGATCAACCCCAAGCTTCTAGGCACCCCAAGTCACATGGGAACGGTTGCTCCTCTTCAATAACATTTCCCCAAATGGAAAATTGTCTGATTTATATGCAGTGGATGGCCCTCGGCGGCAGCAGCAGCAGCAGCAGCAGCAATGTGATTAAGAGGCTAAGGAGCAACCAGGGCTACCTCCCTTTTCAAGGTCTTGGCACCAGCTGGTTGACCTTGACTGGGATTACACAAGCCAGCTCAGATGACTCACTTTGAGAAACACCGAACTGGAACGAGTTGAGAGCAATACATCATTTAAATTTCCAACCCCCTTGCTGTATTAAGACCATGTTGCAATCCTTACCCTGAAGCAGATGCAGCATTCTTTGATGGGTGAGGGATAATATACATGAAACAAGCCTTCTCCTATTGCCTATAGCAACCAAGTTGGAAACTCTGCATTTAGACATTTCTTTCATGGGAGGCAATAATTTTTTACAAGAAATGTGTCCTGACTTCGAGTGAAGGAACATGCTGAGACTTGGTGTACAGGCTCTAGTGTTTTATTGTTCTACTCTGCTAGACAGAATCCAGCTATACTAAAATGAACTAGGAATGCTCAGAGAAAGGGCCCAAGAAATTAGGGCGGCGCCTTCTTCAGCCTCTTACGATGAAAGCAAAGCGATTCAGTACTGCGCATGCGTTTATCCCCCTGGAGGGAGCCCCCTCCTTCTTCACCAGTTATCTCCCTGACAAAATGTGAGGTTGCTCTGGTGTTATGTAGTAAGTCGTAAAGCCAGGGGATTGTACTGGGTGTTTATGTGTTCCTTGATTCAGAAGAGATTGGGGAAAAGCAGGGGGGGGGGGCAACCACAACCACACAAAGTCTCACCCTTTTTTTATATGTGTTGCACATTTCTGCCATTTTGAAGAAGGAAACACTCAAAACCCATAGTTTAACCCTAAAAGAAGCTTAACTTTGTTTCAGAAGCAAAGATATTCCTGCCAAAAACTTCTAATGAACCCCCCACCCAGAAAATAATGGTCCAATCCACTTTTTACAGTTACCCTTTTTACAGTTACCTACTCACCCCCTTTTGGCCCCAGGCCACCAAAAACATTATAAGGGTCCCACAACAAAATGAACCTGATAGAGGAAAGAAAGAGATAATAGCAACCAAGCTTTATGAAGAAACTCAATTAAGAAATCAAACTTGAGAGATTTGTCCCTCCACACTACTTCCAAACACGGGGAAAAAATCAGTCAGTCAATCAATTGGCTGCTTTCAATTAATGTCAAGGAAGACATTGTTCACTAATAAGATGTGGAATTGATTGGAAAGGAAGCAACTCACAATGGGAGAAAGAAAGACAGCAAACATCTTGATTTGAGCTTAGTTCAAGAAAATGCTCAAGATTTATTCATCTCTTTCTGTCTCTCATGTGTGGGAATGATGGTTTGCAAGGAGAAATTAATACTTAAAGAGTGGCTCAAAAACTATAGCCTTTAACTACTGTGCTTCTAGTCACCTCAAACTCAGGGTCTCCTTTTCCCACCACTGTGTGATATGATTTTCATCTCCTAAACCCAACAGGTCACGACCCTGTGGAGCAGCAACAATATTATGGACCAATATGGTTACTCAGGACCTTGTTCATGGAACTGGCCTCAAGGGAGAACATGCCCCAGATTCAACTTTGTCCACCTCCAGCAAGCAGAAAAAGACATCGGCAAGGAATTGCGTACGCTGGACACTTCTTACTGTTACGTGGAGGACTCCTAAGAAGTGGTCTTCCAGTCTGCCATCCACACATCTCAGAATAGCAATATTGCTTAGGAGAAGTGGTGTGGTAGAGATACGTAGACCCTTTCACAGAATTTCTTTCCAGCATGCCACTGGGTTGGAAAGAATGAAAAGCAAGGGAACAGCTCTCCTTTGCTCCTAGAAGCTCAAAACATTGCTTTCTTCTCCTAGAACAGGGGTGGGGAGCCTTTTTTCTGCCAAGGGCCATTTTGATATTTATAATATCATTCGCGGACTGGGGGGCAGGGTTTGCGGGCGGGAGCCAATCACAAACACCGGGGGCGGGGTTTGCGGGCAGGAGCCAATCGCGCACACTGGGGGCGAGGTTTGCGGGTGCCTGCAGTTGCCTTGGCAGGGCCAGACCAAATGATTTCACGGGCCTTATACGGCCCACGGGCCGGACGTTCCCCACCCCTGTCCTAGAAGCTCAATGCATAACACAGAGAGATTACTCCAGTTTTATTTATCTATCTGCTGTAGAGCATATTTACCAGATATTACAGCAGCCTTGAAAATGTGTTAACTTTTCACCAATAAAAGAGTGTGCATAAAACATACAAACTATGCAGACTTGGGTCTTTGCTGCTGGAAATCCTAGATTCAACTCAAGACCGCGATTCTTTGTGTGGTGATCAAGGTCCCCATTCTCCTCTTTGTAGAAATGTTTTCTACTACAGAGAACTGAATAATGCAATCAACTGTTGGCTGACTAATGGAAATCAGCACTACATAAAATTGTTTTGTATTCACTTCTCTTACATAATCTCGCAAACGTAGACCAGACCTGGCCTCAAGCTGTAACAGGGTTGACTGAAGCATAGTGGGTTGGGTGAATTCAGTCCCTGTGGTAAATCATGGCTTACAAATATAACCCAAATGTGGGATTCATCAACCATGGCTAAAGCAATCATAATTCAGCATCTTGTGTGAACTTAGCCAGGGTTTTTCCCTGCTTGAACCTAACCATGGCAAGAATATGTTTCTTCTGCCATGTCCCCACAACGTTGCCTTCATCTCATCTCCAGCCCATCAGCGAGACAGACTTCAGTCCCATTAGCCATTCCAGGATTTAAGTCATCTTTCCCCTCATATTCTGATTCTGTCCAAGGACAACTTCAAAGTGGGGGAATCTGTTGGCTTTGGTGAGGGGGGGGGGGGGGAGTTAGGGACTGCAAGAACCAAGGAAGGATAATGACTGACAATGACATTTCATGCTAGTATGGCTTCCTTCTACCTTAAGGATGGTGGAGACCACTTGGCCAAGCGGTGGGACAAGGATGACAAGTTGCAAAGATAAATACAACTTTGCTGCATGGGAGGAGGGAGGACTGCAGGACCACCACCACCACCCTTCAAAAATAGGGAAATTTAAATGTCAACAGTAGAGGACTGAAATAAAGAGAAACTGATTTCAGAAGGGCCTCTTGGCATTAAATCTCTTCTCTCAGCAAGGCAGCAGGCGTCAAATTAGTTTGTGCTGACAACTAGGGGCAACTTTTTAATACGCCAAGAAAAGTCTGCTTCTCCAGTTCCTGAAAATCCACATTTGAAAATCCACATTCAACCTGCAGAGGGCACTGCAAGACCACTCTGAAAGAAAGAAGTTCTGCAAGTGGTGGACCACTTGTTGCTATCATGGGATGCAAGAAAAAGCAAAGCCAGCTGTTGCGGCCATAGAGAAAAAAAATCTAAAATCCATCTTGGGCCATGCTTTTAATAGACCCAATCACCCAAATATGAAGGGTTTGCCAAGTGTCCCATTACAAAAAGCTGAGATGGGGGTGGTGGGGGAGAAAAAAGAGGAGGGAAAGGTCAATAGGATAGGAAGTGCCAGGAGAGGTGAAAGACAGACCGCAAGATCGTGCCACAAATTCCACTTTTTTGGTATATGTGGGCAACATCACGATGCAAGTATAAAAAGCGCGGGACTCACGTCGCAACACTGAAATGCTGCTTTTGTTATTATGTCCTCTGTGTGGATGCTGCTGTGCAGGGTGTCCAGGAGGGTCAAAAAAGTCAAGATGGTGGTCACAATGCACATTAAAAGGAGGGCTTCGATCATACAAAGTTGTGGCTGACTTCTTTTACCTCCTCCCTATGGATGATGATGATGATGATCATCATCATCATCATCAATATAATAATATTAATAGAAAAAGGTTGAACAGTGTAGGGAATGTGTAGGTGCCCAAAGGAAGAAGTGCACCACATGATTTGTAATGGTATGTGGGAAAGACCTTGGGAGACTGGGCAAAGAGACGCTGCCAAGGGAACAGTCAGATAAGAGAGCACATAGTCCGCAGCTGGATAGTGGGCGGGGCAAGAGGCTCAGAAGGGACCCTCCCTCGTTTCTCAGGTTGTAAAGGAGATCAGTGGGGAGGGGGAGAATTGTACTTTCAGACTTGCAAGATTGAGGTCAGCCTTACTAGGTAGACCAGACAGGAAACACGACCAGATGAGCTAATTCTACTTTATTGTAAGGCTACATTAACAGAATCTTGCAATCTGAAAATACAATTCTCCCCCCCCCCCCACCGCCTCCTTTACAGCTTGAGAAACTAGGGAGGGTCCCTTCTGAGCCTCTTGCCCCGCCCATTATCCAGCTGCAGGCTCAGCTGTCTCTTATTTATTTATTTATTTATTTATATTTTGAATTTCGTCACCGCCCATCTCACTTGAAGAGTGACTCTGGGTGGTTTACAATAAAACTAAGATAAATACAGATTAAAATACAATAAAAACAGTATTTTTTAAATAAAATATAAATATAAAATCCAAGATGGGGCTGTTAAAAAGTTCTTAATTAAATTCATGTAATTCATGGGGGTGTCTTCAAGGCACTAACCAGCCCCAGGATTGATTACCCCTCCTCCCGCCCCAAGCGAGATGGCAGAGCCCGGTCTTCACCCCTTTCGGGAAGCAAGGCTGGGAGAGTGGGGGCCTCCTCTTATCTGACCGTTCCCTTGGCAACGTCTGTCCCTCGCATCTCCCAAAGTCTTTCCCATATACCATTGCATGATCGCACAATCACTTGGAGTAGCAAGTGGTGGTACCAAGCTGGTCTCCAAAGTTACTGGTCCACCTTGCTAATTTCCTGACCAAGGGGGCCCACCCATGCAGGAGGGAGACCCAAAAGACAACTCTTTCCACAGGCACGTTCCTCCGTCGGACTTGATGTCTTTTCTGGACCCGTCTTTTCTGCCCTCTTCTTCCCCATGATGTCCCTGAACTCCATCTAGGTTTCAATTCCCTAAAGATCGCTTTGTCTGGCTCAGCCAAAAAAAAAAAAAAAATGACTGTCAGCAGGCTGTGGATGATCATTTTGGTCCTTTTTGCCCTGGATTAGCCTTCTGGCCAAAAATAGCCAGAGGCTCAAGAACAGCCAAATCCACAGGTTTATTCTTATCACCTTCATCCCTATGGTGGGCAAGGGAGAGTTGTCTTCCATATCATCTCAGGCCCTTCAGCAAACTAGGAGTGTTTTTGCAAGCCCACACACCCCCACACACCCCCAACCATCCATCCAGGTACACATCCATATTTTGCAAACACTGATCCCTCTCTCTGGAAAATCATCAAGCTATGATTGAACAATGGTCATTCAGCCACAGTTCCTAGCTAGCTGTCAGTTTGAGAGATGCATCAAGACCCAGGGGTGCTCACAAGGGAGAGGGGCCAAAAAGGTCAAGATGGCAATCACAACCAAGTGATTGAAGCTCCACCCCATTCCAACCCCCCCCCCCCCGTGGGTCAGACATAAAAACAGGCAGCATTGCAACTGCATGGTTGTGGCAACCATCTTGAATTTTTTTACCTCCCCCCCTTGTGGACATCCCGGTTGAGAACAAAGGGCTTCTTGCCCAATTTTATGGGATAGCTTTCACCCAAAAGAACATTAAGGGCGTTCATAACCATTCCAGAGATGATCACACTAAGGAACAATGTTAGGACAAGGCTAGGCTGGGTTCTAAGCAAAGCCTAACCAATATTCTCCACCAGGGAGATGTCCCAAAAGTTTGCTCTCTCTTTTCATGTCTCATCATCCTACAGAAATGCCCAGGAGGAAGAAAACATTGCCGATCCCTGCTTCCACCTTTGAAACATAAATACGGTGCTATCCTTTTTATGCTCCAATTTTCATGAGGAATATTTAAATACGGATTTGTGTTTTGTTTGTTTGTTTATTTTCTATCCCGCCTTTATTATTTTTATAAGTAACTCAAGGTGGCAAACATACCTAATACTCCTTCCGCCTCCTATTTTCCCCACAACAACCACCCTGTGAGGTGAGTTGGGCTGAGAGAGAGTGACGGGCCCAAGGTCACCCAGCCGGCTTTCGTGCCTAAGGCGGGACTAGAACTCTCAGTCTCCTGGTCTGGTTTCTAGCCCATTGCCTTAACCACTAGACCAAACTGGCTCATAACGTAAAGTGTTACCACTGCGATTTTGTTATCCAGCCTTTCAAAACATTACAGTGGTTTACCAAAGGAGGGAGCAGGACAATTAAAATAGCACAATGTATACAAAATATTAAAAAGCACACAATCAAAAGGCATGGGAACAGGGGTGTTGGAGGGTAAGGTTAAAAAAAATCATTTTGAAAAGCAAGATAAAAAGAGGAATACAATAGAAATATAGTAAAAATTAAAAGTAAGAAGCTATCTTCAAGAAAGAAACAGGAAGTCGTTTTAAACTAATTGTTTTACGTGATGTAATGTCATAAGGATTTTGATATGTAGGGTTATTTAGTTTTGAATGTAAGTTTATTAAGTTTGTTATGTACTTTGTTATTCATCTTTATGTTGTTGATGTTGTTGATGTCTTTGTTTGTTTGTTTGTTTGTTTTTGTTTTTTTTAATAATAAAATTATTTTTAAAAAATTTAAAAAAAAAAGAAAAGAAAAGAAAAGAAAAGCAAGATGGCAGCCATGATGATGTAAAAAACAGGCCAAGCTTTTATCGCACCATCGTGGTCACCATCTTGACGTTTGCTGACGCACTTTTTTGATGGAAAAAGCCTTCTTTCAAAAATAAATAACCCCTTCTCTCTCTTTTTTTTAAATTGAAAGACTCAATAATAGTAATAGCAACAACAGTTGGCAAGAATAAACTCAAGTCCAGCTGCAATGCTGGCACTCACAAGATCACTTCTATCTGCTCCCGCTCACTCTTTTGAGGGAGATGGGCAGTGACGAAATTTGAAATAAATAAAATCTGGTTTTAAGATGAGTTTGTAAGTTGCTTTGAAATAAGTTGCATCAGAAAAAAAATCCTCTGATTTCAGTTGCGCCAGAGAAAAATCTGCATTTCTGATGTTTCTCTCTGTGGGTGTCCTATGTGCTAAAATGGAAGGAGAAATCCATACCACAAGAAACGGAGAAAGAAAAAAAATCTACCACAAATTGCACCTGAAGAGAATTTTAGAATTTTAACATTTTGCTCCCACCTAACTTCACAGGGAAGCAAATGTTAATATCAAAGTCCACAAGCAAAATCTGTCCAAAAATGAGCCTGACAAGTACTTCTGAAAGACATGTGCAAATAGTGTCCATTATGTTTAAATAGCTTACATTAAAATTAATGACATTAAAATTGGAGCTTACAATTAACATAAATTGCCCAACTACCCTTTTTTAAAAAATGCAGGTGGTCTGTTTTTATTCTTTGATGCATACTTTCCCTGAAACCGGTTTAATAAGGCCCACAGCCCTAATGTAAGCACCAATTTATGTAAATTAGGGAAAGTTTATGTAAATTAGGGAAAGATGTGTAGAAAATCTCCATATCAGTGAACATAAACAACTGTGATGTTTTCATTATTTTTAAGACCATATTAAAAATGGGAGGACTACAGGTAGTCCTCGCTTAACAACCACAATTGAGATCGGAATTTCGGTTGCTAAGCAAAGTGGTCATTAAGCAAATCTGACCCGATTTTACAACCTTTTTTGTGGCAGTCATTAAGTGAATCACCACAGCCATTAAGTGAACCACGTGGTCTTAAGTGAATCACGTGGTTCCCCATTGATTTTGCTTGCCAGAAGCTGGCCGTGAAGGTCGAAAATGGCAATCATGTGACCACGGGATGCTGCAATGGTCATAAATGCGAACTGGTTGGCAAGTGCCTAAATTGTGATCACATGACCGCAGAGACACTGTGACGGTTGTAAGTGTGAGCACCGGTTGTAAGTCAGTTTTTCAGCACCGTCGTAAGTCTGAACCATCACTAAACGAATGGTCATTAAGTGAGGACTACCTGTAGAATACTCTCTACTAATGCAGACAAGAATTTTAGCACTTCATTCATTGTTGCTGGCAGTTGTGCATGGAGACAGTTTCTTGAGGCATTATTTTTTCTAAGCTTTCTTGGAAAAAAATGGAAATATATTTTTTTTGGCTAAGAATTCCAGAAAAAAGTTCATTATGAAGCCAAATTAACTATTAGATGAGCTAGGGGGTGCAGAAGGAAACCTGCCATGTAAACCAGGACCAGGACATTCGGAAAAATCAGACACAACAAACCGAACATAAATCTGTGGGTTTGAAGAATCCAGTTCAAGAAATATACCTGTGTGAATCCCTCTCTATACATCACTGCTTTATATCAAACTCACTATAGCTTCATTTAACCGTTGGAAAGGAGTAGATAGAACTGATCACGAGATAGAGCAGGATCCTACCTTTCCGTTGTTTAACTCATTGAAGGAGACAATTGTACATACGCTCATCTGAATCGGGTAATAAACGTTCCTGCCCTTAAAATGTTCGGCTTCACCAGGCTCCCACGGCTGCCGGAGCAGAAAGGTGTTCCCATTCACTTTGATGGAAGAAGCTCCTTGGTCTAGGACTTCCTGACTTTGGCACGAGCAGCCTAGAGGTGTACAGGGGCTGCGAACGTCCTCCAAAATGCTTCCTAAACTCCGAGTATCTGACAGAGCAGTATTAATGGTCCGAGTATCTATAGAGGAACCTCCTGAAGCTCTAGCATTTGGTAGAGTCCTTGCACGCCTCGGATTATCTGCTTGCACGTTGGCAAGGTGGTGGTTCTCCCCTGGAGCCTTCCTGGGCACCGGGTTATCTACTAATCTCTCCCCCAATTCTGGAGTATCCTCTACACTTGTTATGGTGTTAAAATCCTCTGCAATAGTACACACAACTTTTATATCCATTTCACTGTCACACCATTCTTCACAGTACGAAGAAGAAGAATCCTTCTCCAGCCCTGCAACGTCCATCTCAGCCTTAGTCAGATCCTGAGACTTTAACTCCTCCATATCCAAGCTCTGGGAATCTGCTGAAACAGCCACAGAGTACCGGGTATTCTCCTGGTCCCAAGAAGGCAAAATCCAGGAATCGGCTGGAGCAGAACCTGGGTCCTCATCACTTACATTGTTTAGAGGAAGCTTCTGCTTCTGTGGCAGTTCCATATCTAAGCCCTGTCCGTGGAGAACTGTACAATCACTTGGGAATTCTGAGTAGGAAAAAGAGGACATACTTTTCCTAGGGGGTGAAAAAGGTGTTTCATTGCTATACTCTTTCACGGCTTCATGGGAAATCTCAGCATTCGTATTTCCTTGGGGTGGATCTTGACCAGCTGAGGTTTTCGAACTTTGATGTTCCCACATCCCAGAACTGGATGACGTTCCAGTTAACGAGAACCTGCTAGTATCGTCATTGACAATGATCAAAGGCTGCTTTCGATGAGATCGCTCTAGCCTCTGCCGGGCAAAACTGGAGTTTTGCTGTGGCTCATCCTGAGAAAACGTTTTGGAAGATCCCCGCCATTTCCTAGCTGCCCCAGCCACACTGTTAAAAAACCTAAGGACACCACCAAAGTGGCTTCCCTTCCCTACGTGGCCTGGCTTTTTAGTCTGTCCTGCGTTCTCTTTACATCTTGCAGTGAAGGCAAAGCAAGGAGGGGGATTCTCTGTTGCATTTTTTAAACTCTGAAAACCAGGTTCTGCAGTGGGGTTTTCCAACTTGGAACCGTCCTTGCCCGTCAGTGAAACCCCTTTGAGATACCCCCAGACCTCAGAACGTCTTCCCTTCTTATTTTCAGGAGCTGCTGAATCGTCCCTTCTTTGAGAATCTCCTTCTGCATCTCTAGATTCCGGAGTTTTTTCAAACTCAAGGGCCACATTTTTCTGGGCCAACATTTTGCAACAATAATTATCAGCATTGCTACTACTGACTCCCAGCTCAACCCCACTGTGCCATTTGCTTTCACTGGACTCAACATCCAGCACACAGCTGTTCAGTTCAATGTCCTCAAAGGAAGAGTCCAAATCCTCAATGAAGCCAGCGTAGGAGTGGCGGTACAGCCGTTGGCTCTCACTGAGCTTCTTAATCCTATGGAGGGCTTTTTGTTCAAGATCTTCCTGAGTTTCCACCGAGATTATAATAGCCTTTGCTTTGGATGTATTTCTGGAAATGCCAGATGATCGTAGCTTTTTATAGGACCTCACCCTTTCCATGAAAGACATCTTATGATTTTGATCCAAGATCTCCATGTTATCTCCAAGGAGTATCATGGATTGGGGTCTTTTGGTACTCAAGGCGGATCCTTTCTTGCGGCTAACAAAATTCCAAATCCAGCTGCCCCTGGCCTTCTTCTTATTCTTGCCCACATCCTCTTTGCCAGTGTCACTGATGGCATCTGGGTTAGTATACTTCTGTTCAGTGCAACTTTCCTTTGGGTTGGTTTGAAAATTCTTAGTCCCATATCCATTTCGAACTGGTCCAGAGCAGCCATGTTGGCAACGGTCAATAAGTTCCATACTTCTAACAATAACTCCAAGGTCCAAATGTCAGGCCTCCATTGTCACGAGAGGTGTCTCTTTTGCAGAACCTGAGGGGGAAACAGAAAATTATTCAGTAAGCTCTTTGCCTTGAAACATAACATGCCAAAAAAAAAAACCCTCTCCTTGTCTACTTTATCCACACTACGTATAATTTTGTACACCTCAACCATGTCCCTCTCATCCACTGCCTTTCTAAACTGAAAAGCCTCCAATGTCACCACCTTTCCTCATAGGGAAGCTGTTCTAGCTCCTTGATCATCTTAACTGCCCCCTTCTGAACCTTCTCTAGTTCTACTTTATCCTTTTTGAGGTGCAGCAATCAGAATTGCACACAATATTCCAGCCGTGGTTGCACCATTGATCTGGAGGTTGTATTGGTGCTTAGAGTTTGTTAGATGCTTAGCAATAACTAGAACAGAGCTTTCCAAACATTTCATGTTGGGGACACACTTTTTAGACATGCATCATTTCGCGACACACTCTTACAGCAGGGCATCATTTTGCGACACACTCTTACAGCAGGGCACAAGGCAGGCACTAGGACCTGCGCGGAATCACAGCAGGTCTGGAGGCAGCAAGGCACAAGGCAGGCACTAGGACCTGCGCGGAATCACAGCAGGTTTGGAGGCAGCAAGGCACAAGGCAGGCACTAGGACCTGCGCGGAATCCTGGCAGGGTTCAGAGGCAGCAGCAGCTGCGACACACCCAGACACTGCAGCCGACACACTAACGTGTCCCGACACACAGTTTGGAAAGCTCTGAACTAGAACATCTAGCAAAAATGTAGAAAGAGAATAAACCTTGTACAACAAAGGAAGAAGGAAGGAAATGCCGATATATCCAGCTGCTGTTTAAAGGTAAAGCAACTTTTTCTTGGAGTTGTATCACAACTTAACTGATAGGGTGTTTCCATGTAGTTACCTGGAAAACCACTACCTTGTGTGAACCTATGTCATATAGGTTTACGCATCCAAAAATACAGCGTAAAAACATATGAAACTCACATGTGGCTGCATGTCCAGCAAAACAGACAATTTTTTTAGACAATTTATTTAACCTTAACCATGACTCCATTTGTCATCTGAGTGTGTGAAGAAGTTAATCTAGGACATTTCTGCACCAGAGCATCTTCTAGAGCCATCCAACCATTGTTGGGCCAAATAACAGTCTAACAGGCTGTATATCACTTTAATGATGGCTGGGTGGTGCTATGAAAATGCCATAAGTCACTAGTGTGGGAATGACCCGAGATTTAAATTTCTCTTTTGTCCTCTGGACATAGACAAAGAAGACAAGGATTAGCATAAAATGGTTTCCCTCTAGCTATAACACTGGCAGTGCTCCCAACTCTTTGCTCAATTCTAGCCTTATGTAGAGAGGGAAATAAGAACATCAAGATGGGTGGTGGAAAAATGTGGCCATCCTTTTCAGGAGATGGAGACGGAGATGATGATTTTGAACAAACTGAGAAAAAAAACCCAGAAAATATTAGCCACCAGCCACTGTGAAGATGGTTGAAGCATCAGCCCACAGGAAGGACGATAGGTCAACGCTTGTTGGCTGCAGTTTCCCATATCATCTGCCATAGCATTGAGGAACATGCCCATCGTCAGCATCAGATTTGGCGAACCGCATTGCATGGATGCACTCATTGTCTTTCAGGACTTAGAGAACGTTAAATGGGATTGTGATTCCTGAAACAACTGCTCCCATCTGTCTCTTCTGCTGCAGAGCAGGAAAAGGACAGGCTGGCCATCTGGACCATTGTTCTGCTGAGGGAGTGAAAGCTCAAGACTAAAGCAGGGAGAACCGTGTTTTCCCAAAGGCCCCCAAGTCGGTCAAGGAAATTCTGCTTGGGCTTCAATGCCTTCATATCCGTTCCCCCCTCAGGAAGGCGAGAGGAAGGGGAGGAAGGAGGAACAAACAACTCGGCCACCTTGGAGAGAAACCCAGACATTCTTTAAACGGAGAGCCTCAAACTTCCCCTTGAGAGAAAAGAAAAGAAAAGAAAGCATGCCCCCCCCTTCCCCAAACGGCATTTCCACCGCTATACATTGTCACCAAAAAGTAGAAAAATAAAAAGGAGGAAGCAGATGTTTGGCCATACTGCTTCAGGAAGATCTTTTTCACAGTACGGCTTTATCAGTGCAACTGGGCCAGATAAATAGGGAGGGATGGAAGCTGAACTAGTTGCCACTCCAAAGATAATAGAGATCCAGTCTGGTGTGAGGCAGGGAAGGTGCTGGATTAGCAATGGGGAGACCCAGGTTCTAGTCCCTCCCCAACCATAGACGCTCCCTGGAGGACTTTGGGCCAGTCCCTCTCTCAGCCCAAGAGCCAGTGCAGGGTGCTGGTGAAAGTATTGGACTAGCAACAAGGAGACACAAGTTCTACTCCCTCCTTAGCTACAGAAGTTCCCTGAGGGCCACTTCCTTTCTTAGCCAAGAACCAGCATGGTGTTGTGGGGAAGGTGCTGGACTAGGAGTGGAGACACCCAGCTTCTTGTCCCTCCTTACCCCCAGAAGTTCCCTGGGGGGGACTTTGCGCTAGTCCCTTCCTCTCAGCCCAACTACCTCATAGATTGTTCTGGGGAAAAATAAGAGGAAAGAGCTCTATGTATGCTGCTTTAAACTCCTGAATGGGATATCAATTTAATTCAAAAATGACAGAGGTCAGCAACAAGCTCTCACAATATTTGCCTCCACCCCAAGATAAAATTAATGTTTTTAATCGAAAAGGTGTCCAAAATCTCATCAGAACGATGACATTTAGAGCCCTTTAGGGTTCTCCAAAATGGGAGTCAGAATCACCTAAACCTCGTGATGGGCAAAATCAACCACCAGCAGGCATCTCAGGTACTGATGTAGTGTGAAATAGTTATTGCAGGTGCAATGCCTCCCACCCAAGTCCTTATAACATTATAGGTAAAGGTTCCCCCCGCACATTTGTGCAGTCGTGTCCGACTCCAGGGGCCGGTGCTCATCTCCGTTTGTTAGCCGAAGAGCCAGCATTGTCCGAAGACGCTTCCACGGTCATGTGGCCAGCATGACGCACACGGAACGCTGTTACCTTCCCACCGAAGTGGTACCTATTCATCTACTTGCATTTGCATGCTTTTGAATTGCTAGGTTGGCAAGAGCTGGGGCGAGTGCGGGAGCTCACTCCGTCATGCGGGGCTAGGGATTCGAACCTCTGAACTTGTGATCTTCCAATCGACAAGCCTGGCGTCTTACCCGCTGAGCCACCACACACCCCTTATAACCTTATAACCCATAGTTATTCTGTGCAATGCATCCACCCAAGTCCTCTTCACAAGCCCACCAAATGGAAGTGAAGAATGACAGCCAGGCCTGTCAATTGAAGAAGGGAAGGCATTACTCAATAGAGTAATGACTCTAATGCAACCTCCCACATCATATGCACCTTCCAGTTGTAAGTACTTCAACTCCCAGATTTCTCCAATCAGTGGGGCCGTCCCTGAGAATTTGGGGAGCTGAAACCATCACTTCTAGAGAACCCCAGGGTGGCAGAAATGACAAAAAGCTGAAGGCTCTTCAAGAAATACTAGCAGGATTAGCAACGTTAGCAAGATAATATCCGGCTTAAGTAAATGATCTGTACTCCTTGGCTCAACAGAAAGAAAAAACTGGGAACTCTCATGGCTTGGAAGGAAATTATTTATTTTCTTTATTAGACATGGCAACCTACAGGTATAAGCAATACAAATATATGAATTAGCTCAGAACAAAAGAGCTCTGAAAACTACCACATCAGGTTAACTGGAATTTGGGGACAGGTTAAATATAGAGAAATACAGACATCTGCTAAAGAGATTCTCTAAGATCCCAGCAGGCTCAATTAGCTGTTCCAACACCAAATCCGGGAAGGAAGCAAACGATTGCACTAAGAAAAGGCTCTGGAACTGAAGCCAAATGTTTTACACCGTGGCTGAAAACAGATACCCAGGAGGGTAAGTTTTTTCATCAGCAAAATGAGACAAGGTGGGCGTGGAGATCAAACAGCCGGATACAAGCACCACTTAGCTCAAAGGTGGTCAGTCATTGAAATCTTCACCCAGCCTAGAAAAACTCTATGATTCTATGACTTTATAACCCCTTCCAATGCTACATCAGGAGATAAGACCAGTTGTGCTGGATCAGGCCAAGGCCCATCTTAACCCAACACTTTGCTTCTCACAGTTGCCAACCAGGAGATGGAGACATAACTCTTCCTTCCATTGTTCCCTTCCAATTGGTATTTGGAGACACGCTGCCCTCAACCTAGAACAGTGTTTCTCAACCCTGGCAACTTTAAGACGTGTGGACTTCAACTCCCAGAATTCCCCAGCCAGCTGGGGAATTCTGGGAGTTGAAGTCCACACGTCTTAAAGTTGCCAAGGTTGAGAAACACTGACCTAGAGGGAACCAAGTCTTTCAAACTAAAATCCTTGATAAATCTGTGCTCCATGAATTTTTCCAGCCCCTTTGAAAGCCATCCAGATAGTAGCCAACGCTGCAACTTGCAGGAATGAATTCTGAAATTCAGAGATGCTACAACTGCGGCTGTGTCTTTGCACCACCCTCCCAGGATCCAAAAGCTTTGGAAGGTGTCTTCTGCTGTTTTAAATAAGGGTGGTACAACATACTTGAACAACCTGATCCAAGACAAAAGGTGAGTGACTAATGAATCCCTTCACATGTAACCTTTGACATGATTCATGGCTGATTTTTATTTATTGCATATACATCCTGCCTTTTTTCTGAGAGTTCAAGGCAACCCAGATGGAGGACTTTCCTTGATTTTATCCCAGTAATCACCCTGTGACATAGGCTGAGAAAGAGATGGGATGGTCCAAAATCACCCCATGATCTGGATCTGCCCAAGAAAGTCCAACACTATACCATAGTGTCTGTGTGTGTTCGTGTCGGAAGCACCAAAGCGCTTCCGTAGTGAAAGGATTTGCCGGTGTCGGCAGGAACCGGGACTGATTTTTTACTAATTGCCGGTAGCTCACTCCGGCACGCAGTTTCAAACTGCCGAGCTGTCAGCCTTAATGGCTTCTGACTCAGCGTCTTAACCACTGAGCCACCGCGGTCCCTATAGTGTCTGTGTCTGATTTTATTTTATTTTATTTTTTGCACACTAAGCTGGAATCAAATGCCACCTGCTCAGAAATGAAAGTTGGCTTTGTTTTGGAGAGAAGGGGTCTTCACATTAACCATCTGAGAAATTTACAAGATTTTGCTTGACATCAACTTTCACAGCACGTTTGGAATTCCTTGCTGGCATGAAAGAGTTTGAGGACAATAATTTCCAGTGACGTTTAAGCGGGGGAAAAGATAGGGGAGCATCTTGAAGTTGGAGGTCAAGCTCACAATCATCCTAATTTTTTAAACAATTTCTTTCTTTCTTTCTTTCTTTCTTTCTTTCTTTCTTTCTTTCTTTCTTTCTTTCTTTCTTTCTTTTTTCTTTCTTTCTTTTTCTTTCTTTCTTTCTTTCTTTCTTTCTTTCTTTCTTTCGGCTTTCGATCACTTCTGACGCAGTTCACGTTTGGCTTGTTTGGCAAAAATGTCAAAGCTGTTTTGGCTTTGACTGCATTGTGATGTAACTGTTCTGATTTCAGTTAGAAGACTTTGCGCAATCTTAATAAGTAGAAGTACAGTAGTGATAAGCAGATATCTACACCACCATAGAAGGCAGATACCTTATTGTCATGAATTCTCTTAAGGTTATTCCCTGTTACCAGCCCCAAATGCATCTAGGGTCAAAATTGGACTTGACAATGCTTACAATGAGAAAAGGCATTTTCATCCATTCTTCCACCCTCGCCACCCCACCCCACCCCACCCCAACCCCAAGGCTCCCAGACAGGATTACAAGCTTCAGCATTAACCCAGTTCTGTCTTCAGGCTTAGAAAAGGAAATATGATCGGGATGAAGAAAAGAAGCAAACTGAGGCAGTAGTGCAAGATATGAACATATTCTTATACTTCAGTGGGAGCAATCTCTCTTTTAAAGCCACCATTATAGGCATTTACATGTATAAGGAAGAAACAGGAAAATTCTCTATAGAAGATCCTTCGCCTTTTCTCACTCACCTGGTTTAATTACATCCACCGCCAATCAATGCAAATCAATAGGCTGCTGGAACTCATTAGACCTAATGCTTCTTCTAGTTAATTTCACTCCAGGTATTTTATTAAACCCAGCAGCGCAGAGAGGAAGACACATGAATCTGCAGCCCTGATTTCATGTCTTTAAAACGTGTTATGTGCTGCTTAAGCTCCATATTGCTTAGAGAGGAAAGCAGCACATAATGAAGCAGGGTGTTTGCAGAGTATGATCTAAAATGTCAAGATGGTGGCTGCAATGGTGTGATCAAAGCTCCACCTGTTTTTTTACCTGTGATGCTTCAATCACACCATCGCAGATACCATCTTGACTTTTCGGACCATACCTTCAGACATCCCGGTAAGGGTTCGGATCTAAATTTAATAACAGGCCAGGTTCCCACATAGCACTAAGCCATAAGATGGTTTGGTTTTGGCATAATCTGGTTTGGGTTTTTTTAACACAACCATTGTGGTTTACAAACCACATTTTAAGCCTTAATGAATCATGGAACCTCAGCCAATTGTCATTGATTCAGGAATCCATGATTAAACAACCATTTCTCAGCTTATATAAACTCCATCATAGTTCACTGCAGTAATGTCAGCAGCGTTGTTTGAAGTGTTCCAAAAAAGCTTCAAAAACATGTAGGAGGCCCACCCAAAGAACCTTTCTCCCACTCCCCAGTCCACGTGGTCTCCACCCATCCTTGAGTCTGCAGAAAACTATAGCAGCGTTGTGTTCCACCCCAGACAGCTCTCGGTCATTGTCGTTTCCCTCCCAGGTAACAGATGACAAAGTCTAAGAGATTTTATGCATCTTGAGGATGCCCTTGGACAGTATCAATGTCTAAGAGGGGAAACACCATTTTTAACACTGGTTCAGGTAAGGAGAGAGCCAGTTTGGTGCAGTGGTTAAGGCACAAGGCTAGAAACTGGGAGACGGTGAGTTCTAGTCCCGCCTTGGGCACAAAGCCAGCTGGGTGACCTTAGGCCAGTCACTTTCATTCAGCCCTAGGAAGGAGGCAACGGAAAACCAGGAGACGGTGAGTTCTAGTCCCGCCTTGGGCACAAAGCCAGCTGGGTGACCTTAGGCCAGTCACTTTCTCTCAGCCCTAGGAAGGAGGCAATGGCAAACCAGGAGACGGTGAGTTCTAGTCCCGCCTTGGGCACAAAGCCAGCTGGGTGACCTTAGGACAGTCACTTTCTCTCAGCCCTAGGAAGGAGGCAATGGCAAACCACTTCTGAAAAACAAAAAAAACTTGCCAAGAAAACTGCAGGGACTTGTCCAGGCAGTCTCTGAGAATCGGACACAATTGAATGGATAAAAAGAAACCCACTAAGGATATAACTAAGTTTAATTCATCTTCAGCTGCTCTCACTCATGGGCTGGAGATGAGAAGAAGGCAATGTCATGGGCCATGGAAGAAAACAGGGTTTGTGGGTGATGTCTGGCCTGGTTGGGAGAAAGTGGGGAATAGCCTTCAGTTGCAAAAACTGGACAGATGTGTCCCAAATGGTGCAGGCAAGTCTTGTGCAACAAACGCGGCTCATTTGTGAAATCTGATGAGGTGGTCCAGATATTGTGGCTTCTAAGTGAAACATTTTCCACTCAGAAACCCATTAAGGAGAGAACATCTATTAAGGAGAGAAAAATAGCTATTGATGTAGGGCTAGGAAACAACTCAGCAGGAAATAGGTGCTGGCTGGGTTCACATATCTTGCGTGATCATAAAGTCATTTGTGGGGCTTAGCAAGATATATGAACATGCTCACTCTGGCTTATGCAACAGTGGGCAGACCTTGACTGGGTTTCCACAGCAAATCAGGCCATAGCACAGCATGTGAATCCAACCATTTGATTTGTTGACCAGAGTTTATGGTCTCATAAACCAGACTGCTATGGCTTGTTAAGCAATCTGTGACCAAAACAAACCCATATTTAAGACAGCGTATAAACCCGACCAATGGCTGAGTTCACAGACCATGGCCAGCCAAAGCCAAAGCACCACATTATGCCTCAGTTGAGCATGTGTGAACTCTTCCATGATCAGCACCGCTGCAGGGACAGCTCAACCCCCGACTGGCCCAGAAAGCTGGTTCCATCTAGCCAAACTATGGGTCAGATGGCCTGAGACAGCAGCCAAGCACTGCGGGAAAAGTTCAACTGCCAAGTCTGTCTTTGGCTTCCAACTTAACAATATTTACTCTTACAAGGAAAGTTTGGGCAATCTTTTTCACCAGCCCTCCGTCAAAACTCCACCGTGCTTTAAAAACACAGCTCTCTACATCACTGGTGCAGAACTTGGGCTTAGATCGGCAGCTGGTTCCACAAATGCTTTCCCATTCCTTTGCAACCCATTAAACCGGGCTTGGATGCCGAAGCCACCATCTGAGCCTGCCAGATCAGACGCACTCCAGGGACAGATGCACTCCAACTCCCCTCATCCCCCACCTACAGCCATTCTGCCTGGGGAAGATGGGAGTTGCAGTCCAACACACCACAAGAGCACCAGCCTGGAGAGAACCAGTCTCCACAATGGCGCCCTCTCCCATTTTTTCTCCCAACAGGGCCCATAAAACCCTCATGTGCATCATTAAAACCCTCATGTGTATCATTTACAAACTCCTCCTCCTCCTCCTCCTCCTCCTCCTCCTCTTCCTCATGCTGCCTCCACTCCTCTTCCCCTCCCTGTTTGCATCATCCCAGATAACCGCCCAGAGTCTACCGTGGTGGAGATGGGCGGTGATAAATCCAAATAATAAATAAATAAAGATTAAGACAGGAGACCCTAAACATTTGCCTCCTTTCCTCTCCTGCACCATTAACAGGAAGGTCCACATTATTCTGGCAGCTAAGAACAGTCGCCTTGAGCTTGCTCCCCTTCAGGAGTCGCTGGATGCTAAGCTGATATATTAACCCGCCCTCTGGTTTTCCTTCTGCCTGCCCCCACTCCTCCTTTCAAAGAATTTTTTAATATTTTGCAGCCCTGAAGGCCGTTTGCTGAGGCATTCGCCTCCTCCCGGTCCCAGCAAAGAGGTCAGCCTGGCGCTTCTGCCACCCGGCGCCTGGAGAGAGGAGCGTTTGGCTTCTGCCCAGCTCCGCTGAAGGATTGATGCTTCGCTGCGCTCTACCAGCCAAAGGCACCGAACGCAGGCCAGTGTCTAAATCAGTCAAAGGAGAGCCACGCGTAACCCTTGACCCACTTCGCAGGGTCAGCGCAATGACAACCGCCACGTCCCTGAAATGCTACCGTTCCTGGAGAACTTTCACACACTGGTCTTGCAAGGGGTAAAAAAAGAAAAGAAAAAGCAATTCAGATGCCTCAGTCTCTGACCTGGAGCCCAGTCCAAGCTATGGTGACTTCTCGTCTTCGGTGCCTTCTGTTCTAAGGTTTGGTTTGAAGAAAAGCACCGAAACTCAATCCTAATTTAAAAAAAACAACAAAAAACACCCATCCACCTCCAGTTGCTTCTGCCCCCAAAATTACTGGATCCCAAGAAGCCCATTTGGGAATACCAGGCAGGGGCATGGTTTTCAGTAAGAAACCGACAGATCGGGGCTCTATAGCTCCTGTGGCTTCAAAACCAACGTTGGAGACCGCCGCTTTGTCGCTCTTGTTCTTTGCTAATCATGATCGGCATTTGGTCACTCATCACATCCACCTGGATCACTGAAGGATCACTGAAGGACTGTTTGCTTCCCTTTCCCCACCCGGTGATAAAATCCAAAAGGGAGAAAACGGTCCTTCCACCACGCGGACTGCGCCAGATGCCCACCCCACGTAGCATCCCTCTTTCCTCAGCAGCAGATCTGATTCCTTTCTCAAAACTTACTCCTGAGCAAAACTGCCTAAGGAAAGACCGCCAGGGCCAGGGGAGTGCAAACGCTCGACCCAGTTCACAAAGTTATTTTCCAACCAGGCACTCGCTCACCAAGTGCAAAATAGCTCCTATTGTTTTCTGCTAGGCTTCTGATAGCAAACTGGTCCCCTCCCTCCTGGCCAGACTCTCCCTAGAGGGCACGTATTCTATTGTTCCCGCTAAGTCATTTGAAAGGGTTATTTTTTCCTAATTTCTTTTGTGTGTGCAGACATGGGTGGGGGAAGAGGGGGGGCAGAAGCAGGTTCTGTATTATTCCTGTGCGTGAAATTAGTACAGAACGGAAGCGAAGGAAGCTAAAATAAAAGAGTGGCTCATTTCAGGGGTCCAGCTGGCCACGCCCAGCATGGAAACAAAGGGGGAGAATGATTTTAGTCTGTGCTGGAATCCAAAGCAACTCTAAAGGACTGAACTACAGTGGGAAGATCAAAATGCCAGCTAAGCCTCAACCACCGAACCTCACTGGTGACTTTGGATCAGCCCACCTTGCAAGGCTGCTGTGGTCAGACAAAAATGGGATCCTTCCTCTTGCAGGTGAGGCGAAATAGAAATCTAATACAAAAATAAACAGACATACAACCGAGATTCAACGGGGACTACAAAGTTAAAAAATTTACACGGAAGAACAATCAGATCCTGTAGTTAGATTTTCTTTCTCTCCAATGTCTTATTATATTCTCATTCTCATTCTCTCTCTCTCTCTCATTCTCTCTCTCATTCTCTCTCTCTCTCTCTCTCTCTCTCTCTCTCTCTCTCCAGAAGCATAATATTAAAAGCCACATTTATGTAATTAATTCATTAATAAAAGCTGCAGACTCTTCGCCTACAATGTGATCCAACCCTGGCCAGCTTAGGGAGTCAGCTTCCTACAACATGTTCCACCCACTGCTGTTATTTGCCACTCCCCAAAAAAGATGTTTATCATAAACCTTCAAAGGGAAAAGACATAATGAGGAAAATCATTTGAGGAAGGCTGTGTCATCTGCAAGTTTCAGCTGTCTTCCCACCTGCCCCCCTTGGAAATCAAAGACATCATTTAAAGAAGGTTCTTTTTTAAAGTATCTCATTTACCCGCATGCATTTCCATTTTCTTTTGGCCAGATCTGTGGAATGTACTGCAGATGGTTGATTTCAGCCCTTTCCTTACATAAGATGGAAGCTCTCCAATGTGGAGTAAAACTGAAACCCAGCCTCAGTAAAGCTGAGCCCATTAGACAGAACCACCAAACTCCGATGCTTTGCTTTCTGCACCCTTCCCAGAAGGGCTGATTCAAAAACCTTGTTAAGTAGGTCCTCATTTCTTCTACCAAAACAACAGATGAAACATTCAACCAGATGAAATAGCGTGCTCGTTTTTCTTCCAAATAAACTATGATCTTCAAATCACTTGGTGGGGTCTGCCAAAAACCAAGGGTCCAATGATGAATTAAGTATCTCCAACGTGAAATTCTGGGAGCAGATGAAGCCCTCCAAAAGATGGGGGTGGCCACCAGAAATCTTCCAAAGGTTCTTGTCCTATTATATTATTTTGGGATGGTGCGCACATTTGGAGCAGAGACATCACACTGACAACAAAGGTCTGCATAGTTAAAGCAATGGTATTCCCTGTAGTAACCTATGGCTGCGAGAGCTGGACCATAAGGAAGGCTGAGCGAAGGAAGGTAGATGCTTTTGAACTGTGGTGTTGGAGGAAAATCCTGAGAGTGCCTTGGACTGCAAGAAGATCAAACCAGTCCATACTCCAGGAAATAAAGCCAGACTGCTCACTTGAGGGAATGATATGAAAGGCAAAACTGAAGTACTTTGGCCACGTAATGAGAAGACAGGATACCCTGGAGAAGATGCTGATGCTAGGGAAAGTGGAAGGCAAAAGGAAGAGGGGCCGACCAAGGGCAAGATGGATGGATGATATTCTGGAGGTGACGGCTTCAACCGTGGGGGAGCTGGGGATGGTGATGGCCGACAGGAAGCTCTGGCGTGGGCTGGTCCATGAAGTCACGAAGAGTCGGAAGCGACTGAATGAATAAACAACCAAAGCGCACATTTGGATCTTGAGGATAGAGGCTTCCATATAAGATAGTAAGTAAGATAGTAAGATGTAAGATAGTCAAGATGGTATCTGTGACTACCCCTTTTGAGAACTTATATGAGTCTTCTTGCAAATGATGGCTAGGAGGGGTTTGCACCTTCACAAAATGGGGAACATAACTAGGAATAAAACACAGATTTACCACTCTTTGGGCTCTGCTCACCAAAACCTTCCCTATCGCTTCTGCATGTCTTGGTCAATGACCTGGGCAAGTGAACTTATTTCCAAACAGAATCCTAGACTGCCTGCTGCCACCCCTCTAGGGTGGTGCAAAAGCCATATTCCAGGAACCGGAAGGGGCAGTAAGCTCACCATTATCAGCACAATTCTGATGACAACATTCAGTAGCAGAACACTGAATGACGGCTGATATTTTTTCAGTTTTTAAAAAAGTAAAACCGGTAAGTTAACCCGCTCAAAACTTTTTTTTTTTTTTTACCCTTTCGAGTTCTCCACCCAATTTATGGGCAGTGGAATTGGGCGATTTTATTCAGGGGAAGGAGAAGTTCTGTGGTGGTCTCTCAAGTGCAAGTTTTCCTTTCATGATGCACTGCTAATGAAATAGCCCCCAGGAGGATATCTTTCCTTTGGGAATGAATGGAAGTGAGGGAAGCCAAGGAGGCTGCAACTTGATGGAGAAGGGATGGTGCAGTGAAAAACAAGCCAATGAAGGAAAGGCATGACTCCTGGCCATTGCATTACTACAGAAACACCAGAACACCACACACCATCTATGATAATTTCGTTTTCAGCTGTTTTTGGAAGGACACAGGCTGAATGTCTCTCAGGAGAGTTCCTGGAATTACTCCTGGTTGTTGAACTATGAGTTGAATATACCGATGGGGACCATGGTGTCGGGGGCGGAGGGAGTGTCAAAGAAGTCATGATGCTAACTGTTCAACCACACAGCTGAAACCCTTTTGTACCTTTGAGTCCCCCTGCAGAGGTCCCTCACCAGAGGCATCCACAGGATGAGGAAAGCAGCATCACACGCAGGAGTGTTGTCAGCCCTGTTAGAGATATCGGGTTTCAACCAAGCACGTCTCACACAAGCTTGAAGGAGGAGGCACCCTCTGCTGTAACCTAATCTTACTTGCTTTGTGTGGGAGGGGCTGAATCCCGGTTTCCTGTTTCCTGTTCCCTTCTCTTTCCCCTTTCTGCTCGAATCTCCTACCAAGGAGGATGGGTCAGCTATGGCCCCCACATTTCTCATACTTCCACCCAGGTGGGCCACATTAAGGAAGCATGTGGGTCACATCAGAACCAATTGCTCGCACGCATGGACCGTTTCTACTAAGGAACTGTGAGTTACAATAAAATTGTAAACTCTTTTTTTATGTTACTTTACATTAACGTGTGAAGTTTATTTTGTGTTTTGAACTGATTAAGCCTTGTGCAAGTTTATGGGAACGCTTCTACTCTGCTACATACTAATAAGAAGGTAGTACCAGAACTAATAAGAGTTCTGGTACTACCATCCCAGAATTCCTACCAGCCCTCCCAGGTAAACCAGACAGGAAACACCACCAGATGAGCTAATTCTACTTTCTTGTTAGGCTACATTAACAGAATCTTGCAATCTGAAAGTACAACTCCCCTGCCATCCCTTTTCACCGCCTGCCAAGTTAGGGCGGGTCCTTTCTAAGTTTCTTTCTCTGCCCATCACTCAGTTGCGGGCTCCTCCCCCTTTTATCCAATCGTTCCCTCAGCAGCATCTCTTCCCCCCGTCTTCCAAGGTCATTCTCACGTTCCATTACAAGTGTCCACAGGATATGGTTAAAAAAAAAGTCAAGGTAGAGGCCATGACGTTGCAACAAAAGCTCCATCTGTTTTTATGTACAGTGCACACACATCTTACATAAGTCAGAACTTGCTCAGTAATGACACAACATTGCTTGAATCATCTGCCTCCCCTAGATAGGCCCTCCCAATGCTTCCGTTCATTTTGCCCACTACAGCCTGCAGGGAACCGTCAAGCAAACTCTCGAGAGCTACTTTGGTGTAGTGGTTAAAGCACTGGACTAGAAACCAGGAGACCCTGAGTTCTAGTCCTCCTTTAGGCATGGAAGCCGGCTGGGTGACCTTGGGCCAGTCCCTGTCTCTCAGCCCTAGGAAGGAGCCAATAGCAAACCAGGAAACTGAGAGTTCTAGTCCCGCCTTAGGCATGAAAGCCGGCTGGGTGACCTTGGGCCAGTCCCTCTCTCTCAGCCCTAGGAAGGAGCCAATGGCAAACCAGGAGACTGAGAGTTCTAGTCCCGCCTTAGGCATGAAAGCCGGCTGGGTGACCTTGGGCCAGTCACTCTCTCTCAGCCCTAGGAAGGAGGCAATGGGAAACCAGGAGACCCTGAGTTCTAGTCCTCCTTTAGGCATGGAAGCCAACTGGGTGACTTGGGGCCAGCGTCTCTCTCAGCTCCAGAGCTTACGTGATGTAGTGGTGAAGGGGCTGGACTTAAGAACAGAGTCACCTGGGTACTAGTCCCGTCTCGGACACAGAAGCACTTTGGGTGAGTTTGGACCAGTTCCTCTCTCTCAGCCCAACCTACCGTACCTCACAGTGGGGGAAATATAGGAAGAAGGAACGTTATGGAGGTCACCTTGAGTTGCACAAAATAAAGGTGGGATATAAATCTAGCAAATAAATTAAATAAGCATCTGCACAGTCTCTCATGGTTCAGGCTGGTAGGAAAGCTAGAGCGCCCATCAGCGTATAACATGAGACTCCAGAACAATGAATGCCCTCAAATGGATTCATGTAGGAACAGAAGGGAGGCACAGAATCTTGGGTCACAAAGTCAATCAGTAGGGGACCAAAGAAAAATCTCCACTAGCACTTTTGGTGGTAGAGATGGAGCTACCATAACAGAATAGCTCCAGTTCCCCACTCACTAAGCTGTCCAGCAGTATCCCATGATCAGTTCTGTCAAAGGCTGCTCAGAGATCCAGAAGAATCCACATCGCTCTCCTGGCAGAGGCCAACGATCAGAAGCCACCAGTTCAGACAGATGCTCTTTCTCTGCTGTATCCAAGTTTGAAGCCAGACTGAAACAGAGCTAGATGGTCCCTTCTTCCAAACGTAGTTGGATGGCCACCACCATCTTCAGCACCTGGCCCAGAAATGGAATATCTGCATCTAAGCAGTTGCTGTCAAAACCCACAGGATCTAGGGACAGCTTTTCCAAAAGGGCATGACTTCCTCAAAAAAAGACACATGCTGTAAGCATGGAGAATCCAGAAGCAATGGACTGGATACTCCACCCTTACACAGGATAAAATAAGGGAGAACGGGGAGGGGAAAGAAGACGATGGGAAGCTGGGGGGAAAGCACTAGCCCCCAGGAGAACAGACGGCCATCACCACATCCAGTCCAGAGGACACAAGAAGCCACGAACAAAAGAGCCACCAGCGCACGCAGGCTGGTCCAATAAAGAATTTCACATATCCCATGTGACTTGTGTTGGTAATTACTGAGTTTGGGCCATAAGATCGTGATCCTCACACATGCACTGTTCCCAAATTCAGTCTACATTTGATTACTTCTTGACAGTTTATTGAAATGCATCTGTTATTTTGAACTATTCAGTCCTGATGCTGATTCTGAAATTTTACTGTTTCCTTAGACCAGGGCTTTCCAAAGTTTTCCCGCGGCGACACACCAACCGCCGTTGGTGCGTTGCCGCAGGAAAACCAGGAAGTGCCGCAGTTGCGGCAGCGCGCAAAAACCCGGAAGCGCTGCTGCCGTTTTCGGGTTTTTGCGCGCCGCGGTTGGTGTGTCGCCGCGGGAAAACCCAGAAGCGCTGATGATGATCAGCGCTTCCGGGTTGTGTGGAGACACACCAGACTGTGTGTGGCGACACACTTTTGTGTCGCAACACAGTTTGGAAAGCTCTGCCTTAGACATATCAACTGAAGTTTTTAATCCTGTAATCTATTGTGATAGGTAGTTGAAAGAAGTTTAAGAACTACATGGTCTAGTCTTGTTCCATTACAGTATTACGCTTTGGGGAAATGCAATCCACAAAATTGTTACCATGATTTTAGACAAATTTTTGAGAGTAAGGATGCAGAAGGATGTTCCTAACTCTCTCTCAGTATTACAAACCTATCAAAAATTGTGGAATGATTATACAAGCCTGGAAGGATACAACTACAGCTCATGTGCAGCAGTGGATTGTTGTTAACAGATGTTGTCTGTCAGTTAAATGCTAAGGAGGAGGAGGAGGAGGAGAACTTCTGAGATATATGGTAATTTTTGTTGACTTCTGATGGAGCTATTTTCAGAGCTCTCATATTATTCAACGCTACATCACATTGCTTATGCTGACACAGTGTGTTTGTTGTTGTTCATTTGTATATTAAAATAATCATAATAATTTAAATTAGCAGGAACAGTGGCTTACAAACCATCCAGCATTCCTAGCCAAAACGGACAGCACGTTATGGCTTAGCTTAATCTGGGAGAACCAGGCCTTTCCTTGGGCAATTGATGGTTTTGCCAAGGTACTTGAAATAGAAATATTTTTGAGATGTGTTTTCCAATTGCACATGTGATTTCCCCAGTCTAGATCTTAGATGCCCACCTCATTCCTCTGAGCTTCTTCCATTTTCTCTCCATTTAGAGAGAAATTGGTCCAACAACTAAAAACCAGCCGCTTAGTATCTGTTTTGCTTTCTCCTTTACTCCTAACTGCGCGCAGGTGGCTTCCTTCCGTTGTTTCCACAACAAAACAGCACAGAGCAAAACGGTCCAGAGATCCAAACAAAATGAGCATCTGCTGCAAGACCAAACAAGCAAGGAGCTTTGGGGAATTCACACATGCTATCCAGGGTGGGGAGATTGCCAAGGAGGCAGCCTGGCGCCAGCGGGCATCAACGTGCCCCAAATACCTCACCAAGGGTCCAAGAGATTCCCTGCTTCATCTGACTCTTCCCCCAAGATTCTACTAGGAAAAGAAAGGGGGAGGGCACATTGGGAAAAGAAAGGGAAAAGAAACATTGGGAAAAGAAAGAGGAGGGCACATTGCAAAGCACAGCACCAGCATCTAACATCACATTACAGGTAGTCCTCGCTTAACAACCACAAGTGGGACCGAAATTTGAGTCACTAAGCGAAGTGGTCATTAAGTGAATCTGACCCAATTTTACAACCATTTTTACGGTGGTGGTGAAGTGAATCACCATGGTCATTAAGCGAACCACGTGGTCATTAAACAAATCACGCGGTTCCCCATTGATTTTGCTTGCCGGAAGCCGGCTGGGGAAGGTTGAAAATGGTGATCATCTGACCGTGGGACATTGCAACGGTCATAAATGTGAACTGGTTGCCAAGCACCCAAGTCATGATCACATGACTGCGGGGACGCTGTGACAGTCATAAGTGTGAGGACTGGTTGCAAGTAGGGGTTTAGCGCTGTCGTAAGTCTGAACCGTCACTAAACAAATGGTCATTAAGTGAGGACTACCTGTAGAATACTCTCTACTAATGCAGACAAGGATTTTAGCACTTCATTCATTGTTGCTGGCAGTTGTGCATGGAGACAGTTTCTTGAGGCATTATTTTTTCTAAGCTTTCTTGGACTACCTGTAATCCCTAGAAGAGAAGTACAACCAGCAGCCACCTCCCCAAGGTCCTTTCTGTTGCAAACCTCTGGGCGCAACTGCTGAGAACCAACAGCACTCCATGTCAAGATGAAAAACCCACCCAAACTGCATGATAAGCTCTAAAATAGATATACCTCCATTGAAAAAACCTTTCCAAAGCACACTTCCAGTCAAAGATGTGATGCATTGCATCAGCTTTGCAGCCCTAATTCCCCACCCTTTGCGAAAGGCCCATCTTGGCTTCCCCAAAGTTGCCCGCCCTTGATTAACAGCGATGCCTCTGGAGCCCATAAAGGTGCCACTGGGGTAACAGATAAAAGATGGGCGGGATCTGAAGGAAAACAGGGCATTAGTAACATGGCATTTGGCCATGACCATCATGGCCACCATTTTGTGATGAGACAAGGCTCCCATAGTAGCCATTTTGGGAGTACAGCCCCCCACCCCTTGCATTCAGGATTCTTCATGCGTGCCCAACCCTAAATTATTTAAGTAATCAGTGTTTCTGAAGCTTGGCCGCTTGAAGATATGTGGACTTCAACTCCCAGAATTCCCCAGCCAGCATGGTCATGGTTGGATGGGAGTTGAAGTCCACACATCTTAAAGTGGCCAAGTTTGAGAAACACTGCAAGTAATGCATTCAGGTATTATTTGAGAAACCCCAAAACCAGGGGGGGAGGGGAAAAGATGAAGACAGAGATTGTAAATTTTCATCTGGCCTAATAAAGATATTGACCCTATAGATTTCTTTGTTTTTTTAAACCAACCCAGCCATCAACACTGTTGTTTCCTGCCACCTCATCTTTTTATCTAAAAATATCCAAGGATGAACTGGTGACCTCGACAAGCTACATCAGCGTTCTGCCACCCATCTGTGGTTCCAACTCACAGATGAGCAAGCAGCAACCATTATTCCACCCCACGGGGCTGCTACCCCCTCCGCAGCTAAACACCAGCTCCTCACACACCCCTCGCACTCTCCCTTGCTCAGTGGGACACAGACACACCTCTTCTTCCCCACCTGGAACAGAAAGCAAGCTGGGAAAAAGGGAAATACAGCGTGAAGGTGGGTGAGGAAGCCAGAGAATTTTGCTTTCTCTCCCCCGCCCTCCCCAAGGACAGCCAATGTCTACGAAGTGAAGTCATGTTGCATCACAAGAGAGGCTTTAGGATAAAACTTATCCCTGTAAAAACTCTGGCAGATAAGAATGAAGAAAGGGTACTGTCGAGAACACATGTGTAGCTAAATCATGGTTATGCTGAGCTCCTGGGAACATCTGGATCCAATTCGCTCTCACGCACAGCCAGCAATTTGCCCTGGCAAAGACTTCCTGTGTGTGTGTGTGTGTGTGTGTGTGTGTGTGTGTGTGTGTGTCTTTATATATATTTCAAAACATTTCCAATTTTATAACCAGCTTCAGTACATTGTAAGGCTTAACTAGGAGGTCTTAATATATGGGAAGTTTGTGCATAAGACAACTGACTATGAAAGCCTTTCGTACCCCCAAATCCAAGTCACTGGGGGTCAGGTGGCATATAAATTTAATAATGGTAATGATAATTAAAGTCTATTTGCAGACAGACACACTTTAGCAGCAAGTGTACTTGTCAGAAGAGAAAATTGGGAGAGGAAGGAGAACCTTCCTGCATATTAAAACGCTTTCCAAATATAAAGCCCTCTCAAATTCACATGGATATCCGAACTTCAAACCTGTTTGCTTCAGGGAAATTATATTAAGAGACATCTTCACCGAATTACAGCCAGCTCTAGTTAAACCTGGAGTCAAGATTCTTATTTCACTGGGATTTACCAACAATAGCGATGGCTCCTAAAAATTTGCCCGGTCCTTGGCCCCAAACAGCAAATAAGGTTATTGTAGAAAAACAACCCTTAAATGTAGGTAATTTAATTAAGACAGCAAAAGCAAGGAAGAAGAGAAGGGAGTAACTTTTGTTAATACAGGTAGTCCTCATTTAGCGACCATAACTGGCAGCTCGGACATTAAGCGAAGCAGTTGCTAAGGGAAACTGTGACTGTGCTCATTATCTGACTTCAGCTTTCCTTTGCTTTACAGACCTGCAAAGGTCGTCAATGCAAGGCTTGGTCACAAAGTTCCTTTTTCATCACCATTGTAACTGCAAATGGTCACAAAATGAGGCGGTTGCTAAACAAGGACTACCTGATGAACAGCCTCTTACAGCTCCTACAGAGAGAAAAACTCTACAATTAGCATCATTTTAAGAGCACCTTCACGTATTCAAAGTGGTTCGCTGTAAAAGTCGGACCAAGTATATATCTATATATTTAAATATATGCTTTTCAAAAGGAGTTACAGAAATTTCGCAGGCAGACCACAAGTTTCACTGATGTCCCTGGCACCAGCAGCGATGCCCAATCCACTGCCAAGTTGACCTACTTTTAACGGGCAGGCCTTCTTTTCCTTTATGGATCACTGATGCTCCACCAGCAGAATAGCAACATAGCGGCTGGGTTCACGCAACACACTAGACACGGCTAAAACAGGGTTGGGTAATTTGTGGCCCAGCATACTGTAGAACTCCATCTTGCCCAAGCATACTACAGTACGTGAACCAGGACATTGCAACACGCCATCCTCTGGTTTAGCTCTTTAGACAGAGCATGTTGTGAGAACGCAGCAGCTGTATTTTGTTAATCCACATTTAAAGTACAAGTGCGGCCAAGGTCTACATACTGTCATTTATTCCTGCTAGGAGTTTTATTGCCAAGAAACCTGATGGATGCAGCTGGTACAGTACCAAACAGGAAAGAGTTCATGAGAATGCATCTAGCAAGAAGGCAGCGCTTGTATAAGCCAAAGAGGCATCTAAGAGGTCCCCATGCCTTGTACATTAGCACGGCTCTTCTGCGTTGTTTAGGAAATGTTGCAGGCAGTCTTTCCCCACTGCTGAGCTGAAGCACTCTCCACCCATTCTTGAGTCGGCATAAAAGTAAACTAGCATAAAATGTGCCGTCCCCGTTGCCACTCCCTTCTCCTACTTGCTTGCCTCTCTTCCCAGTCATTCCCTTCCCTTCAAGGGTGACACACCTCGATGTTGCCTTTGGACCATGCAGGAGTAAGGCAGACAAGGGAATCTGCAGTTGTCAAAAAAGTCAAGTCAGAGGCCGGGATTGCACAGTCAAAGCTTGGCCTCTTTTCACGTGCATCATAACATGCACACCTCATTATATTATTTGCATGCTTCTGTCATGGTGCGCGTGATGTCATCTTGAGGTCATGGGGGCTCCTAAGAGATGCCATGCATGGGGACGTGCCGAAACAGGTTGTGGCTAGGGCATGGTTCAGTGGGGAAAGGCCCAGAGAGAAGTATGTTCGAGTTGAATTTTCTCAACTGCACAGCTCAGCCATCAGGAACATCGGCAGGAGGGTCCAAAACAGTCAAGATGGTGGCCACGATCTCCCTCTAAGACGCTCCTGAACGGGCATGTCAAATAATCCATTAACACCAGTAGAGCTAAGAATGATTAAGGCTCTTCAAAGCAGATGATGATGGCAAACCCCTCGAGTTTTTTATTTTTGAACCAATACCCAAAAGAAAATGTGTTATCTTTTGAAACCATCTTAGTGGGTTTTTTGAGTGGCTGTTGTACATCAAAGCAAATTCCTTAAGAACAGGAATATTATTATTGTATTATTTTAATGTCTGCATTCTTGCTCTCTGATGCAACTAGGTCTGTTTTTTTTTTTTTGTGAGCAAAGCTTTTCTGCAGATGAGTGATATATGCCAAATCCAGATCCAGGTCAGTAAAGTTATATTTTCTAAAATAATAAATAATAATAATAATAATAATAATAATAATAATAATAATGTTGTCTGCACTGAAATAGCTGTTGCAATATAGTGATTAAGAGACTTGGGACTTGGATTGAGGACATCCGTCATATGCTTTCAGTCCCACCTACCTGAAAAGATTGTTCTTTTGATGAACAAAATGAAGGGAGAATCTTATGTATGGAGTTTTAAACTCTTGGGCAAAATGCGGTTTACAGATATCGTAAATAAATTAACAGTAGTTCTGAAAATCCAGGCCTTGAGGTGGCTAAATTCAGCTCTAGTCAAAACAACCTGGCTATCCATCATGAAAAAAAGAATTAGTATACTAAACCAAGTGTAAGATAAAATACAAATATTCTTGACTTTCGCAGCCTCTCCATGGGATAAAGCCGAACCCTATGACTTAATAAGCATGACATATACAAGCCCACCTTTCACTCCCATTTTATTTAACCACTTATTTTAGCCATCCAGTGATATTTTGGTGGTCTCCTGAAAGCCATCCAGATTCATGACAAAACTAGATGAGCTAGTTGTTCTGCAGTCTCTCCAACATTACCGACATATTATCCTTCCCTCCCTCCCGTCTTTTCCAACCATAACCATTACTGGCAAACAAAATTCCTTTTTGGGATCAAAGAAGTTCATTCCAGAGGTTCATATTTACAATGTCCCATTGTGATATTCTTCTTGTTGTTGCCTTACTCAACTTGCTGGCTAGAATATTTCAGCCTGATGCTCTTCCATGCAGAGATGAATGAAATGCATAGCGGACCTTTGAAGAAGACAATAGGGCAGCGTTGAAGTGGAAGCTTGTGTCTCATTGAACAGAAAGCACAGTTAAGCCACCCAAGCTTTCTTTCCAACAATGGACGGCTGGGCCAACTGAGTTTGCTTTGGATCGGCACTCTTGTAGAAGGCTTTTGAAACAGATGGGGGGAAGAACTCACCCCTCTGGCTGGGGAATTCTGGAAGCATCCATTCCAACCTATCTAGAGGGCATCAGACGGGAAGATTGTCTTAGGTAACCCATGCAAGTTTCCTTAACTGCAAAACAGGGATGACACCACCTTATCCCAGAGCTTTCCAAACTGTGTGTCGCGACACGTTAGTGTGTCGGCTGCAGTGTCTGGGTGTGTCGCGGCTGGTGCTGCCTCCGAGCCCGGCCAGGATTCCGCGCAGGTCCTAGTGCCTGCCTTGTGCCCTGCTGTAAGAGTGTGTCGTGAAATGATGCATGTCTAAACAGTATGTCACCAACATGAAAAGTTTGGAAAGCTCTGCCTTATCCCATACTTATGAGAATCCTCAAGAGTAGTGTGGTGAGATCATTTCAGCATTTTTCTAGGGTGATTTTTTATAGCAGTAAGGTAAACATCTCCACCCAAACATCTTCTACATGATTTGGACTCCATTTCCATCATATTCAGTAGGGCTGCGTGAAGAACTGATTCTCAGATTTAAAGACAACTGGATCCAAACTCTGAACGGAATCAGTTTTCCATACTGAATGGGCCAGCTGATTCCAGGCATCAAATCAGATGCCCTGGAATCTCTTGGATGGTTCAGACACAGGAACATGTTTTTTCAGATCACTTCAGAAGTCGGAATCAGATCCATTCAAGCTGACAATTCAAAAGCTGAATTGAATTTGGCTGATTTTCCAAATCAAAAGTCAGAAGCAAATCACAAATCCAAATTATTATTATTATTATTATTATTATTATTATTATTATTACTACTACTACTACTACTACTACTCTTCCTCTTCCTCTTCCTCTTCCTCTTCTTCTTCTTCCTAGCATTTTCCCGCTATTTTCGCGGAGTCTGCTTTTCGGATCCTGAAACACCACTTTGCCCGATCATCCGCATCCTCAGGGCGTAGCCCATCAATTTGCGTGTCCTGCCATCTCTGTTTTGGTCGCCCACGTGGCCGTCGGCCATCGATTTGAAGATGGTACGCTATTTTGGCGACAGTGGAAGGTGCCGCTCTAAGGACATGTCCCTACCAACAAAGCCGGATTTCCCTCATCTTCTCTGTAATTAATGACACGCCTAGCTGTTGTCGAATGGCATCATTTGTGACGTGGTCGAGTGGTTAATTCTAATCAGATTTTGCATTCCCCTAACATTCAGCCAATATGATAACAGCCAGATACCGTACCTGGGTTACCGTAGTACAACTCCACCTGGACGTTGTCAGACAGTGATGCTAGAAGGTCTGTAGAATTTCTCCATTCCCCCATCAGTAGTTTGCAAAGTCGTGTTTCCTTCCTCATGTCAAGGTAAAATTGCTTTTTACAGGAAAAACCCGTTTACCCCATGAAGCGTCATTTCTAAGAGGCAGCAGCTAAGGAGGGGTGGCTTATCCAACCCACATGGTGTGCTATAACCTTCAAATACATCAGCACTGCCTGCAAGGCCATCTTTCTTTTGAAACACATCTTCTATCATCTTCCACCATCACCGTGCAGGAGAGGCAGACAGGGAGGGAAGAAAGAGCGAAGATATAACCCAGTGTTTTTCAAACTTGGCAACTTTAAGATGTGTGGACTTCAACTCCCAGAATTCAAGCTGGCTGGGGAATTCTGGGAGTTGGAGTCCACACATCTTAAAGTAGCCAAATTTGAAAAACACTGATATAACCAAATTGAGTAAAGATGGACACATATATATTGCTCCCAGCTCTCTCACTGCTAATAGGGAGACTGACCAATCTGGTCAAGTGAAACATGGCTTGGAAGAAGGAATGGATATTCCACCCATCAGCACTCACAAAGCCTGATTTCAACCCAGCTGATAATATGGGGTGGGGGTGGGGTGGGTTATAATTGATGCTGCCCTGAACATTTCTCCTGCCTGTTTATCTACTGCTTCTTCATTCCATTTCAAAATTTATTTCCAAGAACAGAAGAATTTCAGAGAGATTCTCTGCGACCTCCCTGTGGCTTCTCCTGTTTCTGTTAAATCCCAGGGATCAGGAGAACCAGGGAATGTCATCCGGGGCCTTCAAACTGGGGAGTGTAGGAAAACACAGAGGCTTTCGAATCCATCCTCTCTCTCTCTCTCTGCTGCCTTAATCACTGAAATAACTCTAAGCGGCTGACACACTCGAGTAAACCCATCACATAAAAATAACAAGAAGCAGAGAATAATATATAAGTGCAGTGGAGACTCTCAAAAGCCTGTTTGGGCCCAGATCTCACAGGAGGGTCCCCAGAAAAAAAGTCACCAGGTGAAGGAAGAGAACCTCCAGGGACCCAAAGTCTCATACACGAACTTCTGAAAGCAAGATCTGTAAGGTGCCCATGCCCACTGCATGCCCCCACTTTTTGTAGGGCATGGATGGGACCTATCATCAGCTTGTAGGGACATCTCCACCCTACCACCATCTATATTCAGTCCTGTACTGCAGGGTTCCTCAACCTCAGCCATTTTAAGATGTGTGGACTTCAACTCCCAGAATACTCCAGCCAGCATTGCTGTACTGAACAATCTTGGCTACCTGCTTGCTGCTAATGAGAGACTTGGACATTAGAGATTGAGGGATGTTGCTTTAAATCTTGCCAAGAATCTAATCCTGTGCAACAACATCCAAAGACATGCCCATAAATTAACTTCTCGTGGGGTCGCCTATTACTTTCTAAGGCCCCGGTAGGAGTGGAAGCACTGGGGGACACATTGCTACCCGTTGTTGCTTGATCTGTACTAACTGTAAATATGGTTCTCCTCTTTGTGATTCCCTGAGTGGGATATCACAACCCATTAGATGAGGCTCAAATGGGGGTGGATAGTTTGTGGTTCAAAGGTCCTGGAAACCCATCTAGTGTCTTGGCATGTTGGGTGAACCAAGCCACCCTGTTAAGCGATCTTCTGGTTTATTTTGTTGGACATAGTATATTATGCCATTGTGTTTTGTTAACCTAAACTTAGAGTTAAGCATCTTGTGTGAACTTAATCATTGTGGTTTATGAAACATGATTTAAAGCTTATTGTGTTGCCCATATCCAAAGCCAATCATTATTCAAGAAACTAAGGAAAGAAATCCCTAGTCCCGTGTGACGGAGTGAGCTCCCGTACTCGCCCCAGCTCTTGCCAACCTAGCAATTCAAAAGCATGCAAATGCAAGTAGATTAATAGGTACCACTTCAGTGGGATGGGAACAGCGTTCCGCGCACGTCATGCTGGCCACAGGACCGTGGAAGCGTCTTCGGACAGCGCTGGCTCTTCGGCTAACAAACAGAGATGAGCACCGGCCCCTAGAGTCGGACACGACTGCACAAATGTGCAGGGGGAACCTTTACCTTTTTTAAGGAAAACTGTGACTTAGTGTGATGTGAGCATTAGAGGGGTGCAGTTGGGTGTGACCTGCTTCATCTGACCCACTAAGTCATAATATGGCTTGTTTGGGTTTGGCTCAGAAAGTTGTGTAAACCCAACCAACTGTGGCTTATGCATTAAAGATGAATTAAATAAGCCAAGGTTTAGATGACATGCACTCCAGCTCCTATATGATCATTTTTCTAGAGGGATAAAACGTTCTTTATTATAGCCTGAATTCCTAGCAAGACAGAAAGTTAGAGAGAAACCTATTTTTAATTAAATGCATGTCTGCTTGAAAAAGGAATTGCACCGTGTCTGCAAACATTATAGAAATCGAATAAATAAACAAACAAACATTGCTTTTGACAACATGGTGAAGGTTGACCCACCAAGATTCTAGCCCTTTCCAACAATGAGACGCCACAGCATGTTAAGCATTTAGGCTGCAAGTTCTCAACATTTACATGAGAGTAAACCATGCTGAACACAACAGGAACTACACTGCCTAAACATGCAGATACACTATGTGATTAAAATATTTGCATTCTGTTTTTCAAGTCTCTACTAGAACAAACCCATTTCCTGAGATGATTCTGAATCTTTACATAAGCAAAAGCAATAAAATATTATTACTGCCAATTATAAACCATCAAAATGCAAAAAAAAAAAAAAAAAAACCCAGCTTGGCATAGATTAAATAATACAGTAAGAATTCCCTTGAGTCGAGTTCAACTCCTGTTGACTCCACAGACACATCCATATCATTTTCTTGGCGACAGGACTGAAGTGGTTTGCCATGCTTTTCCACATTCCCAGTCTAGCCTGTGGCCCTGGAATTCTCAAGGGCCCCCCCCATCCAATACTAACCAGCGCTGATCCTGCTTAGCATATGATACTCACAAATTAAAATTACTTTGGCATTTAAAAGCTAATTAAACATCTGGCTTCCTCGCAATAAGAGTTCCATAAACTATGCGCCACTTGCAAGATAATTGCTTGTGGTCACTGATCATGGGGAAGGGGGGAATAGATCAAGACTTATGCGGACAGGCCAGGGTTAGACAATGCACTAGACTAGGCTCAACTGAAGATGGGTATCAGTGGAACTGTGTGTCCTGGGAAGCTAGTTACTGCCCTATCATACTGTAAAAGGCCAGTCAATTAAGCTATCATCTGGTTTAAAGCTCTGAGAAGCGGGTTGCAAAATTCTGCATGGCCACTAGATGGCAGCAGAGAGATATAGAAAACCAAGACTCTGCTGCCATCGAATGGGCATTTTATTTAGGCAGTCCAGACCTGGTGGCCCTAATGCTTTGTTTGCGAACACAGCGAGTGTGTTTGTCAACTTGGGTTTAGGATTCAATGTGCCGGATGGCCGCCGCCAGTGGAGAGATGGCTCCGCAGAAGCAGAGGCGACCTTTCTGATAGAAAGCAGCTTGGGGTTAAACCGCTCCTTCAGCTGGCCCCATCATTGAAGATGGTTTAGATGAGTCACCCCTTGGAAAACAGAACAGGAACCCAGCAAGGGTCTTCCCCAGCTGGCACCCGCCGCTCTCTCGCCGCCAGATGCTTCTGGGCATACACTGAAGCAAGGAACAGCTTTTACTCCGGCAGCCTCTGGATCCTAGCCCAGAGGTGCCTGTAGACGAGAGAACCTGTCCCGTCCTCCCCCCACCCACCCCAATAATACTGCCTGGAAGATCTCAACACGCACAACAGCACAAATCTAACCAGCCAACAACAAAGCATCGCGGCATTCGTCTTTGCCTGCCCAAACAGGCTGCTGGCCGATTTGAACGGCGAGAGGTAACTAAGAAGAAAAAGAATAATGCAAAGTACAAAAGAACAACTCAGGTTAAACTCTGGTGAAACTAAGAGGGTCCCACCCAACTTACTGGTTTCAGCAGAAGGCGGCAAGCAAACTGGGGGCGTGAGAGGGAGCGTCCAGCAGGGACAGAGCCCCGCTGGGCGATGCTCCTGCTGTCCCTTTGGGTGAAGTAAGCGAGGCGCAGACACAGCGCGCAGCCTTCCGCAGGGCTTTCTGGCCGGGAGGCCCAAGCAGGCCGGCAGAGCCGCAACCCACCTTCCAAAGTGCCCCGGAAAAGGGAAAGGGCGCCGCCGCCCAGATTAGGACGGAGGACGGCTGGGCCAGCCCTGCACGCTTTCCCACGCTCCGCTGGACCAGAGTTGAGGATGTCAACCCAACTGGCCGCATTCCCGCGGCACACCGAGCCGCAGCCGCGCTGCAAGCCACTCGCGCACACCAACTAGCCCGGATTAAACTTCCCCCAACTTAGCCAGCTGCGCGGACGCCCCCTCCCTCTGCCTCCCCTCCCCACCTGATTAAGCCAGGTGGGCGCCCGCGGCCGGCGAGAAGCGCCCTCCTTCCTCCCCGCTCCCGGGCACCCACCCCCGGCTCCGTTTACCTGCTCTGGGAAGCGCGGCGCGGGCGCAGCTCTCCACCGCGCGCGGTCCCTGCGCGGCCCGGCGAGGCTGCTGCGGGCAGGACGGGCGCCGGCCAGTCCCTCGCTCCAGGGCAGGCGGGTCCAGCGGAGTCCCGGCTGCGGCCGTCCGGTTTCCTCTCAAGCGCGCCGCGACTTTCCGGCTGGCCAGGCTCCCGCGCTGCGCCCGTCTCGCGAACTTCTCTGCCGGCGAAGAAAGTTGAGCGCGGCGGGACCGGCGAACGCCTCCCGCTCTAAAGCCTTCGTCCTCCTCCTCCTCCTCCGCCGCCGCCGCCGCCGCCTTCCAACTTTGCGCCCGGCGCCGCTCCTCTCCCCTCCGGCGCGGCGCGCACCCGCATCCCCACGCCCGTCGCGCTGATCCCGGGCCGGAGTGACGCGCGCCCGACTCCGGCTGGCACTGGCGGGAGCCCCGGGAAGCCGGCCGGTTGCGCCGGAGTGGCGGGGGCAGGGCGAGGGAGCGTGGCGCAATTGCTGGCACGGCTTCTCCTCAAGCTGCCCGCGAGCGGGGAGGCGGGCCGAGTGCACGTGTGAAGAGGACGCACCGCGAAGGCTGACTCTTCCGAGACGAAAGGGGCGGGTGCCCCCTTGGAGAGCAAGGCCGGTCGAGTCGCCTGGGCTGCCCGATGGTCGGCAAGCCTTCGCCCCCTCCCGCCTTTTCCTGACCCAATCCTTAGGATCGCCGATCCTCACGCGTAAAGAGAGAGAAGCAAAAAGCGAGCCCCTTTCCAATCGCGGGCGCCTTCAGCGCCATCCTGACACTCAGCAGAGAGCCTCAGAAAGTTTCCAGGCTGAGGTGGGCTCGAAGCATAGGTAACTCGGTTTATGCAACCCGCTTAACCTGGTTACGGAATTAACCCTTTTTCCGCCCTCGCTCCCTAAGCCACAAAAGAATAAACAGCATTAAAGGGTAACCAGACTTAACAGAAGGTGCAAATACTACAACTTGGTCTTTCTTTCAGATACCTGTTTAAGGGGTGTTGCCCGCCCTCCTCCCCCTCATCAACAGGATTGAGTTCTAGGCTGTAAAAGTCCGGACCGCCGCTGCTTAGATGCAGACAACTTCAGCCTTTTGCTGCCATCTCGTGGTCCTGCGGGCTGTTGCAGCCCGGATATTTCTAAGTATCTCTAGGATTGTGAGAAGGGACTATACTGGATTCTATGAAAGCATCGAGGGTTTGGGTTCTATGTCTGCTTAGTAAAGGTAAAGGTAAAGGCCCCTAGAGTCAGACACGACTGCACAAATGTGTGGGGGAAACCTTTACCTTTTTAAAGGCTTTCCCCTGCACAGTCGTGTCCGACTCTAGGGGGCGGTGCTCATCTCCGTTTCTTAGCCGAAGAGCCAGCGCTGTCCAAGGACACTTCCACGGTCATGTGGCCGGCATGACGCGCACGTAACGCTGTTACCTACCCACCGAAGTGGTACCTATTTATCTACTTGCATTTGCATGCTTTCGAATTGCTAGGTTGGCAAGAGCTGGGGCGAGTGCGGGAGCTCACTCCGTCACGCGGCGCTCGGGTTTCGAACCACCGAACTTGATCGACAAGCCTGGCATCTTAACCACTGAGCCATCGCGCCCCCAATTTCTGCTTATCTGAGAGTAATTCCCCCTGAACTCAATGGAAGCTAGGTCTGAGTAGACCAGGGCTTTCCAAACCCGGAAGTCCCGCCGCCGCAGCAGTGCGCAAAAAGCCGGAAGCGCTGCTGCCGCTTTCAGTCTTTGCGCACCGCCGCAGCTGCGGCGCCTTCAGATTTTCATGTGTTGCCGCGGGAAAACCAGGTGCGGGTGGGGGTGTGCATGGCGGCGGCAGCGGCGGCAGCCTCCGTTAAAACGCGGAAGCACCGATGGGGCGCCGGTGCCGCCGCCGCCACTGCCGCCGTGTACGCCCCTGCTGCACTTCCGGGTTGTGTGGCGACACAGCCGACTGTGTGTGGCGACACACTTTTGTGTCGCGACACAGTTTGGAAAGCTCTGGAGTAGACTGTTTTAAAACTGCAGGATGCTATTGACAGACAAGATCCTAAGTCAGAACTTTCCAAAGTGCCGCCGCTGGCGACACACCCAGCGGCAGCAGCGGCGGCGGCAACACGCGCGCGCACGGCGACGGCGCGGGGGGTGTGCGGCGGCGCGCGCGCACGGCGGTGCGGGGGAGCGTGCGGTGGCACGCGCACATGGCGGCGGTGCGGGGGGCCTGCGGCGGCACGCGCGTGCATGGCGGCCGCCGGGCACACGCGCGCCGCTGCTTCCGGGTGGTGTGGCGACACACCACGCTGTGTGTGGCGACACACTTTTGTGTCGCGACACACAGTTTGGAAAGCTCTGTCCTAAGTGATGGTTAATGGATCACCATCTTTGACACACTTGCACCATCATACGTTTTTGCATTCATGAAGGCCAATGGAGGTCACAAACCTTATGGCTTTTAATAAAACGTGTTAATCGGAAAAGATGCTACCAAGCTCCTCCTGATTTGTGGCTACCAGAGATTAATACAGCAATTCTCCTACCATATTTATTGAGTAAATGACAAATGCGTATGTTCACATCCTGAACCAAAAAAACAAACAAACGTAGTTTAGACATTTGGAATGGAAGTGCAATAAAATGCATGAAGGGGGAATTACAAAGTGGCCTTAAATAAGTTTCAGCATAGAATGGAAACAGGATATACTGAATTTGTGACTGGAAAAATGAGAAACAGAGACAGCCTAATTTCTAATTGCTAACTCTCAGCAGAAGCCTGCTCTGATAGGACTGGCAACTTCTCAACCTTGGCAACTTTAAGATATGTGGACTTCAACTCCCAGAATTCCCCAGCCAGCCATGCTGGCTGGGGAATTCTGGGAGTTGAAGTCCACGTGTCTTAAAGTTGCCGAGGTTGAGAAACCCTGGTCTAGCACATGACCGGCCTCTGCTAAGCCACCCCAAGGAGCATTGATTGGGAGACACTGACCAAACTCTTTCTCCAGTAAAAGAATAGGTCCCAAGAGGCTTCTAGCTGGGAAGAAGACCCCTCGTGTCATGAGCGCAGATTCCAAGTAGGGCGTAACTTTAGGCTTTATGATGCCTTATTATTTAATTTTGTGTTGGATTCATAACCCATCTTTTGTTCAGGAGTTTGAGGCTGTGCACATGGTGTGTGTGTCTTCTGTGTGTTGCCCAACAACAGCAGCCCTGTCTGGATGGAGGGAGAACAAGGAGACCAAGGACTTTGGGGGGCTGAGGCTGGATTTAAACCTGGGTCACCCTGGGACCAGTCCCATGCCTTCCGGCTCTCAGATCTACTGTGTCAGACCTACTGCAGGTGCTTCAAGGAGAGCACTATATCAATTATGATCCAGAGTGACTTTCAAAATTGCAAGGGAATCAATCAGTAAAATCTCTGAAGTTGCCCAACTTCCTTATTAACACTAGGAATGCATAAACAGGGGGAGGGGTTGGGTCACATTTGGCCTTTGAGTGATATGCTGGGAAGGTGCCCACCCCCAACAAATTTAAAGGGTAAGGGAGGAAAAAAATGTGGTTGAAATAAAATATTGTTTTTCATTCTGTCCCATTAAAGATTAGACTTAAGTGGCAACATTTGAAGCCAGAGGTTTTAGCGGGTTCAGATTGTGCACACATATGCGCACACACTCACACACACACCTGACACTTACGCGCAAAGCACGGGTGCTCCTTGCCGGAGACACGTGCACTGCAAACATTGTATATCCTGGCTGTCGTGGTGTTTCCCCGTCCTTACCTCTTCCTTGAAATCATTCACCAGCATCTATCGACTGTCACTCCTTAGCATTTGGGAAAGTCCATGGCTCTTTCCTGTAGGACGGGTGTTACCAAGTTTAGTTTCTACCAGCCACACCTCCAAAGTCAACTTCTGGACTCATGTGGCTAAGAGAGATGCTTTGAACACACGGAGAGGACATCCCCATCTCAACTTGTCTTGGAAAAGATTTCCAGAAGACAATTGTGGGTTCTTGGGAACTCCGTGGCCCCTAATATATCATTTAAACCCATATTTTTCAAACTTGGCAACTTTAAGATGTGTGGGCTTCAACTCCCAGAATTCCCCAGCCAGCCGGCATGTTGAAATCCACACATTTTAAAGCTGGGGAATTCTGGGAGTTGAAGCCCACACATCTTAAAGTTCCCGAGTTTGAAAAACAGTGATTTAAACCATTGATGATCAATTCTACTATGCGGAGAATTAGGATCCATCAAGCAGTATTAGTCATCTGGAGTTGAGCAGCACTGAATCAAGTCAAAAGTCAAGTCAAGTCCAATAAATCTTGTTCTTGTAAACAGTTGTTTATTATTAGACTAAGCACATTGGTCAGAATGAATGTCTTACTATGATTTCCCCCCTGCTGAAAGAGCCCTGGTACATTAGATGCAAACCCCATTTCTTTCCACAACTGGGGAAAATTATTAATCTACCCCCTCCATGACTCCCTTGACCCGAACAGCACACTGGTGGCGTCCTAGTTTATCCAAAGCTTGACTCTTTGAGACTCTCATTGAGCAGACAGACTTAGGACTGGGAAGACAGTGATGGGTTTGTGATGATGTGCTCTTCCGGTTATTATTAAGTAACTACTGTTGAAGTTTATGACACTTTAAAAATAAAGACTCCTCCCAAGTGAACTCAGTTCCCGATGACTCCATATCCAATGGTCTTGACAGCAATATGGAAATAGTTCATGATTCTTTCTGGCATATTTTTCCAGTTTCTCAGTGTGAGATTTCAAATCTCATCATCCCCTACCTTCTGGTTGATTGGGAGGATGGGAACCGGAATCCAACACCCCTGGAAGGCAACAGGTCCAAGGCGGCTACTCAAAAAAACATCTTTTTGATCTTCAGCCATTGAACAAGTAGCTTAGGACTTCCTAATTTCTAATTTCTTCCTAATTTGCTGGTTTTTGCAGGTCAGAGGGCCGAGGCAGGGAAGGCTTGGCGTGGAATATGTGTGCACGTGTGTCTACACTTTCCTTGATGACTGAGAAGCTGAGTTCCTTTTCTGAAAGCAGGATTGTCAACTGTTTTTTGAAACTCCTCCTCCTATACCTGAAAGAGCAGGTTTATTTTCCCCCTGCAGCCTTTACCGACAGTTCACACGGATCTGCAGCACCGTTTCACCTGTTCATTTCTGCAAATCAAGGCAGTTTCTGTCCGGAGTGAGAACAAAAGACCCAAAGGGATTGTCTGCCCATTAATCAAATCCTTTGCAACCAAGTGGATGTTTTTCCAAAACCTCCTTTTGTGTTCTTCTTTGAGAAGGGCAAGATCGCTCCCCATTTCATGCAGAAAAACGAACGTGCCCGACTGCTTTCCCTTAAAGTCCCCAAATGATCTGAGACGGGGAAGATTTGTGTATTTATTATTGATTGATTTATTGAAGAAATTCATATGGCCGCCCAACTCACTCACGGTGACTCCGGGTGGCTTAAGAAAATTTCTACTCACACGCCCCTTTCACATTATGCAATTTTCCCAGTTCTTGAGCTGTGCGCTGCATGGAAAGAGTTACAGCAGATACACACACTAGGACTGAGTTTCCACAACACACTGAACCCCGGAGTAACCGATGCCATTTTCACCTGCTGTGTGATGCAACCCCAGCTTGGGGGATTCGGTGTATGATAGAAACCCACACAAATGGGTTCTCTGAGTTCCAACAGGTTATCAGTTTATTGTCCAAACACAACCAAGAGGCCGCAGCATGTTTGTAATTTCTAATCAGAGGGCATTGTTCACGGGATAATCAGCTCATTTCCTTTTGAAGGATACGTCTGGAAGGTGGAATGCTTGAAACTCTTGTCTTGAGAAAGAATGCTATGGGTCATAGGCTGTAAAACTTTAGAGGACCCTGGGAGGGTGGCAAAGAGATGCTGAAAATGCTTGCTCCTTGTAGCCATCTACCGGTCAACTGGAGCTTTGCAATCCAGATGTAACAGCTGTTGGCAAGATGCTCCCATTTAGAACACCACCTCTGAAAATTATATTCTTTGCATCTCCCTATAATCCATAAAGATTCTGGTAACTGTGGATGCCAGTATTCTTGTAGACAACTCCTTAGTTACCTGGCAAATTCTATGTCCCTCTGCCTATCGCCAAGATATATTATTATCATTTTTAAAAAACAGAAAACAAGCATGCTGCAAATCCAAGTGCCAGCCTCTTCTTTATTTCCAAGAGCGCCTCCATGTAGCAATTCTTTAAAAAATCAATGTGGTGAGTGGTTGCAACCAAGGTTTGCTGGGAAGTGGGCCCACCCACTCAGAAAACAGCAGGAACTTGGGGGCTGAACAGATCCCAAGAGGCTGGGCAGGAAGCAAGCAAAAATCCACTGCACCAGTTCATTTTCTAGTAAAAAGTAGCCATTTTGAAAAGTAGCCAGCCACCATTTTGTGAGAGCACCCACAACTTGCTTTTAAAATGCAAAGTGTCCCCACTGGTTCCCCAAGATTATGTGTTTTATGGTTTTTGAAGGCTGACGGTTACCCCATGCCCCTTCAGGAGCTTTTGAACGTGGTGAAATATTTCTGCAAACTTTTACGTTCTCTCTAGCAATGCTAATGGATGTGTTATGTTTTCACTAAGGTCCCGTTCTATCAGCATTCACCCCAACGTTCACCATTAAATAGAAACAGTATTGTATTGTTTTTCTTATTTTGTTTAGCAAGAGTTGTCTTTAAGTTTAAAAATATAATAATAATGCATTATGTACGATAGTCCTTAAGAATGACAGTATTCAAGTGACCTCTACAGACATGATAAAAAAATTAAAGATTTTCTTAGTTATCATGACCTCTCCTTGTCATGACCTCTCCTTAGTTATCTTGACCAAGACGTCTGCCAGCCCTCCTGTTTCTCTTTCAATATCTTCAGCCATTGTGTGATTTGTCTATCCTTTCCTTTGTAGATTTTTTTTCCTTTCTCCAAACTGGCTTTTTCCCAGGCAGAAAAATGTCTCTTAAAATTCCATTCTAGGAAATAACCTTTTTCTGTGGCCGTCAAAACACAGCTCCTTTGAATCTTACAAGTGAAAGGACTATATCAAGAAGATAAAGGAAAAATTAACGGCATTTGAAAAGCCAAACAAATGTTCGGGAGACGTTTGAGCAGGAGTCAGCCAAGGTTTTACAATTATACAACTTTTCCGATTCCTGTTTGTTGCTATCAAGTCTGTAGGAAACGCATTTTCACTCCCCCTTTAATTAGGCCATTATTTATCTAATTTAATTAAGTAAATAGAATAAATCTATAAAAATGATTCACTCATAAAAATAATGTATATATTTTGGAAATATACACACACACACACGTGTGTGTCTGTTTGAGTGTGTGTGTGTTTGTATAATATATTCTAGTTTTAGCATATTTTCAGAACCTGTGTTTTTCATTGACGGTGGGGATGGCAAGATGTATCTACTAATTTTAATTTTAAAATTAATATTGATTATTAATATTAACCTATTTTTTAGTTTCCAGTTGCTGTATTTGATTTAGGCAAGGACAATAATAACTGTAATTTAGAACACAGTTGCACCCTACAGGGCCACTTGCATGAGATCAGCAACAAAAATGGAAATGAAAATTCAGACGGCACATGAGGAAAAAAGAATGGGGAGGGAAGAGAAAAAAGGACCATTTCTTAGCTTAAGGATCTTTTAACAGCTGTCTTGAAGAGGAAGCATGGAGGCCAGCCATGAAGTTTTGTTCCCTCTGCTGCAAGGATTAAAGTATGAACCGGCCTCATAGAAAATCACAAGCAAAAAGAGTGAGAATACTTATTACAGAAAATGAGAAGGAAGGATTCCCATGTATTAATGAAAACATATTTTATTATTGGCCTAACACATACAGTATGTAAAATAAGCTTTTACTGGCACCTGGAGATTCTTCCTTCTTGCTTTCTCATATAGGATCAGATCTTTACCTGGAAAATTCCTGGCACTGCAGCTTCTGCACTCTGAAGAGTTGTTGCAATGTTGCATTTTTGCACACACCAAGCATTGGGTGGCTCTGCTCATATGCCACACATCCCTTTGGCTCTGCTTGCCTGCATTTCCTTCACTTATCCCTAACTTAGTTTACCATTAGCATGCCATTATTGCCCTTGATAGGACTTTTGTCCTGAACTGTCAAGAGTTACAAGAGGGGGCTGAATATAAATAAATTAAATCATCCTAGACGTTGCCTTGTTTCAGCCAACCCCTTTACTCTGGTACAGTGTTTCTCAGCCTTGTCGACTTTAATGGCTGGCTGGAGAATTCTGGGAGTTGAAGTCCACACATCCTAACGTTGACAAGGCTGAGAAACACTGGCCTAGTGCATTGTGCAAAGCCAGTCCACTACAGCTCAATGTACCACGCAATGCTGGAAAACCGGGTTAACAGGATAATGGTTAATTAGGAGATGTGTCGTGGGAACCCAACCCAAGTTTGTGTGGTCTCTATGTAAAGATTCCATTCAATGGTCTCCACATCCGATCTGGCTTTGATGGAGACGGGGAACCCACTACCTTAAAATTAGTGGGACACTCTACCTCTAGAAGTTGTGGGGTCTTCATCTCTGGAGGCTTTTGAAAAGAAACTGGCCAACCATCTCTCAAGGATGGTTTAATCAGTTTTCTTGCATATTACGGAGTGTCAGAAGAGGTGACCCTGGTGGTCCCGTCCATCTCCAATTCTATGACTGCAGGATAGTTTGTCCCCTTCCCAGCTGGGCCCGTCTCCTAGTCTCTTCACCCAGGCTGAAATGGCTCAGCCCACAATTTGACCATGACCTCCACTCACCATATGGTTCTGTGAAATGGGTCTATAGCTTGCATGTTTCTCCTTCCTGGATGAGGGATTCCTTCATATGGGCCTGCTTCATGGTTTCAGGAAAGGAAGCCCAGCACCCATACAAAAGAGATGGAACTCCAATCACATGGCCCCAGCCTTCATCTTGACTTTTCTGACACACCTCTCCCTCCTCCCCCCACCGATACCCCTCTTCGTGGCTGAGTGTAGGAAGAGTAGAGTGAATAAGCCTTGTGAAGCGAAGCCAACTCCAATCTGGATGCTTTTATATGGGCACCCATTAAAGGGCAGGGCTTCCATCGTGTGGTTGAGGCGCCATCTTGACTTTTTCAACCTCCTCCCTGCGCACACCCCTGGCTAGAACAGTGGCTTCCTTAAATTCTTTGCTAATGGAGTAAGTTATAGCTAAAAGTAGATAGATCAGTGTTTCTCAACCTTGGCACTTATGCTATGCTGGCTGGGGAATTTTGGGATTTGAAGAATAGATAGACAGACAGACAGACAGACAGACAGACAGACAGACCAAGCTCAGGTGGGCTAAATTTGGAGACCCTGTTTTGGTTGTCCTCAGATTGAGTCACTCCAAGCTGTTTTGTGATGTCTCATGCAGGGAAATGCACATGGATATATATCTATTTGCAGGGTGGGACATGACCCCCCCCCCCAGGAGCCTGCCAACAGCCCCGAGTGCTTCCAGCAGCGACAGAAATCTCCCCAGCCCTGCGCGAGCTCCGGCTTTTGGCTGGAGAAATTTATTTTTTAACCTCTTCCCCGGAAGCCTGAAGTCAGAGCTGTTCCTGACAAGAAAAACAAACATCACTCCCTTCCCTCAGGGAATGTGGAGTGATTGTGAGTCAGGAGCAGTTCTCTCTCTCTCTCTGTGTGTGTGTGTGTGTGTGATTGTGCACTCGCAGGGTTCCTCTGGGGCACACCCCTGTGTGTGTTTGAAGTGCTTTTCCTTCCCCTGAATGTTGTCATGAAAGCATGAGCATGACACAACCCACTCAACCGGAGTTCAAGCCTGCTCTCTCTTCAGGAAGCTTGGCTTCCCAAGACAAGAGAACTCGATCCCTGCTTTACGGACTCTGCACTTCGAAGAAAAGTGCTTAATCTGTTTTTTACTTTATTTTTTTTATTCAGGGGCTATGCCTGGGCTGAGGAGCTCCAGATCCCATGAATACCCCAGACGAGAGTGCAGATTCTGGGCCCCCTCAGCTCAGAAGAGTCAAAAGGGATGTTTATTTTACACACCTATCAGAGTTAAAAGTGCAATGGCCACATCCCCATAGCTTCTCCCGTACTTGCGCACTGTGGCAGAGATGCTGCATGTTATGGGGGGCAGAAACCCCATGCAAGTTTGCTCTTTTCCAGGGCTTCCAGACCCTTCATCTATTAACATTAAAGGGAGCTTGTATTTTTGTCTGCTTTTTTAATCTCTCCAAAGCAGTGTTTTGCAATCTTGGCAACTTTAAGATGTGTGGACTTCAACTCCCAGAATTCAAGCTGGCTGGGGAATTCTGGGAATTGAAGTCCACACATCTTAAAGTTGCCAAGTATGAGAAATCCTGCCCCAGAGGGTTCCCTTCTCTCTCTCTCTTCAGCTGCTGATAAATCCATCTGGAGGATTTACCAAGTACTTGGTATTGGAATACCAAGTATTCCAATATTCCAAATCATCCCCCAGTTTCATCTGGGAAATTCTGAGTACACTTGGCTGGAATGCAGGCCAACGTTGCTTCTAAGATGGCTAAAATGGGAGGCTAAAATGGGCTGAGAAACACAACACTTCCAGAAATACAACCCATTCAGAAAACTAGTCTACTGCAGGGGTGTCCAAAAAGGCAACAGATGCACCTGTGTAATCAAAGCTCCGTCCCTTTTTCACCTGTGTCATGCACAATGCACAGGTGAAAAGGGGCGGGGCTAAAATCACATGGTTATGGCTGCCCATTTGACTTTTTTGACCTTCCCCCATTATAGGCATTCCGTTGAGCTAAATATATGGTAGAAATTTGGGGGGGGGGGTGGCTTTCAAAAGTTATGGCAAGGGAAAATGCAAACAGAAGCATTTCATGCTCCATTGTTATAGTGCAGGATTAATGCTATTTTTGAAATAAAAGAAGCTGTTCAGAAAATCCAGCATTGAACTGCAACTGTTTAACCCATGATTAGAGAGCCAGTTTGGTGTAGCGGTTAAGGCATCCGGCTAGAAACAGGAGACCGTGAGTTCTAATCCCGCTTTAGGAACAAAGCCAGCTGGGTGACCTTGGGCCAGTCCCTCTCTCTCAGCCCTAGGAAGCGGGCAATGGCCAACCCCTTCTGAAAAACCTTGCCAAGAAAACTTCAAGGACTTATCCAGGCAGTCTCCAAGAGTCGGACACGATGGAACGGATTAAAAGAAAGGAAAAACATGGTTAACCTTCTGACTATTGATTCTGAAGGACCCAGCTAACTGTCACTCACCCAAGCCTCCGGACTTGATCTGCCACCTGCAGTCAGGATCCCGTCCCCCTGTTCTGCTCAACGCCATCCACGGACTGAGGTCAGCAGCTGGTTGAGGCCACCATTCCTTCTCTCTGCAAAGGAGTCCACCAGTTGCAACAGCTCCTGTAGGTTGGCAGCAGCTGTTTGGCTTGGCTTTGGAACAAACTAGGTTCCCTCCTGCTGCCTTCCCTACGCAGCTGTGTAGGAACTTTGGGGTGGGGGGTGGGGGTATCTTTGTCATCAGTGGGGAGAAAGCCCCAGTGGTAGCCCCCGTCACTTCAAGGGCTCCCCCCAACTGGGCACCTGTTCGGTTGGCCGCAATGTTCCTCTGTCAACCACGGCATGCTTTTGACAGTGAGAATTTAGGGACGTTGGAACTCAGCAAAAGGAGGCAGTTGGATAGCTAATTCCCAGCCAACAGCACGTCAAAACGAGCAGAGGCCTTGCTTAAAATCAGGCAAACAGCTGGGGGCAACAGCAAAACTGGGCGTGCAAAAGGGAAGGGAACGCCCTGTGAAGGCAGGGAGGATAAAGTAACTCACAAATTCCCTGCAGCTCCTGTCAGCTCTCGATTCATCCCTGCCGTTTTCATAACACTTCAGCAAGGCTCCGTTCCAGTTTGCTTTGTTTTCTCCTTTGGGCCGGGTGGAAGATGCACCATCCAAATTTTGATTGGCCAAGTCCTTAAGGAAGGGCAGATTATAAGGGGGAAGCCCAACCTTTGAATGAAAGGGGATTTTAAAGGCTCAGGAGTTGAGGATATCGTTCTCATGCATGAGGGCAGTGTTTGTCAAACTTGGCAACTTTAAGAGGTGTGGACTTCAACTCCCAGAATTCCTCAGCCAGCCATGCTGGCTGGGGAATTCTGGGAGTTGAAGTCCATACCTCTTAAAGTCGCCAAGTTTGACAAACACTGCATTAGGGCAAATAAAAAGGCTGGCATCGATGGGTTTTCCCTTCTTCTAATGAGCCCTGGGGTTTATTTAATGAATGGAGAACTCTCAGATTTTCCTTCGCTATCTCAGTATTATTTTTATTTGTCCAACTTCTATCACCGCCCATCTCCCCCCACAAAGGCTATCAAGTCTGGGTGGCCTAAATCCAGAAAAGTAGCAGAGGGATGCCAAAAACTTTAATTTTATACCTTCTAGTGGTCATCCTCATATTTTATAGCTGAAATCTGGTCACCCGAAATAAGAGACCAATGTTGGGGCGATGGGCAATCATATTTCAGCTTAGTTCCTGTGTTTATTAAGGGAATAAAATGTAGAAGATTCAAAGAGAAAGAACTTAGTCAGTGGCTAACCACCTCAGTTCCAAAGTTTCCTCGATGGATTATAAAGCAGACATCCTAGTTTGGCAGAATTCTTACTGGAGAGAAGCTCTCAAAAGCTGGATCTACTAAATGCGGGACCTGAATCCAGAAATTGCTGTTGGCCAAGTTCTACATTGGAACCTCAACAGCAGCGATGAAGCAGGTCAACGCACAGCCACCAACAGCATGAACAGGGCCACGTACAGCTTGGAGAACATGCTGCTGTGTGGAGAACCATACCTCCTCATGAGTAAGAGCTTACTCAGGAATAGACTCCTCCTGATGAAAGGATGGTCTTCCTAGATCAGAACCCATGTTCTCTTTTGGCAGTGAAAAAATAACAGCCCCACTACCTGCCCTGTCGAAGGTGGAAAACTACAAAAACTGTAGGATCAGTCTAAAAAGAGGCAGGTCACCATTTAAAAAAGAAGACTGACAGAATTCCCCCCCCCCAACTCAGTCTGGCCCCCATCTCCTGGTTGTGTTGATTGCGTGGTTAAGGATCGTTGTATTTCTCTTGGCTGCTGTGTGTTTTGATTTTTGTAATTGTTACTGTCAGTGCTTTATTTTTATTTGTAATATTGTTTGCTGCCCAGAGGCACTTGTTGAGATGGATGGCTATATAAATGGATTAAATAAAATAAATAAATAAAGTCCCCAATTTGCAGCTCGCAGCCCCGCACAAAAGGTTAATCGGGGCATTTGGCTGTAAAACATTGTGCCTGTTCTAGAAGGTATAGTGGTTCAAAACTACGGGATGGCTATGTTTTCAGTCTCTAGCATTCATTACTGGCACATACCAGCCTCTTGTGCTGTTACTGAATTCAAGCAGCATGCCTGGCCTGTCAGCCCTGTGAGGTAGGCCAGGTCAAGAAAGAGACAACATTTATTTATTTATTTATTTATTTATTTATTTATTTATTATTTCTAACTTATATCACCGCCCATCTCCCCCCACAAGGGGACTCTGGGCGGTTTACAATAAAGTCAGCGATTAAAAACATATAAAATACTTTAAACAATCAATTAAAAATATAAAAATATAAAATCCAAGAGGCTGTATCTGATGTTTACGAACCGGACTGAACTTTATGGTGCGAGCCATCTCCAGGAAGAGCTATTACTCATCCCGTCCCAGGCGAGGTGGCAGAGCCAGGTTTTCAGTTGTTTCCTGAAGGTCAGGAGTGTGGGGGCTAGCCCCACCTCAAGGGGCAAGATGTTCCAAAGGGCGGGTGCTACGGCAGAGAAGGCACGCCTCCTGGATCCCGCTAGATGAAATTCTTTTGCTGATGGGATCCGTAGCATGCCCTCCCTGCATGACCGGGTGGGGCGGGTCGATACTCTGGGGATGAGGCGGTCTCTAAGGTAACCTGGTCCCATGCCATGTAGGGCTTTAAAGGTAACAACCAACACCTTGAATTGGACCCGGAAGCAAACATAACAAATACTGGAACTCTACTTTATTATAGGGTATGATAAAAGAATTTTGAAAGCTTGCCAGAATCTTGAAAGTCAACCAGGGTTTCCCTCTGCCCGTCTTATACTAAACAAAATCAAGGAAGAGTTATCTTGAGTGTCTTTCTCACCCCTTCTTCTATCCCAGAAATGAGTTGTGGCTTCCTTCATGGTTCTTGCATTCCTTCTTCGAGGTTATCTTCTTACTTCTCTATACCCACTATTATTTGACTACCCCAGTACTGTTTCTGAAACTGATCTTGAATTCCCTGAATTCCCATTTATCTCAGCAGATCTCATCTCAGTGGGTGGCAGTACCTAGCTGACCTTGTCTGGGTTGAAAAGCTAACCCGGGTCAGGGTTGGTGAATACTTGAATGGGAGACCAGAAAGAAATTCCATGGCTGTAGCCAAAAACAGATCCCAGAAGAAGGTAAGTCCAAAACACTTTCATATTGTTGCCAAAAGAACTTCATCATAGGTGGGTCCATGAAATCACTAGGAGTCAAGGGAGTCTCGAAGGCAATTTTACCTTTACTGTCATAATGCCCAATAAATAAATACACGAACCCATCTAGTTCAAGCATTGCCGTATCTACCTACAGTACATACCAACAGACTGGCTGTGTTCATATGACACTCAAGCTACAAACCGGACTACCATATTTTAGCCTAGCACACTGTATAAACCCAGTTCCTGTGAAGGGTAGAGTTCAGTGCATTGTATAGGTGAGGAACATAGGCTTAATGGGATAAACCTATGGATCAGTGGATCCTGAGTATGCCTACTGTATCAACACAACGCAGTCTTAGTTTGTTTAAACTGGAGCAGCCTCACTCGGCTGAACATGTTTTTCTAACTCTTGAAAAGTCCAGCCCTGCTCTGCAGGTTGACCTTGACCTTGAGAAGAAGCAACCCAAGATTTTAACTCTATGCATTTCTGATTGGAGAGACGAAAAATACAGAATAACGTTCTCCTTTCCCAATAAAGGAATCCAGTTAGGAATGTCCAAAACCTCCACCTGAAACTTTTCAAACTGACCCGCTATTGTCTGCCTTAGATCACAGTCCTGCTGGGCTCCTCCACTATGAAGATACAGGACAGTAAAAAAGGTCCCCCCCCCCCCCGGCACATTTGTGCAGTCGTGTCCGAATCCAGGGGCCGGTGCTCATCTCCGTTTGTTAGCCGAAGAGCCAGCGTTGTCCGAAGATGCTTCCACGGTCATGTGGCCGCATGACACGCGCGGAACGCTGTTACCTACCCACCGAAGTGGTACCTATTAATCTACTTGCATTTGCATGCTTTCAAATTGCTAGGTTGGCAAGAGCTGGAGCTAGTGCGGGAGCTCACTCCGTCACGCAGGGCTAGGGATTCGAACCTCTGAACTTGCGATCTTCCGATCGACAAGCCTGGCGTCTTACCTGCTGAGCCACCATGCCCCTGAGCCACAGGACAGTAGAAGACACAATAAATGGGACATTTCCTTGCTGTGTTGGGGATATCCTTGGCTTGTGTAGTCCTCAGGAACACCCCAAAGATCCAATTATGCAAGGGGTTAGAAATAGCAGAAGCACACCAGTACAAGCAGAAGAGGTTGCTCACAGCTGGAGAAACACCCAGAAGAGAAGTTGGTCCAGAAATCAAAAGCCAAACCAGTCCAACCCTTAGCTAACATTGTAGGAGCCAAAAAGAGGAAGCAAGGTAGAAAATGATACCCTAATCAAGGAACTACCAAGGAGAAAACCACACCCCCACCAAAACTGGCAGGGGAAGCTGCTGTACTGTATATAAACAGGGAGCAAACCCCACACTTACTCATACTGATGACGTTACCTAGTTGGGTAATGAAACGTCTGCAAGCCAAACTCCGAGAGCATCAAGGACTCCACAAGAGAAAGAAAGGCAGCTTAACACACCGGGAAGTAGACCCACAGGCTTCTGAGTGACAGCCACTGCTCCTAATGCTGTGCTACTCCAAAGTAGAGTTTTATGCATGGAGGTACCCTGCTCTTATCCCGCTGGTCTTCGTTAAGCGTGATCTATCTGCAAGATCATGAAGGGCAGCGTTCCCCAACCTCAGCAACTTTGAGATGTGTGAACTTCAACTCCTACAATTCTTCACAATGGCCATGCTGGCTGTGAGTTGAAGTCCACACATCTTAAAGTTGCTGAGGTTGTGGAACACTGATCTAGGTATACTGAGCATCTTTCAAGAGATCCTTATTCCCAGATGGCTCTCCTTGTAATCAAGTGTTTTTGGAAGCTCTATCCAGCTTCTGATATTTGAACTGGTGCAGCCACTGCTCATAAGGGCTTGGTGGGTGTGTTTGTGATCCTGTTGAATCTAGATCAGAGTCCTAGGCTGGGGATCCTGGCTAGTGAACAGTTTCTGTACCTTATTCTGCACAAGAACTGGCTAGATCACTGTTTCTCAACCTTGGCAACTTTAAGATGTGTGGACTTCAACTCCCAGAATTCCCCAGCCAACATAGCTAGAATTCTGGGAGTTGAAGTCCACACATCTTAAAGTTGCCAAGATTGAGAAACACGGGGCTAGAGGAAGGAGCCTCCTTCAAAATCCCCTCTAAAAATTATAAAGAGAGAGAGAGAGAGAGAGAGAGAGAGAGAGAGAGAGAGAGAGAGAGAGAGAGAGAGAGAGAGAATGAGAATATTCCCTCAACTCAGAAAGTTAAAAATACCTTTTCTGATGATTCACTGTATTTATTCTAGAATGTAGATCTGAAATATAACCAAACGCAGATGTCCAGCAGCCTAAAAAGAATTACACAACCATATGCAGTTTACAAATGAATGGATATTAATTGCACATCATGGGTGCTGAACAAACAAGGTAGAGATCTCCCCCAGCCAACTCTCAGCTCTGAATGAATATGCACTCATTAATCGTTATTGTCATTTAGCAATTATTAAATTGGCCCTGAATCCCAATGATTTGCTACTTCCTGCTGTTTATTCAAAATGTTATCATATCATATGCCCAGACTCAAGCTGTTCCACATCACGCTCTTATGCATATTTACTGAGGAATCGGCATTGCTGGAATCTCAATGCAAAGGAACTGGGGTTTACTCCCTAATAAATACAAATTGAGCACTTGGGTTCTGTCTGTCATCTCACTAGGTCACCAACACGGTGACTGCGGTAGCATCGTGCTGAAAATTGGTTTTCGATTTTAATTTCCTCCAAGGCTTTTCCCCCCCAACATTTGGAAAAATAAATGGCTTCTGATCTTTTTCCCCCCTCAGGGAAGAAGAAAGGTTCAAGGGAATGCAGACTGCATCTCTTAGCTACAAGGTGCCGGATGGTGGAAGTGACTTTCCTTCTGGAATCCTTCTGGAATTCCTTCCTTCTGAAAGACTTCCCTTTTGGAATCCTTTTTCCAGAGGTTCGCATCCTCCCCGGGTGGCCCCCAGAAGTCCTCACTCACAAAGGGAGATGCAAGGATTGAAGTCCATCTATGGGGCTTTTTCAAAGCATCCAGAGACTGCAGAATGATGGAGAGATTTGGTGGGGGAGACCAGAATTTTCCACCATCTTGCAACAACCAAGGAAGGTCAAAAACATCAGCAAAGCAAATTCCAAGGCAACTCCAAAGCTCTCTGAGAATGAAAAAGAGAAGCTCCTTTCTCAGGGGGAAAACAGATTGGGAAAAATGTTTTGCACTGTTAGAGCAAACTAGCATCTTCTGGTGCTGCCTGTCTGTCCAGCATGCACTGACCTTAGGAGATCCCCTTTGGCTACGGTGAAGATTGCTTTAGGTTCACGTCCCACGTCCTTCCTCACCTCCACGCTCTCCCTCTTCCTTGCTAGTAAATCGTCTCTTCATCTTTATCTTGGGTGAATTACCATGGTAACCAGGTACAGTATTAAGAACTTGATATGCCAGGAGTCCCATCCCAGCATCTTTTCACTTTTCCAAGTAAATCATTATTGTATTGTCGAAGGCTTTCACGGCCGGAGTTCAATGGCTGTTGTGGGTCTTCCGGGCTGTGTGGCCGTGTTCTGGAAGTTGTGGTCTCAGAGATTTTGCTTCTATCTGTGCTCCTGCCCTCTGAAGATGCCGGCCACAGATGCTGGCAAAACGTTAGGAACCACAACTTCCAGAACACGGCCACACAGCCCGGAAGACCCACAACAGCCATTAAATCATTATTCTTGTTCCTACTTCTCTACGTGTGTATACATGCGCACATATACCCATTCGTATTTTCCTCCAATGCATGCTTCTACAGATGTATTTTAAGGACACTGTTCATATGAAATGAGTAGATTGCTAAACTGGGACTTCAATTTTATTGGGAAAAAAATGTTTTTAATGGGAAATGGTATACCAATGTTTTAAATAAACAAATACATTTCTGTATTGAGCACAAACTCCGGAGAAACATTGCTCTCCCAATCTGCAGTCTTAGTAAAATGCATCATTGTTGAAGGACTCTGACCAAAGGCTGCCTGGCTGGCAGGTCTCCTTCAAGATCCCAAACACTTATTTGTCTCCTTTCCTTTCCTTTCCTTTCCTTTCCTTTCCTTTCCTTTCCTTTCCTTTCCTTTCCTTTCCTTTCCTCCCCTTCCCCTTCCCCTTCCCCTTTCCTTCCTCATTGGTTGAGTCTATTCTGGGGCTTGCCAGCAACACCGTTTTATTTTTTTCCTACTGAAAAATGACCTTGGAGGTCCTTCTGGGGCAGGAACTTCTAGGACCATATTTCAGCCCCGGAGCCACAAATGGCCACTTTTATTGTGAGGTCACAAGGAAGGATGCCCTGCTCTCATCCCAGGTGCTGCTATGCTTGGTTATCAAAGCTTCAGAACAGATTGGGACAATAATAAGGAACTCTACTCCACACTTGGCTGGCTAGCTAGCTAGCTAGAGCAGGGGTCCCCAACCTGTGGGCCGCAGGGCTCCCACCTGCAAACCCCAGCCCCCGGTGCGTTCAATTACCCCGCCCCCAGTGCACGCGATTGGCTCCTGCCTGCAAACACTGCCCCCCGGTGCGCGCAATTGGCTCCCACCTGCAAACCCCGCCCCAGGTGCGCGTGATTGGCTCCCGCCTGCAAACCCCACCCCTCCGGTCCGTGGAAAAATTTTCTTCCACGACCGGTCCCTGGTGCCGAAAAGGTTGGGGGCCGCTGAGCTAGAGCCATCAGATCTGGGCTGCAGAACTCCACATGACCACTAGGGGGGCAGCCAGTTAGAGTCCTCGTAGCTCTTTGCTACTCCCTAGTGGGCCCCTGGAGTTCTGCAGCCCAGATCTGCTAGTCCTAGGGAGAACTAGATGAATTCTAGGTCAAATGCAGCTGAAGGTTTTTCTGACTCAACTGGTTCCTGGCACCATTTTAAGCCTCGCTCTTGGCACTCATTTCCTGATGGCAAGCGTCCATCTTTTTCTTTGCTTGCCTCCTTCCAACTATTGTATGGGGAAGGGGGGTGATTTAAACAAGCATATCCTGCAGAGAAAATATCAGATTCAAGGAGAGAGGCGTTTAGATCAGCTTCTGTGAGCTTCACAGCAGCTTTATTCAGAAATCCACAAGGAAATATTTTTTGCTTTTGCCTGCAGATACACCTCCTGAAACTGGGGCGATCTATGGCCTATCAACCTTCTGCTCCCTCTCCAAGTTTGCTGCCTTTTATTGTTTTCTTCTGGCACATGCAATTTGATACTGCCGGACATACAGAAATTAGCGTCGTTCCTCCCCTTGCTAGCACTTTATGCAGTGCCAGCAGATCAGCCTGCTTTGTGTGAGAAGTTTCGCTGCCAAAGTGCAACCGGGGGTTTGCTTACCTGCTTCCCGGAACACTAATAACCTGCTTGGTACTCTCCTAATTAAAGAGGAGGGGGAGGGGGAGAGGAGGAACACCAGACCAGACCAGACCAGACCAGCAGAGGATACCTCATTGCAGTCTTTTAAGAATTTTCAGTGCTATAATGAAGTTTAGGAGCTGCATGAATCCAGTTTGACTAAATGACAGCCAAATGATGGTTTCTCTCTGCTGCCATCTAGTGATCTCCAGAAATATTTCAGCCCTGACCTGGTGGCCGGTAAAGAAGTTTAAGCTGGTTGCATTTTATGGCATTTATTTTTGTTTTTTTAAAACAAAAATTCTGCAATATATATACAGCAAAACTATTTTTGTTTTTTGTTTTTTTAAAACCTTCTGAAGCACTCTGACGTGGAACTGGTCATCCTTATGTGATCTTCATTCATTCCATCACTTAGCATAATGGCAGTTTCTGTCATTTCATGAAAAGTAGGCCAAGTTTCTGCATGTATCATAGTTCTCGGAAATGCCAGCAAGGAAGTCTTCATTTCATGAACCAAGTCCACGGTCTTCCTCTTAATGGAACACGTATTTGCCATCACTGTCAGTTTCTGCATGGGAAATATAAGAAAATTGTAACCTTCAAGGTAGAAGAAATATTCATAATGATTGGAATGGGCAGGAACCTGCGCTCGGCTTTTTGCAATTTGTGAAAAATGCATTCAGAAACATAGTCTATTTTTCAGGGTATGGAACCCAATTTTGCCCACTTCAAAAAAGAAATAAAATCTTATCCTTACTATTGGTTAGCAGAATCATGGTTTACTCAATGAATCCCATTTTGAATCATGAGAACTGGTAGTTTTTTCACGCAGGGCCATTCCACTTAATGTACATAATGCATGTGTTATGGAAAGTCGCTTATAAATCCATAAATATTGCCCCAATCCTAAGCAAAATGCACTAGTAAAGTCTTTCCCCCAACCTGCGTGCTTGCCAAACATGCCGCATAAACTCCCAGAATCCTCAGAAATAGCCGTGACTCAGGAATTCTGGGAATCGATGTCCCTGATTCAGGACAGCTCGCGGAATGGGGAAGACAGAGCAAAGCTTTAAGACAGCAGGGCTTCCTGCACAATTCAGCCATTATGTATAAGGAAGGCTGGGCATGAGCCCAGGTATATACCAGACGGGTTGGAGTATAATTCCTATCATGTAGGGGGCTTGGAGTCCAGTCTTTCTCTACCGCAACACTTAAGCCAGCCCACCTGGGCCGGTTTAAACTTGGACCTCTTTGGATCCAGCAGCAAATCCGAGGAAGCGGAAACGTCTGGTTAGTTTGCCAAGAATAAGGCCCCCTTTGACTCACCGAGGCTCCCCAGGGGCGCACGGGGGGCCTCCTCGCGTGGGTCGATCCCCCCATTGCAAGAGAGACCTCCCCCCTTCCCCCGGGAGGGCTCAGAAATGCGGCCTGGAGCAACCGATTTTCCGGAAGCCAAATCCCAGCCCGTTCGTTTCCAGGGAGACAAAGGGCAGCGCTTCCCTTCTGGCCCAGATTTTGAAGCCCCTGTGGAGGAGAAAGGCTCCCCTCGTAATTTTTGAAAGAAATGCTCCCAGCCGAAGGAAGCATCTCAGGGACGGCGCCTCTGTCCTCCTTTCCGTTCGAGGCAGCCCGGCGTCTTCGGCTCCCCTGGGCCTCGTCCAAGGCAGCGCCTCCATCCGGAGGCAGCCATTCGGCCACCGAGTCTCCTGCGGGGTCCTCCCCCCCCCCCTTGCACTCTGTGGGACGGAGGTCCCCTTGCTTTCACCCCGCCCAGTGGGGCCCCGCCCCATCTTTATGGCCGCTCCGTAGGGAGGACCAGGCACAAGGGCAGGCGGGAGCAGAACCCTTGCCCCGTAGTCCCTTCTGAATGCTCACCCCATTTCCCATTCCGTTTGTACGTGCTGATGGAGGGGGGGGGCTTGCATTATTCCCCCTTTATGGATTAAGCAGCCTGCCTCCTGCAGCCCTCACAGTGGTGTCCGAGGCTTTCCCAGGAGGCTGAGTGAATTCCCCTATGCTTGCTTCTTGAGCCCGACCGCTTCGTTTCCCGTTGCCTGAACCCGGCCAATCAAACTTCGTTCAATAAACTTAAGTCAACAAACCCAGGCTATAGAAGTCATCATTCCTTTTTTTAAAAAAATATAATTTTTGTTAAAGGAAAATTTTACGTAAAATTAAAAAACTACAGAAACATAAAAGGAAAAGTACAAATAAGAAAGAAATATGAAAGAATAAAAGAAAAAATGAAAGATAACAAAAGAAAGAGAGAGAGAGAAAAAGATATCTAAAGAAGTGATCTTCTTTGCAGCAGTTAAAAGCATAGTAATTACTGTCTCCACCCTCCCAAGTTACATATCATGGTTCCCTTCTTCCCATATACAAATTTTTTTAATCAATAAATTCCGAAATCACCCATTCATTTTTATCCATTTTCAGCAAAAAGTCCATAAAGGGTTTCCAGTCTTTATAAAAATAATTGTTGTTCCCTCCTTAACCAAACAAGTCAATGTAGCCATTTCTGCAAACTGCCCTCTTCACAATCCGTATCTCCATTATGGGGGTTTCTGTATTCTTCCTACAAGTCACAATTCCTGACTCAGCATGCGATGTGAGCTCAGGCAATTCTGGTTTATCCAATGTAAGCTGCCATGGTTTAGGATTAGCATGTTGTGTGAACCCAGCCAACTCATGGTTTATCCAATAAGTGATAGTTATACAAGCCATAGTTTATGACCCAGCATGTGGCTTATCCAGTAAACCATAATTTATGATTAGCATCGTATGTGAACCCAGCCAATCAGTGGTTTATCCAATTAACTATGGTGATACCAGCCATAATCTATAATATGCCACATGTCAGCCAACCGTGCTTTGAGCCATGATTAAGTAAACCATGGTTTAGTGAGTGTGATCCTAGGCACATTATATGTGCTGTTAAGAAAGTTTAATCCCTGAATAGTCTTATTATTATTATTGCTACATCTGAGAGGCTTACTCAGGACATCTGCCCCATTGTCTTGCTCTGCAGGACCCCTAATTTTTTTTTTTTAGTTGCTCTATCTTCCTCCTGCCTAGAGGTAGAATCCACTCTTACTACACTGCCATTTTTTGCTATTTCCAATTGTAAAAATCAAGTTATTGTGCAAATTCCAGTAACATCCACATCAAGTCCATTTCTCCCAATAAAAGCTCCTATTTGTCAAGCGCTGCAATTTCCAGTTACTTGCTGGATTCAAGGATCACCCTCAACTCAGGAGATGGTCAAAAAAGTCAAAATGGTGGCTGTGACAGTGCGAGTGACACCTGGCCCATTTTTTATGCGAATCAACACGCATAAAAATAGGCGGAGCTTCGATCGCACCATCACAGCTGCCATCTTGACTTTACTGACCATCTTCTTCAGGCACCCCTGCTCAGCTGCAATGTGCTTTGTTTGCTTTTGGCAACGGTTGTATATTCACAAGCATTGTGGCTTATTCAGCAAACCACAATGAAATTAAGCCTCAACTTAGTGTAAATTGCAAGCCAAGCCATTTTTTGCTGTTCTTCCTTCCTGACTTCCTTCCTGTACACTTAACAGCCAGAGAAGGAACAGTAAATCTCTTCTCCAGATCCCAATTATTTTAGCACCTAAATGTTTTTCCTGCTAAATTTCTTTACGGATTACCATGTCAGGGATGTTTTTCATCCATATATGGAATTTTGGAGTAGGAAGGAAGAAAAAAAAATCTTAAGATGAGACAGAAACCAAATGTAACTTCAACTCTTACAGGCCTGTGTGTGCAAAGCAATGTGTCACATTAGCTTCAGCAGAATTTGTTTTTCTGCACTGCGTCAAGTCATCTGCACTTACAGTATTTGCAAAGGATGAGCCTGAAAATATCACTGCCATTTCCTTGGAAAACTAAAATTGGCTCCTGCTTCAGTTTTCCTTTCTAAGTCTGCAGAGGACATGAGTATCTTTAGGTGGCATTCAAATCAGCTGTTTTTCCCCCTCTGCTGGCGGAGCCCTGAAAGTGTGGCCATAATAATGGTGGGCAACAGCTTAATTAATCGGAAAGATGACATCGGTTGAACCATGAGAAAAGCATATCTTGTATTTACCAGCTCCCTATAACAAGTAAGGAAGTTTATGGTGGTAACCACAGGTCATAACATACAGGTATGGTAAAGGTAAAGGTTCCCCCCCGCACATTTGTGCAGTTGTGTCCGACTCTAGGGGCCGGTGCTCATCTCCGTTTGTTAGCCGAAGAGCCAGCGTTGTCCGAAGACGCTTCCATGGTCATGTGGCCGCATGACGCGCACGGAATGCTGTTACCTACCCACCGAAGTGGTACCTATTCATCTACTTGCATTTGCATGCTTTTGAATTGCTAGTTTGGCAAGAGCTGAGGCGAGTGCGGGAGCTCACTCCGCACGCAGGGCTAGGGATTCGAACCTCCGAACTTGCGATCTTCCGATCGACAATCTTACCCACTGAGCCACCACTGAAATTTCAGTCGCTAAGCAATGTAGCCATTAAGCAAATCTGACCCAATTTTATGACCATTTTTGTGGTGGCTGTTAAGCGAATCACATGATCATTAAGCAAACCATGTGGTTGTTAAGCAAATCACGTGGTTCCCCATTGATTTTGCTTCCCGGAAGCTGGCTGGGAAGGCTGAAAATGGCGATGACGTGACCGTGGGACACTACGACAGTCGTAAATGCAACCCAGTTGTCAAGCGCCCAAATCGCAATCACATGACCAGGGGGATGCTGCGACAGTTATAAGTGCGAGGACCGGTCGTAAGTCTTTTTTCCAGCACTGCTGTAAGTCCGAGCCATCACTAAACGAATGGTTGTTAAGTGAAGACTACCTGTATAATGTACCATAAAATACAATAAAAGTAAAATAGTAAGATTGTAAAATAAAGTAATAAAAAGAGCATTAGATCTAAAAAGTTACAGCAAGATAAAGCCAAAGCTACAACTAAGAACTTAAGTATTTCTTTCTAAGTTTAAATGACAGCAGAGCAAAGTAGCAATTTGGTTGCTGACAACTGGGGACACGTCTCCAAGAAGATAGTTCAATTTTTTGAGGTCTGAGCCCTGGAGTTCACCTACCATCAATAACTTAGCCCTGATCTCATTGTAAATGGAGCAGTGGAGGACATAATGAATAATGTCCTCCACTTGACCAATACCACAAGGCCAGGGACATGGTTCGACAGGATGTGAATGAGATATGTGGAGGGCACGGTCTGCAGGCAAAGGGGTGTACAAGCCCTTCTCAGTGAGGTAATATTAACCAGGGCCTGGGAGAGGCTTCTATTTTTTTTTATATTGATGGTACCAAGATGACTATGCTGCAGTGGCATCTTTATTGGCATCCCTTTCAAAAAGCCTATCTCTAATATTTTCTCCATGATCTCAGTTCGAATTCAGGGTAAGCCATTTAACATCACAGTGATCCAAATATACGCCCCAACCACAGATGCTGAAGAAGCAGAAGTAGATCAGTTCTATGAGGATCTGCAGCACCTACTAGATAATACACCAGAAAGAGATGTTATTTTCATTACAGGAGACTGGAATGCTAAGGTGGGTAGTCAGACGACACCTGGAATTACAGGCAAGCATGGTCTGGGAGAACAAAATGAAGCAGGACATAGGCTGATAGAATTTTGCCAAGACAACTCACTGTGCATAACAAACACTCTCTTCGAACAACCTAAAAGACGACTTTATACATGGACTTCACCAGATGGTCGACACCGAAATCAGATTGACTACATCCTTTGCAGCTAAAGGTGGCGGACATCTATACAGTCGGTAAAAACAAGACCTGGAGCTGACTGTAGTTCAGATCACGAACTTCTTATTGCAAAATTTAGAATCAGACTAAAGAGAATAGGGAAGACCCACAGATCAGTTAGATATGAGCTCACTAATATTCCTAAGGAATATGCAGTGGAGGTGAAGAATAGATTTAAGGGACTAGATTTAGTAGATAGGGTCCCGGAAGAACTATGGACAGAAGTTTGCAACACTGTTCAGGAGGCGGCAACAAAAAACATCCCAAAGAAAAAGAAAACCAAGAAGGCAAGATGGCTGTCTGCTGAGACACTGGAAGTAGCCCAAGAAAGAAGGAAAGCAAAAGGCAACAGTGATAGGGGGAGATATGCCCAATTAAATGCAAAATTCCAGAGGTTAGCCAGAAGAGATAAGGAATTATTTTTAAACCAGCAATGTGCGGAAGTGGAAGAAGACAATAGAATAGGAAGGACAAGAGACCTCTTCCAGAAAATTAGAAACATCGGAGGTAAATTCCAGGCAAAAATGGGTATGATCAAAAACAAAGATGGTAAGGACCTAACAGAAGCAGAAGAGATCAAGAAAAGGTGGCAAGAATATACGGAAGATCTGTATAGGAAGGATAATAATATTGGAGATAGCTTTGACGGTGTGGTCAGTGAGTTAGAGCCAGACATCCTGAAGAGTGAGGTTGAATGGGCCTTAAGAAGCATTGCTAATAACAAGGCAGCAGGAGACAACGGTATCCCAGCTGAACTGTTTAAAATCTTGCAAGATGATGCTGTCAAGGTGATGAATGCCATATGCCAGCAAATTTGGAAAACACAAGAATGGCCATCAGATTGGAAAAAATCAACTTATATCCCCATACCAAAAAAGGGAAGCACTAAAGAATGTTCAAACTATCGAACAGTGGCACTTATTTCACATGCCAGTAAGTTAATGCTCAAGATCTTGCAAGGTAGACTCCAGCAATTCATGGAGCGAGAATTGCCAGATGTACAAGCTGGGTTTAGAAAAGGCAGAGGAACTAGAGACCAAATTGCCAATATCCGCTGGATAATGGAGAAAGCCAGGTAATTTCAGAAAAACATCTATTTCTGTTTTATTGACTATTCTAAAGCCTTTGACTGTGTGGATCATAACAAATTGTGGCAAGTTCTTGGTGGTATGGGGATACCAAGTCATCTTGTCTGCCTCCTGAGGAATCTGTATAACGACCAAGTAGCAACGGTAAGAACAGAGCACGGAACAACGGACTGGTTTAAGATTGGGAAAGGAGTACGACAGGGTTGTATACTCTCACCCTACCTATTCAACCTGTACGCAGAACACATCATGCGACATGCTGGGCTTGAGGAATCCAAGGCTGGAGTTAAAATCGCTGGAAGAAACATTAACAATCTCAGATATGCAGATGATACCACTTTGATGGCTGAAAGCGAGGAGGAGTTGAGGAGCCTTATGACGAAGGTGAAAGAAGAAAGTGCAAAAGCTGGGTTGCAGTTAAACCTCAAAAAAACCAAGATTATGGCAACCAGCTTGATTGATAACTGGCAAATAGAGGGAGAAAAAGTGGAGGCAGTGACAGACTTTGTATTTCTAGGCGCAAAGATTACTGCAGACGCTGACTGCAGCCAGGAAATCAGAAGACGTCTACTTCTTGGGAGGAGAGCAATGGCAAATCTTGATAAAATAGTTAAGAGCAGAGACATCACACTGACAACAAAGGTCCGCATAGTTAAAGCAATGGTATTCCCTGTAGTAACCTATGGCTGTGAGAGCTGGACCATAAGGAAGGCTGAGCGAAGGAAGATAGATGCTTTTGAACTGTGGTGTTGGAGGAAAATTCTGAGAGTGCCTTGGACTGCAAGAAGATCAAACCAGTCCATACTCCAGGAAATCAAGCCAGACTGCTCACTTGAGGGAGTGATATTAAAGGCAAAACTGAAGTACTTTGGCCACATAATGAGAAGACAGGATACCCTGGAGAAGAAGCTGATGTTAGGGAAAGTGGAAGGCAAAAGGAAGAGGGGCCGACCAAGGGCAAGATGGACAGATGGTATTCTGGAGGTGACGGACTCGACCGTGGGGGAGCTGGGGATGGTGACAGCCGACAGGAAGCTCTGGCGTGGGCTGGTCCATGAAGTCACAAAGAGTCAGAGGCGACTGAACGAATAAACAACAACAACCTCTTCCTTCTTATAGTTCAGTGAATTAGGGCCTCCCTGAACCACTTCTGAACCATATCTGGATGTTCTGGACTTAAGACACGTTTAACCCTTTATGGCCTTGGCAATTGCCCCAACAATGCAGGATATATTGTTCTAGCAACCCTACAATTCAACAAAAGAAGACAGGGGAAGTCTGCACGGCACGGCTTCTAAGATTCTCTGCCACCAGTGGCCAAATGGTTGTGTGCGTGTGCGAATTGCACAACACAGGGCAGGCTGTATATGCTCTGCTCGGGCTCACGTGACCAGGAGGGAGGGGGGCTTAGGACAGAAGAGTCAGCAATGCTTCTAGCCATGGTCCACTTGTCCACTTGTCATGTGAACACAGCCACCCAGTCCTGCCTGGGCTTGCAGACTGGGAGTTCTAGTCCCGCCTTAGGCATGAAAGCCGGCTGGGTGACCTTGGGCCAGTCCCTCTCTCTCAGCCCTAGGAAGGAGCCAATGGGAAACCAGGAGACTGAGAGTTCTAGTCCCGCCTTAGGCATGAAAGCTGGCTGGGTAACCTTGGGCCAGTCCCCTTCTCAGCCCTAGGAAGGAACGAATGGGAAACCAGGAGCCTGAGAGTTCTAGTCCCGCCTTAGGCATGAAAGTCGGCTGGGTGACCTTGGGCCAGTCACTCTCTCTCAGCCCTAGGAAGGAGCCAATGGCAAACCAGGAGACAGAGTTCTAGTCCCGCCTTAGTCATGGAAGCCGGCTGGGTGACCTTGGGCCAGTCCCTCTCTCAGCCCTAGGAAGGAGCCAATGGCAAACCAGGAGACAGAGTTCTAGTCCCGCCTTAGTCATGGAAGCCGGCTGGGTGACCTTGGGCCAGTCCCTCTCTCTCAGCCCTAGGAAGGAGCCAATGGGAAACCAGGAGACTGAGAGTTCTAGTCCCGCCTTAGGCACGAAAATTGGCTGGGTGACCTTGGGCCAGTCCCTCTCTCCCAGCCCTAAGAAGGAACCAATGGCAAACCAGGAGACTGAGAGTTCTAGTCCCGCGTTAGGCATGAAAGCCGGCTGGGTGACCTTGGGCCAGTCCCTCTCTCTCAGCCCTAGGAAGGAGCCAATGGCAAACCAGGAGACTGAGAATTCTAGTCCCGCCTTAGGCATGAAAGCCGGCTGGGTGACCTTGGGCCAGTCCCTCTCTCTCAGCCCTAGGAAGGAGCCAATGGCAAACCAGGAGACTGAGAGTTCTAGTCCTGCCTTAGGTACGAAAGCCGGCTGGGTGACCTTGGGCCAGTCCCTCTCTCTCAGCCCTAGGAAGGAGCCAATGGCAAACCAGGAGACTGAGAGTTCTAGTCCCGCCTTAGGCATGAAAGCCGGCTGGGTGACCTTGGGCCAGTCCCTCTCTCTCAGCCCTAGGAAGGAGCCAATGGCAAACAAGGAGACTGAGAATTCTAGTCCCGCCTTAGGCATGAAAGCCGGCTGGGTGACCTTGGGCCAGTCCCTCTCTCTCAGCCCTAGGAAGGAGCCAATGGCAAACCAGGAGACTGAGAGTTCTAGTCCTGCCTTAGGCACGAAAGCCGGCTGGGTGACCTTGGGCCAGTCCCTCTCTCTCAGCCCTAGGAAGGAGCCAATGGCAAACCAGGAGACTGAGAATTCTAGTCCCGCCTTAGGCATGAAAGCCGGCTGGGTGACCTTGGGCCAGTCCCTCTCTCTCAGCCCTAGGAAGGAGCCAATGGCAAACCAGGAGACTGAGAATTCTAGTCCCGCGTTAGGCATGAAAGCCGGCTGGGTGACCTTGGGCCAGTCCCTCTCTCTCAGCCCTAGGAAGGAGCCAATGGCAAACCAGGAGACTGAGAATTCTAGTCCCGCCTTAGGCATGAAAGCCGGCTGGGTGACCTTGGGCCAGTCCCTCTCTCTCAGCCCTAGGAAGGAGCCAATGGCAAACCAGGAGACTGAGAATTCTAGTCCCGCCTTAGGCATGAAAGCCGGCTGGGTGACCTTGGGCCAGTCCCTCTCTCTCAGCCCTAGGAAGGAGCCAATGGCAAACCAGGAGACTGAGAGTTCTAGTCCTGCCTTAGGCACGAAAGCCGGCTGGGTGACCTTGGGCCAGTCCCTCTCTCTCAGCCCTAGGAAGGAGCCAATGGCAAACCAGGAGACTGAGAGTTCTAGTCCTGCCTTAGGCACGAAAGCCGGCTGGGTGACCTTGGGCCAGTCCCTCTCTCTCAGCCCTAGGAAGGAGCCAATGGCAAACCAGGAGACTGAGAATTCTAGTCCCGCCTTAGGCATGAAAGCCGGCTGGGTGACCTTGGGCCAGTCCCTCTCTCTCAGCCCTAGGAAGGAGCCAATGGCAAACCAGGAGACTGAGAGTTCTAGTCCTGCCTTAGGCACGAAAGCCGGCTGGGTGACCTTGGGCCAGTCCCTCTCTCTCAGCCCTATGAAGGAGCCAATGGCAAACCAGGAGACTGAGAATTCTAGTCCCGCCTTAGGCATGAAAGCCGGCTGGGTGACCTTGGGCCAGTCCCTCTCTCTCAGCCCTAGGAAGGAGCCAATGGCAAACCAGGAGACTGAGAATTCTAGTCCCGCCTTAGGCATGAAAGCCGGCTGGGTGACCTTGGGCCAGTCCCTCTCTCTCAGCCCTAGGAAGGAGCCAATGGCAAACCAGGAGACTGAGAGTTCTAGTCCTGCCTTAGGCACGAAAGCCGGCTGGGTGACCTTGGGCCAGTCCCTCTCTCTCAGCCCTAGGAAGGAGCCAATGGCAAACCAGGAGACTGAGAATTCTAGTCCCGCCTTAGGCATGAAAGCCGGCTGGGTGACCTTGGGCCAGTCCCTCTCTCTCAGCCCTAGGAAGGAGCCAATGGCAAACCAGGAGACTGAGAATTCTAGTCCCGCCTTAGGCATGAAAGCCGGCTGGGTGACCTTGGGCCAGTCCCTCTCTCTCAGCCCTAGGAAGGAGCCAATGGCAAACCAGGAGACTGAGAATTCTAGTCCCGCCTTAGGCATGAAAGCCGGCTGGGTGACCTTGGGCCAGTCCCTCTCTCTCAGCCCTAGGAAGGAGCCAATGGCAAACCAGGAGCCTGAGAGTTCTAGTCCCGCCTTAGGCACGAAAATCGGCTGGGTGACCTTGGGCCAGTCCCTCTCTCCCAGCCCTAGGAAGGAGCCAATGGCAAACCAGGAGCCTGAGAGTTCTAGTCCCGCCTTAGGCATGAAAATCGGCTGGGTGACCTTGGGCCAGTCCCCTTCTCAGCCCTAGGAAGGAACGAATGGGAAACCAGGAGCCTGAGAGTTCTAGTCCCACCTTAGGCATGAAAGCCGGCTGGGTGACTTTGGGCCAGTCATTCTCTCTCAGCGCTAGGAAGGAGCCAATGGCAAACCAGGAGCCTGAGAGTTCTAGTCCCGTCTTAGGCACGAAAGCCGGCTGGGTGACCTTGGGCCAGTCCTTGTATCTCAGCCCTAGGAAGGAGCCAATGGCAAACCAGGAGACTGAGAGTTCTAGTTCCGCCTTAGGCGTGAAAGCCGGCTGGGTGACCTTGGGCCAGTCTCTCTCTCTCAGCCCTAGGAAGGAGGCAAGGGCAAACCACTTCTGAAAAACCTTGCCAAGAAAATTGCAGGGACTTGTCATGTGAACACAGCCACCCAGTCCTGCCTGGGCTTGCAGATTACCAAATGGGCTTTTGGCTGGCTACCTGTGTCCTGGGCCTGTTTCAAACTGGGGATGGCAGAAGACAAGAACGTAACTCTATGGAATAGAAAACAAACTGAAAGCACTGCAATCCTTCCTTTTTTAAAAAACATAATGTTATTAAAAGTTTTAAAAACAAGAATAAAAATTAATACAAACTAAAACAGAGTAAGAAAGAAAGAAGAAAAAGGAAGAAATAAAAGAGAAAGCCAATGCGCAAAAAGAAAAAAAGGTAGAAGAAAAATAGAAAAGAAAGGAAAAAAATACAAAGAAGTGGCTTCCGATCTTCTTTACAGAAGTTATAAGTACAATTGTAGATTTACCTCTTTCTCTAAAGCTACAGTACATCGTGACTCTCTTCTTTCTATAATCTATCCTATCATTCTTTGATGGACAGCCCAAAGCTCATTTGATTCAGCTGAGCTGAAGCTATGGCACCCTGGCTTCTTGGCACAATAAGAATGTACAGGGCGCTGCCACCCCTGGAGAGCAGATGCTGTCACCTAATATCCAGGGGGAATTGGGGGTGGAGGAACCCTACCAGCCTCGGCAGAGGAAAGAAAGCTGAAGAGCAACAGCTGATGCTGAACGCTATGTTAAAACATCTGGAATGCTCGCCTGGTCTTTTCTCTGCCACGACAATAAAGTTCCAATTGTCATTTTCTTCCCCATGACTTCTACAGCCATCCAACCACCATGGTGCCAAACAAACAGTAATGAGGACAAGCTTTAAATCCCTTCAGGAACGGTGGTGTGATGCTCTGAAGGTGCTTAAAATCACTTGCTGGGAAACTTCTGGTTGAGCTAGCTTCTGGTGGCTTTGCAGATCTATCCATGCAATTTTCTCCCCAATGATATGGAGGAGCTTTAGACTATTATTATTATTATTATTATTATTATTATTATTATTATTATTATTATTCTGGTCAACTGGCCAGCCAGCTTTTCCCCTTTATTTTTTTGCAAAACATTCCTGTGATTTAACATCTGGCTAGCAGTCTTGGAATGTGGGACATAAGATTCAGAAAGATACCCCAATGCAACAAGCCAGCACTTTTATTCTGAATGTTCCCACCACTGATATACTCTGAATTTAGCCTCCACATATGAAAATGTGTTGCACTGCAATCATTCTCTGAGCATGAAGAGAGCTTGACCAGCATTAGTACTGAATCATTTATAGCCAAAATGTGCCCCCCCTTTTTTTCCCCAGGCCAAATGTCACCTGGCTTTAAAGTGCCAAGATGTAGGGCTAAGGGGCTAACTCCCCAAAGCATGCAGGACCAGGACAAAAAATTGCATTTGATCTAATGTACATACTTATAAAAAGTAAAGGTTCCCCCCGCACATTTGTGCAGTCATGTCCGACTCTAGGGGCCGGTGCTCATCTCCGTTTCTTAGCCAAAGAGCCAGCGTTGCCCAAAGACGCTTCCGCGGTCATGTGGCTGGCATGACGCATGCGGAACGCTGTTACCTTCCCACCAAAGTGGTACCTATTCATCTACTTGCATTTGCATGCTTTCGAATTGCTAGGTTGGCAAGAGCTGGAGCTAGTTCGGGAGCTCACTCCGCATGCAGGGCTAGGGATTCGAACCGCCAAACTTGCGATCTTCCGATCGACAAGCCTGGCGTCTTACCCGCTGAGCCACCACGCCCTCTGTACATACTTATAGACACTATTAAAATCAAATTAATTACATATAAATGCCCCATGTGTTTCATCGTTTGTCTCTTCCATCATAATGGCCTCTGTTGGAGGATTCTGTGGACAACACCCAAAGTTTTCTCTGTGTGTCCAAGATTCTTGGATTGGAAAGTCCTGATTTACATCCCAATTCTCTCTTTGAAATCCCACCAGCTCAGCCCTACGCACATCCTTGTATCTTCCAGATGTGTTTACAGGGTAACTCCCCAAATCTACCAGCTGAACATTCAATAGTTCTACATATTGGGAGAGCATCCGGTTGAAGAAAGCTATGCTGGAAGGATGCTAAAAGCAAAATAATGAACTATCTAAAGTGAGTCCTTATCCTTCACTGTTGTGACTCACTCTAAGGTCGTACCGTATGCATTTTATTGACCGTAAGGTTCTACCAGAAACAAGGTTGATCTTGCACACCATTGTTAAGAGGATTCCAAAAGACTGATGGGAAAGCTTTCTGCATGCCAAAGAGAATACAGCAAATTAAGATCACAGCTTCCTGCTATTCAACAATGTTCCTCACAGTTCCCATCTTCAAACTATTGCTAGAACAAGCAGATGTAAAGACAGAAATGTTGTGCACTTAATTCCCACTAGGTGTTACCCTAACACCAAGCAGAAATTAGGTTCTTGGGGAAAGACCTCTAAATACTTGTGAATTTTGTCTCCGTAGGAGGCCACGTAGGCGGCCACATTGACCAACCTTGATCTCAAAACGCTAAGCAGGGTTGCCTCTGGAAAGGAGACTAACCAGAAATTCCAGCACTGTATGCTAAACTGGGAAGTAAAAAAAAAAAACCTGCACATTCAGGCTCAAATATAGGCCAGAAGTTACAAAATTATTATATTCATTTCATGGGTAGGCTTGTCTATATGCATTCACTGTGTTCTTAAACTGAAAATAAAGAATGAAACTTACCTCTTTAATGTGAAGCCAGAATTTGAATTTTTTTAAAAATAAATTGTGATTTCCCAGGGAACTCCTAGTGACCTCTCACGGAACCCGAATGTGCCACGGAACCCTGGTGGAGAAACCCTGGTCTAGTGGTTATGCCCTGGTTCAGAAGTCAGGTGACCAGGAGGCCTAATCCTGCTTAGGTAGAGAAGTGGTGTGGATTGGCTTCACCAGCGGAGTTAGGATTAAAAAAAAATCAAGATGGTGACCAAGACAGTACAATGAAAGCTGTGCTTGTCTCTGTGTGTGAGACACACACAAAAACAAGAAGATTCAATTGCACCATTGTGGCCACCATCTTGACTTTTGAAATCCTCAGTTCAGACCATCTATCCAATTTGACCCTTCAGGAGATCAAATCTGACACTTTGGTTCAACAGGTTGCACTGACTTGATTCGATGTGCCAGATCAATGTAGGCGTGCAAAAGCCCTTCCGACCATGAAATTCGACCATGAAATTAACAAAGATGAAGTCATCCAACCAAAATAGTAATATCAATTGGATGTATACAGTAACTGGCTCAGAAGTAAGAAAGTTCTCCTGTGCCAACCTGGGTATGAAGGTTCCTAAATCTGCTTTTTTGTATAATACATTAGTATAGTATAGTATAGTATAGTATAGTATAGTATAGTATAGTATAGTATAGTATAGTATACATTTTGTCGGACTGTATGAACACACAGTTCTACAATTCAGTTTGAAGTAGGCTGACCATATTTCCTTGAGACAAAAACGGGACATTGGGATGGCAAAATGGAACAGGGTCTTATGTAATATTTCGTATTCATGAAAAAGGCAGGAGTCCCCGCTCCCCGGTCCACACGATTGGCTCCCGCCTGCAAACCCTGCCCCCTGGCCCATGCAATTGGCTCCCGTCTGCAAACCCTGCCCCCCCATCTGCACGATTGGCTCCCGCCTGCAAACCCCACCCCCAGTCCATGCAATTGGCTCCCGCCTGCAAACCCTGCCCCCCCAGTCCCTCCTTTGCCACGCACTGATAGGCGGGAGGGCTTCCTCTTCTGGGCTGCCTCCAATTGGCAGCTCTGGCTCGGATCCTCCTTCCGCACCATTCCCGCTGGGTTTAAAAAACAGGACAAAATTTAGATTTTTATCAAAACGACGGGACGGTTGAAAAATGCTTAAAAAACGGGACTGTCCCGTTCAAAACGGGACATATGGTCAGCCTAGTTTGAAGGCGACATGAACAAATTTCCAAACTGATCCCTGAAAATCTGTATGAAATTATGCATGCAAATTAAGTGTGTTAAATCGGTCAGTTTGCTGACTGCCAAGGCACTCAGCGTCACAGCCCGAGGCAGTAGAGTGCCGAGCTGCGCTTCTCTCAGAATTCAGCCTGTAAGCCCCCTTGAATCTCAACCTGCTGCTCCTTTAGGAACACCGCTCTGTTCTCAAAACTGCCTTCTGGAAATGCGTTCACAGATCAAAACAATCCCTCCATTATCTCTGCAGCAGAAGAGAAAGAGAAAGACTACAGACGGGCACTAAAAATAAAAAGATTAAAAATAAACCCAGAGAATGCAATGCAATGCGTTTTAATTCCTCTTGCATGCCACGCCTGTGTGTGTGTGTATCTGTCTCTGTCTGTGTGTGTATATATATGTATTCATGTGCAAGCATGCACAGTAATCCTACAGAAGCAGCAAGGAATAGGCAGCATTTAGAAGCAATATCCGATGCTATCAGAGGTTGTTACCATGGCAACCTCAACTTTGTACCGCATCCCTCCGATCGAAAGGTTTCCAAAGGGTGTCTTCTGGGAGGGTTATCACAACCACGGCAGAGGCTGCAGAGATGAGCAGCAATGGGACATTTTTTTCCTCTGCAAGCAGCCTCGCTCACTTGCACGCAGACTTTTCCCCCCGAGCCCCGAGTCGAAGGCGGCTTTACTTCTTTGCAACACCACAACGCAAGGGCGCCTTCCTTCGTGGTACAGTTGGGAATCGAGGCAAGAAGCCTTTTGACCAGGGCAGCATTTATCATTATTTTAGGTCTGTACACCGCCCAGAGTCACTTGTTGAGATGGGCGGCCATAGAAACCAAATAAATAAATAAATAGTTACAGGAGTGTGTGCTTGTAATTAGCTAATTGTAAGAGAGAAAGAGAAAGTGAGAATGAGAAAAACAAGCTTAGTTACAGCTAAGTAAATTTTACACCAGGGGAACCCATTTTGGTGATTCCCCTGACACGTGCATGTTTGTGTGCACGCACACCCACTGCAGATGGAGCTGCTGAAATTTGTGCCGACATTGTTCAATAGTTTGCTATCTACGTTCCATGATTTGGGAGCAATGAAGTAGAACAGGGGCCATAAACCACCCGAAACACACCTCTTAGTTTGAAAACCATCTTCAAAGCTCAACATATTTTTCTTCCTTATGGTTCGGTTGTTTTGTTTTACATTTTGGTTCCATTTCAGATTTAATCTGTTTCTATTATATCACTGCACGCTGTCTAGAGAGAGGCCCTGGCAGCTGAGGAGGCCCGTGAATGCATAAAATCAGAATGGGTGGGTGAGAATCGTTTTGCTGTGGCCAGAACTTGGCTCCCTTAAAACAACCAAATGGCTGTGAAGACGGAACATAAATTGATTAGGCATGCAAACAATACAATGCACACCGGGCTCCCAGCAAAACATTGGCAGCTTGCTGAGCAAAAACAGAACCAGAGTTACATACCTTTGGCCCACTATATTACAAAGAGAAGACAAAGGCAGACCCCCTGTAAATTACATACAGCATGATGCTGGAATGGTTTGGATAGACCCGTCTGGGTGACCTCCTATTATTTCTCCCTTCCTTCCAGGCCAGCATGCTAGCTCTGCTATCCTTGAGATACGGCCGGTGGAGTCGGGGACAAGAACCACGCTGAGCAGGGTTTCCAACTCTAGTTTCTTTGTCGTTCTTACCCTATGAACAGAATCTTGCCAGACGGAGGCTGCCTACACTAAACTAAGGGAAATAACTCCAAGGGGCTCTAGGGAGGGGCTGCCTGGAACCTCTTAACCTTCCCAGCAACAGAGTCCAGGCTGTGAAGTCTCTTATCAGTCTGGAATGCTCTCTCCCCCTGGGAAACAGCATCAGTGTTGGAATCCACCACACCCGGTGCATATAAACAATTTGGTTTACTGGGCCATTGGCCCCTATCTGATTCCTCCCCCTGTCACCACTCAAGGCTAATCCAGCTTGCTGTGAATGTTTTCTTACAAGGGCACTTTAAGTGGTTCACATGTATGGGGGGCATCTCAAAGGTGTGCAGTTCACATGCGTATGGGGGGTACCTTTTACACCACATGTTTCCTATCAGCCACTCCCCAATAGCCACCCTGTGGTCATAGAGGTCCACCTTAAAAGTCACTGCTTTATACTCTGGGGGGGGGGGCAGACTTCTGGGGCCCTAGGGGTGATGTGCATCCTGTAAACCCCGTTAAGGTTTCTCTTCTTCCCACCCCTGGACACCGCAGGTTTCAACCACCACTTCTCCTTTCTTGCTAAAGGAGGAAAAATCGTAATTGCAAATAAATCCAATCTTCTTCAAGGGTGCTGTTTTGCATCTTAAGCTCACTTAAATCATGCTCTCTAATGACCAGGGGGGTCTTTGCGGGGAGGGAGATATCAAAAAGATCAAGATGGTGGAGGCCACCATACAATCAAAGCCATTGTGATGCACATGAAAAAAGGTGAACTTTGATCGCACGGTTTTGGACGCCATCTTGACTTTTTTGACCCCCATCTCCTCCCTGCAGATCCTCCACTTATGATTCTAGTGCAGCCTTTCTGAACTTTTTGACCCTGGAGGAACCCTTGAAATATTTTCCAGGCCTCGGGGAGCCCCTGCACATTCAGGCTCAAATATAGGCCAGAAGTTACAGAATTATTATATTTGTTTCATGGGTAGGCCTGTCTATATGCATTAACAGTGTTCTTGAACTAAAATTAAAGAACGAAACTTACTTCTTTAATGTGGAGTTGCCCGAATTTGAAATAATTTTTTAAATAAATCGTGATCTCTCAGGGAACCATATTTCCACATTTTTTTATAGGAATTAAATAAATAAATAAATAAATAAATAAATAAATAAATAAACAACAAACAAACAAACAAAGAAACCCACCCCTAGTGACCTCTTATGGAACCCTGGTTGAGAAACCCTGTTCTGGTGAATAATGAGAGTCTTTCTGCAGTTTTGATGCTCGGTGCTTAGAAATAAGCATTTATTTATTTATTTATTTATTTATTTATTTATTTATTTTTCATATTTCTATCACCGCCCATCTCCCCATTCATTCATTCAATCAATCAATCAATTTATATAGCCACCCATCTCAAATATGAAGCTAGGAGACTCACAGCAATTAAAAGCAATTTTTAAAAAACAAAGACACTTAAAAAATAGGTATAATAGCCATATAAAACCATATAAAAACCATGTACCTTTTACAGAGGAAACTGATAGAAGAAATTAAAAACGGGTCTTACATGCCCAGCTAACCACCTAATAAGGAAGCTTACTGAATTGAACGGCATTAGCCCTGTGTCCCCCCCCCCCCAAGCATTCCTCTCCCCAAACAAATGGTGTTTGCCATTTGAAGCAAATGTCTTCAACATGGGGCCCTTCCGATGCATAAAGGTAATATTCATGTTTGGAATCTTGAAAAAAAAAATCCAACATATTTAGAAGGTGCCTGGTTGGAAAGACTGATTTAACAAATCAAACCCCCCAATTTTTTTTTAAAGGCTCCTTGGTTGCAACTTCTCTGGTTTTCAATCACTGACAAATTTTGGGGACAGATTCTTTTTTAAGGGGGTAATTTTTTTTCTTTTAATGTAATAAGCTGCCTTGTGTTCCTTGACTACAGCCAACAGGTAGGAGGGAAATCATCTTAATAAATAAAATAATTGTGGTAACAAAGCAAGCATGATGAACCTTCCTCACAAAAATATTTTCTGTTTTGCAATTTAAAAAAAAAACTCAGAGGGGTGAAACTGACGTCAGCTTGCCTACTGCGAACGCCAGATGGCTCTTGAATGACCAAAGCAAAACGAAATCACTCCCACAAAGAACATCCATCGCAAGTTAATTGGGTAACAGCAGTGTCTCTGCAGCCCTTTCAATTTTCCGTCATTGTACCACCTTCCTAGCAGGGGAAAGTGAAAGGTCATTTTTATACGAAGGTTTTCAGCCGAGCAGTATCACCCTTTCACTGTGAGGCAACCCAAAACATGTATTATAGTTATAAAACCAGGTGGCTCAAAGCAGTCTGGATTTTTCACGGATTGTGTAGCGGGAAAGTGAGGCGGGAAAAAGGCTATTCCTTTTATAAGTGTTTCTGTTTCCTTGTGCAACCCCACACAAACACAAGGATGATCGTATTACTTCCAAACATAAGTTGCTTCCCATTTCATCTACTGTGCAGACGGAGAGCCACAGAGATGACCTTGAAGATCTCCAGAACGTTTACCTATGGAGAACTGATTTCTTAGCTTCCTTTCTTAGGGAGAAGAAATGGGGAAGGCGCATTCAGGGTCATGAATTCATGCAGACAAAGCCAATTTGCACCCAAATGCTTCCCCAGTGGATGGGCAAAGAAGCTGTTATTCATGGGAACATTGTTTGACACCAAGACCAGAGGGTGAAAGTGGGGGCTTCATGGGGCCGAGAGACTATAGTACTCATGTGCCTTGAGGGACCCACGTCAGGGACACGCGATCCATCTTCCAGCATGATTTAATTAGACCTAATTCAATTTGAGAAGGTGCGGGCCACCCGGGAAAAAAGAGGGGAAGGATGCAAGCAGACCAAGAATGATAGATGAGCAATTATGGCTGAGGCTGAATGAGATTACGAGGATGACTAGCTGTAAAAATTAGGGGCAGGATTGAATTAGGTTAAGGTCCAGCCGGGAAAGATTCTTTGCCCTCCGTTTAATCTCTAATGGACCCCCGAGACACACAGGGGCCATCATGAAAATTGTCTTCCTTCAAATGTGAAACCCACTTGGGCCAAGAGACAACCAGGCACCGCATGAAATCCCTTCTGAACAGTGTCAGGGCCACGGACATAGGATCAATCGCTTCCCAATGCAGCTTTCCCCAGTCTGGGGGTCACCCAATGTTTGGGTGTCCATTCTCATAACACCCATCTAGGCTGACTGTCAGCCCTTTGAGGCAGGCCAGGTCAAGAATCTTTTCTGAAAGTCCTCCCTTAAAAGTTCACTCACGTTTGGTCTAGTGCAGAGCTTTCCAAAGTTTTCCCACGGCGACATACCAACCGCCGTCGGTGTGTCGCCGCGGGAAAACCCGGAAGTGCTGCCGTTGCGGCAGCGCGCAAAAACCCAGAAGCGCTGCTGCCGCTTTCGATTTTTGCGTGCCGCCGTTGGTGTGTCGCCACGGGAAAACCCAGAAGCGCCGATGATGATCAGCGCTTCCGGGTTGTGTGGCGACACACCAGACTGTGTGTGGCGACACACTTTTGTGTCGCGACAGTTTGGAAAGCTCTGGTCTAGTGGTTAAGGCAATGGGCTAGAAACCAGGAAAGTGTGAGTTCTAGTCCTGCCCTAGGCACAAAAGCCAGCTGGGTAACCTTGGGCCAGTCCCTGTCTCTCAGCCCTAGGAAGGAGCCAATGGCAAACCAGGAGACTGAGAGTTCTAGTCCCGCCTTAGGCATGAAAGCCGGCTGAGTGACCTTGGGCCAGTCACTCTCTCTCAGCCCTAGGAAGGAGCCAATGGCAAACCAGGAGACTGAGAGTTCTAGTCCCGCCTTAGGCATGAAAGCCGCCTGGGTGACCTTGGGCCAGTCCCTGTCTCTCAGCCCTAGGAAGGAGCCAATGGCAAACCAGGAGAGTGAGAGTTCTAGTCCCGCCTTAGGCATGAAAGCCAGCTGGGTGACCTTGGGCCAGTCACTCTCTCTCAGCCCAACTCACCTTACAGGGTTGTTGTTGTGGGGAAAATAGGAGGAAGGAGTATTAGGTATGTTCGCCGCCTTGAGTTATTTATAAAAATAATAAAGGTGGGATAGAAAATTAAATAAATAAATAAATAAAAATGGGGGGGGACCCTCCCTCTCCATTCTCTGCTGGATTAAAATTCCATCTTTTACCCTGTCAACACTGTCAGCATGGGCAGGTAGGGCCAAATACAATGGAGGAGGAAAGAAGGGTTGAAGGGCCCTGCTGTATTAACCCATCCTTCCACAGCTTGGATTCACAGATCACTCTACATCTCAACACTCTTGCCTTTCCTGTGGTTTCCTGTGTTGCATGAAGGTTTGTAAATCAGGATGACTGCTTAGGAACAATGAGTGAACCCTAACATTGTGAGACATGTTTATAGGTGGACATATAAAGCATTCCATTTGCATTTTAATTGCATTTTGGCTTAACTCCCAGCTTTACCTTTTGGTAGAACTTCTAAGCATGCTATCTTCAAGGTATCTTCTCTTCAATTGGTAAACATTGTATCTTCAAGGGCATTTCATTGTTACCATCTATTTAAAAAACCACTCCTAAGTCACCAATGAAAGAGGATGATCTCTTTAAAAAAAATCCTCAAATTTATTCATTAGCCTTTAGCAAGAACATTCATTGTGAAATATTTTGAAAACTGTTCAAGAACAGTCAAATGAAGATTTAAAAAAACATTAATGAAGCCCAAACAAAAACAAATTGAGGAACAATTGAAGATGGAGTGAGAAACAAGAGAAGATTCATTTACATCAAGCCAAAAACTGTGTGAGACAACTTTACATCTGGCAGTGATTACATATACTTTGCAATTTCAGCATACATGGTTTCAAAATTCTACGACCATAAATGAGATTATTTTATCACGTTGATCAGCACCAGATCTTACATCTCTTCGGATGGTAGAAGGCTGTTTGAAAAGGTTTCTTACAGAAGTTCCCTCTATATCAGAGCTTTCCAAACTTTTCCTGTTGGTGACACACACCAACGGCGGCGGCGTGCAGGTGTGTCGCACGAAACCCGGAAGTGCTGATGGTTTTCGCGCGTCACACCTGTACACCGCAGGCGACACAGTACTGTGTCGCGACACACAGTTTGGAACGCTATGTTCTATATCATCATTTTCCTGATCCAGCTCTAATCACCTATAAGTAGTCTGACCAGAACTAGCTGCCCGTCCACAGGAAAAGAAACACAAGAAATGGATCGGTGGAAAATCCACATTGACGTCTCCTTTTCTAGAGTAGGACAAAGTGGATCAACAACTGCTAATATCCAGCAAAATGTGTGCTAAGAATTTCCCCGTTCACTGCTGAGAATCAGACCACTCTGTCCTTTCCAGATGCTCAAGTTATTTTTTTCTTTGCAGAACACACACCTAACCATAGTTCTCTCATTTGTGTACAAATATCCAAGTATTTGCAATATGCAATCATAAATAGGTGAAGACTGCAAAGTTTCTTCAAGATGTAAGCCCAAGCAGATTATTAAGTGTCATCCTTCAGGTTTACTTCTCTCTGTGTGTGTTTACCACCAAAAAGGAGATGTATTAGTGATTTCACAGTCATTACGGGAGAAACATGACAAAGGGAACAACCCACTTCATTATTCAATCAATATCTGCTTTTTTTCTTCTTCCTACTGAAAACACTCTCTAATCAAGAATAAAAATTAAGGACAGCCAAAAATATGATACAGTCAAACATTCTGCCACCCTCAAAAATGCTGGGTTCCCCCCCCCCCCGTTGTCATCTTTCTGTAACATGGCACATTTTAATGCTACCCAGAGATGAAGTCCTTTTAAAAGAAAAAAGCTAGAAATTGTCAGGAAAAAAGGGAATAAAAAGAATCAGGTTTTTCAAGAGAGCCCTCTTTCTCATAAAAAGAAAAGATGGGGAACAGAGCACAAAATTATCTTCCCCAATTTTCAAGGCCTTCGCATCTCTAATGCAGTAAAAGCTGAAGACAATAAGGCTAGGGTGAGATTTGATATCTGCCCTATCAATTGGCTTGATGGTCATCCAAGACAGTGTTTTTCAAACTTGTCAACTTTTAAGATATGTGGACTTCAACTCCCAGAATTCCCCAGCCAGGGAATGAAGTCCATACATCTTAAAGTTGACAAGCTTGAAAAACATTGATCTAAGATGTTGACTACGCAAAAATGGGATAGGATACAGGTAGTCCTCGCTTAATGACCACAATTGAGACTGGAATTTTGGTTGCTAAGCGAAATTGTCATTAAGCAAATCTGACCCGATTTCACCACCTTTTTTATGGCAGTCATTAAGTGAATCACCATGGCCATTAAGTGAACCATGCGGTCTTAAGTGAATCACGTGGTTCCCCATTGATTTTGCTTGCCAGAAGCTGGCCAGGAAGGTTGAAAATGGTGATCACGTGACCACGGGATGCTGTGATGGTCATAAATGCAAACTGGTTGCCTAGCGCCCCAATTGTGATCACATGAACACGGGGACACTGCGATGGTCGTGAGAGCACTGGTTGTAAAGTCGGTTTTTTCAGCACCATCATTTGAACCATCACTAAAAGAATGGTCATTAAGTGAGGACTACCTGTAGTCTGTGATTCAGTGTGTTGTGGAAAACGTGAACCAGTATCTTAATCATCTTTGCAAACGAGCCCATCACATTTTCCTAATATGGCATATTTGTTTAAACACAGATTATGTCAACCTAATATTTGTATCTTGTTCTATGAATTTAGGATTAAGATGGTGCATAAACTCAGCCAAAGAATTGGAATGCATTTGTTTCTCTTATTACAACTGAAGACATCCAGTAATACCCTTACCAAAGCTATAAAGCACAAGACAAACACATTGGAATGTGGAACTATTTGGGCACAATCATTTTGCTTCTCGTTAAACATTACAGACCATCTTAAGAAACACGAGGGAGGAAAATAGCAACAGGTCAGTTTTCTAGCTTTAAGTTGGGGTGATCAGCCTTTGGCTACAGATCCTATATGGCCCCACCCCAGCCAGTTTTTGGCACAACCTGAAATTCCTGATTCTCTCTCTGCCAAAAGCTGATGGCAAATTACTAATTTCCAGCAGTAGGATATTTAGTCTAGTTTTAAGCAAGCATTAAGATAGGCGTGTCAGTGCACCAAGTTGTTAAAAAGCTCCAAATGCAACGAAGTCCAGTCCCACCCCCTCTGCAAATATGTCATCACATACCCCTTGTAAATTCCCTTGGAAGCAGAGTAATTTTCGCAAACAAGGCTGCCTATCCCTGTTTAAAAAGGAAAAACAAAAGAGGGGAATGACACTATTCCAGAAACAGAAGCAAAAAAGACAGCCAGAGATTCTCCAGGGAAAAAAAAAATCAAAACGAGCTTTTCAAGGAAAAAAACACCTGGGGGACAAGATAAATGAGATGAATGAAGGCAGATGCCGATTTTAAGTCCATCACTGATGTGCACAACCTATTTCCCCCGCTTTTCATTGCACGCATAGTGTCAGGGAGATAGAGGACGGTGGCGGGGGGAGTTCCCTCAGAGAAGGGAAACGCGTGCGCAGTTCAGAAACATTGGCCTTGTTTCCCAAACGCCTCCGGAAAGCTCCGCCCTAGCCTGAACTTATGTCTCTGGGATTCCTCAAGCCATTTTAGTTTAGCAGGATTCTGTGAGTAGATAGCAAATAAACACTAGAGACTCGATTCCTAGCTTCGGCGTGTTATTTCTGCACCTACACCAGGACACGTAGAAGCAGCAACCTTAACCTTTTCTTCAAAATACAAAATTGCATTAACTTCTTCATATGATTTAGAGACTGCCCAACTCTAAAAGACTTTGATCAGCTTATGCTTAAAAAGCGGGAAACAATGAAAAGAGATACAGATGGGATGTGCCCAGAAGACAGGCCATATGTAAAGACAGAAAACATCCTACGGGGCTCAACCCCAAGAGAATAGTGAGGTTTTCAAAGGGTTTCTGAACATCGTCAAGGTGGGAGCCCATCTGCAGGGGATGTTATTCCAGAGAGCAAGTGCTGTGACAGAAAAGGCATGCTTCCTAGATCTTGATAGATGACACTGTTTAATCGAAGGGACCTGGAGCACACCCATCCTGCCCAATCTTACCAGATTGGCAGAAACGATCAGAGATAGCTGGTCCCTCAAACAACCAGGCCCTATGCCATGAAGGGCTTTATAGATGGTAATCAGCATCTTGAACTGTACTTGAAAGCTACTGTAAGTGATAACCAGTGTCACATGGCCAGACGATGGCATTTCCTATTGCTGCCTGCACCACCACATTCTGGACCAGTTGTAGCCTCCAAGTGGTCTTCAAGAGCAGCCACATGCAGACCACATTGCAATACTCCATTTGTGAGGTGACTAGGGCACAGGTGACCATCTGAAGTGCCTCCCGATCCAGGAATGGATGCAACTGGCTTATTAAATGGATCTGTGCAAAGGGCTTCTTGGCCACAGCTGCTCTGCAAACAGGAGCTACGAGTCCAAAACAATCCGCTCCCCTCCAAGATTAAACACCAGTTGTAACGGGCTGTGAGAATAACCTTAGATGAAAGGCCTTGGACTTGATCTCTACCCTGTTAACACTGCATGGAACCCACCAGAGAAAGGAACATAGGGACAATGCATAGGGCCTATGTCCCCATCCATAGGCACAATGCAGTCCAAGTTCCCCAGAGCCCAGCTTCAACCAGAAGGTCTCACAACAGTTATCTGGGGCACGGAGCCTTTGGGAGCCCTCCACAACACATACAGTAGATGATAATAGCACCCTTCCTCCCTTGGGCTCATGGCCCAAAACTTGGGGGGACATTTCTGAGACGAGAACTCCCCCTCCAGGCCTACCCAGGACTTGGTTATACTTTTAAAAGACACAAGTTAAAAGAACAAAACTATTCAGAGACAGTTACAAAACATATAAAAACATGTTTTTAGCCTGGGGAACAGGGAAAATGTTAGGAACAGATTAGCTGAGGGAAGGGAAACACAGCCAGGCCTGCAAGATTCTGTTCCTACAGTATAGCCTATCTCAATAAAACCTAGTTCTAGTCATCCCATGGGCTCAATTTCCTGATCTGGTCTACCTCGTAGGGCTGACAGACGTATACAAAATTGGGGGGGGGGGGAGAGAAATCCATACAAAAATAGACAAAACACTGAAATTTTTACATGCATATATAAAAAGAAATCTCAAAATCTAAGCATAGCACCAAATATGCTGATCTGCTTTATTTGCTATCAGTTGAAGTTGAAAATGCAAATGCCCATTAGGACAACATTCCCCCCTTCCTGACATTCTGAATCTCATTAAAACTGTCCATCCAAGGAAGGACAATACTATCAGTTTCACTGAGAACTATGGAGAAAGAAAGGTACAATTGCACTCCTTGCACACATACAGGTAGTCCTCGCTTAATGACCACACTGGGACCAGAATTTCAGTTGCTAAGGGAAATGGTCATTAAGCGAATCTGACCCGATTTTACTACCTTTTTGCAGTGGTTGTTAAGCGAATCACCTTGGGCGTTAAGCAAACCACATGGTTAAGTGAATCACGCAGTTTCCCACTGATTTTGCTTGCCAAAAGCTGGCCAGGAAGGTCGAAAATGGCGATCCCATGATCATGGGACACTGCAATGGTCATAAATGTGAACCGGTTGCCAGGCACCCATATTGTGATCACATGACTGTGGGGATGCTGCAACAGTTGTAAGTGTGAGAACCATTCAGAAGTTGTTGTTTTTTCAGCACTGTTGTAAGTCTGAACCGTCACTAAACAAATGGTTGTTAAGCAAGGACTACCTGCAAGCACATGATCACGTATGCTTCCACTGTGCACACAAGACAACAGATGAACCTATTTTGTCCACTCACTGGACTTGCTCTATTCTTCCCCTTTGAAGATGAGACAGATCACACAATATATGTATACCAAGGTACATTTAGTCCAACTGAAGTGACGCTCAGCCACAAACTGCCTTAAGCGAACAAGTGTGGAAAAATGGCATATGCACCAAATCTTCCGCCGTGTGTTTATTTCTAAATCTTTTCCTAATAATCCCCAAGCACAGAGGGGGCGGGGGTTAATTGTCATATACTTACAGTGACCATATTTTCTTGGAAAAAATAAAGGACAAGCCTGAAAAAGGGGCAAATCTGAAAGAGGTTTGTAACGAAAAAGTTAATGACCAAAATAAAGGACAAAAGTGAGTTTTTTGAAAAATAAATAAATCTAAAGGACGGCTTTCTGAAATAAAGGACTGTCCTTTATAATAAAGGACGAATGGTCACTGTACATATACTAGCTGACATTTCCATTGCTTATCCACACAACCCAATACATTTTTTTCACCACAGTGAGCACCATCTACTTTTCACTCAATTATCCATCTGCCTAGCTTAGAAAAATCACTCCCCCCCCCATCTCCATGGGGTTTCACAACCCAGATAATTTGGTACTCTGAACAAACCCCCTGCTTCTTCCAAACTCTATTATTTGGCAAATAACACCAAGCCAAGCAAATAATATACTGCACTTTAACTTTTTTTCCCCTGGGAAAACCATCCATTTAGTTCTACCATGATCGAGAATGAGCAGTGGATCTCTTGCTATCTGCTGGATTTCTTAATAAACAAATCCTGGATTAGCAGCCTTTGCCAGGAACAGCAAAGCTCTTATTGCATTCTTAAACACAATTGCATTTACATGATGACTTACAGTTTTGTTATAACTTAGCAAATAAGAGAAATCCTTAAGGCCTGTAAACTTTATACAAGTTGAGATCACAAAAATTCCACCAAGAAAACCATCTTCATATACAAGGGGCCAGAATTCCTTTGATTTAGTTTGAGTTGAAGGCTGTCACCCAAAGAAGAACAAGGATGGCATTTAGCATGCTCCCATTCTTAAAGGAAAATTTCCAAGAGAAAACCATCTGAATTAACTGGCCCAATGTCTTGGAGAATTAAAAATTCCATAGGACACAGGCTTCATGCTACGAATTGTTGTGTACTATCGGAGAACAATCAGCTTCTAATCAAGATTGATGCTATAATAAAGACTGTGGCGTCAATGGAAACTCTATCTTGCTGCAAATCTACAGAATTGATTGGTCAACCAAGTCTCTTTCTCAGAAGAATAAAGAAGCATCCCAGAAGCTAGAGTGGATCGAGCCCTAGATTTTGCCACATATGCACTTTCATTTCAGCACATTACCAAGAATGAGGTGGTAAGGCATCGAGGTCACAATCCTGAGCTGAACCACTCTATTTTTGAACTTTTCCAGACTTTCAAGTTCTCTTTGTAGTGAACTAGCTTTTCTTCATAGATTATTCTTCCTCCCTGATATTGTAATGGTATGTGGGAATGACCTTGGGAGACAGGAGAAAGAGCTGTAGACTGGACAATCGGCATGTAAAAGTTATCTCAGCCCACAGAAGGAGGGGAGGTGTGCGAAGCATTTCAGAAGGGACCCTTCCTGGTTTTCTGGAGAGTAAAAGGAGAGGAGGGGAAACATGCTTTCAGACTTGCGGGATTCTGTTAATGTAACCTTATAATAAAGGTAGAGATAGTACTCCCGGTTGTGCTTCTTGTCTGGACTACCTCAAAGGGCTAACAGATTTATGTTTTTCTACATGCAGTGAGTGTATTTTAATACAGGGAAACTATCAAAGATATGGCAGTTCCCACTCGTAGTCAGAACATTATATCCTTCTGCATAATATATGGTGCTATTGCATTGGCATCACAATCCATTTCTTCAGCCTTGAAAGTGATCAGGTCAAAAATGTCCAATCACCAAGACTACAGAAGGAGAGAATACAACATGGGAAGATCTGTTCCAGCTCTACTACTCAGCCTTTCATGGTTTCCCCATCCTCACAATTCTGCCAACGTTTCCCTGCGACAATTCACATTTTTTTTCCAAAGAGTACATGACACAAAAATCAGAAAACCCTTTAGAAGGAGGTCAAATCTCTTATGCAAGGCTAAAGTATTGACCACACTAGTATATTACAAAATGGTTTTCTTTCAGGGGAAAAAATGTATTTCTATAAATATGCACAACCAAAGGCTAACAAATACATATCTGTCGACAAACATTCTTATTAGTTTGTTTGAACACTTAGGATATATCCCCCCCCCCAACTCCCGCCAAACAAACGTACAAACAAAAAAGAAGAAGTGTCACGCCATTTAACAAACTCCACAAGATGTCTTTGGTGATATGTTCAAAAGGAAGAAAAAACTATGCGCACGCCACTCCAAACTCAACACACCGGAAAGCATCAAGCCATGGACAAAATACATTACGGTGAACTTTACCCATAATATAGGCAGCATAATAGTTTGCAGCAATTGAAAACAGAGGTCCCTTCAACCCCACTACGTGCCGTAGACCATGCCTCTCGACCCCACCCCACCCCATTTCAGAAGCAAGCAACATCTGGAGGCTTTTCAAGCTTTGATGGCCCACCACACCATGGCCAGTGAGGTGTATTTGGCTTGGAATCACCCAGACTTCCAGTCAGGGATATAGGATCTAAACATTGGCCACTGGTCATGCTGGCTAAAAACAACAGGAGATATTGCCCAATGGCAATACCATTCAGAAGGAAAGCCGGCTTAGATATTTTAACGAGTGGAGGGGACAAACGTGCTCCCACTGGGCTCAGTCTCATTCTGCCAGATGTCCCACCAAACATTTGGAGGTAGGTCTCAGATGTTCTGAAGCAAATCTTTCCATTCTCTCCCCAAGTTGGAACCCTGAACAGAATCCCCCCTTTGAAGGAGATGGCAAATTGGTGGTAAACCAGCAAAACCCAAGAAGGGGCAGAGTCTGAGAAAATGGAGATCAGATGGAGAACATATCCCCAGAGACTGGAGATGGGAAGCTAGGGTTTGAATGCTCCATTACACAACTGACATATTTATAAGCTCACTTCCCCACCCCCAAAAAATAGCACAGCAGGGAGAGGACGGAGTTAGAATCTTTCTGCCCCATTTGTTTATCTTCACAGAACATTGGAAAGCCTGTCCCTTATTTCATTTTTATTCAATAGACTTATAATCTGCCCCTGTTCCCCTCTTCCATTTCTCCCCACAACAGCAACCCTGTGAAGTAGGCCGAGCCAAGATTGAGGGGCTGGCCCAAGGCCACCCAGCGGGCTTCCATGGCTTGGAATGGTGGGCCACCCCAGTCTGGTCCAACATCTTAGCCAAGAAGTCCTGTTGATTACTATACCACGGGGCAATTTCACCTCAGGGTTTTATCTCTTGATTTTGCTGCATGGGTGGGAAAGATCCTGGGCTGAAACAAAATGTGTAGGAATTTTAGACAAATAATTAGAATGATCCAAAAACAAAAACTTTCCAATCCCTGCCTTGGAAAGCAGTCCAGCTACTCTGCCAAGTTTCTCAAACTCTGCTTGGATGAGAATAGAAGTCAAATCTCCTTTCAATCCTGGTGATTTCATGGACCCCCAACATCCATGTGGTCGTCTTGGCAGCAATACAAAACCATTGCCCTTTTTTCCAGGATGTTTTTTCAAGCTCCCCCCTCAAGCCTATATCTCAGGGATTCCCTAGAAGTCCTCCATCCAAATATGACCCAGTCCTGACCCTGCTTAGCTTCTGAGCCTAGGCCAGTTCGGCCAGATGCTGCCACCTGTGAAAGCTATGCAGCACTGCAACTCCCATATCCCCAGGCCACCTGGAGGCCAGTTTGGGAACAATTATTCTAGGCTGTATCAACAGGAGGAAGCTGAAAGTTAATCTTCGTTTTTAAAAAAAAAAAAAAAAAAAAGCTCTTGCTCCGGTTCAGTTCAGTATTCTGCTTCTACACCAAGAACAGAGGTCTTGCATTCAAGGGCATGCAAAGCTTGGAACTGAATCCCAGGACAGCCGTCACAGGAGAAAAGACTGGTTAGAAGGACCAGTGGCTTTGTGCCTCTGGAAAGTCCCTATGCTATTACCAGACTTCTCCTTCTCTCTCTTTTGGGATAGCTACCCCTAAGTGGGAAATCCTTGATTTACCGCAAACGGGAGCAGCCTTTTTGTGGCCAAGGACCCCGTTATTTTCTTCTTTTAAAGAGGGGCTTCCAGAAGAGGGCAGAGTCAAATATTTTAGCTCCTATTTGGAGGGAGGAATTAAATTATACGCCCCAAGCCGATCATTTAAGCCAGTGTTTCTCAACCTTAGCAACTTTAATATGGGTGGACTTCAACTCCCAGAATTCCCCAGCCAGCGTTAGACATTAAACACTGATTTAAGTAAATCACAATTGTTTTGCTTTTCATTCCCATGTCTTTAAAGAGTCAAATTTCACCACCAAATTTCAGCAGCAAGGGTGGGAGGGCTTTCCAGCAGCCAAAAGAGGAACTGGGTGGTATCACAGGTAGCTTCTCGACTTACTTGTCCTACTGCAGTAGTTGGACCCTCTCTTGCTCTGCCTGCGAGCTCCCCAGAATTGTTTCATTGGCCCTGGTGCAAACAGGATCCTGAAGTATTGGCACCAGCCTTCTAACCAGGCAGGACTTTCAAGGTTTGTGTATTCAGGGAGTGAATTCTGAACACTGCCAGGGGCAACCATGGAAGAGGTGCAGCATGCATTGCTGGGGCAGACTCTCCCTGGACTCTTATTTTCCCCAACTGGTCAAACAACACATTTACGAGCTTAGCTTATATTAAAAAAATAAAATTGCACATATGGAATGTCACAATTCCCTAGCCACACATCCTCCTCATGTGCAACAGGGACGACCGGTGATACAGTACAAGACAGCTGGAGAGTCACAGGTTAGAGCAGTGTTTCCCAAGCTTGGCAGCTTGAAGATGGGTGGACTTCAACTCCCAGAATTCCCCAGCCAGCATGCTGGGAGATGAAGTCCACCCATCTTCAAGCTGCCAAGCTTGGGAAACACTGGGTTAAGGAATTCTGCAGGAGACCAAGCCAGTTTGGCCAACTGATGGAGGCTACATTTCCTAAGGAGCTTATCTGCATCCAAGTATTCAATTAGCAGCCGTTCTAGGCACCCCAGAAAATTGATTTCAATGGATATTCTGCCACGCAGTGCTTCAAATCTGATTCCAAAGCTGAGCTTCAGAGCACACACACAGCCTGGCTGCAACTTATTAAAGCAGCTTCATCCTTTCTCTGGATTGGATGGCTTCCTTCTGCAAGGGCCACCTGATCCTGGGAAATGGATCCTGGCATCTTTAAAGAGCTACGGACAGGGTCTCCACTCCCCCCCACCCCACCCCAACACACACAAACAGGCCAAGGCTCCTTTCTGAAATCAAACTGGAAGCACCGCACAGCTCTGAAATTTAACCCTAACCAAGACATCACAGAATTCCATTGCTTTCAAGAAGTTTCATGTGTAGTGGTTTTTTCTCCCCTTTTTAAAATATGCCCTTTCAGAAGGTACAGCTCCTCAACCACATTGATATTTCGTTGTTCCAGTATCAAGAAGTGTTCTTAATTTTCAAACGGCACAATCCTATGCATGTCTTCTTGGAAGTAATATACCCCAAGTAAGATGCTCCTAGATTACAGATTTCAAGGCCATGTTTGACCCACTTCCCTTCTGGTCACATTTTGCCCTAATTTAACCAACAGACAACTTCTTCTTGTTCCTTTGCGCACAGTCCATCCACTGCAATCTAATCTCCTCTTTGACAAGCACCAGGCTGTATAGTTTTCTGCCTGCCCCATGAAGCAAGCTACAGAAAGCCCAACTGAATTAAGCAGCACACTCTAACACAGTGTTTCTCAACCTTGGCCACTTTAAGATGTGTGGACTTCAACTCCCAGAATTCCCCAGCCAGCCAAGCTGGCTGGAGAATTCTGGGAGCTGAAGTCCACACATCTTAAAGTGGCCGAGGTTGAGAAACACTGCTCAAACAAGTAAACGCACTTAAGATATGCTGCATAGATGCAATCCTATACTGTACATCAAGAGTGCCAGACCTCTGTTGGCTCAAGGCCACCCCAGACTTTGCACTGCATGTCAAAGGCCACACTCTTAAGAATGGCCCAGGCCAGGACCTGTTTGGGGGGGAGGCTTTGGGGTGTAAAATGGGTGCTAAGCCTCTACAAGGCTTAAGGCACTAATTCTGCCCCTTAACGTCCCCCCAGCTGAAAAAAAAGCGAAAAAATTGCCCCCACCCGCTCTGGAGGAGGGTCTGAGACTATAAAAGGCATGCATGCCGGCCCCAACCATCACTCTATTTGCACTCTGCTCTACAGGCGTCTCTTGAAATAAAAGCAGCTTAGCAGGTTGACTTCCAAGCACATGTGCCCTCAAAAACTAGGAGTTACCAAGTTTGACCATAGGCACCTCTCTCATTTTGGAAGGTCCTTTTTTTAAGCTTCCCCCTACTCCAAAATATACCTTCTAACTTTGGCCACCTAGTTGGCTTTTGGAAATGATTTCTGCCCCTTTTCCCATGATGGCCCAGCTGGACATGATCCGGGACTTTGCTCCAATCTCCTCAACTTATGAGACTGTCCCTGTTCTCTCCATATCATTTTGGGGACCAAGAGAAGTTCCCTCTTACCCATGAGCAAGTCTGTTTAAGGAGAAAGGTCAGCAGCACCATTTCACCCAGTCCTCCTAGCTTCAAATCAAAGTCAACCGTCTACAGGATGTTCTGTATCCTCACCGCCCGCTGGAACCAAAGCCCACTCCAACCCAGCTTGAACCCTATTCACAGATGCTACTTGGCGAGTTAAGTTCATGGACTTTGACTAGCTGGCAGCAAGTGCTTTCCAGAGGCTCTGTGTCCAGAGCTCAGCCTTGCCCGTAAAGGTGGGCTCAACACTGCTTGGTGTGAAGCTGAGATGTTCCCTGAGTCACATCCACAGGCTTACACACTGACGGCTTGTCCGGGGAGAAAGGAAAATCAAAGCTCAAAGGCCAATCTAGACCTTTCTCTCCCGAGGGGAGGACCCAAGCATGCTTTTGAGCCAGACTGTCCCCACGGGGCCTGTGAGGCGCACAGCCCTCTTGCGACACGACCGGGGCTTGCAGAAACAGAGTGGAGGGCCTGGTCATTGGTCTCAGTGCTGGAAGGACTGGATGGTTGCTTCCATCTGCTTGAGGCTGTCCAGCTGGTTCCTTGGTGGAATTCTGCCCCGGGAACGCAACAGGAGGAGCCGTATCAGAGGGCTCCGATGCTCCCCAAGGGCTTTGAAAGGGAAGCGTATTCAGATCAGCCTCCCCCGTTTTTGGGTCTTGCAAGGAAAGCTCCTCCCTGCCATATGGTACATTCGGTAGTCCTGGCCACGAGAGGCCACCAACGCCCTCTTCTGTTTCTCCTGGAGAACGTGGCACAACTTCCCGGGCATTGTCCAACCCAGGAGAACCAGGATCCTTTTTGAAACCGCTCCAGAGCTCAAACGGCCTAAAGCTGTTCTTGGACAGCTGCAAACCTGCCAGCTCAAACTCCAGGCTCTCGGTATCGAGAGATCGGCTTCTCCTGCAGACGGACAGAGGCTCCAGCAGAGGCGGACTCAGCTCCTGAAGTCGAAGACACCGAGGAAGGCTGGCAGCACCCCAGTGACCACTCTGGAAAGAGATCTGGGGATACTCAGGGAACATTCGCTCATCACATTCAGCAAAGGGTGCTTTGGGGTCATAAGAGTCCTCGAAAGCCTCAAAGGACGTGGTCATGTCCTCATCCGTGTTCATCTCCAGGTGCTCCTCGCATTCCCCTTCCCCTTCCTGTTCCACGTCGACGATGTCGAAAGTCACCATGGTTGGGAGGATGGGAAGGTTCTGAGCGAAAGCAGAGCCTGAATCGGAGCTTCCAAGGCTTTCGGACAGGCTGGAGAAAAGAGTCCCGCTGCTGGTGAATTCCACCAAGGCTTGGGAGAAGCTGACAGCGTGCTCGGGTTCCTCCTTGTTTTCCTGGCAGGGCTCCTGAAAGTCAGCCCTGGCTCCCTTGGGCTGCTTCCTCGGAGAGCAGCTGTGGTAGCCGTGCGCTCTGTACAAAGGGTAGGTCACCGATTTCCCTGGAGCCAAACTACTCAGAGCACAGGGGTCAAGCGCCGAATGTTCACCCCTGGAGTCCAACCCCGAGCCGTTCCCCAAAGGCTGAATAAGGCAACTACTGTGTGCTTTAGTGCTGCTGCTGCTGCTATTGTAGTGCTTTTCTGGACAGCGCATCTCGTGGACATCTTTCCAGTCTTGGTTTTCTGCTAGTTTCTTTCCAGCGCTTAGACTGGTGTTCAGAGCACAAAACTTCATTTGCTCGCAACCAAGGCAACTCGAGCTCTTCCCAGCTAAGCTGGTTGTTTGCATTTTACATTCAGACAGCTGCACCGGTCTCAGGTGTTGGTCTCTGCTAAGCATATTGAGGTGTTTCAAGGCCGGCTCTCTCTGCATCTCCCAAAAAAGCAGCTGTTTCTGGAGGGTTGCCAGCCTCTGCTCTTCTGTTTCCATCACTTCACTTTCCTGATCCATCGGCCAGATCAAGTCCTTCTCATCAGGGAGAGCAAAGTCCAGGAACTGGTCAAAGACCTCCAAAGGAGACGCTTTCCTATCAGACCAGGATCCATCCCCATGAGACGGGCTCATTAGTGCATCATCCGGTTCATAGAATTCATAAAGCGCATCCCCACTGTAGCTGTCCCTTGGAAGGCGGTCCTTCTTGATTTCATCTAGACCATCACCAGTTTCCTCATCAGGACCTGGGGTGGTAGAATCATAGTAGCCCTCATCACTATTGGGAGCAGATTCTTGTTGGTCGCTATGTGGTGTGAGGAGATCTACATCGTTCCTCGTTCCTTCAGTGTATAGATGAACTTCCTGCTTGGCGTTACTCATTCCTTGAAGCTCACATTTAGTTATGAGCTCCGGTAGACGTGCTTCAGAGGCTGCCTCCACTTTGATGGCACCTTCCCACATCTGCTGGAGATACTCTTCTAAATCATCCGGCAGGGCCATTTCCTCCCCTCCGCCTTGGTAAGTCACCAGACAAGAGCTCCTCTTGGCAGTGTCCCTGCTGCGTTCCACAGAGGTCGAGCTCTCCGTGATGCTGTCGATATCTGGTTCCGCAATGATATCTCCACAGCCAGTGAAAGAGTCAAAGCTTTTAAGGGAAGTAACATCCCCAAACATCAAGCTAAGCTGCTCCCCGGATGGTATGCAAGGAGGGGTCTTGTCCAGGAACTCTGGGTCAAAAGCATCAGGGAGGACCCTGTAGGCAGAGTTAGCAGAGACATTGTCCATGTTCAGCTGCCCATCTCGAGATCCTTCAGAGCATGCCGAGCCTCTGGCTGCCTCGTCAACAGACCTAATGGGGCTTGATGCCACGCAACCCATCTCTTCCGACTGGTTAGGGTGGGCTGCTCTTTGAGGCACAGCATCGCCAGAGAAATTCTCCCCACGTTCTGGTGACACGGCCCTGCTTTTCATACTCCCCATCAGCTCGTTTCCATGTGGCTGTTCTTCAGTCACAGTATCCCTGGGAGCCCATTCCTGCAGCTCCGTCTTCTCAGGTTCAGCCACTTTGCTCTTCCGATGACGCCGAATACTGTTGAAGAGCCCTTTCAGACCCTTCTTCGATCTCGGGAGGAACAAGGATTTCTCTCCCGTCAGCTTCTTCTCGAAGGCTTCAGCACTGCTGGACAGGGAGGTGGAGGGCTGGGCAAAGCCAACCCTGAGATCAGCCCCCAAGAGAGCACTGTGAGAGCTTGGCAGCTGGGCAGGAGGGAAGTCTGCTCCTCCATCCGAGGGACTCCTGAGACCTCTGGGATTGGCCTCTTCGTGCCCCACGTCGCTGATGCCATCATGCGTCCTACTCTTGCTAAGACCCTTTTTGGAAGCTCCCTTTGCTTGGCTTTTATTCCTCCCCCCAAAAAAACTCGGCAGGGTGCAGATGCTTCTCTTCCCACCAAAGAGCTTAAAGGCTGTCTTCTTCAGCTTGCTGGCGGGCGCCTGCTGCCGATTCGGCTCTGCCCCAGCGGAGGACGCGTCGCCGTGCTCGGAGAGGTGGCTGGCTGCCCCGTTTTCCTCCTGCGGCTCCTGATTTCCATCTTTGACCAGCAGAGGCTTGGTCCCGGCATTCTCACCGATGCCTGCAGCTTCTACAGCAGCCATTCTGGCTTGCATCTTTAGGGGAAGACCAACGATCTCATGGCCGCTTCCTCTTTAGTGTGTTTTGACTGAATCATCATGGGAACTCTAAAAAAAGGAAGAGGGGAAGGGAAGAGGGAAGAAAACAGAAAGAGCATCAGGAGAACATACTGAAACCTGGCAATTCTTTAGATGGCCCTGTAATGGTATGTGGCAATGACCTTGGGAGACAGAACAATGAGACCCAACAAGGGAACAGTCAGATAAAAGGCAGCTGAGCCCGCAGCAGGAATGTGGGCGGGACAAGAGGCTCAGAAGAGACCCTCCCTAGTTTTGGGGCTGTAAAGGGGACGGGGGGGGGGAGAGTCCATGCTAAGAATTGCACTTATTTACTTGGCATTTGTTTTATAGAAATGCTTAGCCCACTTTTCAATAAAAGTAAGTTATCAAAATACCATACAGTAAATCAAACCTATAAAGTATGTAAAACTATACCTCATTAAGGCAACAAACCAAAAAGGCTCTTTTGCATTTTAAACAATGAAGGCAACATTAAAGTAAGGCGACAAACACTCACTTAGGGCTATGGTGCTATGCCAACCAACTCTTTCAACTAAGGGTGATTGAACCAACAAGATTTTCCTTGGGTTGCCCATCCTGCCAAGTGATGCTCACTGAAATGCCTTCAGATGTTCATCAATATTTCCCCCTGCCTTGGAGGGTTAGGAAATCAATGGCCTGTGACAGAAAGTAGTATGGTGTGCAGTAAGTCGAACACAACACTTTGGTAGTGATAGCCAAGAAGCAAATGCTGCAAATTTATAGCTTTGTTCATTAGGAGAGAATACCACCACCACCCAGCTTTGCAAAACTTCTACAGCTATTTTGCTTGGTTATCTCAAACAGGCTGATGGTATTATAATACAAAGCCAAGAATTCCAGCCACCAAGACAATCTCCTAAGATTGCCAGCTCCCTTCCCCAATCCCAGCACTGACTCAAAAACTATGCTTATTCCAGGCCCCATACTCCAATTTAAGGAGCTACAGCCTTAAAGGCCTTGGTTGCACCTTTATGGATCTCCAGAAGTCACCAAATAGTAATTCTCAACATGGCAGAAATGGAAAATCATACGCCACTGTGAATGAACATTTTTATAGTCTTTAATTTTAACCCAATGGGAATAAAATTAAACTGCATTTAGGGTGGTTTTTTTTGGGGGGGGGGCTTTCAACCCACCACTTTGAAGTGCAGCCTCTGGTATGCCCCTCAAAGGCAAAGGTGTGTGTGTGTGTGGGGGGGTGTATTCCAGATGTAGGCAAAAACATCTGGCACCTTACCCTTCTTCACCAAAGCATCTCAGGCCAGAAACAAGCCACTCAAGATCCTGTCTCACTGGCTTCATCCATTAGCTTCATTGGCCACAGCCTGCTTGGAGAAACATTTGTTCATCAAGAGAAGGTTGAGAATTGCTTTGGATTCTCCCCAGAAGCCAAAGTAGAACCACCAGCCCAATGTCTCCCTGCCTACAGTTACAATGGAACGGTTAAGCCCTTGGTTGCCTCCACAATTTCAGCCACATGCACAAATTCTAATTCCATGAGCTAATGTCGCTCGCAAAGTGCCCAAGAAATGCAAGCATTAGAGCTAGCTTTGAACAATGGCACGCAACTTAATAACATTATCCACACTGAGATTCATTCCCTAGCTGAAGGTGGTCATGTAGAAGTCACCTACTAGCCATCAGTTGAGGTAAGTTAGACTTCCTGCATTGAACAGACAGTCCTATGGTGCAAGGAGATTGATTTTTTAATGGATTAGAGCAGTGTTTCTCAACCTCAGCAAGTTTAAGATGTGTGAACTTCAACTCCCAGAATTCCCCAGCCAGCATGGAGATTGGAGTAAAGTCCCGGATCATGTCCAGCTGGGCCATCATGGGGAAAGGGGAAGAAATAATTTCCAAAAGCCAACTAGGTGGCCAACGTTAGAAGGTATATTTTGGAGTAGGGGGAAGCTTAAAAAAAGGACCTTCCAAAATGAGAGATGTGCCTATGGTCAAACTTGGTAACTCCTAGTTTTTGAGGGCACGTGTGCTTGGAAGTCAACCTGCTAAGCTGCTTTTATTCCAAGAGATGCCTGTAGAGCAGAGTGCAAATAGAATTCTGGGAGGTGAAGTCCACACGTCTTAAACTTGCTGAGGTTGAGAAACATTGGATGAGAAAGTCCTTGTGTCTCTGAACATGTTAACAATAAAAAGTGAAATGGCTGATCTCATATTTACACAGCTTTGACGTTACATTGTTCAACCACAAAACAGGAACATTACACTTATGGCCTTTCATCAGGTATTTATGTAGCTCAGTTGGCCAGGGTTAGAGTTTCTCATTTTCAGTAACTCACCTGTAGATAGATAGAGGCAGAGACAGGTGACCTCAGACGGGTGCACAAAATCTGTTCACTTCTGCCAACTATTTTGTTCTGGCAAAAGTCAAAATAGGTCTTGAAGATTTCTTCCAACTCTCTGTGAGAGAGGAAAAGGAATTATATGAACTCTAATTTCCCAGTCCTTATCCTAGAAGGCTCACTCATTATTTTTCGTTTCTCACTGGCTTCAAAACCCCATGCAGTTCCTCATATACCAGCTGATTCCTCCACGTATGTACTACATAAGCCCAAAAATGCTTATCACAGAAAACACAGCCCCAACACACACACACACACACACACACACACACACACACACACACAGAGAGAGAGAGAGAGAGAGAGAGAGAGAGAGAGAAAGAAAGAAAGAAAGAAAGAAAGAAAGAAAGAAAGAAAGAAAGAAAGAAAGAAAGAAAGAAAGAGATCAGATTTCCCCATGCGAAAATCAGTCTCTCTTTGGGCCAATTACTTGTATCCCAAGATCTCAAGTTCACCCAGTGACAGCTGATCTGCTTTGTAGTTGTCCTGAAGACACATGAAATTTCAAGACTCCAATTACCCCTTTGAGGCTACTTAAAATGAGAAATTTCTTGGAATTCTTTCAAATCTTTCCAACCCATGGCTTTGGGATTTTTTTCCCCTTGATCTGAACATTAAGCCATAACTGCCTAACTTAAATCACGGTGTTTGGGGAAGAGGGAAGTGGAACTAACTTCAAACAACAGATAAGGCAGCAGCAATCAAGATTTAACTACAGAACTATTAACCCTCTCGAGGCCAAGTCATGTCCCAGAAGAAATGGTGGAAACAATTCCTTTATGCAGGCACCATGGAAGACACAAGCCGAGTGAAACAAAGATTAGAGCATTTAAAAGAAGCTCAGTGAAATCTACAGGACAATTCTGCCTTAATCTGTCCAGCTTCTGAGAACCAGCCAAGCTGCTCTTGACAGAGCCTCCTTTAAAGACTGCAAATCACTGAAAGTCCGTCCATCCTGCTCTCCTTCCATCCCACTGAATGTGGCAACTATCTCTCTCCACAAGGGCAGCACCACCATTCAACCAATTCTCAACAAATCGCCCATTTACAGAATTGATGACCCCATGGACCTAGGTGCCCAGAAGCAGAATCCAACCTGTCTGATCTAGAGGAGACCCCTTTACATCCATTCTGCATGGAAGAGCACCTGATCCAAGCCAGCCCAACCAATCCTTTGCTGTTCTGCCCAGAACTTAATGGAGCATTTATTTATTTATCTTTCAATTTCTATCAACGCACCATCTCCCCCAAAGGGGACTCTGGACTCTGGGCCCACCATGCTGGGCCACTTCTGATGGTATCTGCCACTGAATGACATTTGCCTGTTGGCTGGCCTGCCAAGCAGAGGGACCCTGCCTTGACTTCCCTACTTGGAAAGTTTGAAATTGCCAGAAACTGGGAAGATGAATCTACAGAATTAGAGGGGTGTCTCTTTCTATCTTCAGGCAATACTAGCCAGAGAGGTGGCCATGTTCTAACGTTCTCCAATTTGCATGACCTCCTCTCTAATCTATTGCTCGTAATTCAGTTCTGTGGCATTAGCCACAGAATTGAAATTTGGGGCACCAAGTCTCTTGCTAATCAATACTTACTCTTCCCCTGCCCCCAAGTTTTCATTCAAATTAATAATGGCTGGGATTCCCTTGACGTTTGGTGGCTTCAAATGATTGCTCATTACTCAGACAAGGTCCTAGCAGGTGATCAACACCTGGAAGAGCCCTGGTGATGAATCCCTTTCCCTTTATTTCAATTCTCCCCTATAGCCAGAACTCTCCATTTCAAACCCTGTCACTCTACCGTTACAGGCATTACACTGGGGGCAGAACATCAGCCCAGGTGGCCTTCAAATTTAGGTTATCCGATGACACAGAGGTAGGACTCATTTTCTGGGAGGGAAGGGTGTCCAAACTCCTGCCCACATGCTGGCTGGGGAATTCTGGGAGTTGAAGTCCACACATCCTAAAGTTGCCAAGGTTGAGAAACACTGCTCTGGACCTTCTGTGGCTTGAATCATGTCAACTGGATTTCTATTTTCTCAGTAGAAACGTTTCACTCCTTATCCAAGGAGCTTCTTCAGTCTGAAGAAACGTTTCCACTGAGAAAATAGAAATCCAGTTGACATGATTCAAGCCACAGACTGTTCCACCTGGATGACTGAGAACCTTCATCGACATACTGCTCTGGACCCAAACAATCAGCTAATGGGAGAGGCTGTTCCTGGCTTATCAAAGAAACTGATTCTTAGTCCATCAGCAAAGAGCCTTGAACAAAGGCATTCAAAAGCTCAAAAGAGACCCCTCCTTAATGAACTAATAATACAGGAGGGCTAGAGAGTTGCTATCTCAGTCCTCAAGACTCTTGACTGCAGAACACAATCAAGGAGGCAAGATTTGTGGGGACTTTAAAGAAAGTTTTAATACCAAAGACCAGGAATTTGAGTACAGAATTTTGGTAAGTCAGTAACATCCTCTCCCATCTGATGGCTGGTTGTGTCTTGAGATCCTCCTCCTCTGGCAGCCTTAATGCAATCTCTCACACGTTACTTCAACTTCAATGCTCATCAGCACCAACAGCAACCGTCTCCTGCAACCAGACCCAGAAAGTCCCGAAGAACTCCCCCCATTGAGGAATCACTGAGATGGGCTAATGAGCTGGCAAAAGGAGTCCTACTATTTCTGAACACATCTAAAGCACTGCCATTCAAACAATCCATCTGCCACACTATGGACGTTCGTGTTGCTCTTGAAGGCATGCCATCAGATCGTCATCTCCCTCCAGGAATGCTTAAACTTTAGCAAACCTTAAACTTTAGATGCCCCAAATAAAGTATTCTAGACCTTGGTCTGATAAGGAATGCACCATAGCCAAAGCTAAACTGACTGCCACATTCAGATCTGTGACAGACACTAATGATCTTATTTCCCAGAAAAGTTTCTACACCTTAAAAAAAACACCATCCCTTCCTGAAAAGGAATAAGCTGTAAGTGGCAAACAGGTGAATGGGGAAATTCAACCAGTCCAAGAGAAAAACACTATGTTTCCCATGCATCAACACGTCCTAAAATGGATTGCTCTTTTTGGGTTTTTTTTTAATTAACTAAAAAAAAAAAGAATATACAAAATTATAAAAGAAGAAAAAAAAGAAAGCTAAAAAAAAAGAAACAAAAACATACAGGGCATATATTCACAGACAGACAGATATAAATAAATAAACAAGCAAACAAACTTATACCTATACAATAAACATTACAATAAATGGAAGCTATACTTCGTCACAGTCATCTATAGTTCTTCTGTACTGATCAGTTCGACAGACCACTGAATAGCTGGAGCCATATCTTTGCCTTTCCAATGCTGAACAATAAGTCTTTTAGCTGTAAGCAAGGTAGAGAAAAAGGGGCGTGGTGGCTCAGCCGGTAAGACGCCAGGCTTGTCGATCGGAAGATCGTAGGTTTGAATCCCTAGCCCTGCGTACGGAGTGAGCTCCCGCACTCGCCCCAGATCTTGCCAACCTAGCAATTCAAAAGCATGCAAATACAAGTAGATTAATAGGTACCACTTCGGTGGGAAGGTAACAGCGTTCCGCATGGGTTATACCAGCCACATGACTGCGGAAGCGTCTTCGGACAGCGCTGGCTCTTCGGCTAACAAACGGAGATGAGCCCCGGCCCCTAGAGTCGGACACGACTGCACAAATGTGCGGGGGGGACCTTTACCTTTACCTAAGGTAGAGAAAACCCACTTTCTTTCATATCTGGACAAAGAAAATAGGCTGCTCATTTCAGAGATCTATTTCACCCAATAAACAATAGGCTGGGCCCATACCTGGCCTTTCCCAACACACTGCCTGGATGGACCCTGGTCACCACCTTGGAGATCCTCAAACTTATTGCCCAACTCAAAAAAATCAAAGCAACTGGAGGGATTTGTCCTCTAAAACTACTAAAAATAAACTCTGAATGGTGGGCTACCATGTTTATTTTATTTTCATTTATTTTTCAAATTTCATCAGCGCCCATCTCCCCCAAAAGAGGGACTCTGGGCAGTTTACAGTACAGCTAAAAAGATTAAAATACAATAAAAACAAGATCTATTACATAGAGTATAAATATAAGTATAAAGTATAAAATAGCATCCAAGATGGTAATTAAGAGTCCTGATTGAGATTCATAAATACAGGGGAACCACTTTAAGGCGCTAGCCACCCCCAGGATTGACTACCCCCTTCCCGCCCCAAGCGAGAAGGCAGAGCCAGGTCTTTAACTTCTTCCGGAAGGCCAGGAGAGAGGGGGCTTTCCTCACCTCTGGGGGAAGAGTGTTTCAAAGGGCGGGGGCCACGGCAGAGAAGTCCCGCTTCCTAGACCCTGCCAATCGGCATTCTCTCATGGACAAGGTCCATAACATGCCCTCTCTGCATGACCGGGTGGGACGGTCATGTTCCCCTCCCTGTTTACACACACTGACAACTCTATACAGTTGCCCAAAGAGTAGAACTGCTCTATAGTAATTCCAAGATGACTAGTCTAATCCAGCCAGCTACTGTCTTGTTAAGTTGCCTAAACATCATCATCTGGACACAACACCCCTATGCCACAAATTTCTTCCCTGGATAATCCAAGAGGAAGCCATTGGAAAACTGGTTTCAGACCAGGCTACTCAACTGTTGACTAGTGTCTACACTAACCCTTTCGAACCGTGGTGCTGGAGAAGACTCTTAAGAGTCCCTTGGACTGCAAGGAGGTCAAATCAGTCAATCCTAAAGGAAATCAACCCTGACTGCTCATTGGAAGGACAGATACTGAAGCTGAAGCTCAAATACTTTGGCCACCTAATGCGAAGAGAGGACTCGCTGGAAAAGACCCTGATGCTGGGGAAGACTGAAGGCAAAAGGAGAAGGGGACGGCAGAGGATGAGATGGTTAGATAGCATCACCGATGTAATGAACATGAATTTGAATAAACTCCGGGAGACAGTGGAGGACAGGAAGGCCTGGCATGCTATGGTCCATGAGGTCACGAAGAGTCAGACACGACTAAACGACTGAACAACAACAACAACACTAACCCACCTGCCAAACATCCCTCGGGGCTCAATCTGTGCCAATTTGTAGGTAGTTCTGAAGTCTATTTCCCAAGAGAAGCTTCTGAGGAACTTAGCAACCTTATATGTTGACCTGCAGCAGGATAATGGTACAACATGAAAGAACCTTTATGCACACCGACACTCACACAATAGTGACTTGAGGGATCCCATTCCCACTCTTAAAAGAATCAACCTGGCCCTTCTATTATTTGACCTTTAGGTCAACAATTGTCAGCCCTTCAGACAGGCCAAGTCAAGAAACAGGCAGCGCATGGATTCCAGGAATGCCAGTTTATTGCTGTAGGATATCATAACAGCATCCTGAAAGCCTGTCCAAGTTTCTCTCTGTCCCAACTTGAAAATCAAGGTGGGGGCACTTTTAGTTTCTTTCTCAGGCTTCCTTCAATCTCTGGACTATGTGATTTATGTCCAAGTCCCTTCTTAGCGGCCTGTTTCTTACTTTACTTATTTATTTATTTTTCAAATTTATATAGCTGCCCATCTCACAAACAAGCGACTCTGGGCTCTAAATTCCTTTACGACGATACTGCTCAAGTTCTCACCAAATAGGACTTCCTGTTTCCACTTCCCAACTTTGGCTTGCAAAACAATTTCCATCTGTCTATATCTGGATCCCAGACCAGCCCGTGCCAAAGCCTATGTCCAATAGGGCCATGTTACTAAAGTGAAAAGCTGGAAATTAGCTATTCCTACATGAAGGTGCTTCTATTCATGAAACACCACGCAAACCTTTTGCGTAAGTGGAAAAACAACCATCTCCAAACTGAGCCGATCAAGGCCTTCAAATAGCTCGGCATTTATTCCCAATCTTCCACCTCCTGAAAATATCAAATTTACAGTCTCTCTGTCCTGGCACAAAAGGCCACCAACAAGACAATCAAATTCACCAGCCCAAACGGTCAAAACTGCAGAGCAGCAGCAGCTGCAGCTGAACTATTAAAAGCCCAGCTGATTAGCCTGCTCTTGAACAGCAGTTTTGCACCTCCAAGGTGGCATCCACCGTAACAGCAAGCAGTCCAAACTTCTGCTACCACGTGCCTCCCCAGCACCAAACATGTTTCTCCATCTGGAGCCCAGCTATTCTAGAGGCCCGTTTGAAACTCCATTGGCCAAAATATTGGCTGAAACAAGCTTTTGAGGGCGAGTCCTGAGCTCAGCTCATCATGGCTGAAAAATTCTCCTTCTCTTGGAAGAAAGAAATAGCTATTTGGGGGGGGGGGAGGCTTATGCTAGGCTTAGATCAGGGGTGGGCAACGTCAGGCCCGTGGGCCATATAAGGCCCACGGGGCTCCCGCCTAAGGCCCGCCGGGCTCCCGCCTGCAAACCCCGCCCCTTCCACGCGATTGGCTCCTGCCCGCAAACCCCGCCCCCCAGTGCTTGTGATTGGCTCCCGCCCGCAAACTCCGGCCCCCGGTCCACAGAAATCTCAGAAACCCCGCCCCCCCAGTCCCCAGTTATACAGTAAATATCCAAATGGCCCTTGGCAGAAAAAAGGTTCCCCACCCCTGGCTTAGATAAAGCTACAGCCAAGATTAAACAGAGAATATTTGATTTAGATTTGCAAAACAATGGGGCTAAAGCATCACGGTCACCCCTGCAATGCCTTTATCAGCCCTCTTTCATGTCATCTCCAATTATCGTCATCTGTGGGGAAGTCCTGCACAGAAGGACTTTTACTCTGAGGAGACCTGATGCCCTACCCTCCAAGTGATGGGGAACAGATTTCGCAAGGTTCCTTATCAAGAACCCCTCTGCATAATGCAGACACAGGGATTAAGTCCATCAAACATGTTCTTCAGATCTTCCTGCACCCGCTTGGTGCCTGGTGTCCATCTTCCCAATCATTAGACGCTCAGGCTGGTCCCAATCAGAAACTGTGCTTTTCCTAGAAAAGTTGCAAAATTCTGCGCCACCGCAATCAGAATTTTAAAAATGTTTGGATCCACAATTCTTATTATTTTTACTAACATTATTACTATGATTATTTCTTCTTTTCTTTTTATATTCACTTCTTAACCCACTGCTATTCATTTTACCTGTTTTAACTACTTTTTTTCTAATTCTTTGGTTTACGATGGTCAACTTAATAAATAAAATAAAGTTCCATCATATCATATATGAAGTCCCTTGTATTCCCTTAGCACTTGAAGAACACTTAAAATGTATTTATTTATTTATTTATTTATTTCAATTTATTCCCCGCCCATCTCCCATGCAAGAGACTCTGGGCGGGTTACAATAATTAAAAATTTAAAAACTATACAAAATAAAAAGTATAATAAAAATATAGACCCCTTTTGGGTCTATATTATTCTGCAGCTGTTTTTATTGTGTTTCTCTGCACTGTGTTGCTTTTAATCTTGCTCTTGATTTCACTGTGCTGTCTTTATTATTGTGCATTTTAGTTTTACTACGCTATTTTATAATAGTTATATTGCTTTGGATTTATGTTTTTCATTTATCTGTACACAATTCAGAGCACTCTGGTTATCTGATACTTTAAAAGCGCAATAAATCAACCACAGGGTGCAAATAACTTAATGAAGACTAGAAAGTTGTAAATTGAAAACATATGTGATTTAAAACACTTTAAGATTTGCAGTCCAATGCAAAATTAACCGGAGTGAGAAGCCTTAATGAAATCAACGGGGCTCTCTTCTGAATAAAGGTAGGTAGAACCGTACAACTTTCCAAATCTTGAACTTTTCAGCATTCTGTCCTGCATCCTCCTCGTCTGCTCTAAGGAGAGCTAATTGTGATTATTTATGATTATTTATGAGCATGTATGCATGTCTCACCAACCAGTCATCAGTCACTACAGTTGTGGATAATTTCTCAACTTCTTTGCATATATTTCAGCTCCAGTTTAACAATCAATGATTGTACTATTGATTGTATTTAACTGACATCTGACCCTTCTGTTTACATTCTTCTGTCTTGGCACTCATGAATATGTACAGCTGCCAACTGCTGACAGACCACCATACAGCTGATCATATGGATCCAGTCCGTGACAGATCACGCCATAATAAATTTGCCAGTCTTTAAAATATGAACAAGGACCTATTGTGATGTGTGTGTGTGTGTGTGTGTGTCTTTATCCCAGTTTATCACCAGGAAGCACAGATGATACAGAAATTTGGCTGACCAGATGTAATCTCTGATCTTAGCATGATCAACATGAAAAAAACATGGGGAAAAAATTCCAGGAAAATCACTGTGCCTTGCAACAGCCAATCCAGGCCAGGATTGTGATGCAGCGTCCACTACATCAGAAGATGCTGTCAACCCTGAGCATATATTATTTCCATATAGGTAGAAGTCTCATCGACATGCTGCATTTTTCAAAAAATGTATAGGGAGAGAGAAAGAAGTGTCCCGTTCAACAGGGGTATCAATAAACTGTTGTGTCAGAAAGAGGCTATAATTAAGGAACAATACAAGAATATTAAAAGGGTCCCAAAGCTGTACCTGCCCAAGAGCCCCCCCCCCCGGTGTCACCCAGAGATGCACCAAAGAAAGTAAAACAGAAACATGGCAGGTCAGAAGTATGTAATTTGGGAAGCCACGACTAAGGGCTGCAATGGGGTTTTCAATGGGAAATCAGAGGGCACAATTCCCAAACTGGACGAGGCCAGGGCAAAACTGAAATCTGATTTATTGCTGGGGAATTCTGGGAGTTGCAGTCCACACATCTTCAAGTGGCCAAGGTTGAGAAACACTGCCTTAGGTAATTGACAGAGTTGTGCCAAGTTTCCGTGGGGCGATCTGAACCACCCCATTGGTGCAGATCCACGAAGCAATCAATGCACAGAGTGAAGCGTCCGCATGGCTCCACTCAGCCTTGCTGTTCAGCCTCCTCCGGCAGGTCCAGGATTGGAAAGAGGCTTCTGCACATGAGCAGCACATGCACAGAAGCCTCTTCTGATTATTGGAATCAGAATAATCGATTAAGCCAAAATCTCTTCTCCAGAAGAGTCACACCACCCCCTTCTCCCAAGCCACCTCCCACAGGCCAAACATCTAATCATTTTCTTTGGGTTGGACTAGAAAATTAAAACTTAAGAGGGCCGGATCCAAGAATTTTTAGCAATCCTGACCCCAACTCTGTATCTCCGATCTAGGCCAGGCCTGTCCACTCTGACCAGCATTAACTTTAGAACATCTTTTGCACATAGTCTCCTCCAATCTTGCTTAACTAAAACAACAAGGATGAATAAGGGCCCTATTGAATGCAAAACAGAAAAGGCACCATTGATTTATAATTCCTTCCCATATTATTTGCTCTATAACTATGTTACTTGATAAACAGTAAAATGCTGGCTTTATTGCATCAGATAATTTGTTTAGCTGTTTAGTTAAAGACCTGTTTTTAACCAGGTTGCAGAGCACTGTCCTCATATGGTGGGTCGCAGCATGTGCAAAAAAAAATGGCTGGATTTGCCCAAGTCTCTATGTGACTTGCTGGATTTGGGCTTAGTGTACTGTGTGAACCCAGCCAGTGGGATTTTGTAAACCTCAATTCATGGTTTAGAGTGGAATGCAAATTGAGAAATGGAGTCTTACTCAATACACCATGGTTTGGCCAATCTTAGCGTAGCGCACTGTGTGAACACAGTCCACAGTGATTTTGACAGTTAAATCCTTTATTTGTATCTATAAAAAGCAGTTGCTACTTTTCCCCAAGACTGAAATGCAGGACTGTTTCAGCAACACAGATATCCTGGTTCTTTGGACAGTGAATTCCAGCATTATCGGGTCCCTACTATGCAGTCCCATCCCCTAGCCAAATATTGGCTGTGTCTGCACAATATGCTTACTGACGCTTAAATGCATCAGGGTTTACCTATTCCAATTTTCAGGATTTCTGTATCGCCCTGAACAAGCCGGCTGGGTGACCTTCGACCAGTCCCTGTCTCTCAGCCCTAGGAAGGAGCCAATGGCAAACCAGGAGACTGAGAGTTCTAGTCCCGCCTTAGGCATGAAAGCTGGCTGGGTGACCTTGGGCCAGTCCCCGTCTCTCAGCCCTAGGAAGGAGGCAATGGGAAACCAGGAGCCTGAGAGTTCTAGTCCCGCCTTAGGCATGAAAGCCGGCTGGGTGACCTTGGGCCAGTCCCTGTCTCTCAGCGCTAGGAAGGAGCCAATGGCAAACCAGGAGCCTGAGAGTTCTAGTCCCACCTTAGGCATGAAAGCCGGCTGGGTGACCTTGGGCCAGTCCCTGTCTCTCAGCGCTAGGAAGGAGCCAATGGCAAACCAGGAGCCTGAGAGTTCTAGTCCCACCTTAGGCATGAAAGCCGGCTGGGTGACCTTGGGCCAGTCTCTCAGCGCTAGGAAGGAGCCAATGGCAAACCAGGAGCCTGAGAGTTCTAGTCCCGCCTTAGGTGTGAAAGCCGGCTGGGTGGACCAGTCACTCTCTCTCAGCCCTAGGAAGGAGCCAATAGCAAACCAGGAGACTGAGAGTTCTAGTCCCGCCTTAGGCATGAAAGCTGGCTGGGTGACCTTGGGCCAGTCCCTGACTGTCAGCCCTAGGAAGGAGCCAATGGGAAACCAGGAGACTGAGAGTTCTAGTCCCACCTTAGGCATGAAAGCCGGCTGGGTGACCTTGGGCCAGTCCCTGTCTCTCAGCCCTAGGAAGGAGCCAATGGCAAACCAGGAGCCTGAGAGTTCTAGTCCCGCCTTAGGCATGAAAGCCGGCTGGGTGACCTTGGGCCAGTCCCTGTCTCTCAGCCCTAGGAAGGAGCCAATGGCAAACCAGGAGCCTGAGAGTTCTAGTCCCACCTTAGGCGTGAAAGCCGGCTGGGTGGACCAGTCACTCTCTCTCAGCCCTAGGAAGGAGCCAATAGCAAACCAGGAGACTGAGAGTTCTAGTCCCGCCTTAGGCATGAAAGCTGGCTGGGTGACCTTGGGCCAGTCCCCCTCTCTCAGCCCTAGGAAGGAGCCAATGGGAAACCAGGAGACTGAGAGTTCTAGTCCCGCCTTAGGCATGAAAGCTGGCTGGGTGACCTTGGGCCAGTCCCCCTCTCTCAGCCCTAGGAAGGAGCCAATAGCAAACCAGGAGACTGAGAGTTCTAGTCCCGCCTTAGGCATGAAAGCTGGCTGGGTGACCTTGGGCCAGTCCCTCTCTCTCAGCCCAACTCACCTGACAGGGTTGCTGTTGTGGGGAAAATAGGAGGAGGAAGGAGTATTTGGTATGTTCGCTGTCCTGAGTTATTTATAAAAATAATAAAGGCGGGATAGAAAATAAGTAAATAAATAAATAATCCAAGCATATCTTATTATTCATCATCATCATCATCATCATCATCATCATCATCATCCAAGCACATCTTCTGGATTTACCCAACCCACAAAGCTAAAATGGGGTTCATAGAAAATGTGTCCCCAGCTCAAGGTGGGAAGTTAGTTTGTTGTTCGCTGTGTCATGCAAACACTTTTTAAAAAATTATCTTTATTTTTTTTAACAAAACAAGCGTCATGCAAACAGAGCCACTGCCTCTCCCACATAGCCTTCCAAACTATCTGGCCTGGTGAGCCCAGCTCCACAACTCCTATCAGGTCTTGCGATGGCTCCCTTACTGCGGCTAACCTCATCCTCTCCTGTTCTTGCGTTTTCTATAATTTTTAATAATGAATGTTTTTAATATATGTATTGGGTTTTTTAATTAAGGGTTGCACATTGCCCAGAGTCACTTTTCTGTGAGATGGGCGGCTGTACAAATTTGATAGATAGATAGATAGATAGATAGATAGATAGATAGATAGATAGATAGATAGATGATAGATGATAGATAGATAGATAGATGATAGATAGATAGATAGATAGATAGATAGATAGATGATAGATAGATAGATAGATAGATAGATAGATAGATAGATAGATAGATAGATAGATAGATGATAGATAGAAGTCCGTCTCTCCTTGGCCCCCAGGAAGCCGAGCAGCAGGACGAGGAGATCCACAGCATCGTCCGGGGGCCCCTCTTCAAACCAGCACAGAGAAACAGGTCCCGACTGTTTTGGCTTCCAAAAGACCCTTCCCAGCTCTGACCAGCAACCCGCCTTCTTTTCTTTTCTTTTCTTTTTAAAAACATTCCTTTTATTGCGATGTTAGAAATCTTGATACCTTGTATTATTTCTACGCAGATTTCAATGCCATCCTATTCAGGGAATAAGATGCGGAATTAAGGACATTCTATTCTTTTGAAAGCTGAAAGTATTGAAGAGAAAAAGAAGTAGAAATTCTATCCAGATCAAGAGCGTTTTAAGATGTCAATCTTGCAAGCCTAACCTTTTTTTACCTTTTCATCCAGGATTGAGGATCACATAAAAAAAGGACAGCTACATTTTGTATCAAAGTGGTAGTTAATGTGACATTGGTTTGGGTGGGAATGGATTACTTAATATTAAGATCTCCATTGTATCATTAGTGTGGATGGATGGATCTATCAATGGACAGACACTGTAGATAGATAGATAATAGATGATAGATAGATAGATAGATAGATAGATAGATAGATAGATAGGATAGATGACTGACAGACAGACGTAAAAGATAGACGAAGCAAATGTTTAGCAGCGACAAGGGAGGACCCCGCGACATTGGGGAGCCAAGGTGAATCCGAACAGGTGAACCGCTGAACTTGACGCTTGCAGAACCACCTCCGGCGCGCTCACACGCACACAGAAAACACGCGCGCGCGTGCACACTTCCCCCAGCAAAACTGTACCTGCAGCCCGACCCCTCGTTAAGCGAGAGGGGGTGCATCGAAGGGAGCCCCCTGCAGACCAGCCCGACCCCCCGGCCCCTCTCCCCAAATTACGGGGCTCCCCACAGCTCAGCGCGACGCCTCCGGCAACGCAGCCGCCCCAGCGCCGGCAACGCGCCTGGCCTACAGGAAGACCGAGCAGCGGCCGGAGGGGGGGGGGCGACACAGGGAAGCGCCCGGGCGGGGCGCTGGCAATTCTGCAACCGACCCAGCGGAGGAGGCAGCTGCCCCGCCGCCCCAGCCTTCCCCTCCCTCTCCTCCCCCGCCCCGCACGGGGGGGGGGGGGAAAGGGGGTTTGCAGAAGCCAAGCAGGCCCGCGCCCTTCCTGCACCCGCAGAGCCGCCGGGAGGGAGGCGGCACAAAAGACGGGAGACGCGTGCACACAACCAGCCCGGCCAGACCCGCGCTCGCAAAGACCGGCGCGTCGCAAAAGGAAGGGGGCGGGGGGCGGGCAGCGTGGAAACGGGCCAGGGGGTGGCAGGGAGCGGGGCCCGCCGCTGGTGCCACTCACCCGCTGCTCTGCCGCCGCTGCTGCCTGCGCTGCCGGGGCGCAGGGCGACGCGCCGGGAAGGAAGTTGCCCGGCGTCTCCCGGCTCTGCCGCGCCTCCCCCGGCGCCGAGGAGCTCCGGGGGCGGGGGCGGCGACGGCGGCGGCGGCGGCGGGGGGCCCTACTCCCAGCGAAAGGCGGGGGGCGGCCGCCGGATGACAGGCAGGCTGGCCGGGCCAATGGAGAGGCGGGGGTGGGTCACTTCTGCATCTCTCCGCCTCTCCGGCCAACTTTCCCGGGAAGGGCGGCTGCTGCCCGCGCGGTGGGGGCTCTCCTGCTCCGTCCAAAGCAGCCACGGAGCCCCGCGGGTCCCTCTGGCCCGGCCCGGGGTGGCGGACCAAGGACGGCCAGCCTCCCCGGGCACCTTCCGCGTCGCGCGCCCCGGCGGCCGTGCCCAAGAGCGCTGCGTCCCACCCGGCCGTTTCCGCGCCGCCGGCTTGGAGCCGACCGGGTCTAGCTTGGCTGGGAGCGGAGCGCTCTCTTCCAAGGGGCCGGCGGCATCTGTCGTGGCAGGGGGTTCCGAGGGAGTCGAGAGCCTTTGGGGAACGGGCACCGCGGGACCGGCTTCGGGGGATAAGCCAAAAGTTGACGCCCAACTTGTCCCCGACCCGGGACGTGGTCCGGCCCCAGTCGCGATGAACAGACGAAAATGAAACCACAGTTAAAAGTACGCAAACGCAATAGATTATATACAGCGGGGCGTCTTACAAGCACAAGCCGGCACTTTCACAGCCATAAATGGGAGGGAAGCCCCTTATTAGAGGCGTTTGACAGATGCTGCCTGCATTTTGACGGGAGTTGTCCGGATTGACGTTTTGTTATTTCCATTCTCGTATCTTTATTTATCTTACTGTATTTGTATTTTGCATTTTCTGCTGTGAGCCGCCCAGAGTCACTTCAGTGAAGCGCTCCGAAATCGAATGGAATGATAAATAAATAAATCAACATCTAGTGTGTCGCGACACACAGTTTGGAAAGCTCTGATCTAGACCTATGAACCTGATACTGCAGTTCTCTAATTTTGCTAGTAAAATTTACAACGAAAGTGCCCTCCCTTCTAACTTGATCAACCGCCATTCTCCACATCTGCTACAACTGCTTCCACCCATCAGTCTGCTTCAATAAATAATTAAGGTAGATAGAACCTTGATTAAGGCCACAGATCAAAATACATGAGTTTTAAGGACCTCAAGGTAACTCTTTTCGACCTTCCCGGCTGGCTTCTGGCAAGCAAAATCAATGGGGAACTGTGTGATTCACTTAACGACCACTGCAAAAAAGGTCATAAAATTGGGTTGGATTCGCTTAATGACCACTTCACTTAGCAACCGAAATTCCGGTCCCAATTGTGATCGTTAAGCGAGGATTACCTTCACAGCCCATTGTCTCAGTTCTTCAGTTTCTTCTTGCATCTCCCAGCTTCCTCTGACAGCTATTGCTGAAAAAATCGAGAAAAATTGATCCTTGTCCTTGGACAAGAAACGTGAAAATTGTGGAATAAGACAAGGAAGAAAATTAGCCACACCCAATTTCAGGGGCATCTGTGAGGAGGGGTCAAAAAAGTCAAGATGGCGACCCTAGAGTCAAAGCCCTGCCCCTTTGATCAGCGATGCATGTAAAAGGATTGGGTTTGGAATGGGTGGCTGCGCTCCCATCTTGACTTTGGACACCACCCCCACCCACCCCCGTTGACACCTCTGCCCAATTCGTATCACTGTGAATTATGGAGTCCCCTAAAATGTTAAATGCAGCCCCCCCCAAGTTGCCCATCTCAGCTAATCCCTGGATGTACCACTTTTTCTGTATATCTGGCCTTTGGCTAGATTTGCAAAATGCATTAAATATGGTTCGTTTTGATGTTAGATGGATTTCTTCGGAGCGTTGAGTGTTCTGCAGAACGAACTGATATGGATGCCTCAGCCACTGAACAGCGTGCTGGCCATTGTGCTCCTGCAGAGGGTGGTCAGAAAAGAATAATACATTTAATTTCTTTTTTTTTCCTTATGCTTCCCACCAAAGATCTCTAGGTGAACTGTGAACTAATGTAAAATATTGGACGTCATCTAAACCCCATAAAACAATGAAAGCAATTTTATTGCTTCGATTGTTTTACTGGAAAAATAGATAACATATACAATAAGAAACCCATTTAAAAGTAATGGACTATTTTTTTCATTTATTACTGGGATTTTTTAGGCTGCCTCATTCCAATCTTGCTTTATGTTTATTCCCAGGTTATGGATTTAATATTCTTATTAAAATATTCCTTATTGCACCATTCAGATTCCAATTTAGCAACAAATTTTGGAAGTCTTGAGGGACAATGTCCAGGGCTTTGCAGCACCAATGTCTGGGGGGGTGCAAGGGAGGGGAGTGATCTCATGTGTATCAAAAGGTCATTGCCTCCTCCTCCTCCTCCTCCTCCTCCTCCTCCTCCTCCTCCTCCTCCTCCTCCTCCTCCTCCTCCTCCTCCTCCTCCTCCTCCTCCTCCTCCTCCTCCTCTTCTTCTTCTTCTTCTTCTTCTTCTTCTTCTTCTTCTTCTTCTTCTTCTTCTTCTTCTTCTTCTTCTTCCCCCCTTTGAGTCAGTCACTGCCATTGCCTCCTTCCTAAGGCTGAGAGAGAGTGACTGGCCCAAGGTTACTCAGCTGGCTTTGTGCCTATGGTGGGACTCATGGTCTCCTAGTTTCAAACCTGGTGCCTTAACCACTACATCAAACTGGCTCTGACTGCAGCTTCTACTGGATATCTATGCTTTTACAGCTGTATGTGATCTTGAAGACTTGGGTCACAGATCTCTTTCTTAGCCCTAAGGTGGTCCTTGTTTCCTTATCATTTTTTATAAATCTGCTTTTTTGTCGTTTATTCAATAAACCTTGATTAGATAACCCACAGCGTAGCACAATGCATGTAATGGTATGTGGGATTGACCTTGGGAGACGGGAAAGAGCCACAGCCAGGGGAATGGTCAGATAAGCGGCAGCTGAGCCCACAGAAGGAATGGGGCCATGGCAAGCATCTCAGAAGGAACCCTCCTAGTCCTTTGGGCAGTAAAGGTGGGTGGGGAGATGTACTTTAAGACTTGCAAGATTCTGTTAATGAAACCTTACAACAAAGTAGAATTAGCTCATCTGGGTGTGCTTCCTGTCTGGACTACCTCGCAAGGCAGACAGTGTGTGAACTGGGTCATGCACGTATCGCAAGCCCCCACTCTCGTATAAATATGGGCTGACTAAGCCATAGTTTGCAGATGAACATGCAACACCAAAACATGGGTGGAGCTTCAATTGCACCATCATGGTTGCCATCTTGGTCATGCCCTGTGGTCCCCCCTTGTAATGGAATGTGAGAATGACCTTGGGAGATGGGGGGAAGAGATGCTGATTGCCTAGGGAACAATCAGATAAGAGGGGGAGGAGCCTGCAGCTGCATAACGGGCAGAGAAAGAAACTTAGAAAGGACCCGCCCTAACTTGGCAGGCGGTAAAAAGGGATGGTGGGAGATTTGTACGTTCAGACTTGCAGGATTCTGTTAATGTAGCCTTACAATAAAGTAGAAGTCGCTCGTCTGGTCGTGTTTCCTGTCTGGACTACCTGGGACACCCCTGGAGATACCTTGTTTTTTTTATCTCAAGTATTTATTCTTTAGTACCCACTCTCATTAATGAAAATTGGGGTTTTCACCCAAATCTAAAACCTGAATAAGGTTGGAATCAACCCGCTCGTGGAGGAGATCATAAATCTTTGGGTAGGATCTCTTCTCCTTTTTAAGAGAAGAAAGTATTTTCTCCCTGCTCAAGCATTTTATGAAAAACTTCCAAACACTTTGTTCAGGTTTGGTAATTTGGGGGGGCTGAATGTGAAGAAGTGAACACCCCCCCCGAAGACGATTAGTTCATTTTGGTAATATTATTTATTTAATGCCTTAGGAAATCAATAAATCTGTCTAGGCGGGGATGGGCATTGACAAGCTAACACCGGTGACCCCATCAACTCCTTTTCCCCTTGGTTGGATATTTAGCTGGGGAGTTTGCAAGATGGAGAACCGATGCATTCACGTGCAAATTTATTTATTTATTTATTTATTTTTTATTTAAATTTATATGACTGCCCATCTCCCCCAATTGGGGGACTCTGGGCAGCTTACAATAAAAACTACAATTAAAATACAATATAAAATTACAACAAACAATATAATATAATAAATAAGTATAAAATCCAATCTGGGCAAATTGATCTTAAAAATAGGGAGGCCATTATGGTGCTAGCCATCCCCAGGAGGAGCTGTTACCTTTCCCGTCCCAAGCTAGGCGGCAGAACCAGGTTTTCAAATGTGCATGTTTTTAATGTGCATCATGAAAGTGTTACTGGTTTTTGATGCAAGAGGGGAAGAGAGAGTTCTGGAACCGACCTATTCGGATTGCTGGTGTCCCTGAGGCTTCAAAATCAGGTTCACACTGCAGATTAGAACATTGTGACTATTAGCAAATTTTCTTTTTCCGGTTTTCCTTTATGGCATTTCTTCTTTGCTACACAACCACGGTGGCAGAGTTTAATGCATGGAAACCCACTGCCCTGTGACTGGGGACGGTTCAGAACTAGGCTCTGCCCTTAAGGAGACTTTTAGTATTGCAAAATACCCGGGTTGATGTCACGAGGAAGGCGCTTTCCCACCCATCTCCTCGCCCCATTATAAATCTTTCTGCTTGCCATGGTAACCATTCCCAAGACCGTTTTCATTTGCATCACTCTCCTCCCTTGTAAATTATCTCCATCGGACCAGTTTTTTAAAAAAAAAACGACCCGAGGGGGTGTGGAAGAGTGTGGGAAAGACTTTTACAGAAGACTTGCTGAGCAAACAGATGGGACACAGTGGATTATTCTGGCCGCTTTCAAGCCAGGCAGAGTCCTGGAAATAATGCAGGAGCTCCCGAGTGGTGCATGAAACCCTCGGGGGAAATGTCAGAATTGTTCGGGCAAAGCCAGGAACAAGCCAGTTCTGCAGGTAGCATCCTGGACCATCATCTTAACAAGGTTTCATGTGTGGTTCCCTGCAAGATGGAGCTGCTGTGGGTTGATGAGAGATCTATCTGTAATGGATGTGGGAAAGACCCCGGGAGACTAAGCCCAGAGACGCTGCCAAGGGAGCAGTCAGATAAGAGAGCGCATAGTCCGCAGCTGGACGGTGGGTGGGGCAAGAGGCTCAGAAGGGACCCTCCCTAATTTCTTGGGCTGTAAAGGGACGGTGGGAGAATTGTACTTTCAGACTTGCAAGGTTCTGTCAATGTAGCTTTACAATAAAGTAGAATTAGTTTATCTGGATGTGTTCCTGTCTGGTCTACCTGGGAAGGTTGATACTGTCCCTTCCTCAAAGAACACGTTTGCAGTTTGGGGGTCCTTCCAGAGTTCCAGCTCCTGCTGAAGCAGCAAGTGGAAGGATTTTGCCCAGCTCCAGTCAGTGTGCCAATTGTGGCCTTATCCGGGTCAGGAAGCCCTAACTAAGTGTCTCACATCCTGGTTTCAGCCCTACAGATTAGGCCAGGTCAATAAATAGACTCCACCAGAATTGCCGGAGCTCTCTTGATTGATAGAGGCTGTAATAACAATCTTGAGAGCCGGACTGTGCTTCCCCTCTCTCCCTCTGATATCAAAGAGAGCCAGTTTCATTCCAAAGTTCACTTCTTTCCCTGAGGTTAAACCACTTTTTTCTGAGATCACATTCCTTCTCTCTGTTCTTCTCCACCCCTTGTCACTTCATGGTTCGACTACTGCATTGTGCTCTGCATGGGGCTGCCCTTGAAGATGACTTGACCTCCCATGCAGATGCCTCTCTTCTTACAATACATTACCCCACCAATTAATTAAGTCAATTAAGGGAACAGGATTCTCTGTATCATGAACCTGTATCACGAACTGCCACCATCATAAAGTAATTTAGTAAACCTTGATTCAATAAATCATGGTTATGGTGTGCCACGAAGCCTAGCCTGTGTGGTTAGTTGATGGTTCAGCATGTGGTAAAAAAGAATACAGGTAGTCCTCGCTTAACAACCACAATTGGGACCGGAATTTTGGTCGCTAAGCAAAGCGGTCATTAAGCTAATCCAACCCAATTTTACGACCTTTTTTGTGGTGGTCGTTAAGCGAATCACTGCAGGCGTTAAGTGAACCACATGGTTCCCCATTGATTTTGCTCGCCAGAAGCTGGCTGGGAAGGTCAAAAATGGTGATCCCGTGACCATGGGATGCTGTGATGGTGCAAACTTGTTGCCAAGTGCCCAAATTGTGATCATGTGACCGCGGGGATGCTTCAGTGGTCGTGTGAGGACTGGTCATAAGTTGGGTTTTTCCAGCACCATCATAAGTCTGAACCAGCATTAAACGAATGGTTGTTAAGTAAGGACTACTTGTACTAAAAAATGAGTATTCCCAAGAAAATGGAGAACGCACGAATGATAGACATATAGCAAATATCAAAAGTATAGATGCTCATCAAGGTATGCATTCTATCTATCTATCTATCTATCTATCTATCTATCTATCTATCTGTCAAATTTATCACCGCCCATCTCTACAAAGTAGACTCTGGGTGGTTTACAATAAAATATTTAAACTAAAAACCTATAAATCTTAAAATACATCCAATAATAAATAGTAAAAATCCAAATGTCCCTCCGTACAGTCACTCATGCCCTGGTCATCTCCCATATAGACTACTGCAATGCGCTCTACATGGGGCTACCCTTGAAGAGTATCCGGAATCTCCAACTGGTCCAGAATGCGGCAGCGCGTGCAGTTATTGGTGCCCTTAGATCGGCTCATGTGACACCTGTGCTACGCCAGCTGCACTGGATGCCAGTATGCTTCCGGGTGCAATTCAAGGTGTTGGTTTTGACCTTTAAAGCCCTACATGGCATGGAACCAGGGTATCTGAGGGACCGCCTCATCCCCATAACTTCAAACCGTCCCACTCGATTATGTAGAGAGGGCATGCTTCGGACCCCGTCGGTAAGGGAGTTTCGGTTGACGGGGTCCAGAAGGCGTGCCTTCTCGGCAGTGGCGCCTGCCCTTTGGAACATTCTGCCCCCGGAGGTGAGGCAGGCCCCATCACTCCTATCCTTCCAGAAGAATTTAAAGACCTGGTTTTGCCGCCTCGCGTGGGACAGGAATAGGAATAGCTCCTCATGGGTATGGTTGGTGTCTTAGAGCCCTTTTAAGATCATGTGGGTCCTAGGTTGGTTGAGATCGCCCGCTTGGATTTTCTATTTAATTTATAATAATAAGTAATTATATATTGTATTGTATATTTTTAGTAGAATTTTAATTTTTAGGTTTGTAAACCGCTCAGAGTCCCCTGTGGGGGAGATGGCGCGGTGATAAAAGTCAAATAAATGAATGAATGAATGAATGAATGAATGAATGAATGAATGAATGAATGATGGTAAGATCTTAAAAGGAGGACACCACTAAGCCAACCACCCCCAGGAGGAACTATTACTTCCTTTGTCCCAAGCAAGGCGGCAGAACCAGGTCTTTCAATACCTCTGGAAGTCCAGGAGCGAGGGCGCCCGCCTCACCTCTGGGGGCAAGATATTCCATAGGGCGGGTGATATCTCAGAGAAGGCACGTCTCCTGGACCCCGCTAGATGAAATTCTTTTGTTGATGGGGTCCGAAGCATGCCCTCCCTGCATGACCGGGTGGGCCGGGTAGATGTGACCGGGATTTCCTGATCAGACAGGCAAAGGGGCATAAAAAGATTTTCTTCCATCCTCCAGTTTATGGCTTTTATATTCAGAATCCAATGAGAAACAATCTTTTGCCCCAGTTGGTCTTAACAATCACTTTGATTGCCTGTGGTGCATGTATCACGCATACTGATCAAAACACTCGTAGGGAACCGCTATTCGCATGTGCGTCCATATACAGGTTGCCATGCAACCAGAGCCCTTGACAGAATTTTTATAACGTATGTGCCAAGGGTGCCCACTGGGGGTCGAAACAGTGAAGGTGGTGGTCTCAGCCATCAAAGGCCCATCCCTTCTTCACATTTAAAAAAAGGGGGGCTTCGATTGCATGATAGTGATGGCCTTTCTGCAGACCCCATGGTATAAGCGGAGGCCTCTTCCCTGCAAACATTTACTCTGGGGCAGAAAAGCCCGGAGGAGATTCGGCACATTGTGCATAAGACAGAGAGGTGGAGCTATCGGCGTAGCATTTCTTCTGCCCAACCTGGAAGATGGAGGCTGCTGAACGCACCTGGCAGGGGGCTGATCTCAGAAAACTGACTCTAGCTGCACGCGCACACCCATTTTATTGATGCATTGATGCATTTATTTTTATTTATTATTAAACTCGGATGCTACCTGATTCCCAGTGACTCTGGGCAGCTCACAACAATCAAAACAAAGAAATTACAAGAAAAGGAAGAAAAAGAAAAGGAAAAAAGAAAAAGATAAAAGATGGCAAGTGCAACAGACCGGATGGAATGAAGCGAGGGGTCTCACTTTCCCTCGCTAAAGGCCTGGGCCAAGAGTCACGTCTTCAGGGCCCTTCGAAACACCAGCAGGGTGGGGGCCATCTGGATCTTGGGATAACCGCATTCCAGAGGGCAGGCGCTACCACAGAGAAGGCACGCTTCCAGGATCCTGATAGATGGCATTGTTTAACTGAAGGAACCCGGAGCGTGCCAACTCTGCCAGTTTGGATCTGCTGGGCAGATACTACAGGAGACAGCATACTTTCTTCACCAGTTCTCATTCAGTGTAATAACAGAGAACTTGCCTTAGAAATTTCTTGCAAAGAAAAAAGTCATTTCGGTGGAATTCTCATGAATGGAGCATAGTGTCCTTGCACTGATTTAATTACAAGTTGGTGGGAAAGTACAGGTAGTCCTTGCTTAATGACCACAATTGAGACCAGAATTTCAGTTGCTAAGTGAAGCGGTCATTAAGCAAATCACCATGGTAGTTAAGCGAGCCACATGGTCGTTAAGCGAATCACGCAGTTCCCCATTGATTTTGCTTGCCAGAAGCCAGCCGGGAAGGTAAAAAATGATGATCACATGATCACGGGACGCTGCAACGGTCATAAATGTGAACCAGTTGCCAAGCACCCAAATCGTGATCATGTGTCCATGGGGACACTGCGACGATTGTAAGTGTGAGGACTGGTGGTGAGTCGGTTTTTTCAACACCGTTGTAAGTCCAAACCATCACTAAACAAATGGTTGTTAGGCGAGAACTACCTGTATTTGTGAATGTGAATGTCCCATCTTTTACACCACCATCCTCTTTGTCTCTTCCTGCTTCTTTCAAATTGGGGAAACAACCTCCAGCCATTCAACATGGAACATTCAAAGAGCTGATGAACGTGGCCCCCATTTCCTGCAGCCTATGGTGAAACAATCTGTTTAGTCCAGATGTGTGTGTTTTCAAAGAATACGGAGGGTGGGGAAATGCTACCTTTATTTTTTCACCAGTGAGCCCTACTATCTTCTTTCTAAGTGTGTGCAAGCCGGCATAGGAATTTCTTTCAAGCCAAGAATGTACAGTATGTTCCTTTATCTTTTGCAGGGTGAGATTTGACATCTGCACAAGCCTGCTTCTCGCTCCCAAAATCTCTTCACAATTATTTTCAGTTCAGGGCGGGAAGAAAGAAGTGTGTCCCAACTGAGGCTAGACACCAGGTTACATTTCCTCCATGCTGAATGGAAGAACTACAACGCTCAGAATGTAGCATTTTCACAACATTAAGTTCAAAGGAAAACACGGGGGAATTTTAGCATTCATCCTGCTCGCCGGAGTGTCGAAGCCAGGCTATATTAGCGGTTGTCCAACGGGGCAATTGCCAGGAGCCGAGCCCAGGGTTCCTCCACCAGGGTTCCGTGGCACCCTAGGGTTCCACGAGAGGTCACGGGGGGTTGCCTGGGAGATCACGATTTATTTAAAAAATTATTTCAAATTCAGGCAACTTCGCATTAAAGAGGCAAGTTTCATTCTTTATTTTTAGTTTAAGAACACGGTTAATGCATATAGACAGGCCTGCCCATGAAACGAATAGAACAATTTTGTAACTTCTGGCCTATCTTTGAGCCTGGATGGGCAGGGGCTCCCCGAGGCCTGGAAAATATTTCAAGGGCTCCCCCAGGGTCAGAAGGTTAAGAAAGGCTGGCCTAAACATTCAGAAACCCTCATCCCTACATTATTACTCCCCCAGGACAGGTATCTCTTTTAAGGAGCTCCTTTAAGCAGGTGCTAAGGCAGATTCCAATTTCCATCCATGGTATACTCAAATCCTAGCTACTGTATGTTAAATTAGCAGAATAGGTGCAAACTAGAGAAAAAAGGGAAGCTTAGAAGCCTTGCCGAAGAATTCACCCAGACTTGGCTTCTGGATTTGGCTTGGCTTCTGCAAGGGTTGAGCAGATTTGGTTTGCAGAATGCGTTATTACTATTGTTATTATTCTAATATTATTAGAATATTATTATTCCACGATCACCAAACAGCACACATACAATTAAAGAATTCCCACTCCAGAAATTACTTCAAATAGCAAAGCTGAACAGAGGGCATAGTTCACCCACCGACAAACGCTTTCTTTTCTTTGCTGTTTATCTATTTCTTAATATTCCTTGACTGTTTTGTCTCTGTTTCTTCTGTTGATCTCTATATAGGATTTTTCCAGCCATGAAAATCTCTACTAATCTCTGTTGGGCTTGGTCATGCCCTATTTGGTATATCAATGAGGTATGAACCAAAATAAGGCATGTCAGCCTCAAAAATCAGCTTTTTGCATGACTATCTTCCTCTTAACTATTATGTAGCTTCCACTGATTTTGATTATCTCTTTGATCTGTGGCTGTTAAGCTGATACATAAATAAAATAAGTAGGGTCATTGTGTTATTTCTAATGTGGATCAAATGTAGTACAGGACCTGTCAGCATCACCATGTCCACCAATGCTTTCCTTAGTGCTAGATAAGCTCCCTGTCTCACTAACTTTATTTTATTCCAATCCCTTGTTTATTTCCAAGAAAGTCTCTGTGATGCAGCTGAGCATCGTCAGAAAAGAAAATGGCGACATGGTTGCAGCCCAAGCGTTCCCACCTAACCATCAGAAGATAAAGGTAGACTGGGGTCAGGGGTATGCAAGTTTGTCTCAACAACATTGTTGTGCCATGAAGGTGACACCGTGTGTCTTATCAAGTTACAGAGGCCACACAGTTTGCTCTGTGGAGATGCTCTGGATCATCTTGAAGTCTATCCTCCAGCAGTTCCATTAGCCAAAAGAGATTGCTCAGAAATCTCTTCCAGAGTTTCTGGAAGCGGATTGAACAGGAAAACTCTCTTGTGACTAGAACGGTCAGAAAGCCCCAAAACAAAGGATTGTGAATCAATGTGACTGCTCGGCTTTGCTTTTAGAAGTTAGAAGCAAGGCTGGTGGGTCGCATTGTTCCTGAAGCGTTTCCAAGAAGTGCTTCACCTGAACTTTTCTTGAAGCAAAGCCCCTCAACTGAATCTTGAAGGCTCATCGTCAGAGAGGTTCATGGACATCATTCTGATAAGATACTTTTATTGCAGATACTCATAGCTCTTAATAAAGAAGAAAACCAGCTGCTGCAAACCCCAGGGTTCAAGCAGTCCCCAGGTTCAAATTCAACTCCTTTTTATCCACCCTTACATCATAAACGTTCTGCAAGTGGCTCTTTTCTCAAAGGGAGATGCAGTGGATGCATGTGGATTGTTATTGTAATGGACCTGCCTGGTCTCAGCCCCTTTGCTTCTGACTTGGCCAGCTCTCACCTTCACACACCTCTTCAAAGCATTGCATAGCCCAATTTAACTCATGAGCGTTTCAATTGGAGGTCAGCCTTTATTAAAGGCGCTACGGACTTTGAAGAAGCACGAGTACAGGGTGAAAGGGAGAAACGAGCTAAGAGGAAGGCACGTCAAGCAAACCCTCATCGTGACCGTCTCCCACCCGGAAACCTATGCCCTCATTGTGGGAGGTTGTGCGGATCCAGAATTGGCCTTTACAGCCACTTACGGATCCACTGTTAAGATTTTACCCTTGGAAGACAATCTTACTCGGCTACGAGTGATCGCCAAGAAGATAGCCCAAGTCATGGGATCCTGGGACGCTAGAAGAGAGGTGGGGAGCAATCTCACTAGTTTTCTTTCTGATAAATGACTATTACTTGACTAGTTGGGTCAACCATACTGTTTTCCAAGAAATCCTCCATCATCATCATCATCATCACCATCATCATCATCATCTGTTCTTCAAGTAATCATCTTCTGAGATTACCTGTTACTTGCTCTAAAGCTCTAAATACGGCCACCCGGTGACTCTCTCTCGCCAATCAATTACAAATCACTCACAGATCTGCCAAAAAATTCAGCTCTCCCACCAGCCCACCAACCAGTTTAAATGATCATCAGGATCAGAAAGTGTTTCCAGCACTCTGTATTTTTGAATCAATGGAGAACACAAAGATCTCTCTCTGACTAATCCAACCTCCAAGCTATTACTGAGACAACATATCATTGTTCTCCGTTTCTAACAGCTTCCCCAGCTTCATTTTGAAAGAACCAAGCCATGGAGCTCAACAACATTTCCCTGAGGAGACCTACCTATTGCTTAGAAAACTGGTTAATACAGTTCACAGCCTTCTGACATTATAATTAGATTTTGGGTTTATAAATAATGCAAACGCTTTTCTATTCCTCTGTGCTTCTAAATATCCACGATGATCTCCAAGGGATATTTGGCAGGTGGATTTCCCATAGATTAAAGCCTAATTTTTACATACGGCAGATGAGGTAGTAATTAAGACTGTACCATAGAGATGGCAACCCCAAAATTCCTTCTCTGCAAACCCCCAACTCTCTTCAACAGCGTCGTCATTGCCAACAATATGAAAATGATAGGTAAGCTCTAAAATCAGCACCAATGTTTTCTTTAAAACAAAAGAAAACAAAGCTGCATTGGAGTTGTATTACTTCGGAATTGTTTTTAATAATAATAATAATAATAATAATAATAATAATTATTATATAATATAATATATATATTAATATATTATATTATTATTATTATTATTATTATTATTATTATTATTATTATTATTTAATAAAAAGGCTTGCATTGACAAAACCATGGGAAAGGGGTTAGGATCCTCATAAAAATGCAAGAAGAGATGGGTTCAATATTATACTGGTCTATGACCGTAATAAATTGAAATTGAATTGAATTGAAAATTGATGGGTCAACATAAGAAGAACTGTGCTACTTTGGGCCAAGGTAATCCCACCGCTGCAGCACAGCCAACCAGCTGCCTTCCAGAAGCACATAAGCAGAGATTGAATGCAATTGCCCTCTCCTGCCCCCTCCTGTTAGAATTATAGAATAACAATGCACACTGGTAGTGTTTCTTGATCAATACTGTCACCTATTGGAAAATGACCTGTACTATTCCTCTTTTTTTAAAAAAAGCATATTTCATCTCATGAGCATTAAGGCTTATCATTAAAATAGACATAATTAAAAGACAGCCATAATAGTTCTTAAGGCAACAATTTTACCCCAGCTTTGCATCGTCCCAACAGGGAAAGGCACCAATAAGTTTAAAAAAATAATAATCTGTTACTCTTAAGATGAATCCAGGCAATTAATTTTGCCATTTATTCATCCATTCATTGACATGGGCGTTGTACTGGTGATATTGCAGGTGCCTTCCACAAAAAAATCTTCTGTTTCCTCTCTTCCCAGATCAAACTGAACTATGCTGTAACCATGCAAAATCATTTCCCCCCCAAATCTTTTGTTGTAAACTGACTTAAAGATGGAATATAAATGATACATATATTTAAAATAAAACAAATCTCCTTTTGCTTCAAAATTCTGGAGAGGAGAAATTCATTTGTACTGAATGCAGTGAGCTTGCTTCCAAAATTGCATTTGCTTTTACCCAGATAATTAAGAATGCTTGCACAAGTAATAATTATTAATTATTAAGTAATAATTATTAATTTTAAGTAATAATTAATTATTAAGTAATAAGTAATAGTAAAAAACAAGTAATAAAAATAAGAGAGCCAGTTTGGTCTAGTGGTTAAGGCAACAGGCTAGAAACCAGGAGACTGAGAGTTCTAGTCCCGCCTCAGGCATGAAAGCTGGCTGGGTGACTTTGGGCCAGTCCCTGTCTCTCAGCCCTAGGAAGGAGCCAATGGCAAACCAGGAGACTGAGAGTTCTAGTTCCGCCTCAGGCATGAAAGCCGGCTGGGTGACCTTGGGCCAGTCGCTTTCTCTCAGCCCAACTCACCTCACAGGGTCGTTGTTGTGGGGAAAATAGGAGGAGGAAGGAGTATTAGGTATGTTTGCCGCCTTGAGTTATCTATAAAAAATAATAAAGGCAGGATAAAAATAAATAAATAAATAAAATAAAAAATAATTAAATCAATTTTTGCATATTTATAGGAAGTGATATTTATTAAACCACATATATGGTAGCAGAAGATGAGTTCTCTAGTGCAGTGTTTTTCAACCTTGGCAACTTTAAGATGTGTGGACTTCAAGAAATGGATCTTTCGTCCATTTCATTTGGTCAGTTTCGATGTTAAAAGAAAGGGTCCATCTGCAGGTGGTAGCTGCTGCATTTCTTTCACACACACCATCAAGTTCATCCAAAGAGACCATCACACACTGGCATTCCAATTCTTAGACGTTTCCCTTTTCTTTTCTTTCTTACCCAGTTACAGTACTTGGTAACCCTAGGCAATTCAAGAAGTCCACACATCTTAAAGTTGCCAAGGAGCTGGCGGGACCTGGCGTTCGAGGCTGAGGCGTTCCTGGGGTTGATTTGGCTGGAATTCGGCCCGTGGGCTGGAGCTGTGGGGAGTGTGATGAGCCCAGGGATCGACTCCCCCCCACCCCATGACGGACATTTGGGGGTGTGGTGAGCCCGGTGCTGTGGCTGACGGCCCTCGATGTGGAAGGATTCGATGGTGGCGTGAGTGGGCCTCGGTGAAGGCCAGTGGGACCATTGGTGTGGCTGGCCTACTGCAGGAGGGCTGGAGAGACGTTGGGACTTCCCTCGGACGAAGTGAAGGAGTGTGGGGTGAGGAAGCGGTGGAGCGCAGCAGACATGGTGGTGACCTTATGCAGACCTGGGCAGAACCTCTGGAGCTCCTGGCGGACTCATGTGGACTTGGGCCCTTGCAAATCCTGGGTCCTTTTGGGGCTGTCTGGATGTCTATGCTTCTTGGCTCCAGAATGGTCTGGAGTATCACTCCCGTGGACTCTAACACCGTTATAATATCAGAGTGGACTCTGATATGATAGATTTTATACCATTTTATACCATCTTAACATCGGTGCGGCTTGGTGGAGGAAGCGAAGGATCGATCACCTCCTGTCTATTAGGGCGGCGGAGGGTTGTGGGGTCCCTTAGAGTGAGTGTGGTGGTCCCCTCCATGAGTGAGAGTCACGAGAGGGGGTCCAGGATTGCATGAGTTGTGTGAGAGTACCTATCCCTGAGTGGGAGACAGGGTAGGTAGGAGTGATTGTGTTGCCCCACTGTGGCTAGTGAGAGAGGCTACAGGGGGCATGGTGAGAGTGGGTGGGGTGGGAGGGGTTTACCAGCGCCGAGAGCATGAGCTGGTGCGCTGGGGGCCCTGCCTTTACCCAGGAGAGACTATGAAAGGATGGATGGATGGATGGATGGGGGAAGGGACCTCTGCTTAGATCCAGGATTTCTGGGGGTCCGGGAGTGGAGGCGACTGGGCCGGGAAACTCTGGGGGCTGTGGGGTGGGTAATTTGATTGAGGTGGTGACGGGCAGGGGATATTATGACGGGAACTGGAGGACAGGCCATCTTCGGGGAAGGCGCCCCCGGTGTTTGTTACCGGTGGCGCATTCCGGTCCTCCAAGTTCAAACCCAGGTTCTGGACAGCAGATCCTTGAGGGCCCTGGTTTCCAGCTGCTGCTGCTTAACACCAGGTCGGTAAACAACAAGCCCCCCCTCATAAGTGATTTAATCACGGAGGAGGGGGCCGACCTGGCGTGTATCACCGAGACCTGGCTGGGCCCCATTGACTTTGCTTGTCGGAAGCCCCCTGGGAAGATCACAAATGGCGATCACGTGACCCCAGGACTCTGCAACCATCGTAAATACATGCCGGTTGCCAAGTGCCCGAATTTTGATCACACGACCGTGGGGATGCTGCAATGGTCGTAAGTACGAGGACCAGCCATAAGCCACTTTCTTCAGTGCCGTCGTAACTTCAAATGGTCATTAAACGAATGGTCGTAAATCGAGGACTACCTGTACTAGCAATAAAAATATTTCCAGAAACCCAAGTGATTCTTGTTCCTGAGTTTGCCAGAATGGGGGGCCTGATAGAGCCTTCTCTAATGGCAATTTCTGAAAGCCAACAGCACAAGGCTTTTGAGTAAGAAACAGATGAAGATGGTAGCTAAGTCCAAACATAGGGATGTCACAGTTAAAAACCAAGGAATTCTTCAACTCCCCCTAAAATGGCCCTTCCAATGTGAGCGACGGGGCCCTGTTCACGCTACGGCTGTCAGCAAGCCCTCCAAGCCTAAAGCGTGCCCTTTGTCAGCCCAAACAATGACGCTAGATCCTCAGAAAAGCCCAAGGATAAAGCATGATTCTCCCAGCCATCCACCAGCAGGGTGAGATCTTTCCTCCATTTCAGCCGGTCAGTTTCGATGTTAAAAGAAAGGGTCCATCTGCAGGTGGTAGCTGCTGCATTTCTTTCACACACACCATCAAGTTCATCCAAAGAGACCATCACACACTGGCATTCCAATTCTTAGACGTTTCTCTTTTCTTTTCTTTCTTACCCAGTTACAGTACTTGGTAACCCTAGGCAATTCGGCGTTGATCTTCTGTTACAAATGGTGTTTGAGGTAGTTGAGCAGCACGAGCGGGATGTCCAGGTGATCCACAGCATTGGGACGGTTTCCCAGTTTCATAAACCTCCGGATTGCCAGTCGGCATTGGGACATCAAGGGTTTGGGGGACGCTGGAACAGCAGGAGGGGGCGAGGAGAGAGATGTGGAGATTGCGGCACGATTAACACGGCTTTTTTTTTATAGTAGTTTTTAGATGTATAGGTTTTTAACTTTTTATATTGTGACTGTAAACCGCCCAGAGTCTACCATGGTGGAGATGGGCGGGGATAAATCCAAATAATAATAAATAAATAAATAAGACTTGACTCCCTGAAATGCCTCCAAGGATTATCACATCAATACAAATAAAGAGAGAACAAGGAATCATACATGCTTTGTATGGGTTGGTCTGTACGCAGCATGAAATCTAGCTGTTCTGTTCTGGATATGGATTGAAATATAGCTGTTCCAGGCAGAACTGGTTTGTTGGGGGAAAGCATGTGAAAGAGTCAAGGATATCGGAGCTGAAGGAGGAAGGGAAACATGGAGAAAATTGGGGGATTTAGCTGGGTCTAGGAGGGGCTGAAGGGGAGGGGGGGAAGGAAGCAATGTGCACCACCCTTGCTCTACCAGACCCTAAAAATCACACCAGGACCCCCAGAAACCATTTCACCTGTAATTCAGAGCAACAACATTCCTAGTTTCGTTACTCCTGGGCTGTGGCTGACGCAAGACGGTTTGGCAGAATTTCTGGAGTGGGATGGTCTCTTCCATCCAGGCTGAAAACAAAACCCGTTTTTCATTTTGTGCACCACCCATATGGAAAAGTATGGAAAGGTACAGTGAATGTTGTTGCTGTGAATGTATTTAGCAATACATATCTGTCTTTTTTCTTAGTTGATGCCTTTAGTTACTTTGGGTGGCTCTTTTTCGTTCATTTATGCACATTGCGTAGGATTGTTTACCTTAAAAGCAAGTAATGTGATGGGAAATCTATGGGAAGGGGAAGGGAAGGGGAAGGAAGGGGAAGATGGATGGAATGAATGAATGAATGAATGAAGGGAAAGCGAAGGAGAAGGAGAAGGGGAAGGGGAAGGAAGGAAAAAAGGAAAGGAAAGAGAAACGGAGAGGGAGAGGGAAGGGGAAGGGGAAGGAAGGGGAAGATGGATGGAATGAATGAATGAAGGGAAAGCGAAGGAGAAGGGGAAGGGGAAGGAAGGAAAAAAGGAAAGGAAAGAGAAACGGAGAGGGAGAGGGAGAGGGAGAGGGAAGGGGAAGGGGAAGGAAGGGGAAGATGGATGGAATGAATGAATGAAGGGAAAGCGAAGGAGAAGGGGAAGGGGAAGGAAGGAAAAAAGGAAAGGAAAGAGAAACGGAGAGGGAGAGGGAGAGGGAAGGGGAAGGGGAAGGAAGGGGAAGATGGATGGAATGAATGAATGAAGGGAAAGCGAAGGAGAAGGAGAAGGGGAAGGGGAAGGAAGGAAAAAAGGAAAGGAAAGAGAAACGGAGAGGGAGAGGGAGAGGGAAGGGGAAGGGGAAGGAAGGGGAAGATGGATGGAATGAATGAATGAATGAAGGGAAAGTGAAGGAGAAGGGGAAGGGGAAGGAAGGAAAAAAGGAAAGGAAAGAGAAACGGAGAGGGAGAGGGAAGGGGAAGGGGAAGGGGAAGGGAGGGAAAGGGAAAAGGGAAAAGAGGAAGATTTTAAGGATCTCCATAGCTTTATGTTATATTAAGTATAAATGTTTTTTTTTTTTAAATAAGTTACCTCTTTCTCTGGCCAACAGCTCGAGCACTTCAGGGTTTGCCGAGCTCTTATCCAGCGTGATACCGGGCAAGTAGACATTGGCCCCAAAATCAATGAGGAGCTTGACGAATTCTGCCCTGCAGCCGTGCTTCAAGCAGACTTCCAGGAGAGTCTTTGGGTGCTTAATTCGGGAGATCATCTTCCTATCCCGGCAGTTGTAGTTGGGCTCAGCCCCGTACAGCAGGAGGGTCTTGAAGCACCCCAGGTGCCCGTAGACTGCAGACAAATACAGAGGTCCACAGCAGGCCACCGAGTTGGCCGCCCACTCCGGGACCCTGGCTTTGACGTCAGGCTCTGCCCCGTGCGACAAGAGCTCCTGCAGGATCTCCAGGGCTCCCTCTCGCGCGGCTGTGAGCAGCGGAGTGCAGTTGTTGTGGATGCTCCCGGAAGGACTGGCCCCCGCACCCAAGAGGGCCTTCACACAGTCGAGGTGCCCGTTGTTGACGGCGATGAACAGCGGCGTCTGGGCCTTGACGTCCAGGCTGTCCACCTCGGCTCCGTGGGCCAGGAGCACCTCGACGCACCTCGCGTGGCCCTTGGAGGCCGCTAGGCGCAGGGGAGTGCCAGGCACCCCCCAGCCGCTCCGACTGTTGATGACCCGTCTGTACCTCTCTTGCTGCAACAGCTGGTCCAACAGCTGGTAGCTGTCCTGGGACACGGCGAGACCCAGCTCTTGTCTTTCCCCGTCCCCGTCTTCTTCATCTTCTTCGCTGGGCCGGAGCAGGGAGAAAATCTTGGTGACATCCAGCAGGCTCATCTTGAATTGTGTCTTGAGGGGGGCTTTCATTGTGAACGGTGCAGTGCTGGAATCTAGGAGTCAGATGGGTTGGGAGTTAATGATTTCGGGAGAAGTACGGCATTGACCACCTTTGTCAGCGCGTCCCTTGGTGGGATGCAGTCGGTTCACAAGTGTCAAATCCAGTGGATGCGGTTGAGAGGCAGATACCATGCAGTCTCTGGGACCTGCATGGATAAATGTATTTCAAGGGTAATTCTCCAGCATTACCCTACAAAATAAGGAAAGCACTGGGGTGTTGTCTGTCCTGGCATGGCTTGGTCTCCTCATGCTAGCAGATGCCTCCAGGCCAGCAATACAACGTTGCAGAGATTGGGCTGCTGGTCTCAGTCAGATGCTCTACTGCAGTGTTTCTCAACCTTGGCCACTTTAAGATGGGTGGACTTCAACTCCCAGAATTCCCCAGCCAGCCAGCTGGCTGGGGAATTCCGGGAGTTGAAGTCCACCCATCTTAAAGTGGCCAAGGTTGAGAAACACTGCTCTATTGCATGCTCAGAGGCTTTCGGTAGACAATTCTATGGCTGCATAATGGGAAGCTGCCTGGTGTGTCTCTGTATGAGTCACTGTGCTGGATGTGTGAATCAGTTGTGATCCAATTTGAAGCATCATTGATTGAATCTGATTCAGAGCAACACTGGAGAGCAGTGCTTGAAAAACTAAGTTGATTTCCTTCCATTGGCCCACTCCACCCAGAGAAAAGGGCCCTTTGTACATGCACAAAAGCCCTTTTTATTATCTAGATCTAAGGAGCGTGCTGCTGAAATCGAGTGCTTCATTTTGAGGGGGCATTTTGAAGGGGTCTTCATAACTCAGCCCGAGTGGACAACATGACTGCGTATTCCCAGGCCTGTTTGGATCATCCATTCATTTGCACAATTTGCACCTACTACAGCTACCCAATGCATCTCTGCACGATTTCCTATTTTAGCCTTTTTTTTCATCCAGTTCTCTTTTGCTGGGGATGAAATAAGGCTGTACCTCTGACCCGAGCGGATCATTCAGTCACTCTAGAAATAAGTAAAGTCTCCTTCAAGTCAAGCTTCATCCAAGAAACTGGATGGACACATCCATGTAGTTTTCTTGGCAACTGTAACAACTGGTTTGCATTCCCTTCTTCTGGAATGATGATGATAACTACTAGTACTACTACTTCTTGGTGTAGCCTACAGCTTCGGGCTTTTCCATTGGCCGCCCATCCAAACATTAACCAGGGCTGAGCCTGCTTAGCTTCCAAATCCAGCCAGGCTCAGCCAGGCATGGTCCCTGCTACAAATCTAAGTAAAGGTAAAGGTTCCACCCCCACCCCCCGCACATTTGTGCAGTCGTGTCCGACTCTAGGGGCCGGTGCTCATCTCTGTTTGTTAGCCGAAGAGCCAGCGTTGTCCGAAGATGCTTCCACGGTCATGTGGCCAGCATGACGCGCGCGGAACGCTGTTACCTACCCACTGAAGTGGTACCTATTAATCTACTTGCATTTGCATGCTTTCAAATTGCTAGGTTGGCAAGAGCTGGAGCGAGTGCGGGAGCTCACTCCGCACGCAGGGCTAGGAATTCGAACCTCCAAACTTGCGATCTTCCGACCTGGCGTCTTACCCGCTGAGCCACCACGCCCCCTGCAAATCTACTGCCTTGATAAAACTCCAATGGTTTGTAAGGGCAAGTAAAACTGTAACACCTTCTTTGAGTCAAATTGACTCCTTGAGACTTCATGGACACAGCCATGCCATTCTCTTGGCCACAACACACAGTTCCCTCCCAGTGCATGAGGTTGCTTCACAGAGCTATGACATGCCTGTTCCAGCCAGTTCATGACAGCTGGCCATAATTTCTTTTTTAAAAATTCCATGATTTCTCCCATTTTGGGGGGGGGGGATTTTCCAACCACACCTCAGAGATTCTAGGCTCCCATTCCTGGTGACATATTGAAAAGGCAAGTCTTCTCTTAGGGTTTAATGGAAGAGGAAGACGCTAGGAAAAATGCAGATCGCTGGAGAGGGGATGGTACAATGAAAGGCTGGAGATTCACTTGCATCCCTCGGCCTCCTTCAATAAGTACAAGAACAGAAGAGATGCAAAGACACTCTCAAAGCTAATTTAAAAAAATGTAATATCAGCATTGAGAACTGGGAAGCCCTAACTCATGAGCGTTTCAATTGGAGGTCAGCCTTTATTAATGGCGCTATGGACTTTGAAGAAGCACGAGTACAGGGCGAAAGGGAGAAAAGAGCTAAAAGGAAGGCACGTCAGGCAAACCCTCATCATGACCGTCTCCCACCCGGAAACCTATGCCCTCATTGTGGGAGGTTGTGCGGATCCAGAATTGGCCTTTATAGCCACTTACGGATCCACCGTTAAAATTTTACCTTTGGAAGACAATCTTACTCGGCTACGAGTGATCGCCAATGCCAATGACAAGAACAGGACCCTTTAAGACCTCTCTGAAATTCTCATCTCCTTTGAAAGAATACCTAATTTCCTTTTATCAACCTGAATGAGAATCGGTAGGGAAAAAAAATATAGGATATTTTCATCGCTGGCTTTAACATTCCTAAGTCATAGCTGGGGGTGGGATTGATTTCGAAAGCTCTCCCCCCCCCCGCCCAATTAACACAGAAACAGCAGGAATAGACCCCAGATCACAAGGGCATATATCCCGGTAAGTGGCATTTGGCAAATCCATCCAGGCAATTTTAAGGCGATCTCACAAATTACAGGACTTGCTGAGAGGTTCCCCAAGGGAGGAACCTCAGATTGGGTTTGTCTCTAAGTCCAGGCTGAAGTTCTCCAGGTCAGCAACCTCCTGAAATCAACAGCTAGAGAGGATGTGTAAAGGGCCAGCAGCTTCGCCCCTTTGGGAAGAGGAACAGAGGCAGGGATGCTGGGAATCTTTCAAATGCCTTTGGAATTCTTTTCCTTCCCTTCCCTGGGCTTCTAGGATTTCATAACTGGCCAGGTGGTGGCTGGACATTCCTCTGCCTGCAAAAAAGTTTAGGGATTTTCTGTTTTCTGACACATCCCAGTCAGCTGCCTCTCTCCCTCTTACAGCTGATGCAGCTTCGATCTATCTTTAAATCCTAGGGAGCCCTGGTGACTTTTAATCTTAACCTCTTTTTGCAAGGATAAAAGCTCTGAAGCACAGTGCAGGAAATCCAGATACATTGCTTCTTAGCTGAACAGTAAGATACAGGTGAGAGGGTGTTTTTTCAACATCAGTATTTTTGAAATGCAATCAGTTAATCTGAGGGTTCAGCAAGTAAAACGTGTCTAATACTTTAGAACCATTTTTACCCCCGTCTAATTTAGCAATGTTTCCATATCTGGTGCCTCTGTGTGTGTGCGTGATGGATCTCCATACCTCACAATTTCTGTGGCATAATGGGGCTTGTAGTCCAAGACATCTGGTACTGGGGCACAAGAGGAAGTGGGGGGCGGGGCGGAAGGTTTGGGAGACAGGGAGAGTTGAAGGCAAGGAGTAACAGGCTGGGGAGATGGTGGTCACATCAAGCCTCCAGAGTAAGTGGAGAATGAGTTCACTTATCATGCGGATGGTGGTTTGTGTAGTTGTGGTTTGCTGAATAAACCCTGGTGACTAGGCTCACACGCTGCATTATGCTGAAAGCTATAATTTGCAAACCACAGTGGCTGGGTTCATACAACATGCTAAACCCAACCCTAAGGAATGACATGAGGTCAGCTTCGTGCAAATGCAGTTGCTGTGATACAGTCCTTGTTCTACAGGTGCAGCCGGGCCAAGGGGAAGAATCTGGACCTGGCTGAAAAACCCAGACAGGCTACTTCAGGTGGGTGAGAGACAACGGTTTGCAAGGATCCATGGCCTAAAATAACCACAGTAAACACCCTGCAAAACTTAACAAGGAAAAGAACATTCTGTTCATGCAACACCAACAGATGCATTCACATCCCTTAAACTTGGCTAGTATTACCTTTGATGAAGTTTTCAGGCCCGGTGTGTGGTGCAGAACCCTCTCTTCTGGTTAATCTTATGATTCAGCCTACTTGGGTGAACCCAGAAAATGGGTTAACTCAATAACCAGGTTAAGAGTGTGGTGTGAACCCGTCAAAGACTTGCATATTGGGGCGCAATGGCTTGAGCCAGACTGCTGCTCCCCTTTAAACTGCGGTCCAGTTTGGGGGGTCCTTCTCAAGCCCCCTCCCCAGCCCTTCCCTCCCCTCGGAGGGCGCCGCGCGTCTCTCGGGATCGCAGCCCAAACCCAGCTCGGAGGTGCGCACGTGTGAACCACCCGCGCCCATCCCGCGCCCTCCGGGCCAAGCAGAAGCCCCCCGCTCGTCGGGCGGAGCGAGGCTGGAGACGAGCGCCCGGCCCGCCCGGCGGCAGGCGATACTCACGAGCTGGTGGCCGGCGGACGGGTTGCCTTGTCGCCCGACGGAGCGCCGCCTGGAGCCGACGCCGGCCGGCCCCGCTGTGTCGCAGCCCGGCCTCTGTGAGGTGGCCGGGACCGGCTCGGACGAGGCACGCCTGCCCTCGCGGCCTCCCCGCTGCCTGCCCGGGCGGCGAGAGCAGAGCGCCGTCGCGGGCGGCCAGGCCAGGTGAGGCGAGGCGAGGCGAGGCGACAGGAGACGGGACGGGGCAGCTGCGCCGGGACGCGGCGCGCTAATTTTAGCCTCGCCGGCTGGGCGGCTTCCATTCTCGGAGACCCCTCCCGCCCCGCCGGAGACAGGCCAGGCCAGGCCAGGCCGGGGCTGCGGACGGAGGAGAGCCGCCCGCGTCCCGGGTTCCCCAAGCCGGCGCCCGCCTCCCTCCCGGCTTGGCCGGGCGTGGTTCAGGTTAGGCGAGGAGGACGTCTCAGACCCGGGACTTGCTGGCGGCCCCGGAGAGAGGGGGGCATTGAGCCTGGAGTCGCCCGGCTCCGCCGCTCCGGTTTCAAGACGGCCCAAAAGTGACGGCGGAAAGAGAGATGTAGAAGGAAGGCTGCCTGACCACCACGCGCTTTAACTGGCTACGAAGTTGATCTAGTTTCTGTCATCCCACCGGACACTGAACTATGAACCGGGCTGGGTTTGTGCAACATGCGGGGCAACCAAAAATCATAAAGCGCTTTTGGCTGCGCCTTTGGCTGACCTGGGAGAAAGCGGGCGGTAGGAGCGCCCCGCGGAACGCCTTCTCCCACCCCGCTCCCATCTAGGATTTGCAATAACGGTTGAGACAGCAAGATAAGGCTGGGTTCAACTTACACTTCGGTGCAGTCGACTCGCTGGTGGGGTGGGGAAGCCTGGCGTTAATATCTTAGATAGGGCAGCTTGCTGTAAACAGCCTTTCTCAACCTTTTGACCCCGGAGGAACCCTTGAAATATTTTCCAGGCCTCGGGGAGCCCCTGCCCATCCAGGCTCAAATACAGGCCAGAAGTTACAAAATGATTCTATTCGTTTCATGGGTAGGCCTGTCTATATGCATTAACCGTGTTCTTAAACTAAAAATAAAGAATGAAACTTGCCTCTTTAATGCGAAGTTGCCTGAATTTGAAATAATTTTTAAAATAAATCGTGATCTCCCAGGGAACCCCCCGTGACCTCTCGTGGAACCCTAGGGTGCCACGGAACCCTGGTGGAGGAACCCTGGGCTCGGCTCCTGGCAATTGCCCCGCTGGACAACCGCTAATATAGCCTGGCTTCGACACTCCGGCGAGCAGGATGAATGCTAAAATTCCCCCGTGTTTTCCTTTGAACTTAATGTTGTGAAAATGCTACATTCTGAGCGCTGTAGTTCTTCCATTCAGCATGGAGGAAATGTAACCTGGTGTCTAGCCTCAGTTGGGACACACTTCTTTCTTCCCGCCCTGAACTGAAAATAATTGTGAAGAGATTTTGGGAGCGAGAAGCAGGCTTGTGCAGATGTCAAATCTCACCCTGCAAAAGATAAAGGAACGTACATTCTTGGCTTGAAAGAAACTCCTATGCCGGCTTGCACACACTTAGAAAGAAGATAGCAGGGCTCACTGGTGAAAAAATAAAGGTAGCATTTCCCCACCCTCCGTATTCTTTGAAAACACACACATCTGGACTAAACATGTACTGTGTTGTGAGAACCCAACAGATGGGTTTTAAAAGAACCTTGTTTTAGTATTAGATGACCATCCAGAGCCCATTACAGCCAGAGTCCGCTGCATTTCCAGCTTTTAAAAAAATGACATCTCCAGCACCTTCTTGGCCACATCCGCGTGGTTTTCTTGGCCACAGCGCAGAAGTTCTTTGGTTCTTCTGGCTAGGATTTTTTGGGGGTGTGTATGTGTGGGACTTCCCTGTCTAGTGTACAGCCCTGGAATTTCCAGGTAGTCTCCCACCCCAACACGAACCAGATCTGTCTTTGTTTAAATGTTCAAGATTGGCTAAGGTAACCTAGGCAGCAGCTGGAGTTTGGACTCATCACATGTAGGACTCACTCACCTGGCGTTTTTGATCCCCTGGGCCATGCTCGCTCGACTGTGCCAGCCAGAATGGGGTGTTTCCTTGATGGAGGAGGTGGCAGTTTAATTAGCTCTGCCCAACAATCGTTTATCGGGCTCTTAACTCGGCCCTCTCTCCCCTTCCTTCATGGAGGACCACCTTCTTCTGACTGCATCTGCCACCAAGAAGGAAGTGAACGGAGGTCCTGATGCGTTGCTCTGTCTTTCCATGCTGGGAGGAGACACTATTCTTCCAGTGTACTAGGAGCTAGGTGGAGATCAAAGCAGGCAGCTGTCCAGGAGCTGGAGTTTATTTATTTATGTATTTTGAACTTTGGTGTTGGAGAAGACTCCTGAGAATACCATGGACAGCCAAGAAGACAAACCAATGGATGATCGAACAAATCAACCCAGAGTTCCCACTCAAGGCACAAATGACCAGGCTCAAATTATGCTACTTCGGACACATTATGCGAAGACCCAGCTCTCTGGAGAAGGCTCTGTTGCTGGGAAAGGGGGAAGGAAAGAAGAAGAGGACGACCAGCAGCAAGGGGGAGGGACTCAGTTACAGTGGCGATGGGGGCACTGTTGGAAGAGCTGAAGGACCAGGTTAGGGACAGATCATCATGGAGAAAATCTATCTTACCAGAAAATCAATCTTACCAGAAGCCTGACAACATGGATGGAAAACCTCCAGGGACCTGTGAAGTTAGTCTGAGAAATAAATGGTAAATAAAATCCTGGAAAAATACAATGGCCAGCCACTTCCATCTCATTGCCAAGAAACTGTACGGATGTGTCTGTATAAATCATCCAGAGGTGAGTTCCACTCAAGGGCATGAACCACAACAGATGGGTGGATACAGTATTTAAACCAAGACTGAACCAGCAACATTATGGTTTAGCACAGTGTGCATACCCAAGCATTAAACACTTGCAACACAACGCAGTCTGCTAAACTGAGCACCATGATTAGGAAACACAATCAAAACCAACTGCCACCCCACCGCCACCCCCCATCCCAGAAAAGGTATTCTTGGATCCTGTCTACATGATGCTGGATCGTTTCTAAAAGTGGTGAGTGTTTTTATCTGAGAAGCGGAAGAGGCTTTATCAGCACTTAGAATTGATAATGAGCAAACTAAATTAGGCACAGCCAGAAGATGTTCAAGCATGGAAAACAAGAAGGCAGAGTCAAGATCCAAAGGGTTGGCTTTTGATTCTGCTTCTTAATTTCTTTTAGATTTAGATACAGATTTTATTCAAGAATGTTAACTCTAACAGTGAGCACTCCTGTATCACTTACTCATGTTTGCTCATGTTACTCTGCTTACTCATGCCATGTTTCTACACTTGATCTTACAGGTATTCTCCTCTTTCTTTCACTCCCCCCCATTTTTTTTTTACACGGACCAAAATTAATAAAATCTATAATCTGTCTACTTGTCTAGGCACACACCCTTTTTATAGGATTCTATTTTGACCACTGCGCTTCCAAAGCAGCTATAAAATACCCTTGGGGGAAAGGCACAAATAATAGCTGCATGACTTTAAAAAAGAACATAAGGCAGCAAGTAAGGTTTGGAAAAGAACTAACACCAGATAAGGTAGAAGCACCATGGAAATGTGCACGTGACAGGGAGGAATTTACAAGACCAGAGAAAGAAGACAAAACAGCTGCTATGCAAAAGGCTGAAATTAAAAGCAACTTCAGCAATGTATTCAACTGCCTTGTTGATCATCACTTATTATCAGCCGCTGCAAATGTATTGTGTACAATAGATTGCAACAGTTAACTAAAAGAAAAAGCAAACTTAAGTTCACCTTCCCCCATCTGGCATTTTCTACCTGTGCTAGATGACAGTTCCTGTCATCCTTGGCCAGCACTGCTAAAGGATGATGGAACCTGGCATCCACAGATGGATTGATCCAACCCGTATCTGTTCCCTGGCTTCTCTGCTATTACTGTAAAAGTTCTAGCTGAGAGGGTTGTTTTACGGAGGATGTTTAAGTTGTATGGAGTGGTACAATTGAACCACAGTCAAACCATACTTCCTGTTGGTGAGACTATTGTTAAGATGGGTGTCATTGCCTTGCCCATATCCTCATACTGATGTTGCAGGGGAAAGAACACGGGCATCCGTGGCAGGCAACATGACATCACCATGCAATGCATCAGTTGGGGGAGATGGGCGGTCATATAAATTTAAATAATAAATAAAAAATGCATCAGGCATCATGATATCACTGTGCCATTTGTACAATGATTCCACGATGCAAGTTTCCTTTTGACACTGTTGTGGATTCCAATGGATGCTACTAACAAAGGAGGAGAAAAGTTAGGGACGGCTGGGGAGATAGCAGATGCGCAAAACCCATGAACAGAAGACTGCATTCAACCTTCCTTAAAAGAGCACCCTCCAGAGGTGTGGATTTTGGCTCCCAGAATTCCCCCATCAGCATGGCAGTTGCTGAGAATTCTGGGAATTGGTCCCTACATCTGGCAGGGCCCCGATTGAAGAAGACTGCTGTAGCCAGATGCAACACACAGCAGTGGAAATTATAATAGATGTACAGTAGCAGGACACCCCACTCAGTGACAGGAACAAATGCAATGAGTGCCTACTGAATGAGACATAAGGTAAAGGTAAAGGTTCCCCCCGCACATTTGTGCAGTCGTGTCCGACTCTAGGGGCCGGTGCTCATCTCCATTTGTTAGACAAAGAGCCAGCGTTGCCTGAAGACGCTTCCACAGTCATGTGGCTGGCATGACGCGCATGGAATGCTGTTACCTACCCACCAAAGTGGTACCTATTCATCTACTTGCATTTGCATGCTTTCGAATTGCTAGGTTGGCAAGAGCTGGAGCTAGTGCGGGAGCTCACTCCGTCACGCGGGGCTAGGGATTCAAACCTCCAAACTTGCGATCTTCCGATCGACAAGCCTGGCATCTTACCCACTGAGCCACCACGCCCCTTTGAATGAGACATACAGCACAGGAATTGAGAGAACATGTTGTGGGGACAGGGGACAGAAGAAAATCAGGAGTGAGCACATGTTCAAGCTGGGTTTGGCATCCATATTTTCTCTCTCTTGACTTTCGATGGTTCTTCCATCATTTGCAATGCTTGTTATGACCATCTTTGGTCCACAGAGGTCAAAGGGCTAGATTTTGCCTTAGGTGCAAGGAGTTTGGGAAATGTACTCTATGCCCCAGGGTTCCTCAACCAGGGTTCTGTGGCACCCTAGGGTTCCGCGAGAGGTCACTAGGGATTCCCTGGGAGATCAGGATTTATCTAAAAAACTATTTCAAATTTGGGCAACTTCACATTAAAGAGGTATGTTTCATTCTTTATTTTTAGTTTAAGAGCACTGTTAGTGCATATAGACAGTCCTACACATGGAACAAATATAATAATTTGGTAACCTCTGGCCTCTATTTGAGCCTGAATGTTCAGGGGTTCCCCGAGGCCTGAAAAATATTTCAAGGGTTCCTCCGGGGTCAAAAAGTTGAGAAAGGCTGGTGTGCCCAAAAGGCTGGTCCATGTTTACATCTGCAGTTTCAGTTCATGTCCTGTAGGGGGCACGATAGAATCACACATTCTCCAATCAAGTGCTTTTGTTATTACTGGCCTAAATGCCGCATTGGTACCTTTCTCCCAAGGCTAACTTTGCTTCTGCTCATTTAAACAGCTAAATACAGGAAAACCTTTCATTATATATACTGTGTGTGTGTGTGTGTGTGTGTGTAAGATCGCAAGTTTGGAGGTTCGAATCCCTAGCCCCGCGTGACGGAGTGAGCTCCCGCACTAGCTCCAGCTCTTGCCAACCTAGCAATTCAAAAGCATGCAAATGCAAGTAGATGAATAGGTACCACTTCGGTGGGTAGGTGACAGCGTTCCGTGTGCATCATGCTGGCCACATGACTGTGGAAGCGTCTTCGGACAGCGCTGGCTCTTCGGCTAACAAATGGAGATGAGCACCGGCCCCTAGAGTCGGACACGACTGCACAAATGTGCGGGGGGAACCTTTACCTTTAATGCAGGCTGCATCCCTAATTTTGGAAGCATAAGCAAGTGTCTCACAGCACATTATCACCAACGCCTCCATGATTATCTAAGCTTTTGTAGAGCACAGTCCATGTCACCACATGCCTGAAATATTCCAAGTAAAAGTAGGAACATTAAGTACAACTTGGCCGCTAGAGACTACACAGACATACCATGTAATTTTCTTGGCCACACTATGAAAGAGGCTTGCTCTTGCTTCCAACGTCCCAGTGTATCTGGGATGTCCTGATAGTGCCCTATTCAAGCATTAATTCCAGCCCTGCTTAGCTTTTGAAGGTGGGCTACATGTGAGATTGGAGGAAAATTAAATACAGAAAAACCCACTGGGTGTGCCACTGAAAGGTTAAACCCTGTAAAATAATTTAGGCTTTTAAAATAGCAGTACTGATGATATGGTCTATGTCATCAGATGCTGACCCACCAAACCTGATTCCAACCTAATTCCAGATGTTGGGATTACAGTTCCTATCAACACAATGTAAAATGGCTCGCTAACGAGGATGAAGGGAATTGTATTCTCACCCTTATGGGAAAGAGATGGTGGAAAAGTCTGGATTGAGCTGTAATTTTGGTTGGAGATGCTATATAAACTTGGTGGTTTGGTGCACAAACCTACCTTGTTATTTTAGTGATGGCAGCGGGGAGCGCCGACTGATGCTGAATAAATCAATAGATACTGAAAAGTTAAGCAAAAGTTAAGTTCTTAGAGGGGAGCCCACCAGAAATGCTGAGGCTGAAACCAGCCTGGGAAATAGGGAAAAAAATCAGAAGAAATGCAAACAAAGTCCGTATTATTGATCAGAAAACTGATTTCGCCCAGCTGAATTTAAATTTTACCCTTTTCTTCAGTGTCAAGATAGAGACTGATTCCTGGAAAATTAGTTTTTTGTGGGGCTGCAGGTGTGGGGACCGATTAACCAAATATATTTTTCAGCAGGTCCTTTTCTTGGATATTACAGGCAAGGAAACATTGCTTTGATGGGCCTGGCGTGAAGAGCAAAATCCCCCAAAACCTCTTCATGGGAGTCCACCACCCTTAGAGATCAGAGCTTCAGCAAATGACTCCTGCGAGATGTAGCTGTCACAGATGCCATTCACTTTTTTAGAAAAGCAAAGTGATACGTATTTATAGTGTAGAAAGGCCAGGAATATTTTTAGACCAATTCTCAGCTGCTTTATCTCCACTTCAACATGTGTACCCACCCAAGAATTTCACTCCCCAGTCCCGTTCAAGATGATCCACAAAGAAAATCTGGCACGGAGGTTTCTTTCTATGAACCAGAGTTATTTTGAACAGGACCTTCTCCAGGTGGACGCTTGTTCTTGTAAATGTCTTTCCCCCCAAAATGTGTGAGTTTAGATCTTTCAAAAGATCACTAAACGTGTTTTTGTTTTTATGTTTTATTGGATGCCACGAAGAATGTAAGATGTCTCTTTTTAAACTTATATTGTTGGGGTTGACTCGTTTTATAAATGGTGGCTAGGAGACTCCACTATCGGATTTCACTTTTATATTTTCAAAAAATTCCTGAAGTCTTGGAGCCACGATAGAATTGAAATCAATTTTGTTGTTCAGTCGTTAAGTCGTGTCCGACTCTTCGTGACCTCATGGACCATAGCACGCCAGGCCTTCCTGTCCTCCACTGTCTCTCGGAGTTTACTCAAATTCACGTTCATTACATCGGTGATGCTATCTAACCATCTCATCCTCTGCCGTCCCCTTCTCCTTTTGCCTTCAGTCTTTCCCAGCATCAGGGTCTTTTCCAGTGAGTCCTCTCTTCGCATTAGGTGGCCAAAGTATTTGAGCTTCAGCTTCAGCATCTGTCCTTCCAATGAGCAGTCAGGGTTGATTTCCTTTAGGATTGACTGGTTTGACCTCCTTGCAGTCCAAGGGACTCTCAAGAGTCTTCTCCAGCACCACAGTTCGAAAGCATCAATTCTTCAGCACTCAGCCTTCCTTATGGTCCAACTCTCACAGCCATATTGAAATCAATAGTGAACATTTATTTAGTCTATTCGGGATTGGCACTGGCTGGGGAATTCTGGGAGTTGAAGTGCACACATCCTGAAGTTGCTGAGGTCGAGAAACACTGCCCTAGAGGACCTGCCTTTTCTAAATTATTATTATTATTATTAATTAAATTTCTATGACCATCTGAGCTTCACACTACAAAATAAAAAGTTAACCCGAGAAGGAAAACCTTAAACTGAAGCCGCAGTCTTCTGCATTCATGTTCCCTATTCAGGAAAGCACCTAAAATAAGGCTGCCCTGTGCCTCAGGAGAAAATTAACTGATGTTTGGGCTCTGAGGTAGAGTTTTAAGCACGGTCCTCTGCCAGAGATGTCCTAGTGTGGGGCTTTTCAAACTGGGTCCCACGGGACTAAGTGTAAAAAGGAAACCTTCTCTGCAAGGACGCAGGGAAAACTGTCCACAAGAGATCCAAAGCTGTGAGCTCATGAACGCAGCAGTTTAGTCAGTGGAGAAGGCGACTCTTGTCCCTCCACTTCTTTCCTCTCCCTTTCTGGAGCAAGTTTGGAGGGTTTTTGCAAAACTGTCCCCCCCTCCTTGACTGTGGGAACGTACCTCTTCTAGACTGAAGCCACGTTTGCATCCCAGCCTTCAATCTCATTGTGAATTTTTGGGGTTGCACAAGATGAGCTCCACCTGATCCAGCACAATGGCCACCTAGGTGCCACGAGAAAGGGCCGCCTGCCAACACGCAGACACCGTCCTCTCTGTTTCCCTGAGCAACTGGCATTGAAAGGGCATACAGGTAATTCTCATTTAACCACCACAACTGGGACTGGAATTTCCATTGCTAAGCAAAGTGGTCATTAAGCTATTCCGACCCGATTTTACCACCTTTTTTACGGCAGTCATTAAGCAAATCACTGCGGTCGTTAAGCGAATCATGCGGTTCCCCATTGATTTTGCTTGCCGGAAGCCAGCTGGGAAGGTTGAAAATGGCGATCACATGACCGCGGGACGCTGCAACAGTCGTAAATGCAAACCAGTTGCCAAGCACCTGAACCGTGATCATGAGAGTGTGGGGACGCTGTGATGGTCGTAAGTGCGAGGACCGGTCGCAAGTCGGTTTTTCAGCACGGTCGTAAGTCTGAACCATTGCTAAACAAATGGTTGTTAAGCAAGGACCACCTATATTGTTCTGATACTGGAAACTCTCCATGGCCATCATGACTAAGAGCCAGTAATGGCCTTCTCAGAGCCTTGAGTAATCTTTAATCTTCCAAATCTCAGCATCGTTGTAGCTCTGAAGTTTGAGGCCAAGACAAAACTCTACCAGTGCATGAAAAGAATGCTGTCCTGCATGTACTCATGATCAGATGTGGCTGAGGAAAAGATAATTTGTCCTGTTGTGAGCGCCAGAGGACATTGGATCAACAACTAGATGAGACAAACGCAGCAAATCTATGCTAAAATAAATTAAGGGGAGGGGTGCGGGAGAACGTCCATCAAGAAGAGACACCTATAAAATGCAAAGAGATCACTTTTAGAGGAAGTTACACCTGAACATTCTGTGGCGAGGATAAAAGAATCCTTTACCTAGAAAAGCTCAACTGAGAAAAAGACCTTCTATGTTATGTACTGGACCCAGAATGACTGTCTTGAAGACCTATCTTATTAAGAATGGTCTCAGATACAACCCTGATCCAAGAAACCAACCCTAACTCATCTTAGAAATGCAAGGAATTTATTTTTTTCATAAGAAATAAAAAAAATAATACGTACAAATGTAATTTACCATAAGACTTGCAGCAATATATGTTCATGTACACAACTACAATGCTCCTCCTGGTATTTGTACTTTTATTTTAGCAGGGCATCAAATGAATCTGGACTCATAACACGTATTCAGGATGACTTATCAAAAGTCTCCGATCACCCAATTTCAGACAATCTTGTAAGAGGAAAACAACCAGTAAACTTTATAGGAACTGCAAAAATATTTCAGCCTGAATATTCAACACAATTGCAACCATCTGCAAACGGTAACTTGTGAACGCTTTCAAAAGGAACCTCTGTATGGTCACTTTAATATATTTGCCAGGCCCCACAGTACAAAAAACATCACGGACGTCAAGAGGCACGTTGTACTAGCAACACACAGACACACGTATCAACACAGATACTTTAAAGTGGACAGGCAACCATGCAGTTCTGATTCTCTTCCTGCACTATTGTGAGTTCATATTGTGAGTTTATTGCGATGCAATTTTCTGGGATGCTCACTCCAGTCAAAAATGCTAGATATTTAGCCCCAAATCAGTTCCAACCACACCAATACACGACAACAGTATTCCAGGGAATCTTGGGAGTGCTCCAGTGAGCTCAATTATGGCGTGTGCATGTGCACACATATACATATACACACACACTTGCTTGAAAGCAGGTTGCTAAACATTGTCCTCTGAAACGTGCACTCCACTTTTTGAAAGAGCAGGTCTATTCTAAGTTACTTGACTATTTTGTATGTCCAGACCTTTTGGCAATGCACAAGGATTCTACGACACGGAAAAGGATTCTCTACAGCAGTGTTTCTCAATCTTGGCAGCTTGAAGATGTGTGGACTTCCAACTTCCAGAATTCCCCAGCCAGCTTGCTGGCTGGGGAATTCTGGGAGTTGAAGTCCACACATCTTCAAGTTGCCAAGGTTGAGAAACACTGCTCTACAGGTTTGAAGATGACTGCTCCTCAAGTGTCCAGGGCCTTGGAGGGGAAGAGATCTGGACCAGGTCATCACTACTTTCGTACAGATCTTTTGCCAGGAAACTCTGAGATCTGGATGGAAGAGGAGGGAGACTTCACTCAATTTCCTGTTTAAGATTGCTCACTTGCAACCTCCATGTTCATACTTAATTATACAACGTGCAACGCTAACATCCACTGATGATCACTCAATGAGACCAAAAGGTTTTTTAAAAACTCGCGCTGGCTGGATTTCTAGTTCATGCTACGTTATACGGCGCCTTGCTCAGTTTTGGGCCACTGTGTTGCATGAACTCAGTCCTTGTGGCTTGTCTCACTGATGGTTTTATACGAAGCCCACCAATTCTAGACGAACTCAGCAAACTACAGCTTAGTGCTATATATAAACTCTGTTGCTGCCTCGTTGCAGCCCAGCCAAGCAAAGGTTCAGAAAGAGAGACTGAGCTTGAAAGACTGGAAACCTCGTATGGCCTTTTTCTTGAAAGAAGGAAAGTTTGAATTGAGGATTTGGGGATTAAGAACGGATGAAGAGGATGGGGAAAAGATTAATTACTCGATAGAAAGAAGGGCAGAAGGCATAATTTTATATATATATATATATATATATATATATTCTGTACTTCCTTTCTCTTTCTCTTATTTTCAATCTTTTTTTGTTTTCTATAATTTTACTATATTGAAAAATCCTAATAAAAATGTATATTAAAAGAAAAGGGAGACTGAGCTTAATCTGCACCATAACCTGCCATGCCAATGCTATCCTTAAAAAGTAAAGGTAAAGGTTCCCCCCACACATTTGTGCAGTCGTGTCCGACTCTAGGGGCCGGTGCTCATCTCCGTTTGTTAGCCGAAGAGCCAGCGTTGTCCGAAGACGCTTCCACGGTCGTGTGGCCAGCATGACGCGCGCGGAACGCTGTTATCTTCCCACCGAAGTGGTACCTGTTCATCTACTTGCATTTGCATGCTTTTGAATTGCTAGGTTGGCAAGAGCTGGAGCTAGTGCGGGAGCTCACTCCGCACGCAGGGCTAGGGATTCGAACCTCTGAAGTTGCAATCTTCCGATCCATAAGCCTGGCGTCTTACCCACTGAGCCACCATGCCCCTTATCATGCTATCCTTAGCTACAGCTTAAAACCTGCCCTTACAACGCTCTGCAGAGGAGCCTACGTGCGTCCGACGGGCGCCGCAGCATTGACCCCGCCTGCCATGCCTATGGCAGTACTGTGAATAAGGGGAGGGGGGCTTAAACCCTCACCATTATAGGTTGCAACCTCCCCACTACCATCTCAGCACTGCTACCTGTGTCTGTGTTCTACTCACCATCAACTGAACGTGGTTGAGATTGGCAGCAACCAGGGACCCTCTCTTTGGCAGGGTTCAAGGGCCAAGTCTCGGATTTTCCAGTCCTTCAGCCACTATCTGCTTGTCCTTGTGATGGCAGCCATGTTTCCCCTGGCCTGCAATCAAAACCCGTGCAAGAGTTGGATCCCAGGCGGATGGGCGTTCAAGAGAACGTTACGTAACCACCAGCCACAAGCTTCCCCGTTGTCAGTGAAGAGACGCGCCTCCTTGCCGGATCATAAAAAGGCCATTAGAAAGAGAATCGAAAGGTCTCCACCCTAGTGTGCCCAAGGCTATAAGGTACTCCAAATAAAATAGTTCAGTTGCTGGCCTACTTGCAACACCATCCTTTCATCTCAATCAACCTTGCTAAAGAAAACTGAATTGTGCTTGGAAAGAATCGCTTGCAGTATTACGCAGCTGCAAAGAGCTTGCCAATGTGGTGAAAACCTACAGCTCTCGCTATTTTGTCCCGCAGTGGTATGCAGAGCCTATGGAAAACGTGGAAGGTGGCAGTGATCCAAAACCGCGAGTGTCTGGAGAGGGGAGGGGGAAAGAGCCTGAGAAAGGACAGATGGGTGGAGCCGGTAAGTGTCACCTCACCCATCAACAGCACCCAGTGGCTTCTGTGCGAATAGCCCAGCATAGGGCCCTGAAGATGCACTGGAGCACCGCTGTCCTCATCTCCAGGCAGCAAACCCAATTCTCTTGCTCATAGGAGATGCCATGGAATATATTTTTAAAAATCTTTTAAAAAATCACATAAATGATAAAGATATCAAGTTGGTATCTGGAGTGCCAAGTTGGGGGAAGCCGCCTTCAAAGAACTTCCTACTGTTGCCATCGCTGAACAAGGATCTGTGTCCCAGCTGGTTATTTTTAGCAGAGCTAAGTGCTCAAACCAAACTCGGGTCCTGGTGCCACAGCAGGAAGCCAACTGTATCAGATACAGGAGGCCCGCAAGCCTACTATGGTGCTTTCAACAGCTTTCTGGTTTTTGTCCTCCACACAGAAAACGCCGCTTATAATCAGATAATTCACCAAAAGCCTCCCTCACCGGGGAGCAGAGCTGCATTATAGGGTTTGAAAACGTCATTCACCTGGTCTGCTAGCGCACCTCCATGTTAAGTGGCTTGAACCGTGTGGGGGGCTGTGGATTTCCAGCACGCAGGTCCTGTTTTGATTATCCACAGTGCAAATACTGTGGATAATCAAAATAATTCTCTTTGACCTCCCACAACCTGCATATCAGTTCTGTCCTACTTCATACTCGTTCAGAAGTTGACATCAACAGAGACAGGCTCCCTCTTCAGAAGCAATACATATATATATATATATATATATATATATATATGAACACACACAGAGCTAATCTTTTCGGAACATGTGCATCTTGGACAGCAGTAACAGGACAACACAAATTATCTATCGGGTTGTAGGACACAGACAACAGTGTCAGAAACACAATCGGCAACCTGACCTGCTGCATGTTTCCCCACAAACTCATCTCACAGTTGAAAGCATCCTGTTTTTTTCAGCATGCTTACTAATTCAATCCTAGCAAAACGGCAGGGCTGTATACTCTCACCCTACCTATTCAACCTGTACGCAGAACACATCATGCGACGTGCTGGGCTTGAGGAATCCAAGGCTGGAGTTAAAATCGCTGGAAGAAACATTAACAATCTCAGATATGCAGATGATACCACTTTGATGGCTGAAAGCGAGGAGGAGTTGAGGAGCCTTATGATGAAGGTGAAAGAAGAAAGTGCAAAAGCTGGATTGCAGTTAAACCTCAAAAAAACCAAGATTATGGCAACCAGCTTGATTGATCACTGGCAAATAGAGGGAGAAAAAGTGGAGGCAGTGACAGACTTTGTATTTCTAGGCGCAAAGATTACTGCAGATGCTGACTGCAGCCAGGAAAACAGAAGACGTCTACTTCTTGGGAGGAGAGCAATGGCAAATCTTGATAAAATAGTTAACAGCAGAGACATCACACTGACAACAAAGGTCCACATAGTTAAAGCAATGGTATTCCCTGTAGTAACCTATGGCTGTGAGAGCTGGACCATAAGGAAGGCTGAGCGAAGGAAGATAGATGCTTTTGAACTGTGGTGTTGGAGGAAAATTCTGAGAGTGCCTTGGACTGCAAGAAGATCAAACCAGTCCATACTCCAGGAAATAAAGCCAGACTGCTCACTTGAGGGAATGATATTAAAGGCAAAACCGAAGTACTTTGGCCACATAATGAGAAGACAGGATACCCTGGAGAAGAAGCTGATGCTAGGGAAAGTGGAAGGCAAAAGGAAGAGAGGCCGACCAAGGGCAAGATGGATGGATGATATTCTGGAGGTGACAGACTCAACCGTGGGGGAGCTGGGGATGGTGACGGCCGACAGGAAGCTCTGGCGTGGGCTGGTCCATGAAGTCACGAAGAGTCGGAAGCGACTGAACGAATAAACAACACAAAAACTAATTCAATCCTAGCAAAACTTGAGGCTCTTTTCCTCTTTCAAAGATTATATTAAAAACTCCCAATATTGGCAGCCCATAATGGTAGCTTCAGAATAAAAGTTCTTAACTTGGTTTTGATTAAATTACTTCCTATTTAAAACACCCACGCAGACAAAATGGCAAATGAACAGCTCATCAAACCCATCATTTTAAAGCTAACAAGAATATTAGACAATTGTCACAAATCTGAAACGGTGGGGAATGAATTTATCTCCTTTTGGGGACTATATTAATGCACCACAAGAAACCAAGTCAAGTAAGGACGTTGGGACTGCATTTACACAACTAGTTTAGTTCGGTGTTTGCTTCGGCTAGATTGAGCATGGCTACAATTCCAGTTATTGTGCAAAGCAAGAAAATGGCCCAATTCAGTAATTGTGTTCCATGAATGCAGTCAATATGCTTGAGAAACAGATGTGCTTTTATCCTCTTTCCAAACAGTAATAAGTAATAAAAACTAATATTATACAGTATTTCTTTAATGAAATCTTACAAAATAAAAGGCGATGCAGTAACAATTCTGAAAGAATGGATCAGTAAAGTTTTGATTAAGAGTTAGGCGCTTCCCTCTAATAAGGGAGTGCCAATTTATGGAATTAGTTAAAACTCCTACAAATTGGGAGAAAAGCTGGTTTCTTCTCTTCTCTCCTCTTATTGTTCCAGATTTGTTTTTCCTAGTTCAGCCTTCTTAAAATTTGTTCAGATTTGCAAAAGGCATCATTTGCTGCAATTTTTGGGCTCACGAGTTTCCCTTCTTGTATGCAACGTGGTGCATCAATTAAATCACCAATGCTTATGTGGCATCAATTAAAACAGGGGGAATTAGAATCTTGTGGGCATAGTAGGGTAAAACGGAGCTTTTACAGGATTTTTCCATGCTTAGGTGTCCATTCAGCATACATATGCCTTGCTTTGCAAATGTAAACTCAACACAGGCAAACTGTATGGCTGGGAAGCTGGTAAACAAATATGGTGGACAAATTATATATCAGTTTTTTTCCAGTTAGGCTTAAGGTAATTTGGAATCCAAACAAATACTACGGAAAAATTCATATGGGGAGAAATAAGCACCAATACCATTCTTTTCTTTACTGGTACATAAGATTACAGTTTTGGAAACATATTCTACATATACTTTTAAAATGTGGCTTTAAAAAAACTGAGTAAGATGAGAAATCAGGGATCACATCTGTATCACTGACGAAGTTTATTAAACTAGACAAGACAATGTGAAATGTTTCAAAGAACTGAGGAAGTAGATAATGAGAGACGTGGGGGGAAAATCCATTTTAGGAGGTGGTGCTGATGGAATAGAGGTCAGGGGTTTTTCAGAGAAAAAATATGCTTGGAGAAGGAAGCGAAATCTCTTGAGCTGCAGTGCTAACTGGATATATAAATGGCAATACAAGATTCAGAGATTATAGACTTAAAAGCTGGTGCATCTCCCACCATTTGACAAAGTTTCCAATGCTTTGAGATCTTTCCCAAGAGTCTATAAAGGCAGAATTTTAAAATTTGCCATTGGGTTCTTCCACCAGATGAAATTAATGATCAGTGGTTTTCCATTCAATTAACTTTTCACGTGCAACAAATGACACCGGCTTGTTGAAATCATTATTCACAATATGCAATAGCGCAGCTTTTTCTTCATATCACTATAAGAACATTTTGGTGTCAGAATGATAGGAATTTGAAATTTCTCTCAATTGTTATTCTGTGTTTGATCGGAATATTCCTCTTTTTGGTTCACGATCCCCTTCCCCTCATAAATGGCCATTCCATCAGAAAAACAGATTTTGAATTTCTCATCCTCCCCAGGATTTCCACAAATGTACAGAAAGGGTGAGTGGGTGGGGGCTTTTTGTACAAATAATTCTCATTTTGGACTGGCTCAGGAGCAAAAAAAGTCTTTCCTTGGGGGGAAAAAATCCAAAACCTAATTAGGTATCTTCACTTAATCCACAAAGTCACTGTATATTTTCCTGCCAATAATTGTGGTATTTTGACCGTCTTTTGGGACTTGGGCTTGTTTTTAACAATTTTTTAAGCCCTGAGATTTCTTGTCTTTTTCACATGCCTAAAATTAAGGTTTTCGACCAGCAGCCAAGAAAGCAAGTCCATTCAACGTCATGCAGGGTGATCCATCTTCCCTAGCAAACATTTTTGATCAGGGATGTCAGGAGGAAGAGGAGGAGGATTTCATTCAAAGAAAAATCATGATTCTTCAATCTCCTAAAAGGAAAGCGGATTACAAAACTGGAACAGGATGCCTTGACACCGAGTCAGCCATTTCACCTGTCTTTCAAACTAAGACGATGACTGGCTGGTCCCAGGATATTGTCCCGCAAGGACTCAAGACCATTTGCTTTCCTAAAGATGACGGTCTCTCCATGAACAGTCACAGCTGACTATTTGCAAGAAACGTCCACATCATTGGAACAAGATGCTGAGATGTTTCTCCTTAGGAATGTCATTGCCTCACTAAAGAATTCAGGGAATGTTACTGTGATCTGACCCAATGATGCAGGGGAGAATGGAAGACGTGCAGGATGCGATATAATTATGTTCTTCCATTACTTATCAAAGACAAACTATCCTTTCAAGCCCCAACAATCCTATTTCTGAAGCTGTAAGACAGCTCAGGGCTGAAATCCTTGATGGATTCAGGAATGCTGTCATCCAGTCTCCTCTTTCACCAGGAGACTGATCTTCTTAAAGTCCACTGCCATTTCCTCGTTTCAGGGAACATTAAGGGCGAAGGCTTGCTTTCTCTCAAGAAGTTTTCTCATCTGCACCATTAAGCAGAAAGGACCACAGATTCTACATACGTTTCTGTTGGGGAATTTGAAAGCCAGAGGCCTCGCACTCCCTCTGCTGAGCACTTCCTTCCTGGCATTAGGCTCTCCCCAGGACAACAAAACAGGAAGCCCGGGTTTCCTTTTGGTTCAAAACATGCATGGAACGCGCGTCCTGGCTCAGGTCAGACTTTTAGTGAAGCTTCGGCCAACAGCATTCTGCATGGAGGCAGGGACTCAATTGTTGATGCTTTGCTGCCAAAGAGGAGCGGGTGGATTCTGAAAATTAGGTATCGGTACGGATGGTACGTAGGACGTTATCGAGCGCTTGAGTAGAAAGCAGTCTGGCACTTAAGCCCAGGAAGATGCTTGATAACCTGGCCAAGTTCTTCAACATTCTCCATAGTGATCCAGGATGATATTTGCAGACGCCTTAAGACTTTATGCTAACATGCCACAGAAACATTCAAGACCACGGACAATGAAAAGAGAGACCGACAAGTAAGAATGCGGGGCCTGTTCAGGAGAGTTAAACAAAAGACACGAGAGAGAGGCAGTCTTTAAAAGACCAAGCCCACACACTCAAAATACTGTTATCACAACTATCAAGGTCACGTTGCCAACGCCTGGACAGAATGGGAATTCCATCTTTGTAAAGAAAAGGTGCTTACAGGAGGATCCCAGCGAGGCTACCCAGAAGCAACGCCTCTCAGCCCCCCAGTGGAACTCAAGGAGTTGGGAGGCCCCCCTTTAAAAGCAGGGGCACCCTTTATGCATCCGAATTCTCCCCCCTTAAAAAAAATGTAACCTGCCTTGGGAGCCAATAGCAGCATCAACTGGCTGACTGCACACCTGTCTTTTTCCCAAACGAAGGATCTCCGTGGCTGTTTTGGGTGGACTGGTGTTGTGGCAGCCCCCAACTCAGCATCCTCCCCAACCTCTGGGAGTTTGCCGGAAAGTCCCAATGGGCTTCGTCCTCCTCCACTTTGAGAATACAGAATACAACACTTAGCCACGTGTCAGTGAGGTGGTGTTCCCAGCACAGGGCCACAGATCTCACAGGCTTTATTGCCCCTTTTCTATGACTCTTCCAGCCGAGGTGAAGATCACTTCAAGCCCTCTGGAGATCTGCTTGATCACTGCCCCAGAGAGGCACGCTGTTGGTGGTGGATGAGCTGCAGCCGTTGCTGTCCGGGGTGTTAGTGGGAGGAGCAAGACCCACTTCGCTGGTCGCCTGCCCATCTGCTCTCCCGCCTTCTCTCCCGCCGATGGTGCCATTGGCCAGCAGCACGGGGGCTTCATAGTCCTGGGGGGTGTTGACCATCGGTGAGATGGAACTGTCCAGCGAAGAGGCAACCCCTTTGGAGAAGACAGATGTCTCATTTGGCAGGAGCCCATCCGAGAGAGACAGTTTCTGCATTGGTGGAAAGGGAGGATTAGAAAACAGCTAAAATGATTCTTAGTAATCATAGGGATAAAAAGTGGGATTGTTGGTAAAACAAACAGGAAACAGAGAGCACGAATAACTAATCTGTCTCCACCCTGGAAGGAAACAAACAATTATTGTTTGGTATTGCTACATTTTTATGCAATCTGATGCTCACCTGTGGACTCACAAGGCACAGAGAAGAGGCACATATTTATTTCATACACACACACACACACCCGCTTCCCATGCCTTTTTATTCCTTAGATTTACAGTATATCCTGGCTTTTCCCAGCAAGAACTCTAGACAGCTTACTTGGGGAATCTCTTAGATTTGTGCTCTTGGCAGCTTACAAATATAATTGCACAATAAAAACCATCAAAATCCCACCAAAGAACACGAAATGTCCTCAGCAAAAAACCAAAATATATAAAACAAAAAAACAAACAAGCCAACCAGTGCTTTCAGCCCCTTCCTAAATTGTAGTAAGGAAGGAACTGGTCTCATATAGTCTGAGCCAGAGAAAAGGCTGAATGACCTACTAACGTTGAAGGTCCCCAAAGGAGGACTTGCAAAGATGCCTCACTGGAGATCTAAAAGTGGAAAAGATCTGTATCAGCATCCCAAGTCATGCAAGTAAGCTGGGCTCAAGCTGTGTTAGGCTTTATGCGCCCTGATGAGCATCTTGGACTCAGCCTGGAAAGTGGTTAAGGAAACAGGCTAGAAACCAGGAGACTGAGAGTTCTAGTCCCGCCTGAGGCAGGAAAGCCGGCTGGGTGACCTTGGACCAGTCATTCTCTCTCAGCCCTAGGAAGAAGCCAATGGCAAACCAGGAGTCTGTGAGTTCTAGTCCCGCCTGAGGCAGGAAAGCCGGCTGGGTGACCTTGGGCCAGTCATTCTCTCTCAGCCCTAGGAAGAAGCCAATGGCAAACCAGGAGACAGAGAGTTCTAGTCCCGCCTGAGGCAGGAAAGCCGTCTGGGTGACCTTGGGCCAGTCCCTGTCTCTCAGCCCTAGAAAGAAGCCAATGGCAAACCAGGAGACTGAGAGTTCTAGTCCCGCCTGAGGCAGGAAAGCCGGCTGGGTGACCTTGGGCCAGTCATTCTCTCTCAGCCCTAGGAAGAAGCCAATGGCAAACCAGGAGACAGAGAGTTCTAGTCCCGCCTGAGGCAGGAAAGCCGGCTGGGTGACCTTGGGCCAGTCCCTCTCTCTCAGCCCTAGAAAGAAGCCAATGGCAAACCAGGAGACTGAGAGTTCTAGTCCCGCCTTAGGCAGGAAAGCTGGCTGGGTGACCTTGGGCCAGTCACTCACTCTCAGCCCAACTCACCTCACAGGGTTGTTGTTGTGGGGAAAATAGGAGGGAGGAGTGTTAGGTATGTTTGCTGCCTTGAGTTATTTATAAAAATAATAAAGGCAGGATAGAAAATAAATAATAATAAAGCCACTGTAAGCAGTGCAGCTATTTTCAATACAGGAGTGATGGGCATCTCCTGAAGGAGTCCTTCTCCACCAAGGATGCTACGTTCTACACCCGTTGTAGTGTCCAGAGCATTGGGGAAGTTATTACCAAAGGCTCAAGCTTTGACAGCTGTGATGAGACAAACAGCAGACTGAGTTGAAGTTTCCCCCAAACATCTGTTCAGCAAAGGCTGGGAAGATACCCATCAGCTTATCAGGGAGCAGATGCAAGCCCCACCCACCAGGCAGCTACTTCAAAATCCAAGAGGCAAATCTAGATTTGTAGTTATCGATATCAAGGGTCCTTCTCACACTGGCTGGAACTTATGGAAACTGAAGAGTAAAGTTTGAGGAAGGCGGTTATTTTATTTATTTTATTTATTTATTTATTTATTTATTACATTTATATCCCACCCATCTCCCCCACAAGGAGGGACCCTGGGCGGTTCACAACAAATTTAAAATCAATTAATCAACAAATATCAATAATAAGCAATGTAAAAAAAATACAAATACAGAATATACATATATACACACATACATACATACATACATACACATACATACATACATACATACACACACACACACACACACACATATATATATACATATATATATATACATACATACATACACACATACATACACACACACACACACACACAACACACACACACAACACACACACACACACACACTATACAATTTGATCCAAGATGGTACAAGTTGTTCCACTGGTCGATAAGGCAGGTCAGGACCAATCTAAGGGGCAAGCCAACCCCAAGACTGGCTATTCCCCTCCCCTCCCCAAGCCTGATGGCATAGCCAGGTCTTCAAGTTTTTCCTAAAGTCCAGGAGAGAGGGGGCCGATCTTATTTCCGGGGGAAGAATATTCCAAAGGGCGGGGGCTACTGCAGAGAAGGCACGCCTCCCAGACCCCGTCAGGTGGAACTCTCTTGCAGACGGGGTTCGTAGCGTGCCCTCCCTGCAGGACCGGGTGGGACGGGTTGATTGAACGGGGATGAGCCGGTCCTTCAGGTAACCTGGACCCATGCCATGTAGGGCTTTAGGTTATAGGACCTAAATAACTGCTGGGCTGCCTTAAGTAAAGTAGCAACTTTATATGATGTCCACAGTAGCGGCACCACCTAGATGACCTTGGTTGACTTCAAAAAGTGAAGCAGAGTTAGACCTGGTTACTACCTGGGGGAGAAACCATCAGGAGTTCCCAGAGCTGTAGACCAGATGGGGAAATTGAAAAAAGACCGGAATAAGGCAGTGTCAAAGCACTTCCATCCTGCTGCCAATCATCTGTGCCAGATGTTGCACGATGAAGTTGGACGCGTGCGTGTGGTTCAAACAATATCACATACACTTTACTCACATTTTCCAGGTCTGTAGCACTGTCTTCCAACTGCAAATTCTGGCCGGTGCAGCTAAGCAGATGATCCAGGATACACTGTTTTGGATGCATCCCTTTATCAAAACGGTTATACATGCCGCACCAGAACCTCAGAGAGAGAGAGAAAAAGTAATTGAAAATAATAGTTGAGAGATTCCTGAAAAGTTCAGATTTGCAAGAGAAGGGAGCCGGAGAAAGTTCTCCTCTTTAGGTTCTTCTAAAGGGGCCTGGGTGGCAATCTTAAGATTTTTGCTACAAGCATTACAGGTAGTCCTTGCTGAACAACCACAATTGAGACCGAAATTTGGTTGCTGAGTGAAGCGGTCATTAAGCGAATCCGACCCAATTGTACGACCTTTATTGCGGCAGTCGTTAAGCAAATCACAGTTCCCCATTGATTTTGCTTGCCAGAAACCGTCCGGGAAGGTTGAAAATGGCGATCATGTGATCATGGGACGCTGCGACGGTCCTAACTGTGAGGACCGGTCACAAGTCTGTTTTTCTGCACTGTTGTAAGTCCGAACCATCACTAAATGAATGGTTGTTAAGCAAGGACTACCTGCAGTTCCTTCCTCCACCCAGAAGGTAGGTAAATCGAGCAGAAAGCAGTATGCTTAAGGATTTAGTTGCTTTGCATAACACACTCTAAAAACCCGTCAGCACATTAAGGTATAGAGAGCAATGTGTGAATCCAGTCACTTTCTTGCTTTTGGCAAAAAAACACTATTTTTTTGGGGGGGAGGCAGGCTAGATGTTCTTGGAAGATAAAGAATCGGAGAACGCAGAGGGCTTCCCAAAGCCGACTCCCGCATTTAACAGAACCCACTGTGGAAAACAGGACGTCAGTTTTGGGCTTCAGGGTCCAGCAGCCCCTGCTAATGGAAAGCAATCCTGAGACCTATAATTCCAACTGTTTCAAGGGAACCAGGTTGCCTAATCCAGTAAAGTGACTAAGTAGTCATACTTAATCTGTAGCTTGAATCATGTCAACTGGATTTCTATTTTCTCAGTGGAAACGTTTCGCTCCTTATCCAAGGAGCTTCTTCAGTCTGAGCAAAGTTGGTAAGGGAATCCTAAATATGTTTCTAGGTAGCTGTGTGACCTTACACCTGGGGTCATGGTTATATTGAGATGTTATTTTAAGTCCTTTTATCATCTAAAGGAGGATTGTTAAGATCACCATGCTGCTGTTGAGCTTGTGAAATGGTCTTAATCTTCCTAGGCACAGAAGACAAAGCAGGGAGGAAGATGGGGGAGAGGTTGTGCCTGAGGCCCCCACCTCTATTCAAGGAAGGATTTTCCAAGTTGGCATAAATGGATTCCTTGACCCCTCTCTCAAACCACCTACCTTCTCTGTCTAAAATGTGAACATTAATGTCACATTAAATTACACATTAAAGAGAGGGGTCAAGGAATCCATTTATGCCAACTTGGAAAATCCTTCCTTGAATAGAGGTGGGGGCCTCAGGCACAATCTTTCTCCCATCTTTCTCCCGGATTTGTCTTCTGTGCCTAGGAAGATTAAGACCATTTCACAAGCTCAACAGCAGCATGGTGATCTTAACGATCCTCCTTTAGATGATAAAAGGACTTAAAATAACATCTCAATATAACCATGACTTAGCCACAGGTGTAAGGTCACACAGCTACCTAGAAACATATTTAGGATTCTCTTGCCAACTTTGCTCAGACTGAAGAAGCTCCTTGGATAAGGAGGAAAACGTTTCCACTGAGAAAATAGAAATCCAGTTGACATGATTCAAGCTACAGACAATTCCACCTGGATGACTGAGAACCTTCATAGACATATAGTCATACTTAAGCTTACTTTGTTTTAGGCAACAGATTTGGGGTTTTTATAGATTCCCCGAACTCACCCACGCCGTGTGCCTATTGTGAACAAGCTCTTCCTTTTCAACAGCTCAGAAGCATCTACTTGGGAAAGGACTGGGCCCTTGCTGGTCAACAACAGGATGGAAAAAAAATCTGCCTTTACAATCTGTGCCGACCTCTTGCATGGAGAGTCTACCTAGTTAGCCCTTGGGCCTAGCTGGACACTAGAAGAGCACGTACAACTTGGAGTAAGAAGCAGGCTTAATTCCCAGCAGCTCTGATGTAATCAGGCTGAAATCTATAGTCTGGAAGAAGGAAGCCAGTTTCCTCTGTGCTACCCAGCCTCAGGGTCAATTTATATCATATACAGATTCATAGTTCGATAACCATCCATCACAGATGGTTCGGCTCTTGCTGACATAACTTCAGTTTGCCATAAACCGCAGCAGAATTTCTAGCGAAGTGAAAAGCGGGTTGGCATAAAAACCCTGTTTCAGGAGAACAAGGGGAATTTCACATTACTACAATCCATGAAGCAAGCGGCTGCGTAATTTGGAAAGCTGATGTGTGATCTTATGCTCCCATGGGATTGTACAGTTAAGACACAGTTGCTTCGTCACCTAGAGATTAACTCCTCCAGATGTTACAGAGGAACACTGGGGGGTGCTTTGGCCATACATCTTGGTTTAATAAGCCACACTTGATTAATCAGAAAGTAAACATTTTCTACCAGTGCACCTACCTTCCCCTTCCCTTCTCCTATGCTGTAATCTCAAAACCTTTCAACCATGGTTTCCCATTATAGCGCAAGCAGGGATTTGTAGCTTAATGCTGGTTACCCCCCCCCCAAAAAAAAAGATAATTATTGGTTATCACGGTGGCTTAAAAGTGACTAGATTCAGATGACCCCAAATTTATTCAACTATAAAGAGCAGAGCTTCTCCTCTCTAAAAAGAACCTCTTTCCTTAGAGCTTCTTTATCTGCTGTTGATTTAATATGTTATAAACATTAATCAGCACGGACAGTGGGGTCATCTGAGTTCAAGCCTCTCCTTTTCCCCAGCAATAACTTACTGGAAATTGAATGGCAGCGTATTGGGCCGGAGATACGAGTAAGCTGTGTATCCCTTGTAGAGCGGATTTCTGAATTCCAGCTTCTTTTGAAGAAGAAAAGGCCACAGGGAATGCGTTTTCTCAAAGGTTCTGCAAATAAGTGAGAAATGAGAACCATCAGTACAGCTGCAAAATGTTTCTCTTTTTTTCCCCATAAGAATTTTATTAGATTTGAGACAAAGATAAAAACTACGAAAAACAAAGAACGACAGAAAAAAAGAAAAGAAAACTAAAAAAGTGTGAACACAAGATAATTTTTTTTCAAAGATTACAAGAAGAGGTGACTTGTGTTTTTCACAGCTGCAAAATGTCTCTCGATGCAGTTCTGTGCCGAGACTGTCATTTAGATTACTGCAATGGGTTATGCAGGGAACTGCCCTTGGAGGTTGTCAAGTATCAAATAGTTTGTTTGTTTGTTTGTTTATTTATTTATGTTTCAATTTATATACCGCTCCATCTCCCCACAAGGGAACTCTGGGCGGTTTACAAAACAGAACAATTAAAATCCAACAATTAAAACAACCTAATAAAATACTCTCATATAATAAAATTAAGTATAAAAATCCAAGATGTGATGGTTTGATGTTTAAAAGGGCCCTATGGCACCAGCCATCCCCAAGAGGAACTGTTCCCCCCCTCCCCCCACGCAAGGCGGCAGAACCAGGTCTTTAAGTTCTTTCTGAAGGCCGGGAGCGATGAGGCCTGCCTCACCTCCGGGGGTAGCAAATTCCAAAGGGTGGGCGCCGTTACCGAGAAGGCACGCCTCCTAGACCCCGTCAGGTGACATTCCTTTATGGACGGGATCCGCAGCATGCCCTCTCTGAATGACCGAGTGGGACGGTTCGACGTTATGGGGATGAGACGGTCCCTCAGGTAACCTGGCCCCATGCCATGTAGGGCTTTAAAGGTGATAACCAACACCTTGAATTGGACCCGGAAGCACACAGGTACCCAGTGCAGCTGTCGCAGCAGAGGTGTCACATGCGCTGATCTAGGCGCACCAATAACTGCGCGAGCAGCCGCATTCTGGACCAATTGAAGCTTCCGGATACTCTTCAAGGGTAGCCCCATGTAGAGCGTGTTGCAATAGTCTAGTTAATATAAAATAGGAGGGCAACAGTGCCGATTGTGCATTTAATTGCGATTTCTTCTCTGGTTCTGAGTTTTTCATTGCTATTTGGGGCTGAAGACAAATTGCTTGCGATAAAAGTTTCAGGAGAGCCAGAATCAAAGCAAAGGATGTTCAGTCTTATTTGCTCCATCTGCTAAGCCAGGGTTTCTCAACTTTAGCAACTTTAAGATGTGTGGACTTCAACTCCCAGAATTCCCCAGCCAGTAGACTGACTGAGAAACACCGTACTAAGCAAAGATCTGCTCCAAATTACTGCCTCGGGATCCAAACTTGGACCAAATCCAACGTACATCCTGGTTTAAGAGCCTTGCTAAAGTAGGTTAAAGCAGCATTGTTGTAAACCGCCCAGAGTCTACTGTTGCAGAGATGGGTGGTGATAAATTTGAATAATAAATAAATAAATAAAATCTCTCTAGCATCCTGTTTCCCAACAGGCAACCTGATGCCTCCAAGAAGCCCACTTGTTTCCCAGCTGTTGGCATTCCAGGAGACAAGGCGTCTTCGCTTCCATGAATTTGTCATGAAAACTTTCTAAAAGATACATGTGGATGCAGGAGGAGCATTGCATGTAGCTCTAGGAGAGCCCACACCAAGGCACATGTGTGTGCTACACATTCACCACCTTTGTGCATCAAACTCTCCTTCCCCCGGAAGATAATTAGAGAATTTGGCTCTTAATTTTATTTTCCATGAAACAGGAGAAAACTCAAGATTCTGTGTGTAGGAAATGCAGAAAGTAGTGGACCATATAAATCTGACTGTGCGACAAAAGCTAAAATTTTCAGAGGATAGTATTCTTTTGAACTATATACCTAGTACATGGAACTTGACAACCGGACAACGTAAATGGATTCTCTGTGCCCTTACTATGGCCAAAAGACTTCCCTTCCCTTCCCTTCCCTTCCCTTCCCTTCCCTTCCCTTCCCTTCCTTTCTCTTCTTTCTGTTGCACTTCTTCCACTTTTTTGTAAAGCACTATTTGTGTTTCCCCCCCTCTCTATGACAATGTATGTATCTCCATCAGTATTATCATTGTGTCTTGTTTTGTTATTAATTAAAAAGCAATTAATAATTTTTTAAAAAAAGATTCTGCGTGTAGGAAACACCGGCTCACTTCAGATCTTCTCGGTCCTTGTGACAGGTCCCAAGGAAATTGCCAAACTGGCAGGAATAGACGTGATCGTGAATTTCAAGAAGCAGTCGCTCGTTGAAGTCAAACGCGCAAGGAAACTGCTGCGTGAGCTGCCAAGTGCATTCAAGGAACTGGGTGAAGACAGGAGACAGTTCCTTGGGATCTCCTTCAAGATGGCCACACCTAGAGAGACAAAGAAACAAGTCATCCGTAGCAGTTCAATGAATGTGGGGCTGAACCTTTCGCAAGGGCTTACGACAAAAAAGCAAGATTCCCAGAGAGTCTTCTTCAACCAGATTTATTAAAAAAGGGAATTAACTGACAGAAATCTTGCCAACTGGGTACATTTACTTTAGCACCCAATTTATCTCTAAGTTTCTTACAGGGGAACTTTCTTGATCCACTTGCTATCTATCTCTTGATGGAGTGGGGAAGTGACTGTTTTCCCCGATCAAGGAAGAATATGTAGATATTCTGCATTTGTAACATTTTGCAAAGCGCCATCCTCTTTCCCAGGCTCCAAGAAGCCCATTACAAAAGACTTCAAAGGAAATCCTTAGTCAATTCGGGATGGACGTTCACCCCTCCTCAAAGGAACTGGGCCCATAGAGGGAAATGTTCTTCATTCTTCCCCCCAACCGCTTTTATTATAATGAGAAAAACGAACCCGGCACTCGCACATTGCATTAAAGTAAAATGTGGTTTGTTTGCTTGTGGTTTAGTGTGCTGTGTGAATCCGGCCACTGTAGTGTGGCAACCAGCACTGATGGCTTAGAATCGTGTCCAAGCATTCAGCAACCCACGGTTAAGCATTTTGGCATAGCACCATGCATGAACCAGCCAGATGCTCAGATGTTAGGGAAGGAAATGACCAAAATACATTATTCTGAATTGCAGTCCAACCTGTCTCCTCATCGCTAGGCAATGCAGCAAGGATGCTGAAGCTGAACTGATCTCAAGCCTCTGTGGGACCAACTGGGAACTCAATAAAGCTCTTTCGAGGAAAGGTCGAATACGCCATAAATATTTGCAAAATGCCAGGCAGAATTGCAACAGCTCCACAGGGGTTCCCTGGCCCCTTCCCTTCCTCTCAAAAGAGATTCTGTAAAAACTGCAATGCAGAGGTCAGCGCCGCTTTGCTGCAACGTATGAAGTGAGCACAAAGAAAACTGGCAGAGTGACATTGGAAAAGAGATAATGGATGAAAAGAGGTGGAAAGGGGGAACTAATCCCTTTTAGGGCTAGTTCAGCTGTCCCAAAATAATTCCTTTGAGCTTTCCTCTCCACCAACAGTTACCCAACCACTAGATCAGTGTTTCTCAACCTCAGCAACTTTAAGACGGGTGGACTTCAACTCCCAGAATTCCTCAGCCAGCTGGCTGGGGAATTCTGGGAGTTGAGTCCACCCGTCTTAAAGTTGCCAAGGTTGAGAAACACTGCACTAGATATAGTGGAGGAATAGTTTGAATATTCTTTTATTTAAATAATAATTTGTATTAAAAACTGTTCTCAGATTTAAAAGATAAACATTAAAGAAAAGGAAGAAAAAGTAAAATGAAAAAGTGAGAAAAGTATAAGAAAGAAAAAGCAAATAGAAACAAGAAAAGTACATAAAGAAGCGACTCCCGATCTTTACAGCAGTTACAAGCAAACAAATCTTCAACTTCCCTCTTTAAAATTACATCATATTTCCCTTCTTCCCATTAGTAAGGTAAAGGTTCCCCCTGCACATTTGTGCAGTCGTGTCCGACTCTAGGGGCCGGTGCTCCTCTCCGTTTGTTAGCCGGAGAGCCAGAGTTGTGCGAAGACACTTCCGTGGTCATGTGGCCGGCATGATACGCGTGGAACGCTGTTACCTACCCACCAAAGTGGTACCTATTAATCTTGCATTTGCATGCTTTCGAATTGCTAGGTTGGCAAGAGCTGGAGCTAGTGCGGGAGCTCACTCCGTCACGCCGGGCTAGGGATTCGAACCTCCGAACTTGTGATCTTCCGATCGACAAGCCTGGCATCTTACCCACTGAGCCACCACAACCCTTCTTCTTCCCATTGCTCAACCCTTTTTAATCAGCAAATCCATAAATCACCAAATCATTTTGTTTCCTATTCTCAGCAATAAGTCCATAAAAGGTTTCCATTCTGTGAAGGACTGTGAGGAATAGTTTGAATATTTTTATTTTTTATTCTTACTCATATTTTCCCTTTGCCTGCCCCATACTTTTTTTCTTTTATGTCTTGCCTTTTTTTAAAATTGTAAGCTCCAGATTAGGAGTTGTCTCTTTTCATTAATCTGTTAATCATGCTCCAAACGGGATGCAAGGAAGACCTATTTTTTCTACATTCATAATTCTAACACACAAACCTGTTTTTACCTGTGTGAGAATTTATGGCCCATCGCAATCCACTCCTTCTCTATCAGAACCTTTAACGTTAAATGAAAGAACAAGAGGCAGAACAAAGAGATAGAAAGATGGCATTATAATGTGGCTTTATTTATAGAATCCAAATCCTGCCTTTCCACCCACAGGCTGCATACAAGATGGTTAACAAGAATAATTCAAAGGTAATGGAAACAACCAAATATACATCAAAATGCATAATAAAAGCATCAAAAATGCCCATCACTTTCCCAACTGCATCATCCATAGCAAAATCCACACAGACCGATGAAATGATTTCAGTGTCCTCAGACATACGTACAGGTAGTCCTCTGCTGAAAACAACCAACTTACAACTGGCACTCACACTTACGACCGTCGCAACGTCCCCACGGTCACGTGATCACGATTTGGACGCTTGGCAACCAGTTCGCATTTATGACCTTTGCAGCATCCCATGGTCACGTGATCGCCGTTTTCGACCCTCCCGGCCAGCTTCTGGCAAGCAAAATCAGTGGGGAACCACATGATTCGTTTAACAACCACGTGGTTTGTTTAACCCATAGCTTTCCAAACTGTGTGTCACGACACAATACTGTGTCGCCTGCGGGGCCCAGGTGTGCCGCGCAAAAACCCGGAAGTGCTGATGGTGCGCAGTACTGCGCACAGCGGCGGGCCATCAGCGCTTCCAGATTTGCGTGCGGCACACCAGGACACCGCCGCGGCGTGTGAAAACCCGGGAGCGCTGTCGTTGGTGTGTTGCCAGCTGAAAAGTTTGGAAAGCCGTGGTTTAACCTCTGTGGTGATTCGCTTAATGACCGCCGCAAAAAAGGTCATGAAATCGGGTTGGATTCACTTAATGACCGCCTTGCTTAGCAACCAAAATTCCAGTCTCAATTGTGGTCGTTAAGTGAGGACTACCTGTAAGTAATTTCAATTTAAAAAAGAAATTGGACAAGAGAGTTAGAGGAAGAGGCCAAGTCCGTCTGGGCTATAAAAACAGGATTTCTCCTTCCAAAGATTTGGTCCATGGCCAGCTTTTCATCCTCCCAGTCTGGCCCCCACGTGATGCAGCTATGTTGCAATCAAAAATAAACCATCTTCCAAAATATCTTTCCTCAGCCCGGGATGCCCTTCAGAGAGATTTCTTTATTCATTACAAGGATTTATTAAGGGTGTGCAAACTATTTCAAATTTGAAATGCTCAGAGCTTAAAACAGGGCCCTTTGGGGCTTGGGACTCTTCCAGAATGGTTGAAACAACACTGGAACGCTTTCAGAAAGGTGTGGAACAGCTGTTTCGAACTCGAAATGTTTTGCATGCCGTGACTGATCCAGGGATTTCTAGATAACACTCCTTCCCCAGTGGGAAGGTCTTAAACAAATAACTGTCATTAAGCCATCCCATGTGTCCTAACTGCAGCAAGATTACTACATGCTCCAAAGTGGAAAAATTTGACACTACCCACAATGGAGGAATGGTTGGTGAAGACGATGGAACTTGATGAGATGGCTAAATTGACTTCTTTGACCAGAGAAAAGACAATAACTACGTTTATTGCGGACTGAAAACCCCTTATGGACTTTTTGCATGAAATGGAAAAAAATGAACTTATGACTTGTGGTTTTGATGATTAGGAGAAAAAGGCCAACGCTGTTGGTCCCAACGCACAGGAAGTGGGGCAAGGAAGTAAAACTTGACACGGCTCTTTGAATCCATTCATTTTTTTCCATCTAAACACACACACGTGGCTTCTCCACGTTAGCAGCACTCAAAAACTATTCCGTTATGGAAGCAACCGGCTGCATTTCATAGACCTTGTTTCCTTTCAGAACCAGTTTCAAATCAGCTATTTTGTTTCAGTAACAAAAGGACTGGCTCTTTTGGGGGCGTATTTTTTGACTCAATGCTTTCAGAACAGAACTGAAAGATGTTAGCAGTCGGGAGGCTCTGTTCAATTTAGAGGGAACAATTATAATTGCAGTTCCTTTTCTGTGATCATATAATGCATAATGCACACACAGTAATATAGATCAGAGCTTTCCAAGCTTTTCATGTTGGTGACACACTTTTTAGACATGCATAATTTCGCGACACAGTAATTCAGTTTTACTAGCAAACCGGAGGTTAAACTAACTAACTTATAAGAGATATGGACACATACATAAATTGTAATAGCGAAATGTATGGGGACACAACATATCTCATGAAAACAGAGTTCCCCTTTACAGCAGGGCAAGGCTTGGACAGATCTCCCCTCTTACAGCAAGGCACAAGGCAGGCACTAGGACCTGCGCGGAATCCTGGCAGGGCTCGGAGGCAGCAGCAGCCGCCGCGACACACCCAAACATTGCAGCCGACACACTAACGTGTCCTGACACAGAGTTTGGAAAGCTCCGATATAGATATATATGCACTACATATCTACACGCTAACACATGCAGCTATGTTACACACATGCCACCTGTGTTTAGACACATACACATGTACAGGTAGTCCTTGTTTAGCAACCACAATCGGGTCCGGCAACTTGGTCACTAAGTGAAGTGGTTGCTAAGTGAAACTACAACTGTGCTTACGATCTGACTTCAGCTTTCCTTTGCTTTATAGACCTGCAAAGGTTGCAAATGCTAGGATTGGTTGTAAAGTTCCTTTTCATCATACTATTAGGCAGTCGCTAAACGAGGACTACCCGTATACAGGCATATGTTTGTAGGTGTGCACCGGGGTGTGAAGCACTTGTAAAGCAGAGCCAACCTTCTAAATCCGAAAGAAACCAACCGGAAGGTCCTCTGCTTACCATGAATCCTTTCAAAGTCCGATAAAAGGGATCCAGGAGGAGACACGCGACAGAGCAGACCTGGGCCGTGCGGTCCCAGCCATCTGAGCAGTGCACCACCACACTGGCGCTCTCATCTTTGACTGCCTGGAAGGAGGACAGGGATACAGGCGCTTAAGATTTAATAATAGTAATAAAAAAGCAACGATGAAACGTTGCTGTCAAGCGCTGGGCTCTGCAACGTCACCAGGCAGAAAAAAAGAATGCAAAACTGTAGGAGCGAAGGAGGGTTGGAAGCAAAAATGCCTCCCTGAATATCTGTGGTCCTCCCTTTGTTGCAAGGAGTCCTTAAGAAAAAAACCAGAGAAACCCAGGTTTTGTTTCTCACGAACCCTGTCCCCATGGACATTACAGATCCACTGGTACATCTCCTATCCCTAAGGGTATTTCAAATTTGCCCTCGTAAATACCCTGCCTCCTGTGTGCACCCAAAGCCGTCTCCGTACAGAAACCAGGAGCCAGGAGAAGTCTGGAACTGCTGGCCTGACCTCTCATTTTCCTGGTTTTCTTCAAAGCTCTAGCTTGACCATCCGCCAAGCAAGGAAGGCTGCACGCTGGTGAACATTCAACCTTTCCAGGAATAATGCCAAATGCCGCAAACTCAGAGGTTGCTTTACCTTCGCAAGGAAGACTCCGGCGTCCATCACGGCCTTAATGTGCCGCAACCAGCCCGAGTTCTCGAGGCCCGTCAGGAAGTCGCTCATGGAAGGAGATTTTGCTTCACACACTAAAAGGGAACGAGAGCCAGGGTTTCAGGAAGAGGCCGCCAAGGTACAACCAAGGGCCCGCCAGATTCTGATGCGTCACAACTTCTGCATCCACAGAAAGATCTCCGGTGGGGATCTCTCACCAACGGTACTCAGAAAGGGCAACTCCAAATAAGTTCTTCTTGCTTTTAGGAGGTAACCCAAAGTAGTTTGGCCAAACATCTTTGGCAATTGATGGATTGCTTCAGGTAATCACCCCAAACGAAAGACGAAATCCCTAACGCTTAGCCATTGTCGCTAGGAGACTCCGGAGCTTTACGAGATATCCTCCAAGTCAAAAATGAGACACCAAATGAGGTACCAAGAAGTGCCTATTTGATGCAAGTGGCAACCGGTGAGATGCGTTGAGAAGCCCTTGGTGATGGGGATTATCCTATTTCCAAAGGACTTGGCCAGGGAGAAGTCAGTGCTGCCCCACCCCCATTATGAAGCTGGCCATTCCTCATCTAACTGAACAGTATTTTACTTATTTATTTATTTATTATTTGGATTTATCCCCGCCCATCTCTACCGTGGTAGACTCCGGGCGGTTTACAATCTGGGCGGTATGAACATCTGCAGCTCAAACACCCTAAACGCCTTTCACCTGAAGGATCAACAGCTTCCCACCTTCCAAGCCTCCCTTTTCACCTGCTTTCCTCACTGTGCTCCTTCCTGGATGAGGTGGCTCTCCAAACATTCATATCCTCATCGTTTCACAGCTCAACTACTGCAATGCACTCTACGTGGGGTTGACCTTGAAGACCCCGCAGAAGCTTCAACTGGTCCACAATGCAGCGGCACGGGCGGTAAAGGGCATGCCTCTGTAACACTTCTGGTTCATGAGCTGCACTGGCTGCCAGGTTGCTTCTGGGTACGATTCAAGAGGCTGGTTATGACCTCTAAAGCCCTACATGGCACAGGGCCTGGTTATCTAAGGGACCGCTTATCTCCCGTGCTGTCTGCCCAGCCGATATGAGCCAACAGACTGGGCGCACTCCAGGTACCCTCCACTAAACAGCGTTACCTATCAGGACCCAAGAAGTGCACCTTTTCGGTCATGGTGCCTGCCCTCTGGAATGAGCTCCCTGCTGAAATGCAGATGGTTCCTGTAATGGTATGTGGGAAAGACCTTGGGAGACGGGGCGAAGGGATACTGCCTGGGGAACGGTCAGATAAGAGACGGCATAGCCCGCAACTGAACGGTGGGCAGAGCAAGAGGCTCAGGAGGGACCCTCCCTAAGTTCTCGGGCTATAATGGTGACGGTGGGAGATTTGTACTTTCAGACTGCAAGATTCTGTTAATGTAGCCTTAACATAAAGTAGAATTAGCTCATCTGGTTGTGTTTCCTGTCTGGTTTACCTGGGAAGGCTGACAGTTCATCATCATCCTGATGGTGTTCATGGGGGCCTTATTTATCTATCTATCTATCTATCTATCTATCTATCTATCTATCTATCTATCTATCTATCTATCTATCTATCTTATTTATACCCCGCCTATCCCCTCCCTAATGGAGGGCTCTAGGCGGCTTACAATCATGTAAATTCAATTTATACAATCATATCATATATTACAGTACCCGCACGATTAGGGAGGGGGTGAGGGAACCGGCTCCTCTTTTCCAGGCATCGGAACTACAAGCCCCAGAATGCCTCGCTTTCGGAGCCTTAGAGACCTGCCTGTTCTTCCAGGCTTTGGAGTAGGGAGGATGAAATCCCTTCTCGGAAATGTTTGGCCTATGTTTTGGCGTTAGCTGGCTGGATTTTCCATCTTGTTTATTTATTTTATTTTTCTTTACCCTATTGTGTTTTATTTTGTTCTCCTTATGTTGTGAGCTCCCCAGAGTTTGTTTGGAACTGGGTGGCGCCAGAACCAAATAAATAAACAATAAGATATTACAACTATTCAGTAACAAACCAAGATGTATTTATAATGCATCCTGCACCACTGTTACACCAAAGTGATTCCGTCAATAAATACCATGATGTATTCACATTCCCAGTAAAAATAACACCTGCCTTCTGGATAGTTTATTACTGCAAAGTTTAATGCCAGCTAAGAAGTCAAATAAACTGAACAAGCCGAGAACACAGTCAGAGGTTTATTCTACTAATGTCCCCCATTCAGATGTTCCATACTGGTCTGTGTAAGCACGTAGCTAGGAAGCACGTCAAATCTTACCTTCCAGGAGTTTTTGAAGGCTGCTCCTCATCACATGGATGTTTTCAATACCGATGAATTTAAAACGGATGCAGTCGTAATTATCAACATTCTCATAGCCCTTTCCAGCAGCTCGGTTGGCCATGGCGTTCAACTAGGAAAATTCAATGACATTTATTTATTACTGGGCATATTTGCTGCTCCAATCGTATCCAATAGAGCTGGCTTTCATACTCTATTCTGTCAAGTAAGGATAAAAAGACACATACAAATGAAACAAATAAACTCACTATTCTCTGCCAGAGACAATAAACCAACTCAAATCAAACAGAGTGCTGCATTCCAAGATGGAAAACTTCATTGCATATCTACCCCCAGGGCCTGTTCAAAGAGCAAGCTTTAATCTATACACTACTAAAACTCTCGTGTCTGTTTGTAACCTTTAACTGGGCAAAATGGTGCGTCATAGGACAACAATTTTTGAACCAGGGCACCTCAAATGGGCTAACTTACGGAATGTGTCCAAAATCCGGGACCCATGACTCCCGTGGAATTGAAATTTGGCAAATTTTACAAAACATTTTGTGACATAAAAATTATCATAAAACATTTAATGACATAATACAAAATGTCACAAAACATTTCCTGTGGTCGACCCCTGATGTTTGACTGTGCTATGCAGTTCAATATGAAGGACATGGGCTACTTTCAAGGCAGATCCATCTCTGAATATCCCCTGAATTTTAAAGAACTTTTCCAGTACATTAGCAGCTCTGCCACTGTTGAAGGCATTGAGGAATCTGGTAAGGAAATCTCTCTGAAATGATGAGCTAGTGGGTCACGGGTTGTCTAGTCACTTTCTAAACCCCAGGAAAGCTGGAGCCCTATGGATCTCGGGAGGAGCTTGCTACAAATAAGGGGGGAAGCGGTTGGAAAGGTCCGCTTCTGAGATCCCTAAGTGACATTCCCTGGATCTAAAGAGAGCCTCTTCCACCTGATCTTACTGGATGGGCAGAAACAATTGGTGGAAGTCAACCCCAAAGTTATGCAGGTCCTGAGCCATGCAGGGCTTTCAGGTAACAACCCTCACCTTGAACTGCACCTGGAAACATACTGATAACCAGTGCAGTTGTCCGAGTTCAGGTGTTACGTGGGCAAACCACAACCTGCCCATCACTCCCCGAGCTACTGCATTCTGGATTAGCAGTGGCTTCGGAGTGGTCTCCAAGGGCAGCCCCAAGTAGAGCGCATATATATATATATTTTTCATTCATTCATTCATACTTATATCCCGCCCATCTCCCTCCCAAGGAGGGACCCTAGGCGGTTCACACTAAAATAGTTTAAAATCAATTAAAAAACCATAAATAATATCAGTAATCATAAAATACATAGTTACAATCAGATCCAAGGAATGGATATTGCAGTAGTTGAACAGCTATAATATAAAGCCTTTCACATACATGGGTCACTTTTGACTCACACACTCAGCCTCTCAACACTACTTGAAAAAAAGCAGCAGTTAGAAATCAGACTTGTCACTCAGCACAAGGGTACATACAGGGCACCCCTCTTGCTCTCAGAAGAGTTTATCAGGGAGAAACGGAACGTTGTGCAACCTTCACGGCTGTGACCAAATGCAACGTCTTCGTAACTCTCTTCTCTCTCCCTTCTCATCATGTAATGACCTGGTTTGCAAGGCACCCAAATGATACTGAAATTTGGCTTAGCGTTTCTTCTCAACCTGGACCACAAATCAGGTTGAGGTACCACCGGCCATGGAAATATTTTGGCAGTGCAACATGGGTAGCCCCTGCAAAGGCTACTGGAACACAGAATGAAAAGGAAGGGGACAGGCAAAAAACACAGCAACCTGGTGTTGTTTACCATATGTTTGCTGGGTGAGTGCCTCGCCATGTTTAACCTTAAGCCATGCTTGATGTGCTACACAAATTGGCTCTGTTTTTCCCACCTCCGGGAAAGGTAGCTAAGGAAGAGAAATAAAACAAGCACAAAGCTATGGCAGCTTTCCCCGAGCCTGGCACCCCCTGGAAGTGTTAGGTTGGCAATTTTCAGAATTCCCAGCCAGGAATTTCAGAGGACTATGACTTCGACTTCCAGAGCAACCACCTAATCACAATCACATTTCCTGCCTTGGACTAGACGACCTCCAAGGTCCCTTCCAACCCTATGATTCTACATTCTGGACCGAGCACCAACTGTTCAGAAGAGCAGCGAAGGGGCCAGACTGATGAGACAAATTCACTGGAATTAAAAATGTATCCTCTGCCTTTTTAAGGGCGGCGTCCAATGGACCAAGCCGAAGTCGGTGTTCCTCGGAAGCAGCATCAAAGCTGTAAACAAAGCCAACATCCAAGGATCCAGGGAAGCAATACCTTTGGCCTTGTGTCTACAACGTACATGAACCGACTCCCTGCATTGGCTTCCCTGACGGCCTGCAGCAGCTGTTCATCTTCCAGGCAGCGAGTGGTAAATCCGGACAGAGGCTGGCTGCATCGGCAGATGGCGGCCTGAAATACAGAGGATTTGTAGAATGTAGCAGGTGAGACATTCAGAATTGACTATCTCAATTTGGATGTAACTATCCCAATGGTAGAGAGGGGTGTTTACAGGGATATGTGTGAATATCAGAAACATGTTTGGGGTAAAGTGCACACCACAAAGTGATGCAACTTGGAAGGGGAAGTTATATACTTGGAATAGCCCTTTGGAGTGAATTTTCCCCCACCCCACCTCCCAATCACGGGAGGCTTCAAATAAAATTTCTACATACAGGTCACCTCTTTTCAGAGGAGGAGTGATTGTTTTGTTTCCTCCTTGCTTTGCTGCTTCATCATCTATTTATTTGCCCCCAATATGGGGAAAATGCTGCGTGAAAAGAACTCAAGTGAACCAAACACTGGTAAAGGGAAATTTCCCCAGGAAAAGGAAATCCGTCGCAAAGTCATTTTGCCCAGCGAGAGGCAACAGCTCAGCTCTTATTCCACAATAAGAGCCAGTTCCTCAATCAGCCAAGTAATAAAAGAGATTATCTGCTCCCGAGCTATTTCCCTGGGGTTCAAAAAGCTGAGATTAGCAGAGATAAGATGTAATTAGTTGAAGACTGCCCAGCCTAACTAGTTTTGAGGACTGAAAAAGCACAAGATGCTTCTTAGGTTGTTCTAAATGGAAAGTCGCCATCTAGATCTTCACAAAATCGAACTTGATGGTACGTATTCCCATAAGATCCAAAGAAGGGAACTGCTGCAGTCAGCTGAAATTTTAGCAATCAACTGCCCTCTCCAAAATCCAGTAGCCACAAAGAACATTGGACATAGCTGGATTCAAGATACCTGCATGCATTAAAAGACGCATAGCCTAATGTGTTATCTTCCTAGTGCTGATGATGTCTTTAACACATGCGGGTGTCTGGAATCCAGCTCTGCAATGCTTCACATTCGATTCAGAAAAGGCGCTGTGGAACATGGCTGCTTTAACTTGTTACAGCTGCTTTAATAATGGAGAAAGACACAGCTGCTTTAATGAGTCTTTTTTTTTTTTGACTCCTGGCGATTGCATGGACTAGTCCCTGCAGTTTTCTTGGCAAGGTTTTTCAGAAGTGGTTTGCCTCCTTCCTAGGGCTGAGAGAGAGTGACTGGCCCAGGGTCACCAGCTGGCTTTGTGCCCAAGGTGGGACTAGAAGTCATGGTCTCCCGGTTAAGCACTACCCCAAACTAGCTCTCAATGAGTCATAGGTGCTGCATTTAAACTCCTGTGCACTCCAAAGCACCTCTTCTAAATCAGATCCAAAGCAATGCAGAGCACAGACCTACTAGACGTAACAAGAAATGTTTCTGCAGTCACCTCCTGAAATTTTTGTCACACAGGCCCAATCAATTCAATTCATCCGGTGCCATCACACAACAGCTACTGTACCACCTCGGTTCATTTCATCTCCAACCTTCCTTCCCAACGTTTGGGCTGCGACCCAGCTAAAATCCGAGATTTTAGGACCCTAAATTTAGATGTCAGTTTCATCAGTTTCATCTTCAATACTCTTTTGAAGTTTTATTTATTATCAGTCTCCATGAAATTCCAAAAACAGGTACTATGTAGCCATCAGGCCCAACAACAACAAAACTTCAGCTAGGTCATGGCTGAGAACAGTTTGCCCAAATATTGCAAAATGTTGCCGGTTAGAATTACATATTTAAATTATATTGTCCTTGTAAAAACAAAACCCTTCTCCTACAAAGAAAATAAATTCTAGCTAGCAAGAGCTGTGCAAAGAGGGTCCCTCTGATGTTAGCCCCTACTCACCACTAACACAGAACATTTCTACCAGGAAGACTATTCAAAGCCATGATTCCCTACCTGTAGTGATATGTGGGAATGACCTTGGGAGACAGGAGGAAGAGCTGCAGATTATGCAATGGTCAGATAAGAGGCAGCTTAGCCTGCAGCAAGAATGGGGGCATGGCAAACATCTCGGAAGGGACCCTCCCTAGTTTCTTGGACTGTAAAGGCGAGGGGGAGAGATGTACTTTCAGACTTGCAAGATTGTGTAATGGTACATGGGAACGACTTTGGGAGACGGGAAGAGCCGCAGAGCGGACAACCGTCATGTAAAAGATATCTCAGTCCACAGATGGAGAGAGGGTGTGGGAAGCGTTTCAGAAGGGACCCTCCCTAGTTTTCTGGAGAGTAAAAGGAGAGGAGGGGAGAAATACTTTCAGACTTGCAGGATTCTGTTAATGTAACCTTACAATAAAGATAGAGCTAGTACTCCTGGGTGTGCTTTTTATCTGGACTACCTTGCAGGGCTGACCACTCATTTCACTCGCTGCCCTCAAACACGCCATCTGGTAGAAAAAGCAGTTTTCAAAAGGTGTCCCATGAAACAATGTGACTTGCATTGCTTGCACGGGAAAGCTGGGGGGAAAATGAGCAAACCCATAGAAAACACAGCATGACTAACATTATTTTCTTTGTAGAAGTAGGAAAGCACAGGGATCCGACCTCGGCTTCGAAACTTCGCACTTCCCAAGATCATTGCCCGAGTAGCTGCTTTAGGCACGACTAGATCCCGAGGATAGGTGCTGCAAACCTAAGGTAAGGAAAGAAACTATCTTCAGTTATTTACTGATGGTGCATTCGCTTGCAAAACCATTTCTTACAGATGTACAATTTAGCAGAGGCGGATTATAACCGACCCAGCCTTGACAGCAGATTGAAAGCAGATGCCGGCTCACCTCGTAATCCCTGTTGGCATCGCTAATTTCCCAAGAGCTGTTGGGAATGCCCATCCGCTGGTAATCTACTTTGACATCTACCGACTTCCAGCCTGTTTCTCGGCTGCCTTCAGGCGTTTTGGGGTTGTATGAGAAGGCATAAAGGTCTTCAGGTTTCACTAAAGCAGAAAGCGATTTTGAAAGGCAAAAATCAGCCATTTGGGCATTTAAGACCAAGTCTTAAAAACTGCATGCAATGCAATGACATTAGAAGTGACTTCTTCCTTCAATTTCTACTCCATTTCATTAGATTTGCATTTAACATTTCCCGCAGACTTAAAAATAAACCTTGAAGTTACTAAGCCCTGAGACAATTTGCTAGAGCCCTTTCAGCTATTGCACGTATGACTACAAACAACCATTTTCTTATATATTGTCGAAGGCTTTCACAGCCGGAGTTCGATGGCTGTTGTGGGTCTTCCGGGCTGTGTGGCCGTGTTCTGGAAGTGGTGGTTCCTAACGTTTCGCCAGCATCTGTGGCCAGCATCTTCAGAGGGCAGGAGCACAGATAGAAGCGAAATCTCAGAGATTTCGCTTCTATCTGTGCTCCTGCCCTCTGAAGATGCTGGCCACAGATGCTGGCGAAACGTTAGGAACCACAACTTCCAGAACACGGCCACACAGCCCGGAAGACCCACAACAACCATTTTCTTATAGTTTTTTTTCCAGTAAAGATTCTATGCACAGAATATTTTTTTCTTTACATTTATACTTTACAAAAAGGTAAAGGTTCCCCCCGCACATTTGTGCAGTCGTGTCCGACTCTAGGGGCCGGTGCTCATCTCCGTCTGTTAGCCGAAGAGCCAGCATTGTCCAAAGACGCTTCCACGGTCATGTGGCTGGCATGACGTGCACAAAACGCTGTTACCTACCCACTGAAGTGGTACCTATTCATCTACTTGCATTTGCATGCTTTCGAATTGCTAGGTTGGCAATTTTCTGGTTTTTTTTCTGGCATTTAGGAGCTTCCTTTTTGTTCTACAGGTAGTCCTCGACTTACGACCGTTTAACGACGGTCCGAAGTTACAACGGACTTGGAATGGGTGCTTTACGACCTGTAAAGCACTTCCGAGCGTTGCAAAACGTTGCAACCCCCCCACGGTCACATGATCACATTTTGGGCGCTTGGCAGTCACGCAATTGCATTTTGCAATGTCTTTTTGCTGATTTCCGTTTTTTGTCGTTTTAATGACCGCTGTAAAAATGGTCGTAAAATCGGGTCCAATCACGTGGTGACTTGACTTACAACCACAATGACTTACGATGGAAATTCCGGTCCCAATTGTGGTCGTGAGTCGAGGACTACCCGTACTGAGCAGCGTTAAGTTTTGGAAATGCAGTTTTCAAGGATTTCTCGCTTAAAATAGTAGGAAACTCTGTCAGAGTGTTTTGGCAAGTGTGGGCAGAGGTGGCTCTAAGGCCACCAAGCAGGGCTCCGGAGACTGTGGGCAGCTGTGGGGCTTCAGAACACCTCGATTTAAGATATAATTGGTAGCTTAAACCCAAAATCGGCTGTTCTTCGTGGAAAGATTATGACAGTATTAACAAGCAACCCATGGAGCAGCCAACAAGGCTGTAATAAACCGGCTCACTCTGCCAGCTATAAACTCTACCCATACTCAGTGCCAGTCTTTTATGCCAGGCCCAGAGAAACAGCATCCTGTCGAATCTCAGGGCTTGCAGACTTCCTGCAACGCTTCACACTGAGAAAGCGTTTTCCCTTCCACCCACACCCCTCAGCCCCATTTTCCTCCCTAGTGCTCCAGCGTCAAGGCGCCCAACACAACGAATGCTTGAATCCTGCTAGCATCTTGCTAGGACGAGAACCCAACCCAACCAAGCTTTTCCCATTTCAGCACAGCCCGGGGAAGGAAACAAGCACCTGGCTGCGAGAGCTTCAGCAAAGAGGTGTACACTTCGTGGCAGTCTCGCTCCTGGCCCACGAGAAAGTGAGCCACGCGGAAGTTCTTGCAGCGAATCTGCAGCTGGCAGCCAGAAGCATTCAGAGGTAGCTTCTCCACGGTAGCTATGTGGTGGTGAAGAATCTGGAGGAAACAAGGAAAATAAACGGAGGTGGTGTGTGTGTGTGTGTGTGTGTGTGTGTGTGTGTGTGAGAGAGAGAGAGAGAGAGAGAGAGAGAGAGAGAGAGAGAACACTATGAACCTTCCTGTGGCTGAAATAGCAAAAATCCATACCAGTGCCCGGCTGTGAAAAAATGGCTGAGCGCTGAAGAGGCAACACTAACTTGCATTTTGCGACTCCCAAACAATGGACTTGATTGAGAACTGCAGGTAGGCGTGAAAGTGGCTGCAAATTTGATTTCTAGGTGAATGCTCTCCACCAAAGCTGCCATACCCCACAGACCCTTGCGTTGTCTGCTAAAGGGGCTCAGTGTTTAAGCAGGGATGCAATCTAAGTTCATGTTCTGGATGAGGCTCCTGAAGGCTTGGCCGTTGTGGGCAAGCACCTCCAGGCAGGGTTCCCTTTAGAGAAGCTGATTTTCTCTGAGGCTGAAGGCAGAGACGGCCGGGAAGGGGGAACGTGGGGCCAGCCGAGTTAAGGGGAAAATAATGCAGGGATGAAAATGAAGAGTGAACAATGAACTCTATACCTGTCATATCTTTATGCCAGCTTGTCAATACTAGTTGGGCAGTGGGCTAAACCTCATCAGTGAACCTTTAAATATACAGGTACTCCTCGACTTACGACAATTGCGACCAGAGTTTCCGTCACTAAGTGATGCGGCCATAAAGTGTGACCGCATCGTTTTGCGACGGCAATCCCTGCTGTCCCGCTTTCCGTCATTAACTGAATCCCACAGTCGTTAGGTGAGGTAACTTCCTGCTGGCTTCCCACAACCAAAGACACCGGCTAAGCTGGCAGGAAGTTGTAAGTCCCAGGCCGGCAGGCAGATAAGTGGCTGCTGCCGGGTGGGGGAGGATGCAAGGGGGTGCACGAGAGGCACCGTGCAGGTCAAGGAGGGTGCACGAGGGTGGCCAGTGTGGCGTGAGCACAGAGGGGCTGGGGAGGGTGTGCGGGTGGGGGAGACTTACCCCAGCGACTTGCGACCTTCCCTGCCGGCTTCCTTATTGACTTTCTGGGGAAGCCGGCAGGGAAGGTTGCAAATGGCGATCACATGATCGTGGGGCACTCGGCAACCGGTCGTAAGTGCAAACCAGTTGCCAAGCGCCCGGATCGCGATCACATGACCGCGGGGGTGCTGGGATGGCCGGAACTCCGAGGACTGGTCATAACCACCATTCGTTCAGCCCCGTTCGAACGGTTGCTGAACGAAAGTCGAGGACTACCTGTACAGGCTTTGATCTCAGTTAATTGATAGGAGATGGTGGGTTTGCAGAGTATGTCCCACAAGTCAAGATGGTGGCCGTGAGGGTGCAATCAAAGCACCACCAGTTTTTTATGTGCATCACACGTAAACAGCAGGCGGAGTTTCGACTGCACTCTCATGGTCGACATCCTGACTTTTTTGACCACTGTTTTTGAACACCCCTGGGCTGTGCAATGCTTTGGATTCAATTGGGGAGAGGGGCTTTGAACACACTGGCGCACCAGACAGTCTGCAACTGTTTCAAGTCTGTGTGCATTCCAAAGCTCTTCTTCCCGATCAAATCCAATCCTCCTGCGATGGGCTGTAGGAATGACCTTGAAGAACAGGAGGAAGAGCCGCAACCAAGACAATGGTCAGATAAAATAAATTTGAGTCCGAGGCAGAAATGTAATTTGAGAAAGCGTCTCAGGCTGGACCTTCCTTAGTTCTCTGGAAGATAAAGGGAGGAGGCACATTCAGACTTGCAAGATTCTGTTTACTGTAACTACTTATAATAAAAGTAGTTTTAGTATTCATAACTTGGTTTCCTCATCTGGTCTACCTTGAAGGGCTGACATAGACAGTCTTAGTTGATAGTCATTTCTAAAAAAAAAAGTGATCTTGCACGTTCAAACTTTTAATAATGGCACTACAGAATATGTTTCCAAACAAAATGTGCTGAAAATCAAGCAAAAGATTTTCAGTGTCTTCATACTCTGCTGACTAAACCTGGTTGGTCTGATCCATCAAGAATCCCATGTTCAAGGGTTGCTTATGAGCCACGGGCCAAACAGAGAGCGAGTTTGGTCTAGTGGTTAAGGTGCTGGGCTAGAAAACAGGAGACTGAGAGTTCTAGTCCCGCCTTAGGCACGAAAGCCGGCTGGGTGACCTTGGGCCAGTCCCTGTCTCTCAGCCCTAGGAAGGAGCCAATGGCAAACCAGGAGTCTGAGAGGTCTAGTCCCGCCTTAGGCACGAAAGCCAGCTGAGTGATCTTGGGCCAGTCACTCTCTCTCAGCCCAACCCACCTCACAGGGTGGTTGTTGTGGGGAAAATAGGAGGAGGAAGGAGTATTAGGTATGTTCGCCACCTTGAGTTCTTTATAAAAATAATAAAGGCGGGATAAAAATTAAATAAATAAATAAAATAAACAAACACAGCCATCTTCAGCCTGGTTAATGCTGGGATATGCAATCTTCACCCTCTGAAAAGCAGCTAGTTGGGGACTAAGTAGACTGTTTAGGTGAAGCCCAAAACACTTTTACCCAAAACACTTTTACTCGAAAAGTGGAAATCAGCTTAGCGTTTAGTGGACAAGAACCCTTTTGGTTCTCAGTGGTCTGGAACCTAGTTCCTGCCAAATTCCAACGTTACCCATGTCTCTTTTCGGACTTCAGTTGACGTGTCCACATAGATCAGATGAGTAGCCGTCAGATACAGCGTCCCGTTTGCTGCTTTCCTGTTGGTATAACGATCTAGCAACTTGACATTTTCTACCTGAAGGGCAGAAAGGAAAAAAGAATCAAGAAAGGAGAACATCAATTAGAACGTGTCTAAGAGAGGCACAATGCACCAGATCAGCCACTGCACACAAAAACCACTTGGGCCACTCAAACTGCCTGCTGTTCAGCTTTAATTCTTCATACTGGCCAAGGAGTGAGTAATTACTGAACAGACCGGAGAAAGTATCCTTATTCTAATCAAGCCCAGAGCCTCATCGTGCTGAGATGGGAAGCCAATTAGGTCAAAGTTGTAATCTTCTCACGCTGGGTTGTCTACCATAAAGAAAAATCCCTTCTAGGTGATTAAGAAAGGAAGCTTTTGTGATCGTGGATTAGGCTTCTGGTATCTCACCCCATTACAAGTTTCCAGAGTAAGGCTCAGTTATTCAACCACCTTGAGGACAGAGAGCTCTCCCTATACTGATGTGGGTCATGGGCCAAGAAGATAGTGGGGTTTGCAAGAATGCTGACTCTCTGTCGATCTCAAAACAATTAAACGGCTCTTCATTTGTCTCAATTAGGATGATTTAAATATGAAAACCCGGAGGAATAAAATCAAGAATGAGTACTTATGAGACAACAGGGAGGTCACCTTTGGTTCAGGAAATAAATTTCTGCACTAGGCACACACCAAAGGTATCCTAGCTCCTTAATTCATACTGCTCATCTTCATAAACCACCTGGGGCTACCCGACTTTTGCTGACGGTCCTTGAGAAGCCAGTATATTAGGGATGGGGAAACTGAAGTTCTCCAGATGTTGATGAAGCAGAACTCTTAGGAGCTCAGCCATCTAGCACAAGAGGGAGGAGGGTTGGGAGATGTAATCCGGCAAGATCTGGAGGGACACAGTATTCCCATCCCTGCAGGAAGCAACCTGGATTCAAGAATCCTAAGGTCTAGGGGACATTCTCACTAACTCTGATAGCCACCAATAGCATTCTTAACGTAATTAGGACCACTGGGAAAAGGGCCTCCCTCCTCCTGCTTCTTTCCCATGGAAACCTGTTTGGTTTACAGAAGAAAAAGCTGAAGTTTAAGAAGCTCGACTTGCAACAAATACATTTTTTAAACGGCCATGGCACTGACAACAGCAGAACCATCTTTCCCTGCTGTCACCAGTTTTGCAAAAGGCGGTCCAATAAATATTTTCTAAAACGGAACCTACACTGCAATCTTCCTGTTGGGACACCAGTCATGGTGTCAATGAAGCCTTCTGGCCTCTAGTTATTTTTCCAACTGTTGTCTATCCATACTTGGCATTCAGGACCCAGTTCTTCATCTAGCCTTCCAGGTGGGACTGTCCTTCCCAGCAAGTGCCCCAGCTCCACCCAGATCCAGAGGTGTTCTCAAAATGAAGATGGTGGTCGGAGGACAGTGCATGGCTTTCAAGCATACCTGCCCGATTCTCTGTTAACACTGAGAGAAACAAGTCTGCTACTGCCTGTTTCTAAGCCCAGACGCCCTGGGAATAATGCAGGCATGTTGACAGTTGAGAGGCTGAGGGACACAGGTGTCAGGAGACTTCCATCGGGTGACTGGCTGCGAAAAACATTTGGGAACCAGTTTCCTGAAAATTTGTTTCAAATATATTTTGGAGCACAGGCCCATCTCTGCTTAGGGCTCAGATGTTTGATTAGCAACTATCAAAACAACCATGTTATCTATCCCTAAGGCAAAGCCCATATTACTTAGCACAGGGGTGGGCAACGTTAGGCCCGCAGCCCGCAAACCCCGCCCCCCAGTGCTTGTGATTGGCTCCCGCCCGCAAACTCCGGGCCCGGTCCGCGGAAATCCCAGAAACCCCGCCCCCCCATCCCCCCCCAGTCCCCGGTTATAAATTTCCAAATGGCCCTCGGCAGAAAAAAGGTTCCCCACCCCTGGCTTAGCATGTTATACGACCAGACACAAAACCAGCCATTTTGCAGCGGCACCCACAATACTTTCCTAATTCTAAATGTGCCTGCCAGGTAGGAACGTAGGGGGCGCCACTCACCTTCAGTCCTTCCACTTCCAGATTTCACGCTGCCAGAGAAGACTACAAAAACATTTTCCCCATCTGCCTTACAATTTTCCAGGCCTGGGTTGTTCATCTATAAACTTTCTAAAAGGCAATCTCAGATTTTCTTGCAAGGCGGGCTTTGCCAAATGGAGAATGGGCACAGCTGTAACCGTTCGTTTTGTATATAAAAAGACCAGGTCTACAAAATGCAGAATAACCTGAGGATGAATGACAACTTTCACACGTTTTCCTGCCAGATAAAACAGGAGAGCAGAAGGAAATGCGTGCACTGCGAGGACACAGCAGCTGCAAAATGCCTAAAGTTGCAGTGCCCTGACTCTGAATGTCCAGCTTATTGCTCATTTGCCTGGGACAATGGTTAAGGTGTTAAGGACTTGGAACGACGACACCCAGGTTCGTGTCCCCCTCAGGCAGAAAGGCTCCCTGGAGAACTTTCTCAATTCAATCTACCTTGCAAGGTTACTGTTGTAGAAGAACCAGTGAGGAGAACATCATATGCCAACTTGAGTTCCTAGAGGAAATAAGTAACTAAGGTTTCCCCTTCCAGTCGTATCCGGCTCTAGGGGGCGGCGCTCATCTCCGATTCTCGGCCGAGGGAGCCAGCGTTGTCCATAGACGCTTCCGTGGTCATGTGGCCAGCATGACTGAACGCCAAGGCGCACGGAACGCTGTTACCTTCCCACCGGAGTGGTACCTATTTATCTACTTGCATTTTTACTTGCTTTCGAACTGCTAGGTTGGCAGGAGCCGGGCGAGAACGGGAGCTCACCCCGTTACACGGTGCTTCCGGGCCTCGACCTGCCGACCTTTCATTCAACAGTTGGTAGTCTTAACCGTTACGCCACCGCGCCGCCCATTCCTAGAGGAAAAGTAGGATACAAATCTAACTAATTGTCATCAACACTATCATCAGGCTAAGTCAGTGTTTCTCAAACTTGGCCACTTTAAGATGTGTGGACTTCAACTCCCAGAATTCTGGCTGGGGGATTCTGGAAATTGAAGTCCACACATCTTAAAGTGGCCAAGTTTGAGAAACACTGGGCTAAATTATACATTTTTTTTCTTATGCTCCAATATTCAATAAAAGATTTGGGAGGGAAAAAATGGCACAGGATTTAGCCAATACCCTCTGAACTTGAAAGGGTAACAAATACAGGGGCTGAAAGAACGAATTATGGATGAGGAAGTCTTTGATTTGCTGGGAACTCATTAGATGACCTCAGGACGTATCCACTGGATTGGGCAGGGTAATCCTTCCATGGCAAATCTTCGAATCATAGAGTTGGAAGGGACCTAGGAGATCAAGTCCAATGCACTGCAGGATTCACTACGCCAGGGTTCCTCAACCTTTTAAGTCCACACATCTTATAATGGCTGAGGTTGAGGAACCCTGCACTACGCCATCCCTGAGAGATCCAGCCCCAATTTGGAAATCTCCAGTGAAGGGGAAGAAACCCCTCCATACGGTCACCCATCCCACTGACTGGCAGCTCTCCCTATCAAGAGTTCTTCCTCAGGTCGAAACTGTATCTACATCCTTGAACCCTACTAGTTCTAGTCTGACCCTCTGGGGCAAGCGAGAATAAGTCTGGACCCTCCACGATGTGACAGCTCTTCAGGTATTTGAAGAGGGCTATCCTGTCCCCGCCCAGCCGTCTCTCCTGCAAGCTAAACGTACCGAGGTTTCCAAACCATTCCTCGTAGGAGCAGTTCATTCAACAGGTGAGCATGACCAAATGAGGTCACTAAGAAATAAAAGGAAGGTGTTGGCACATGCAATGAGCCTCGTGCGGCGCAGAGCGGTAGGCGGCAGTACTGCAACCGAAACTCTCCCCATGACCTGAGTTCGATCCCAGCGGAAGCTGGTTCTCAGGCAGCCGGCTCGGGTCGACCTTCCATCCTTCCGAGGTTGGTAATATGAGTACCCAGCTTGCTGGGGGAAAGGGAATCACGGCTGGGGAAGGCAATGGCAAACCACCCCGCTCTATAGTCTGCCAGGAAAATGTCGCGAAAGCGGCGTCCCTCCCAAGGGTCAGTAGTGACTCGGTACTTGCAGAGTTGGCACATGCAGGGGAACTCAAGATTTGGCCAGGTAAGGAGGGAGCAAAGGAACAAAAAAAGTCATCCCAGATGCTAAGTGCTTCTCGGTGGATGGCACAGAGCACCCTGCACAAAAGCATGGACAGGGCCCTGGACCACTTCACAGACACGCTCCAAACCTGCTTTGGAAAGCAAATGGAGAAATAATAAAGCTATGGCCCAATATTTCAGAAACGGCTGAACAGGTTTTTAAAATGATGATAAAAACTCAAGTAAACCAGCTCCTGTGATAGATGAAGCATGGTAGAATAACCTCACAGCTCAGCTCAGTCACTCTTCCTTCCAATAATTGCTTTGCAATTAATCCTCACTCATTCTCTCTATGTGATTCAACACCTTCTTTCATACTGTACTGGGCACTCCATATACCGGGTTCACTCCACTTTCATTCAGCACCCAATCATTCTTGACCTTCCCTCTTCGCGTTTTACTACACACACTTCTTCAGTGCATTCAACTTATTTTTGTTTTTCCTGACATGCCCAACTCTTAAGTCCATATAATAAAACGAGCAGAAGCACTCTCTTAAACACAGCCATTCACTTCATTGCCACCTCTGACATAGCAATACCTTTCCCATACAAATATCTAAAATACTCCTTCCAACATTTTACACCAAATCACGTAATCACTTTTATTTTAATGCCACCCACTCTGCTCCCAGCTTCTGATTGAGCCCTCTTCAACCCACTTCCAAAACAATTTTTTAAAAAATTTCATCAATATCGTGCTGCATTTTCTCTGCCCCATTTAATTTTAATTATACTTTACTCTCGTTGACTACATTCCTTGCAACCATAGTTCTCTCTCTGTAGACATTATAGAATATTCTTTTTCTCATGCTCATTTTTGACAGCAATCATTGGCTTGTCCCATTATCAATATTCACTGGAGTGTAACTATTGCAAATGTATAGATTCCTATTTTCATAAGCACCCACAACAAAGATGACACCAACTCATTCCTTCTGGCATACCTTTTAGCCATTGTATTCATAATTAAACCCACGCTTTCATTTCCTTGTACGTATTCATCAACTCTGCAGATCAGGCCACCTTCATTCAGATCTATTGCAACCTTCCCATTTCTCATTGTTTCAGACACACAACTTATTTATGTTGCTCTCTTTATTTTATTTGTTAACTGATACTCTTTACCATTTATTCCTCTAACATTCCAAGTCACAGACGGCCGACAGATATTGACTTCTGCTTGACTTCGGTCAACAGAGGTTTTCACAAAATGCTTATTAGCAAGATAGAGAAGGCACGGACCAGGCTACTGGCCAAGACGATGCTAGCTTCTGCCCGTCCAATAAGATTGGGCAGAGTGGGCGCGCGCCAGGTCCCTTTGATTAAACAGGGTCATCTATCAGGACCAAGGAGACATGCCTCCTCTGCTGTTTCATCTGCCCTCTGGAATAGTTCATCCCCCGAGATTTGTGTGGTTCCCACCCTGAGGAGGTTCTGAAAGCCCTTGAAAGCCCGGCGGTTTCCCCAGGCCTCGGGGCACAGTGGTGGCAGAGCCCTGGTCAGCTTTCTTTGGTGTGTTGTGTTTGTTTTATCCAGACGCACATGCTCGTTCCTTCATTTCATTGCTCTTTGCTTTTCAAAGTGTAAAAACAGCTGTTTGGAGTCGGGGAGCCTCTAAATGTAATAAATAAATGGTACGTGCAGCATTCCCTACCAGCAGTAAGAATGCTACAAGTCAGTTTTGACATATTTTTGCCAATGTGTCACAACCACAACTCAAGCCCAGTTATATTCCATGCCACGCACGTTATCCATGACAAAGTAGGATTTCTACAGGTAGTCCTCGCTTAACAACAATTGGGACCAGAATTTCGCTTGCTAAGCGAAGCAGTCAGTAAGCGAATCTGACCCGATTTTACAGCCTTTTTTTTGCAATGGTCATTAAGCGAATCACTGCAGTCATTAAGCGGATCACGCGGTTCCCCATTCATTTTGCTTGTTGGAAGCTGGCTGGGAAGGTCGAAAATGGGGATCATGTGACCGCAGGACACTGTGATGGTCACAAATGCGAACTGGTTGCCAAGCGCCCAAATTGTGATCATATGACTATGGGGATGCTGCAACGGTCATAAGTGTGAGGACTGGCTGCAAGTCAGTTTTTCAGCACTGTTGTACGTCCGAACCATCACTAAACAAATGGTCATTAAGTGAGGACTACCTGTAATCTAGAGACTATCTTGCAAGCCAACTTTCTATTTCCCATATCCCACCATTTAGGAGATACAGTATATGTAATGTACTTACACACATACACACATGCTCACAGACACTCAGGAAGTATGACTCTTCAAGCAAAACAAATTTCAGTCTAGCAAAGAGTGATTCGTAACTTGCCTAGAATTTTCAACATCTACTGCTTGTTCAATTTTTCTTCTTGGGTCTGCAACCGATTTGGGGAAAAGACTGAAGAACATCCAGGGAAACAAACAAATCACTTTTTTATTAAGGACTTCCCATTAATCTATTTTAATCTACCACCGATTACTATTTGCAATAAGCAAAGGCGCTAAGAATATTGCACAAGGTGATATTAAGATGAGAGGTTAACATCCTGAAAACAATGTTAAATGAATGCAACTGCCTTACATTGATTTGGTTTTATCAGAAGTGTTGGGGGGGGTTAACTTCCACTCACTGATAACCCCAAGGTCGGGAGAAGTAAGATGAAAACTTAACTTTCTCCCAGATATGCCAAGCTCCAATTAAAACATAAAGTCTTCTTCGAGTTGAGCTCAGCTTCTCGGGGTTTCAGGGACCCACCCATGTAATTCTCTCAGCAACACCAAAGTAATGGTTTCGACTGTTCCCCGTAGCCTGATAATTTCCTGGTGGTGCTCCATCCGACTAACTAGATCTGGCTCTGCTAAGCCTTTTTTTAAAATTGAGATCAGCCCAAACTGGCTAGATGCAGTTACTTGCTGTGTTCAATTCCATTTAGAGAGCCTGCCCACCAGATGATCTGGCTGCCCGCAGAGAAAGCTGCATGCGCTTGTGTGTACATGCAACTTCTGAATCATCAACTGGTCCCGAGTGCAGTCGCTCATCCCTATCAACCGTGGCCTCTTTAGCCGACATCAGAATTTGCTTTCTGATCCCAGCCAGACCTAAACAGGCAACAGCACAGAAAGATAAATACAGGGTCAAAATTACATGGTGATTCCACAAATGTTTAGGCTAAAGAGCGATTCCAGGTCTGAACAGGTTGAGGGTTATTCATCAGCCGCTCCTCTCCAACCCCCACCAGATGTCATCCCTAACTAGCCCTGTAGAAGAGATCTTTTTGATCACAGGTGCAGGGATCAAACTGGGCTGAGGTTTTCCCCTGGGCTATTTTTTTAAACTATTTATACAATTTATAAGCCACCCAACTCAACCAGTGTGACTCTGGACAGCATAAAAAATAAAAACAAACAATAATCAAAGGAAAAAAGTATAACAATAAACAATCTATATACTACTAAAACTCTTGTGTCTGTTTGATAACTGGGCGGAACGGTGCGTCATAGGCCAACAATTTTTGAACCAAGGTACCTCCAATGGGCTAACTTACAGAATGTGTCCAAAATCCAGGACCCATGACTCCTGTGGAATAGAAATTTGGCAAATATTATAAAACATTTTATGACGTAATACAAAATGTCATAAAACGTTTCCTGCGGTCAACTCCTGATGTTTGACTGGGCTATATATACAGTTCAATATGAATGACATGGACTATTTTCAAGGCAGAATGCTTCCCTGAATTTTTAAGAACTTTTCCAGGGAAGGCAGGACATTAGCAGCTCTGCCCTTGTTGAAGGCATTGAGGGATCTGGTGAGGAAGTATCTCTGAAACGATGACCCAACGGGTCACGGTTTGTCCAGTACAGTACATAAATGCCAAATATAAAATGCAACCAGGCATGTAAGAAAACAATCACAAGGGGAATCCCATTCAGCTGGCCCCTAGTTGCTTATCCTGCTATTGGTCCTCTAGCAGCTCAGCGGTCCCCAACCTTTTTGGCACCAGGGACCGGTTTCGTGGAAGACAATTTTTCCACGGACGGACGGGGGGATGGTTTCGGGATGATTCAAGCGCATTACATTTATTGTGCACTTTATTTCTATTATTATTACACTTACAAATAAGTGTCGGATTCTGACTTCTCATAAGGAGCACGCAACCTAGTTCCCTTGCATGTGCAGTTTATAGTAGGGTTCGCGCTCCTATGAGACTAATGCCGCTGCTGATCTGACAGGAGGCGGAGCTCAGGCGGTGATGCGAGCGATGGGGAGCGGCTGTAAAGACAGATGACGCTTCGCTCACTCGCCCACCGCTCACCTCCTGCTCTGCGGCCCGGTTCCTAACAGGCCACGGGGACCCCTGCTCTAGCTCCTTTTTCAGGGCCCTGCCCTCTAATTAGCTCCGGTGCTGTCAGAAGATTGAGGAGCCACGCTGAGCAGGGTTTCCAACTCTAGTTTCTTTGTGGTTCTTACCCTATGAACAGAATCTTGCCAGACGGAGGCTGCCTACATTAAACTAAGGGAAATAACTCCAAGGGGCTCTAGGGAGGGGCTGCCTTGAACCTCTTAACCCTCCCAGCAAGGAGTCTGGACTTTGAAGTCTCTTATCAGTGTGGAATGCTCTCCCTGCGAAACAGTATATCACCCTCTCCTTCAGGAACACAGTGCCTAATTCAGACAGGGCCCTTAATCCTGATCCAGTTAATTATTGCTGTCCTGCCATTCCATTTGCTTCTTCCAAATATTCCCAGTACCGCTGAACGCACGAATGCCCCCAAACCTTCAGCAGAAGCACGAGAACTTTAAACTTTGCCTCTTTCAAGAGGAGATCTTGCCAAACTACACCGCCGAGCAATTCAACTTCGGCAGAGCCAGCTCCCCAAAGAAAATGGGATTTAAGCCGCTGCTGAGATTTCTAAGCCCCACCAGCACAATACTTCTGTAGCTACGTAATGAGTTACCCTTCAACCAATGTGAGATTCCCATTCAGCAGTTCAGCATCACAGGTCATACGGGGGCTGCCTGTTCCCTGGAGACCACGGGCCCTTAAATCTCCTTTCTGCAAACCTGGCATCTCCCACAAGCCAGGATTGCTGGAAACTGACCATCAAGCTGCGTCAGGAGCTTGCTTGAAATAACCACCCTGTAACTTTTCTCTGTGCTAGGGAAAAAAGACCTAGGGGGTAGCTGAGAGACACAGGGCAGCTTTTCCAACCAAGCTCATAACACAGGTTTCCCTTCTCCGTTGTTAAAATATGCATCTGCCTTTATTCCAGGTCACTGATAAGCCATCCCTCCCTCCTGCCTTACTTCCCCTGCCATCTTGCATTTTTCGAAAGTGTCACAAGATTTATCTCCGCGTAACGAGAGAGTCACCACAAACTCAGAGCTCTGACAGTTAGACTTCTACATTTCCAGGCACTGTTGTTACAAAAAGGGAAATAAGTAACCGGCTTTCCTGCAACATCCTTTACATCAAAAGGTTGAAGGTTGGAGGATGCGGCTCGAAATGCTGGGTTTTGGAGGGGGGGCGGGAATAATTAGAGGAAATGGGTCTGGGGGAGGTAAACTTGAGGTGCAGCTGCAGAATCCAAGCCCCCATGGGCTCTGAGCCCAGCAGCAGCACCGGGAACAATATTTATTTTATTATTATGAATTTTATTAAGTTTCAAGAGAAAGATAAAAGCTACGAAAAAACCAAAAACTACAAAAAAAGAGAAGAAAAACTAAAAAGGTGTGAAAACACAAAATAATTTTTTTTTTCAACATTACAGAAAGATGTGACTTCCGACTCAACAGCAAGGATATACAAACATTTTCCATGATGAATCTCTTATTCTTTATTAAACCAAAATCACACTATTTCTATATATCATTCCCCTTTAGCACATTATAAAAATCACTAAGTACAGTTACTCCCTCCCCTTATATTAAAATAAAGAAAAAAAAATTATATAAACCTCCTAAACAACTTCCCCCCTCCAAAATAACACTTATTTAATTATTCCCTTCCTACTACTATTCTATACATTTCTGTCTACTATAATAAAAAACAAACTAAAAAGCACATTGTCTGCCATTATACTAAATAATACAACAGTTTTAATCTTAATAAACCCAAAAAAGAAAAGCAATTCGAAACAATAACCTTAAATCAAATTCTTAAAACCATCCAAATAAACATTTTTATACCCTAATAATCATATCCTTAAAAACAAATAACATCAGTCAAACCCTAAAAGCGATCCAGATAAACATTCTTTAACGCTTATCCCACTTCAAAATAAACCAAAGCATTTACATATCCCCACAATGTGCACAGAGCTTTTCTCTTGAAAAAATCAAACAGCCCAACTGCCCCAAAAATTCCAACTTCTCTTCAGAAAACCTCCCATACATAATGACCCCTTCTTTTTCATGGCATTTCACCAAAAAGTCAATTTTACTTATTGCTTGCAGATCCTTCTCTCCGTTAAATTTCTCCAACTCCACTATCCAATCTTCATCAGGCATCTCAACAGAAATCCCAATCTCATTCTTAGAAGAAAAATTTCTATCACCATTAAATTCCTCAATTTCATCCACTACATCCCCAAGCAGATGACACATTTTAGAGCTCATATTTTCCACAATGTCCTGAATGTCTTGTATAAAAACTTGACAGGAGTCAGAAAAGATCTGTTTAAAATCTCGATGGAAGTCAGAAAAAATCTGTTTAAAATCCTCCATGTCTCACGCAGTAGATCATGGCGCCTCCAGGAGCTTAACCAGAGAAAGTCAAAGATATGGAAAAGTTCCGAAGTATGTTTACACAAAGTGAAAGTGAGATAAGCAGACAGTTCCCCAGGGAAAGTAGAAACAGAAAGCTGAAGGTTTAAATCAGCTGATTCAACGTGTGGGAAAATGCTAATATCTTCAAATTTAATACCAAAATAATAACAGGAAGACAATTGTTTACTCTTAATCCTCCTTTATATTTGGAAGGAAAATGAATTCCAAAACTTAAAAGAATTTTTTAAAAAGTAATCCCAAAAATAACAATAAGCACCAAGAGAGCCAGCTTCTCCTTGCTCCAGCCTCTCTTAGGGTACGCATACTTAAATATATATATAAATTTGGTGATTTAGAAATGGGGTGGCCAGTCTTAGTGTCCCTTTAAGGCTACAGCACGGCTTTGAAAATGGTGACGTCCCAGCCTCCCAGCTAGCTCTTACCAGTCGAGCGCAATGCTGTTTGCGATCTTCTGGCTGCAAGCAGCCATCTGGAGGACAGATGGGGTGATTCCAGGTGTTTTTCTTTATCTGGAGAATGTTTCTGGGCTTCGGGAAAACCTGCCTGAGCCCAAAAAAAATTGCTGCATTGTCAATTCTGCCCACCAAGCCCACGGGCACAGCTGCTCAGTCCGCCATGTCCCCACTGGAAGTCCAGCATCGGGAACAATTGTGAAAGCAACTTTCTCGTTATGAACTGCATCTAAAGTAGGTAGGAAGCAGGATGCCCTGCAATTTTATATGCCTCTGGACCAGGGTTTCTCAACCAGGGTTCCGTGGCACCCTAGGGTTCCGCGAGAGGTCACTAGGGGTTCCCTGGGAGATCATGATTTATTTAAAAAATTATTCCAAATTCAGGCAGCTTCACATTAAAGAGGTAAGTTTTATTCTTAATTTTCAGTTTAAGAACACCGCTAATACAGGCCTACCCATGAAACGAAGATAATAATCTTGTAACTTCTGGCCTGTATTTGAGCCTGAATGTGCAGGGGTTCCCCGAGGCCTGGAAAATATTTCAAGGGTTCCTCCAGGGTCAAAAAGTTGAGAAAGACTGCTCTGGACCCTTTGGAGGGCCCGCTGCTTCCAAACGTCCCTGAAAACAAGGTTATGGCCTCATAAAATAAACCAATTATCTTCCTGGTCCTTTTAGGCAGTTCAGAAACCTCAACAGAGGCTCTTCCAAGAGTTACAAAGCTTTCCTGTGGCACATTAAACAGGAACATTTTTATTGCTGCAAACACTTCTGGGTTACTCACTTGGCCAGCTACTCAAAGCAATGATCTGGATGGCTAAGAATATCTACCCTCCTTGCAGAGAATAACGCTGGAGAGACAAAGATAACGGAGAAAAACAAGCCATGAGATTTGCAAACGAATTTTAATCCTCCGTTATCATTAGAACACAAAAGGATGCACTCTGCACATGCTCCTAAAGCCCTCTAAGGATTCTGCACATTCCAGTCCTCATTTTTCCCTACTCCCTGCATTGAAAACCACATCCTGGGGCTACGGATTCAAAGGGTCCATCATGTGTAGGGCAGCAGTAAAGGTCGGTGGAAATGGAGGACAAGTAGGTAAGTCGATGGTTGTAACCACAGGTCATTACATATAACGTACCATAAAATACCATAAAATAACAGTAAAATAGTAAGACTGTAAAATAAAGTAATAAGAACAACGTTGGATGTAGAAAGGTTACAGCGAGATAAAGCCAAAGCTACAAGAACTTAAGTATTTCTTTCTAAGTTTAAAAGGGGGACAAGTTGAAAATACAAAGGCCCAATTTTGGGTCTTGAGAAGGAAAGGATTTATTTATTTATATAAATTTGAGCTATACTTAAATAAACGGAGTGAAATCACAATGGCGGTGGAGCAGTGCTTCTGTTCTGCCTCGCCACCTCTACTCAGCGGCAGCAGTAAAGCCAGATGTAACCTAAGAAAATGCACTCTACGCATGTTCAGAGATCCTCTGCTCTCGCTACATGAAATTTACCCTTTATCCCAGGGTCCAAAACCCAGCTCAGCCTCTCCTTCGGATGGGCTCTGTTGGCCCGACATACTGACCCCCCGTTAGCAGGACAAATTTGTTCCGTTAATTTGCTTGAACCGTCCCAAGAGCACACGGGCTGGTTCCCACAAACCCGCTCAGTTAAAACGGAGAGTGTGATTCAGCGGGTTGTAAGAACAGGGGCTGGAAATCATCTCAAAAGGAGGGAACCCCCCTGCCTTCGTGCCCTGAAAACACTGACATTAACGGGAGCCCTTCGCCAACCGGGCGCCCTCCGGAGATGCTGGACTGGCGTACCCATGATCCACACCCAACGCAACTCCCAGCCGACGGAAGCAGGGGGTCCTGCCTTCGGATGCGCCATTGGCCTTACCCTGCTGCGTTGGTACCGCCAGCTTAACCCCTGGGATGGGCGGTCCTCAGATGCCACTCCGCTACTACGGTGTTGTCATTGTTGTTATAAACTGTTTTTACTTTGGTTGGCTTTAATAATAGTAATAAATTATAAAATAATATATAATTATAGATTTTTATCCCTTTTTTATAAATATATAAATACAGTATATAACATAAATATCTATAAATAACGTTTTATAAATATATAATTATATATAAATGTTTATAAAAATTTATTATAAATATATATATTTATAAAACGTTGTTTATATAGATATAGATATAAATAACCTTCTATATAATAAATATAAATCATAAGTATCAAAATGTAGAATATATATAAATAACTCAAGGCGGCGCCTCCTATCTCCCCCCCCACAACAATCCTGCAAGGTGGGCTGGGCTCCGTTCGCCTCCCGGAGTCGCCACTGCAAGACGGGCAGCTCCATAAACTGATCAAATAAGTAAGCCAGTCGGCAACCCCGCTCAGCCACGCCCCCGTTGCTGCATTCACACAACCCCGGGGGTGATTCCTTCCTCGGTGCATGACACGTGTCGGGCGAGCTCAGGAAACGCGTGTCGTCGCCAAGCCCCACGTGGGAACCCCCCCTTACGCCCCAACGGGTTGGCCCACTCCCCCGCCGCCCGGGCGAACCCAGCCCCGCTAAGCACGTGGGAACGCAGCCTGCGGGGACGCCAACCCCCGGGAGGGGTGGGGACAGCGGGCAGGCGCTCTGCACAAGCCCAGAGACCCCACCCAGGCCGGGGGGCCCGCGGGGGGCGGCATCCCGCCCCCTCCCCCCCGCGCCTCACCTTGGGCGTCGTGATGTGCTCCATCGCCGAAGCCGCCCGGCCTCTTCCCCGCCCGGATCCCGTGAGGCATCGCGAGACTTCGGGGAAGCGGCGCTCCGGGCGCCATCTTGCGTGAGGGCAGCTGCCCTTCCCTTGGCGGAGCGCTCGCGCGGACCGGCGCTGGAATCCCTCGGCCGCCTCCTACCGGAGGGACCCCGAACTGCACCCCCTCCGAGCCCGCTGTGGAAATGCATTGGGGTGGAGAGGCCCCCCTAGACTGATTCGTTAGGCTCCGCCGCCCCCAGTCCGCTTTTCCTCCAGGAGATACAGAGCACTGCTGCCCCCTCGCCATTTCCCCCCCCCAGCAACACCCCTGCGAGGTAGACTTGGGTTTGGGTCGCCCTGGTCCCAGTCCAGCTCCTTCTCAACCCTAACCCGCTGGCCTCCGTCGAGGCTAAGCCATGACCATGACGCCCGCTGTTACACAAGTCACGAACTTCAGGTTGTTAGCCAGCCAATTGTGGTTTAGATCAACCGTGGTTAGATCAACCATAGTTTAGCACTGGGTGGGAACCCGGTCTTTAAATAGTCCCACTGAATGCCCTGACTTCGGGAGCAATTCATTGGCTGGGGAATTGTGGGAGTCGAAGTCCACACACCTTAAAGGGTTCACCCATCTAGTTTTTATGGCAGCAATATGGAACCTGCTTTCCATGGCCATCTTCTGGATTTTGGACTTCTCGGGGGTCTACCATCAAAATAATAATTTATGAGATTTATATGCCGCCCAACTCCCAGCAACTCTGGGCTGGAACTGCTTGGCTTGATCAACCCCCAGCAGCCAAATAAAATCTCTTTCAGATTGAGCTGTTCCACAGACACCCTGGTGCAGGGTTTTTTGGTAATGAAATTGAAGTTTCCCAGGATATTTTTCTGACTGCCTGATCCAGCCTTCAGCCATCATCTTTGTTGACCAGGGTTGCATACAACCCTAGAAGTAAATTAACGAATTAATCAAAATATTGTGTGTTTAGTTTTGCTTTGCGTTATATGAACCCAGCCCATATGGTTTGAAAAGGATGGCTTACAGAATTGCATTATGTATGAAACCCAGCCCCTGTGGCTGATTTAGCAAATCGTAGCTAAATAAACTATGATTTGCTGTGATGTAGGAATTCAGTCCGTTGCTTTAATTGAATCTTTCCCAGTCTAATACAGTATAACCCCTGAAACTGAAGAAACTGTATGAAGCTTTCCCAAAGGGTTCAAAGGTGGCCATTTAGAAAATGAAAAGGAGGATTAGTTATCTCTCAGGCCAGCTTTGGCTGTCTTCACCGCGGTGGTGGGGTGTCTCTTATCTGTGAAAGTGAAATATTATTTTTAAGAAATAGCAGCAGCTAAGCTGCAAAAGGGACTGAAGCTGCCATCAATTTAGTGTCCCAAATTTACTCAAGGTGTTTTACCAAGATAGCAAGTTCTTGGGAACTCAGTAGCTCCATTCACACAACATGTATACCCCTGATTAACAAAATAAAATAGTGCTGTCCACATTACATGCTAAGTCCAAACAAATATTTTATGAGGGATTAATGTGATGGTTTGATCCACACAACCTGCCGAGATAGCCGTTGGGTCCTGAGAACCACAAACTCTCCATTCCATTTTTGCCAAGGTTGTGTAAATTTGGCCTGCAGGTCATACTTGGAAGTAGACCTGCACAGAATTGCCTAGATGGCGTTTCTTCTTAGCTTTTCAGACAGAAAGTGTCAGAGGGGACAAAGCAACCACAGAAAGTCACAAACCCATCCCTTTAATGCATAGCTTTCCAAACTGTGTGTCGAGAAACTTTAGTGTGTCGCAACACACAGTTTATTGTGTCACGACACAACCCGGAAGTGGACGTGCACGGCGGCGGCGCAGGGGCACGCGGCGGCGGTGGTGTGCACGGCGGCGGCAGCAATGATGGCAGTGGCGCGCCATCAGCGCTTCCGCGTTTTAGTGGAAAACACGAGGCCGCCGCCGTGCACACCGCCACTGCTGCGCGCCCCCCCGCCGCCGCGCACCCCCCCCGCCGACGTGCGTGCCCCCGCGCTTCCGCCGTTGGTGTGTCGCCAACGGCAGCAGTTTGGAAAGCACTGCTTTAATGGGACAGGAACTCATCATAACATGCAAAGGCTTTTAAAAGGAGGAACTTGGGGGAATAAATTTCACCTCATTCTTAGTCTACCGAAAGCCAGCGCAGCCGCCTGGGTTACCCAGGGTTTTCAAGTTGCGGCACCCAAGTGAAGCTAAGCCCCAGTGGCTTAGCGCGTCTTCAGACCCTCCCTCCGCTCAGCCGGGCCGCTTTCAGAGGGGACGCCCCTTTGAGAGAGGGGGGATCGACGAGCACCGCCAGCCTGGTCCCGTGGAGGCTGTCGCAGGGTATCAAGGCCGATTCAACTTCAAGTCTTCCTTCCAGGGCAGTGTTTCTCAACCTTGGCCCCTTGAAGATGTCTGGACTTCAACTCCCGGAGTTGAAGTCCACACATCTCCCATGGCTGGCTGGGGAATTCCGGGAGTTGAAGTCCACACATCTTCAAGGGGCCAAGGTTGAGAAAGACTGTTCCAAGGGGACCCAGCCAGGCCAGAAGGGGTCACCAGCTTCCAGAGCGAAGGTTGCTTTCGGGTGGGGCCCCCGTTGTCGCCACTGAACACTGCTGGGGTCCTTATTGGTGGGGCGGGGATTGGGGCCAGCCAGCCTGGTCCCGCAGAGGCTCTTGCAGGGTATAAAGGATGCACCTCCGCAGAGCCACAGCGTTTGCGGACGTCCGAGGCTTGGGCGAGGCACGGAGAGAGCTTGGCCAGGCAGCCCCGACAGCTCCCCTGCCTGGCCGGAGATGCGGCGCCATGGCCAGCCCCATGCTGGGCACTGTTTGCTGCTTGTGGGGGTATTTCTACTGAGTTGATGCAAGGAAAATGATTTTAAGGGACAGTTGAGGTGTTTTCCATACTTCTCCCCTTTGGACCCAGACATCAAACCGGCTAGATCTGCTCATCCTATCCTCTTTCTTTCCTTATATCAGGATACTTATTTGGGGCCGGACAGCCAGTTGCCTGATACCATTCTAGGCAAGGTCCATGTTGGGAAAGAAAGGTTGCCTTCGGTGCAGACCAGAGCATAGGAACTTTCCCTTCACACCACCAGAGTACATGGAGGCATTTCTCCGATGCTTGAAGGCTCAACGTCTAAAAGTATTTTGTGGATTGAGCTGCATGGTGGCCAAAATGCTGGGTGAGGAGAAAGCATTGGTAGGTCACTGACTAGAAACTCCAGCTCCCAAGGTTCTTTATGGGTGGAGTAAGATCTATCAAAGGGGCGTGGTGGCTCAGTGGGTAAGATGCCAGGCTTGTTGATTGGAAGATTGCAAATTCGGAGGTTCGAATCCCTAGCCTTGCATGCGGAGTGAGCTCCCGCACTAGCTCCAGCTCTTGCCAACCTAGCAATTCGAAAGCATGCAAATGCAAGTAGATTAATAGGTACCACTTCGGTGGGTAGGTAACAGCGTTCCGCGCGCGTCATGCGGCCACATGACCGTGGAAGCGTCTTCGGACAACGCTGGCTCTTCGGCTAACAAACGGAGATGAGCACCGGCCCCTAGAGTCGGACACGACTGCACAAATGTGCAGGGGGTACCTTTACCTTTACCTTTTTAAGATCTATCAAGAGACTGTTGGATGAGCAGTTACAAGTCATCCCTTCTCATGGCCAGGGAGCACATGCCCAAGTAGGTCACCCTTTGCAGACCCTGGGCTGTTTTTCTCCCTAGGGCAGGCTTCCCCAATTGATGTGTTCCAGATGTGCGGGGCTTCAACTCTGGACTTCTCAGCAATTGCTTTGTAGGTTGGGGATTCTGGGAAGAGGTCCCACATATCCAGAGGGCACTGGGTTACAGAAGGCAGTCCTTCAAAGGATGCTCTTCCATCCACCCACCCACCTATAAAAAAGAGCTGTTGGAGGTTTTAACCACGACATCACTGTAAGCCAGGGTTATGTTGGCATACTTACCATGGGGTTAAATGTCCCACGACACCCTTAAAACGCTTCTTAAAACTCATTTTGTTTGACCACTTCTGTGTATGAAACTCGAGGAAGCAAAGATGAATAAGAAGTGATGCTGGTCTTCTGAATGGGGTGCTTCTGAGATTCAAGAAGCTGTTTTATCTTAGCACAGATGCCTGCCAAATGAATATCTGCACATGTGTATCCATAATTAATAAAATATATAAGACATTAATTGATCCTGTTGAAATGCTTTGCTTCATCCTGGCAGGTATTTCCTATGCAATATCCAAGCATTACAGCTGTCTCCTATAATGATCCTCCTTGGCCAATATTTGGAGAATTGATTCCCAAGCAAGTGGATAGCAATGGCTTGTTCACACTCTATCCTGTCACTAGGTTCCCATGTGGCATTAAAACACAGCTTGATTTATTTCAGTTTGGTTTAGTGTGAAGTACAAACCCAACCATACATGCTCAGTCCTTAATCCAGGGTTTTAAAAATGGGTGCTTTACTATGGGATTGAGGCTCAGTTCATACCTAATGCTTATCATAGACCAGTGTTTCTCAAACTTGGCCACTTTAAGATGTGTGGACTTCAACTCCCAGAATCCCCCAGCCCGTATGCTGGCTGGGGAATTCTGGGAGTTGAAGTCCACACATCCTAAAATTGCCAAGTCTGAGAAACACTCTCCTAAGACTATGGCTTATGAGCCACAGTGGCTGAGTTCACATAGTTCTTTAACCAAGATGAAACAAACTGCATATAAGCAGGGAGCAAACCCCACACTCGTACTGATGATGCTACCTAGTTGGGTAACGAAACATCTGCAAGCAAACAACCAAGCTCAGAGAGCTCCAGGGACTCCATACTTCCTCAATTACTGGTTATGAACTATTACGTGACCTTTTAGCAAACAAGAGTTTATTTTTTTTCCTGCATTGATTTCTCTAGCTGCATTCTAAGAGCTCCAACACACACTCTGAGACCAGGCCTCATGTGCAGACAGTTAATCAAGATGCACCCAATTTTAATAAAGGAATATGATGCCTTTTCATTGGCTCAGCCCTCCTCTCTTACTGGTGTAACTATTCAACTGCTGTGCTTTCCCAATATTTGAATCACAGATGCCTGAGCAGGAGCAGCTACTGGCCATGGTCCAAAAAGTCAAGGCGATGGCCACAATGGTGGAATTGAAGCTCCACCTGTTTTTATGTGTTGTGATGCACATTAAAAAATGGGTGGGGCTTAGTTGTGGCCACCATCATGACTTTTTGGACCATACCCTGCGGACACCCCTGATTCTGAGAATGTAGGCCAAACAGGCTGTGCAGCAATGTGGATTAAAAGGGAAATGGTGATTCAGAACCGCATTATGCCAACACCACATTAAGCACGTATTTTCCTGGGACTGCATAGCTGTCTTGCAAGCCCAGGAAAAGATGTAGCTGCTTTAAGAACGTGCCAACAGGTGTGAGGGGACCATGCTGCATCCTCTAAATCAGAGCTTTCCAAACTGTTTGTCGCAACACGTTAGTGTGTCGGCTGCAGTGTCTGGGTGTGTCGTGGCTGCTGCTGCCTCTGAGCCCTGCCAGGATTCTACGCAGGTCCTAGTGCCTGCCTTGTGCCCTGCTGTAAGAGTGTGTCGCAAAATGACGCAGGTCTAAAAAGTGTGTCACCAATATGAAAAGTTTGGAAATCTCTGCTCTAAATCCAGATCACCACACGATCCTAGGGCAAAGCAAATCCAGATTGGTTTATAGTTCAGTATGATCTGAAATCCCAAAAAAGGGGGCAATTGAGAACATGGTGGTTAACCTAATCAAGGTTAAGAGCTATAAGTCTGTTAAACATGCAAAGTTTGGTTAGTTTCAAGTATGCTTGGTTACATATCTTTGGAGAGCAGACCGAATCGTGGCTTCTTACTACAAAGCCGGCCCATTTCGCCCATTTATGGACCCAAACATTGTGTGATCCCAGAAAATGGCTTAATTCTCGGTACGTGTTGCACAAATGCAGTCTCTATGATGCTAGAGAAAGAGGTATTGCGTATGTGGCAGATACCCCAATACTGCCCCAGTTAAAAGTTTGATTAACAGCCATATATTTTCTTACCTGAGAGCCAGTTTGGTGTAGTGGTTAAGGACCAGGCTAGAAACCAGGAGACCGAGAGTTCTAGTCCTGCCTTGGGCACAAAGCCAGCTGGATGACTTTGGGCCAGTCACTTTCTCTCAGCCCTAGAAAGGAGACAATGGCAAACCACTTCCAAAAAACCTTGCAAGAAAACTGCAGGGACTTGTCCAGGCAGTGTCCAAGAATCAGATATGACTGAATGGGAAAAAAAATTCTTACCTAGTGGAACCCTTACCCTTTTCCCCACTTGCTGAGGCTCCATCTTCACGGAACATACAAGCTTTACTTCTGAGTATACATACATTGACCCCACCTACCTCCCTGTTCACTGCCTCCTACATCAAGGCGATTGCTCTCCACTTCTTTTTAATCCATGGAAAATTGAAATAAATGGGCCAGGGAATGGGAGAGCCCGCTGGAATCCCACACATTGAAATCTTTCTTGGGATTCTATTTTAACTGGTTCATTTTACTGTCTGGAAGAGAAAGCATCCCAGGTCTGATCCCTCCACTCTCCTTTAGGGAAAGAGGAACATTTGCAGCCTGATTCAACTTCAAGTCTTCCTTCCAAGGCAGTGTTTCTCAACCTTGGCCCCTTGAAGATGCGTGGATTTCAACTCCCAGAATTTCCCAGCCAGCTGGCTGGGGAATTCTGGGAGTTGAAGTCCACGCATCTTCAAGGGGCCAAGGTTGAGAAACACTGTTCCAAGGGGACCCCGCCAGGCCAGAAGGGGTCACCAGCTCCAGAGCGAAGGTTGGCCTTCAGGTGAGACCCCCGTTGTCGCCACTGAAAGCTGCTGGGGTCCTTATTGGTGGGGCGGGGATCGGGGCCACCCAGCCCGGTCCCGCGGAGGCTCCCGCAGGGTATAAAGGACGCGCCTCCGCGGAGCCGCAGCGTTTGCGGACGGAGAGAGCTTGGCTCGACGGCTCCCCTGCTGGAGACGCGGCGCCATGGCCAGCCCCGCGCTGGGTGCTCTGCTGTTCCTCCTGCTGCTGGCTGGCAGAGGCGCCGCGACGGGCCCGGAGGGCGAGCTGTGTCCCCAAGAAGGCGCCCTTCGCTGCCCGCAGCTGCCCGACGGCGGGGGCTGCCGCCTGCCGTCCTGCTGCCCGGCCGGAGCAGCCCAGCTGGAGGGGCAGCGGTGCCCGCGGGAGGCCCCGGCCACGCCCCCGACTCAGAAGTTCCTCCGGGAGTGTAAGAGCCCGACCTATTCCCTCTAATGGGCAGGCTGGGAAGAAGCCGGCTTGGGGGTTTCGGTTCCCCAGCTTTCACCCGGATTAGGGGCTTAACCCTGGTTTGTTGGGTGGTCAGATTTGCATGAGGTGCATCATGGGAAGCGTGTAAAGTTACAAGTGGCTTTGTCGCTACCAAGGTCCCCCTCTAATTATCAAGTGGGTAAAAGGTTGTGTACACTGATGGCTTGCAGGTGCTGGAAGAAGACGGTTTGGTTTGTCAGTGCCTTGTGTGAAAATTTAGCTCTTGGTGGTTTATTTAATAAACCATTGTTTAATGCAGTCTTCCCCAGAGTGGGCGTGTTCCAGGTGTGTGGACCTTCCAGCAGAGTATAGTGATGGAAGTGTTGGGCCCGGAGTGGGCAGACCCACATTCCTGCTTGATCCCAACTCATTGGGTTGCCCTACTTCTGTATATCTGAACTGCCCCTATCCACTTAATCACTAGACCAGTGTTTAGCTGGCTGGGGAATTCTGGGAGTTGAAGTCCACACATCTTAAAAGTGGCCAAGGTTGAGAAACACTGGTCTAGCAGTTCAGGTGCTAAACGAAGGGCAGGAAAACCTGCAAGTCAGGTATGGTATCTCCCTAAATGGATGAGGAAGCCAATCACCCTCTCTAAGGCCAGCCTAGCTTGCAGGGCTAAAATGAGGAGAGGTTCCCAGATAAACTGAGAAACCTTTTCTCAGAGAACCGTTGAGAGATAATTGCAATACAGTCAACGCTACGAACTGGAATTCTCAGTAATAGGTGTGCTGGTGGAGGAATTCTGGGAGTTGAAACCCCTCCCATCTGGAGGAGGCTGGAGAAGCTGGGGGCAGCGGGTGTGAATGTTGCTAGTGGGTTGAATAGAACCTGGGGAGAAATAGGCTTAAGGAACCTGGGGACGGCTACTCCGCCTGGTTGGCAAAAAGTGCAGACGACCACTGAATATGTGCCATCAAGTCGTTTTTGACTCCTAGAGGCCCCATGGATAGATCTTCTCCATGACGATCTATCCCTAACCTGGTCTTTCAAGTCTCCCAAGGGTGCCCCCATCGCCACTGTAACTGAGTCCATCCACCTTCTGCTGGTCGTCGTCTTCTTCTCTTTCCTTCTACTTTTCCCAGCATTAGAGCCTTCTCCAGAGAGCTGGGTCTTCACATAATGTGTCCTAAGTAGGATAATTTAAGCCTGGTCATGTGTGCCTCGAGTGAGAACTCTGGGATGGTTTGTTCAATGATCCATCGGTTGGTTTTCTTGGCTATCCATGGTATTCTCAGAAGCAGGGCTTTCCAAAGTGCTGCCGCTGGCGACACACCGGCGGCGGCGCAGGGGGGCGTGCGGCGGCGCGGGGGGGCGTGCGGCGGCGCGGGGGGAGTGCGGCGGCACGCGCGTGCATGGCGGCCGCCGTGCACGCGCGCGCCGCCACTTCCGGGTGGTGTGGCGACACACCACGCTGTGTGTGGCGACACACTTTTGTGTCGCGACACACAGTTTGGAAAGCTCTGCTCAGAAGTCTTCTCTAACACCAAAGTTCAAACTCTTCCTCTCCTGCTTCTTCAAAGTCCAACTTTTGCTTCCATACAGTGTCACAGGGAATACCATGGCTTGCATTATTCTGATAAAACTCAGCCAGTTTGGTCTAGTGGTTAAGGTGCTGGGCTAGAAACCAGGAGACTGAGAGTTCCAGTCCCGCCTGAGGCATGAAAGCCAGCTGGGTGACCTTGGGCCAGTCCCTGTGTCTCAGCCCTAGGAAGGAGCCAATGGCAAACCAGGAGACAGAGAGTTCCAGTCCCGCCTGAGGCATGAAGGCCGGCTGGGTGACCTTGGGCCAGTCACTCACTCTCAGCGCAACTCACCTCACAGGGTTGCTGTTGTGGGGAAAATAGGAGGGAGGAGTATTAGGTATGTTTGCCGCCTTGAGTTATTTATAAAAATAATAAAAGGCGGAATAAATAAATAAAATCTTTGTAGGGGTAGACACATAATTCCCCAACTCTCTGCTGCCCTCTTGTGGACTGGTGTCCTTTGGCAGCTACCTGGGGGGAAATGTGGGGCTGGGAAGGTGCTAATAAAGGAAGTGCAGAAGAAACGGAGGATGAAGGAAAGCATGCACAGATAACTGACGCTCCTCCTCCTTTTTGCAGCACAAGACTGGCGGCCTGTCCTGGCATTTTTCCTCATCCTAATTGTCCTGCTGCTGCTTTGGATGGCAGTTTGCTACTGCAAGGGACGCTTTTGGCGTCGGGGAACCTACTATCTTTATCCCAATGCGCCAAACCGTGGGGGCCTAGACTCGATTCCTTTGGCCCCTCGTCCACTTCCAGCCGGATTTCTGGGCCCCCCGCCCCCCTACAACGCTGAACCCCCCGGCCCACCCCCCTACGGCGCTGAGCCCCCCGGCTTCATGGCCCCCCCGCCTCCCTACGACGACGAGCTGCCGCCTTACAGTGCTGAGGACCTTCGGGACAACTGGGACCAGCCCCTCCTGACGCCATCGCCCCCCCTCGGGAATCAAGGCCCCGGCAGAGAGGCTGCTGTCGGACCCCTGGTGCACAGGAACGTTTCTGGCCATTCTTCCACATCGACTTTGGAAGCAGATGCTGTAGCAGACGACTGACCCGCAGCATGGAGGTTGTCTCCTCTTGTCAGGTGGCTGGAGTGGGATCCCTTTCTGTCTGGTGAGGGTTAGCTTTTAGGATCCAGGCAAGGAATCCACCTTGAATCAGAGCCTGTTCCCACCAGAGTCCTGCCACTTGGCTTCATGTTCAAGAATCCTTAGCCAGCATGGCTGTTTGCTCAGGCATCTGGGTACGGAAGTCCCAACGCTTCTGGCTGGCTTCAAGTTAGTGAGGATGCTCTAGGACAACATCCAGGGCGACTCTTCCCTTGGTGCGCCTGTTCTCCCTGGAGTTGGAAGCCCGCTGGTGATTAGCTAGACTAGAGGAATGCCTGCAGGGTGACCATCAAGGTTCTTTGCTACTGCAGAGCTTTTTAAAATGTGACAGTTGTGTGATGCCTTTGGTGTGTTAACTGACAAAAGGAAGCAGGCAGACGTGCATGCCAGCCCGATGCTTTGGGGTGCAAGCTGTTTCTTGTAGCGCACTTGTCAGATTCATGCTTGTCGATGTGTACTTTTAATCAATAAACGCAAGTATTGGGTGCTGAGAGTGAGCTTACTGGCTGTGATTTATTCAACTAAAGGTAAGAAATAATTGGGGTGGTTTGGACCAATAGGGTAACTTCTCCTATGGTGCTTGGCATTCGAAGATGCTCTTCAAGTATAAGAAGGCTCAAATGCCATCTTGGCTGGAATGGAGGGGCTGCAGTGCTTTCCCAAAATAATAAAAGATTAAAAATAAAAATGGACTTGCTGATGCTCAAAGAACACACCTCTGTTTGCATTACTGCACTTTGCCTCCAGATTAATGAGCAGTGAAGCATACTAGATTTTAAACATTTGGGCCTATCGTTGGAGTCCGTTCTCCCTTGTTCAATGAGGTTTAGTTATGTGCAGTGCTCAAGAGCAGGATTTGTACAGCAAACTGAATCCTCACCCCCGATTAACAAAAAATGATTGCTGTGTTCATATAATATGGTAAAACGGTACCATTTTAGCTTAATCTGGTGGTGTTGTATGAACCTGTTTACATATAGTATTTGTTCTATGTAACAATGCAAAGCTTACTTATCCAAAAATATGTAGGGCTGGATTGTAAGGTTCCAATCCTAGACTGCACACACCAAGTAGGAGTATTGAACACACAAGGTTTTTTTTAAAAAATAGTACATGAGTAAAAGTTTTGTATGCTATGTATTGAAAAGATCCTTTGACCTGTGTCTAGCTCACCATCATGTTAACTGACCATAATCAAGCTTCAGATAAAAGAGCCCACATTCAAACTACCCTGTGTTGGAGTCTGGAAGGTTAGGAAAATACTCTAAGCAGCTAATGACAATCTTTCAGAGTAGAAGTGTCCAGAAAAGACTTGCACATACAGCTTAATTAACGTTCAGAAATAAAACAGTCTTCACACATTAGTTGGTTGAAGAAAAATAAAGATAGCTTACATGTTTGTTCAGTAGATCTTGGTTACAAGCAGTTTCATGGTAGAAAGGCTTAATCATCTCCGGTCTGCGTGCAAGCGAGATATTTCGGACGAGACCCACATAGCCATATGGCCCTCCTGGGTGCACGTGTGCTTAGGAATAAGAGAAGATGGAGAATGGCCCCGAAAGACCCAAGAAGGAGTAGGAAACGAAGTCAGGTGACCCAGGTACCTCCCACAAACACAGTAGAGATACGCTTCAGTAGAAAAGTCCTCCCCTATGTTTGTGAGACAATGCTGAGTTGACTTTCGATAATCCTAACACCCTGAACCATGGTTTACTAGATGAACCCAATTTTCTCAGTTTGCACAACATACTGAATTGTAAAATAAGCCCACTAGCTATGTTGGGACTATTCATTAAGCCACAGATGAGCCCACCACAATTTAGCCTATCATGTTGTGAGACCTGCCTGGATTATTGTATGTTCCCTGGCAAAACATGCCTAACTATCTAGGTTTACTACTGCATTGCACCCAGGCTAAGCTTTGTGGGTTGTGCTGGAGAAAAATCTATAAGAGGGAACTCCTGTTCCATCCCGTTTGTGACTTACAAGTTTTCTCTCTCTTCTCACAATGAGCTTCGTTTGGTCTACTCAAGCAAGACACTAGAGAACTTCAGTCTCCAAACACTTTATTTATGGGTTTGCAAAGCCAGGTCAACCACCCATGGACATGTTATGCAACATTCCATGGGCAAGACCCCGATACATAGGAAACGGTGTATTTATAGTCTAGCAACAAGGAAATACAAGATTCAGACTCAACCATAATTTCAACTGGGAAACTGAGCATCTTAAACCAAGCCAAATCCAAAAATGCTAGAGAATTCCTGGAAGCTTGGCACTCAGACAAAGCAGCCATCAACAGACACATAGAGGTAAACAACATTTACATACCATTCATAAGAGACAATAGAAAAGCCTGAAGACCAGAACACCTCCTTGTCAGCAATCAACAACCAGATAGGCAAACATTAACACCAAGATTAGCACCAGAGGAGCAATCAAACAACACAATAGACCCTAATCAAGTAACTATTAACTCAGTCAATCAACCAAGCAGCAAACAACAGCCCAATCAAGGAACTACCAAAGAGGGAACAACACCTCCACCAACACAAGCAGGACAAGCCAGGGTATATAAACAGAGAGCAAGTCCCACTCCCTTTTCGCACTGAAGATGTTGCCTAGTCTGGCAATGAAATGTCTGCAAGAAAAATCACTCCACAATACAAGATTATAAATGTGATTGGTTACAAATTAAGGATAAAAATACAAGGTTTAAAATGGACCCAAGTGGCTATGCTGTACTGCTAAATGTCAAACCACAGCTTCAGTTAGCTTGAGCTACTCTGACCAACTTCCCCTTGAAGCCTAACCACAGGTACAATATACTGTAGTATAAAAACTATTCCTATGCATCAACTTATTTCTAGTCCTTGCTAAACATTTGTGGCTAGATGCTAAAACTTTTATTAATGTTCGAATTGCTTAAATTCTTCCATGGTTGTAACTGTGCGTAGGGTTTGGGGAGAAGGGTCTTCGCCTATTGCGTAAACCCAGCCTGTTTTGAATTAGTTTATGGTTCAATGTATTGATGAACCTGGGCAATGGGTTAATTCACAACTATGTTAAGTGTATTGTACAAACAAGGTGAGGCTCCTATGTTTGTGCGACCCTTCGCTATTAGAGATCTATGATCCATTTGACACAACTGCCATGCCCCATAGTCATGCCCAATTCTAGTCATGTTGCTGTTGGGTAGAAAGGGCCAAAATGAGATCTCGAGTTAGTTCTATAGTGGTTTTTTTGGCTTACATCATGTAAGTTGGTCTAGTGGTTAAGGTGCTGGGCTAGAAACCAGGAGTCTGAGAGTTCTAGTCCCGCCTTAGGTGTGAAAGCCGGCTGGGTGACCTTGCGCCAGTCCCTGTCTCTCAGCCCTAGGAAGGAGCCAATGGCAAACCAGGAGACTGAGAGTTCTAGTCCCGCCTTAGGTGTGAAAGCCGGCTGGGTGACCTTGGGCCAGTCCCTGTCTCTCAGCCCTATGAAGGAGCCAATGGCAGACCAGGAGACTGAGAGTTCTAGTCCCGCCTTAGGCACGAAAGCCGGCTGGGTGACCTTGGGCCAGTCCCTGTCTCTCAGCCCTGGGAAGGAGCCAATGGCAAACCAGGAGACTGAGAGTTCTAGTCCCACCTTAGGCATGAAAGCCGGCTGGGTGACCTTGGGCCAGTCCCTGTCTCTCAGCCCTAGGAAGGAGCCAATGGCAAACCAGGAGACTGAGAGTTCTAGTCCCGCCTTAGGTGTGAAAGCCGGCTGGGTGACCTTGGGCCAGTCCCTGTCTCTCAGCCCTATGAAGGAGCCAATGGCAGACCAGGAGACTGAGAGTTCTAGTCCCGCCTTAGGCACGAAAGCCGGCTGGGTGACCTTGGGCCAGTCCCTGTCTCTCAGCCCTGGGAAGGAGCCAATGGCAAACCAGGAGCCTGAGAGTTCTAGTCCCACCTTAGGCATGAAAGCCGGCTGGGTGACCTTGCGCCAGTCCCTGTCTCTCAGCCCTAGGAAGGAGCCAATGGCAGACCAGGAGCCTGAGAGTTCTAGTCCCGCCTTAGGTGTGAAAGCCGGCTGGGTGACCTTGGGCCAGTCCCTCTCTCTCAGCCCTAGGAAGGAGCCAATGGCAAACCAGGAGACTGAGAGTTCTAGTCCCGCCTTAGGCACGAAAGCCGGCTGGGTGACCTTGCGCCAGTCCCTGTCTCTCAGCCCTAGGAAGGAGCCAATGGCAAACCAGGAGACTGAGAGTTCTAGTCCCGCCTTAGGTGTGAAAGCCGGCTGGGTGACCTTGGGCCAGTCCCTGTCTCTCAGCCCTATGAAGGAGCCAATGGCAGACCAGGAGACTGAGAGTTCTAGTCCTGCCTTAGGCACGAAAGCCGGCTGGGTGACCTTGGGCCAGTCCCTGTCTCTCAGCCCTAGGAAGGAGCCAATGGCAAAACAGGAGTCTGAGAGTTCTAGTCCCGCCTTAGGTGTGAAAGCTGGCTGGGTGACCTTGGGCCAGTCCCTGTCTCTCAGCCCTAGGAAGGAGCCAATGGCAAACCAGGAGACTGAGAGTTCTAGTCCTGCCTTAGGCGTGAAAGCCGGCTGGGTGACCTTGGGCCAGTCCCTGTCTCTCAGCCCTAGGAAGGAGCCAATGGCAAACCAGGAGACTGAGAGTTCTAGTCCCGCCTTAGGCATGAAAGCCGGCTGGGTGACCTTGGGCCAGTCACTCTCTCTCAGCCCAATTCACCTCACAGGGTTGCTGTTGTGGGGAAAATAGGAGGAGGAAGGAGTTTGCAGGCGGGAGCCAATCGCGTGCACCGGGGGGCAAGGTTTGCAGGAGGGAGCCCCACGGCCCACTTCCTAACAGGCTGCGGCCCACAGGTTGGGGACCCCTGATGTAGAGAGTAAGGAAGATGACCTTGATGGAGACATGCAGGAGCTGTTGCCTAGCAAAGGGGCTGAAGTATTTTTAAAGTCCAGAACAGCCAGATAACATTCCGAAGTGGCTTAGACAGACCCCTGCCTAATTCCCTGAACTATAAGAAGGGGGGGGGGAGGTGCAACATAATCAGACTTGCAAGATTCTATTGTTATAGCCCAAAATCAATAACAGTAGTTTCAGCCCTCCTTTGGAGTTGATTTCCTGCTCTGGTCCATCTAGTGGGATTGACAGATGTGGGCTTAATTTTCTGGTTACTGGAGTAATAAACATTTTGCCTACAAAAGCAAATTACCATGACCCCCTCCTATTCTACAGGACAGAGTTTTTTCTCACTGTAAGCGGACAGACTTTGTTTATAACAAGTGCCCTGCCTTTTGGGGTAACTTGGGTGTGAGAGAAAGAACTGATAGCAAAGGGTTATCAGTGGTATTCCCCAAAAGTACGTGTGAGGACTCATTTCAGAGATCGGATTAAAAGCTGATTCAACTGAGTCTCAACTGGCTTGACTCTCAGAACTTGATCAATGGTTTGACTTGAACAAGCTAATAAAATTGGAAGCATTCAAATCAATTTGATTTAGAAAATTGAATCAATTTGCTCTGATTCACCACTTGAGACTGAAGCATCCAATCCAATCAACATGATTTTCCAAATTGGACTGGAGCTGTTTTGCATTCCCGTGAAAGGAGAGACTTCGGGAGGCGATTGTGTTGTGTGTTCTGAGTTTGTAGGTCTGTAGAAGGTCCTGAGACAGATGAGAAACAGAGGCTGTTTCTGGAAGAGACCTGGACCAAAATTGTCAGTGCAGATAAGACAAAGTTGTACTGAACTCCATAGAAAGCAGGGGTGTCTGATAAAAAGAAGTCAAGATGGTGGTCACCATGGTGTGATCCAAGCTCCCAGGTTTTTTTTTGTGCATCACATACAGGTAGTCCTCGCTTAACAACCATTCATTTAGTGACAGTGACTTACGGCAGTGCTGAAAAAAAACGACTTATGATTGGTCCTCACACGAATGACCATTGCAGCATCTCCACAGTCATGTGATCACAGTTTGGGCGCTTGGCAACCGGTACGCATTTACGACTGTCACAGCATCACGTGATCGCCATTTTCTACCTTCCTGGTCAGCTTCTGGCAAGCAAAATCAATGGGGAACTGCATTATTTGTTTAACGACCACGTGGTTCACTTAACGCCCTCTGCAAAAAAGGTCATAAAATCAGGTAGCATTCGCTTAATGACCACTTCACTTAGCAACCAAAATGCCAGTCCCAATTGTGGTCGTTAAGCGAGGCCTACCTGTTTAAAAAAACAGATGGAGCTTTGATTGCACCATTGTGCAATACACATGAAAACCACCATTGTGCAACACACACAAAAAAAACAGGTAGAACTTCAGTTGCACCATTGTGACCACCATCTTGATTTTTTTTTACCACATCCTGCAGGTACCTCTGATAGAAAGTGCTGAAATAGGCAATGTTTGGTATCTTTTGAAGGGCGCGATGGCTCAGTGGTTAAGACACCAGGCTTGTTGATTGGAAGATCACAAGTTTGGAGGTTTGAGTCCCAAGCGCTGCGTGACGGAGTGAGCTCCCGCACTCGCCCCAGCTCTTGCCAACCTAGCAATTCGAAAGCATGCAAATGCAAGTAGATTAATAGGTACCACTTTGGTGGGTACTTAACAGCGCTCCGCGCACGTCATGCCAGCCACATGACCGCAGAAGCGTCTTCGGACAGCGCTGGCACTTCGGCTAAGAAACGGAGATGAGCACTGGCCCCTAGAGTCAGACACGGCTGCACAAATGTGCGGGGGGAACCTTTACCTTTACTTTTTATGTTTCAATAAGCTTTTGATGTCTCTGTGAGCAACTGAGATTCTTTCGTAAGTGAAACTCTATCTAGTGATGCTCTATCTAAACACATCCCCCCCCCCCCGACCACCAATAAATGCTTCTGGAGTGTCAACGCCCATTTTAAAAGCATACACCAAGGGGCCAATACAAATTATAAAGACTTGAAACGGCTGCTTTGTTTTCCACTTTACCTGGAATCTGCCATTATTTGGTTGAATTTGCACGCCCACAAACCTTTGATTAACGGAATGTTTGGGGAATTAATTTGATAAGCAGGGACCACACATTGCACTGAACCCAACAGGCTGTGACAATAGTATGGGCCAGTGTTTCTCAACCTTGGCCTCCCTTCATATGAGCAGGGCTGCCAGCTGGTGGGAAGAAACTGGGGAGGCTGTTGCCACTTAATCTGCAGAAAACAGGAAATGAGTCTTACCTGCCAAATATACAGGAGTGGGGTGGAGATGACCATCTCATTAAATAAGGTTATCTAGAGAGGGCACTCACATGTCTTATCTCTGTGTTTCTCAACCTCACCAACTTTAAGAAGTGTGGAAGCATGCTGGCAGGGGAATTCTGGGAGTTGAAGTCCACGCATCTTAAAGGGGCCGAGGTTGAGGAACACTGCCTTAATTGACCCGTTGTCTGTCCTGGCATGGCTTGGTCTCCTCACACTAGCAGATGCCTTCAGGCCAGCAATACAACTTAGCACAGATTGTGGTGCTAGTCTCAGTCAGATCCTCTTCTGCAGTGTTTCTCAACCTCGGCCCCTTTAAGATGTGTGGACTTCAACTCCCAGAATTCCCCAGCCAGCATAGCTGGCTGAGGAATTCTGGGACTTGAAGTCCACACATCTTAAAGGAGCTGAGGTTGAGAAACACTGTCTTCATTGACCCGAATTATGGTTGTAATGACATTGGGGTGCTTAGTCCAGAGGTGAGAATTTAGTGGCTCTGCAGGGCTCTTTAAAACCTAACTTTTAGTAGTCCCGTCCCGTCCCACCTGTCTGCTGGGGTCTGGGATGCTGCAAGCCGGCCAGTCACACAGGTTTGCTCGGAAGAAATGCGACGTTCCATAATGGAAATTTGCAAAGCAATCTGTTGCAGCTGGTTTCTTCCCAGCTGCTCCTTAGAAAATCAAGCATGCTGAGACTTGAGGTGGAAACAGACCCCCCGATTTGGTTCGTGGTTTTTGCATTTTAATTGCCATCAGCCTTTGGTAAAGGGTTGTGTCTAAATTGATGGGGGAGCAAGAGTTTGTCTTTTATTATGGAATCAGAGTGCGTGTTCACCCATCATGGTAAGCCATGGTTAGCTGAAGAGACCATGAATGGCTGCTTTATGCAGTGCCCTGAGTTACCAAGCCCAACAGCTGGATTCCCAGAAGCCAGTACCAGCCAAACTGCCGTTTGCGTGAACCCAGCGCCCGGGACTAGACCCCAATCAAGCCCGAGAGCGCATCTGGCTCGGATTCAGCCCGGGACCGGCTCTCGGCCGATTCTGGGTCTCGGGGAGAGGCGCCGTTCCAGCTGAGCTGAGTTGGGGCGCTTGATGAAAGCGAGGAGCGGCGCGTCCGCCCCCGCTGCGCGCCCTCCGCTTCTAAACGGGGCAAGTGGCTGCCTGCGCGGGAGCGGAGCAGGTCCTCTACCGCTCGGAGCGATGCGCGCGGGGCCCCCGTTTCTGCTCGGCGCCCTGGTCCTGCTGGGGATCAGCGGGGACGTCCCGGGCAGGGCAGCCGAGACTCTCGGGGCGCAGCCCTTGGCGAGACCCTGCCCGGGCCGGTTCTGCTGCGGCACTCGCGCCTCGCCCACCTGCTGCGCGTTCCGGCAGAAGCACCTGGACCGGGGCCGGTGCTCGGCGATGGGACCGCCGAAGACGAGGCCCCGCGGCGGGCGAGTCGAAGCGGCGACACAGAGTCTGCCCAAGGAGCTCCGTAAGAGCCTTTGTTCGCCTCGAGGGGAGGCTGCGCTGTTGCGGGAGAGGATCTCTTCCGTTATGTCCTCACTAGGCGTTCGTAGCGTTGTCCAAGCATCACAGGCGGTATCTCCGCCGAGCTTCTCTCTCTCCAGCAATGGCGGCGGGAGGAGGGAAGGAATAACCTTTGGCTGGGTTCACACGAACTGCAAACCCCCCCACCCCACCCCTTGTGGTTTACAGACCCCAATCTTTAGGACATAGCCAAAGAGACTACCATTTCTGGTTGTATCCTGAGCTTCCTGAAGTCGAGGGCAACTTAGAAAGGGGTGGCACTTTAAAAATCAAACCAACCACCCAGCTGATTAGGATTGTATAACAAAAGGGGGAATACCTTTGGCTGTGAAATCTTGTTTCAGCTTTGCCTGGGCAGGCCTCCAGTGGGCACAGCCTAGAATGAATTTTGAGAGGTGGTCATACTCATAAGACTAGTTATCTATTAAAATAATCTGTCAGCAGTTTTATTGATCGGTTGTATTTAATTTTATTCCTCCTCATTTTAGTACTGCAAAGTTTGAAAACTCCTGGCCTGGCTGTTAAGAACTGGGACAATCAGGTTTAGTCATAATGGAGTTTATTTTTATTTATTTATTATTCAAATTTGTATCACCGCCCGTCTCCTCCATACCAGGGAACTCTGGGCGGTTAATTTTGGCTTAATGTGGTGTCTAAACACAGCCATGGTGGTTTGCTAAGTATTTTTTTATTTATATTTCAAATTTCGTCCCTGCCCATCTCACTCGAAGAGCGACCCTGGGCAGCTTACAATAAAACTAAAAAAGTAAATACAGATTAACATACAATAAAAACAGTGTTATATATATAAATATAAATGTAAAATATAAAATCCAAGATGGAGATATTAAAAGTTCTTAACTTAAATTCATGGGGGCCTCTTTAGGGCACTAACCACCCCCAGGATTGATTTTAGTAGTCTAAAGTATAATTTATGGTTTAGTGTGTTGTGTGAACTCAGCCCAAACTATCTGCCTGACTGAGATCATCTATGGGACTAAACTGTAGCATGGCTTATTTGATTGTATTGCACCCACATACCAGGCCATGATGGCTTGTAGTCTGGGATTGCACAAACCTGGAAAATTGTTTAATTCAGAAACCAGCTTAAGTGTGTGAATGTAGTTGGAAGGAATGGGAGTACTAGTTACTGTAGGGTAATGAACTAATTTAGGGTGAAACTTTTGCAACCTAAGAGAGGATGAGAAGTGGATTTTGTTATGCATGAGAAGAAAATAAGGATTTCAATGCAGGAGTACAGAAGAACCGTGGATGGTGCAAACAAGCAAGCTTTTCTTTTCTTTTTTCAGCTATCTCCAATGCATCCTGGTTTTACATCGCGGTGGTTCTGACTTGCCTCCTTGGTCTATGCATTTGCTTTTCCTATGAGAAATATCGGCATTGGCTTCTAGGCTTGGATGAACAGACAGATGAGTTGCAGAGAGAAACCCTATCTGGGATGAGGTCTTCGAATGAACCTCCAGCTAATGTCGGGACTGATCCCTCAACTTGCTACAGTGTTGGTCTCCAGTCTGCCAACAGTTGTCTTTGGTGGACTTGTGTCAATAATAGGAACCCAGAAACTGAAACGACCGCATCTCCTCAGGTTCCCGCCGATCCTGCACCTGTCTCAGAAGCAGATTCTGTGGTCTAACTAATGGTGTTTTAAACCGGTCTCGGAGACCTTGGCAAAGCTGTCACACAAGAATCTCGGACTAAATAGGCATGATCTTACCTTACAGACCAAGGAAAATGAAAATCCTGGATAACTATGATGATGCTTATCTTTTAATGTCTATTAGGTGTGCTAATTATTCTTTTTAAGGTACTACTTTTTGGTTTGGTCAGTCTTATCCTTCTTGGGAGGGGGGGGGAGAGAAAAAATAGGCTATCATGACCACAAGCAATGTCTAAAGCTACTGAATGCTTTGATCAAAACTTGTCTATCACCAGCCAGATCATCTTTAGCTTGATGGGAGCTGTATCCAACACGTCTAGAGGATGCCAGCTTGAGGAAGGATGTGAGTGCCCAGAGATGAAGAACGTGGCTCCTTCTTTCTCAGTCCCTTCCCTTGACATTCAGGAGCAATCTTCTCCAGTCTAGTACCCTTCAGACGTGTTACATTTCAACTCCAGAATTCCCGAGACAGCAAGACGACCATATCTATAGGGCATCTTCTTTTTCTGCTTGAGGTGGTTTCCTCCTACATTTGTGGTGGAGTGTGTTGCTGACTATCTTAAATAATTCTTATTGCATCATTATGATAGTTGATTTGTGAAAAGTGTAGGGGGAGTCTCTGTCATCCCTTTCTTCTCTACAGTCTAGCTGGATTGGACCATTACCTACCACACTTCACTTCTCCTGGTACTTTATGATTGATGACACATAGCTGATGGAAGCCTCCTTTGAAAGGATGCTTACATGCTGAGAAGATTCTTCTATTTATGGAATGTGCTAGTTGTATACTTGGCTATGGAGAACAGGGTGTAGGCAACTTGCTGGCTTCCAGATGTTTTAGAGAACAGCTCCTACAATCCTTTGGTAGCAACTTCTTTGGCTGCAGGGTAATGGGGACTGAAATCCAAAATATCTGGAGACAATCAGATTGCCTAAGTCTGTTGGAGATGCTTCCTGAAATGAACTTCTATCTTGTCAAGGAAGGTAGAGTGAAGTATTTACTCCTACAGAATACACTTGGGAGTGACTTGCCCAAAATGATTACACATAAGAGTTTTAAACTCTACACGGCTTGTAGATACAAGCCAAGGGAATTCTTATAGAATGATTATGGAGTTATGCCATACGGTACAACCTGAGATTTGTATGATCCTTGAAGGATCCTTTTCTGAAAAAAAGCAAAACATTTGAACATCAATGTGTATTTCTGGAACTGCATATTTCAATGATACAAGATGCTGTGTGTGACACCGTGCTTGTCCAATGTATTCCTGTATTACCAATAAACATTTTTATAGCATTTTGATTCTAGCCTCTTGAACTGGGATGGCCAACTTCTGATTTGGTTCCTTTGTAGTGGGAACTTGCTCTTTTGTGATGGAAGGCTGCAACTGCTTCTCAGAACTCTGTCATTTAAGCATGTGTCTGTTGGGCTAGTCCCCTTCCTATCACAATAACAAAAGTTTAGTCTATATTAAGGTGCAAAACTCACCAGAACTCACTCCTGAGTTAAGGAAGAAAATGAACAGCCCAGACTAAAACAATATAAATCAACAAAACAGGGCTCCCAAAATACAATGATACCTTAATACATGCAATGATATATCATGTACATTTTACATGATAGCCTGATTGTAAATCTGCTAAGACAGCGGTTGGGTTTCTATAACCTACTGAATCATAAACTACCCAACTCTATTTTAGAGTTATTTTATTTTAGAGCTAGATTATTTCTAGTCTAAAGTGTTGTCAGAAACCAGCCAATATTTGGTTTCTTCCTATTCTTGTCCACTTTCATTTTTCACTTCACTAATGACAACCCTAGTCTTTAGACAAAATGGAAAGGTGATAAACTCAACCAAGTCACTCAAAGAGATGGCATCTTCATTTGCACGTTGTACGTACAAAGGTTGATTAGTTTTAACCTGGATTTCGATTCGTTGTGACTTAGAGCAGTGTTTCTCAACTTCAGCAACTTGAAGATGTCTGGACTTCAACTCCCAGAATCCCCCAGCCAACACTTTAAGATGCCTGGACTTCAACTCCCAGAATTCTGAGAACTGATGTCCACACATCTTCAAGTTGCTGGAGATGAGAAACACTGTCCTAGAGTACTGTATAAACCCTGCCTGTTTGGTTAAGTTAAGGTTTGGTCATTCTGCAAAACTAGAAGATGGCTTAGTTCGGTAACTGCATTAAATGCGTTGTATGGCTGTAGTCATTGAGATTGATTTCTGCTCCGTGGAGGAATCCAGATTAAGCATCCCGGACCAAGGGCTGTCCCAGATCCAACTGAACACATCCAGGAAACGGGCGCCCATCCTCTCTTTTGGTAGCCCCATCTATCTATCTATCTATCTATCTATCTATCTATCTATCTATCTATCTATCTATCTATCTATCATCTATCTATCTATCTATCATCTATCTATCTATCTATCTATCTATCTATCATCTATCATCTATCTACCTATCTATCTATCATCTATCTATCTATCATCTATCTATCTATCTATCTATCTATCTATCTATCTATCTATCATCTATCTATCTATCTATCTATCTATCTATCTATCTATCTATCTATCTATCTATCATCTATCTATCTATCTATCATCTATCTATCTATCTATCTATCTATCTATCATCTATCATCTATCTATCTATCTATCTATCATCTATCTATCTATCATCTATCATCTATCTATCTATCTATCTATCATCTATCTATCTATCTATCTATCTATCTATCTATCTATCATCTATCTATCTATCATCTATCATCTATCTATCTATCTATCTATCTATCATCTATCATCTATCTATCTATCTATCATCTATCTATCTATCATCTATCATCTATCTATCTATCTATCTATCTATCTATCATCTATCTATCTATCTATCTATCATCTATCTATCTATCTATCTATCTATCTATCTATCTATCAATCATCTATCTATCTATCATCTATCATCTATCTATCTATCTATCTATCTATCTATCTATCTATCTATCTATCTATCTATCATCTATCATCTATCTATCTATCTATCTATCTATCTATCTATCTATCATCTATCTATCTATCATCTATCTATCTATCTATCTATCATCTATCTATCTATCTATCTATCTATCTATCTATCATCTATCTATCTATCTATCTATCTATCATCTATCTATCTATCTATCTATCTATCTATCATCTATCATCTATCTATCTATCTATCATCTATCTATCTATCATCTATCATCTATCTATCTATCTATCTATCTATCATCTATCTATCTATCTATCTATCATCTATCTATCTATCTATCTATCTATCTATCATCTATCTATCTATCTATCTATCTATCTATCTATCTATCTATCTATCATCTATCATCTATCTATCTATCTATCATCTATCTATCTATCTATCTATCTATCTATCTATCTATCATCTATCTATCTATCTATCTATCATCTATCATCTATCATCTATCATCTATCTATCTATCATCTATCTATCTATCATCTATCATCTATCTATCTATCTATCTATCTATCTATCTATCATCTATCTATCTATCTATCTATCTATCTATCTATCATCTATCTATCTATCTATCTATCTATCTATCTATCAATCATCTATCTATCTATCTATCTATCATCTATCTATCTATCTATCTATCTATCTATCATCTATCTATCTATCTATCTATCTATCATCTATCTATCTATCTATCTATCTATCATCTATCTATCTATCTATCAATCTATCATCTATCTATCTATCTATCTATCTATCTATCATCTATCATCTATCATCTATCATCTATCTATCTATCTATCTATCTATCTATCATCTATCTATCTATCATCTATCTATCTATCTATCTATCTATCTATCTATCATCTATCTATCTATCTATCTATCTATCATCTATCTATCTATCTATCTATCTATCTATCTATCTATCTATCATCTATCTATCTATCATCTATCATCTATCTATCTATCTATATATCTATCTATCTATCTATCATCTATCTATCTATCTATCTATCTATCTATCATCTATCTATCTATCTATCTATCTATCTATCTATCATCTATCTATCTATCTATCTATCTATCATCTATCTATCTATCTATCTATCTATCTATCTATCATCTATCATCTATCTATCTATCTATCTATCTATCTATCTATCATCTATCTATCTATCTATCTATCTATCTATCATCTATCATCTATCATCTATCTATCTATCTATCTATCTATCATCTATCTGTCTGTCTATCTATCTATCATCTATCTATCTATCATCTATCTATCTATCTATCATCTATCTATCTATCTATCTATCTATCTATCTATCTATCATCTATCTATCATCTATCTATCTATCTATCTATCTAATCTATCTATCATCTATCTATCTATCTATCTATCTATCTATCTATCATCTATCTATCTATCTATCTATCTATCTATCATCTATCAATCTATCTATCTATCTATCATCTATCTATCTATCTATCATCTATCTATCTATCTATCTATCTATCATCTATCTATCTATCTATCTATCTATCTATCTATCATCTATCATCTATCTATCTATCTATCTATCTATCATCTATCTATCTATCTATCTATCTATCTATCTATCTATCATCTATCATCTATCTATCTATCTATCTATCTATCATCTATCTATCTATCTATCTATCTATCTATCATCTATCTATCTATCTATCTATCTATCTATCTATCATCTATCATCTATCTATCTATCTATCTATCTATCTATCTATCTATCATCTATCTATCTATCATCTATCATCTATCTATCTATCTATCTATCTATCTATCTATCATCTATCTATCTATCTATATCTATCTATCTATCATCTATCTATCTATCTATCATCTATCATCTATCTATCTATCTATCTATCTATCTATCAATCATCTATCTATCTATCTATCTATCTATCATCTATCTGTCTATCTATCTATCTATCATCTATCTATCTATCATCTATCTATCTATCTATCTATCTATCTATCTATCATCTATCTATCATCTATCTATCTATCTATCTATCTATCTATCTATCATCTATCTATCTATCTATCTATCTATCTATCTAATCTATCTATCATCTATCTATCTATCTATCTATCTATCTATCTATCTATCTATCTATCTATCATCTATCATCTATCTATCTATCATCTATCTATCTATCTATCTATCTATCTATCTATCTATCTATCATCTATCTATCTATCTATCTATCTATCTATCTATCTATCTATCATCTATCTATCTATCTATCTATCTATCATCTATCATCTATCTATCTATCTATCTATCTATCTATCATCTATCTATCTATCTATCTATCATCTATCTATCATCTATCTATCTATCTATCTATCTATCTATCTATCTATCTATCATCTATCTATCTATCTATCTATCTATCTATCTATCTATCATCTATCTATCTATCATCTATCTATCTATCTATCTATCTATCTATCTATCTATCATCTATCTATCTATCTATCATCTATCTATCTATCTATCTATCTATCTATCTATCTATCTATCATCTATCATCTATCTATCTATCTATCTATCTATCTATCTATCTATCTATCATCTATCTATCTATCATCTATCATCTATCTATCTATCTATCTATCTATCTATCATCTATCATCTATCTATCTATCTATCTATCTATCTATCTATCTATCATCTATCTATCTATCTATCTATCTATCTATCATCTATCTATCTATCTATCTATCTATCTATCTATCTATCTATCATCTATCTATCTATCTATCATCTATCTATCTATCTATCTATTTATCTATCTATCTATCATCTATCTATCTATCTATCTATCTATCTATCTATCTATCTATCTATCATCTATCTATCATCTATCATCTATCTATCTATCTATCTATCTATCTATCTATCTATCTATCTATCTATCATCTATCATCTATCTATCTATCTATCTATCATCTATCTATCTATCTATCTATCTAATTTATCACCACCCAACTCCCCCGAGGGGGACTCTGGGTGGTTTACAACAAAATTAAAATCATTAATATACAGTTATAAATAGAGTAAAATATATAGTAAGTAACAATTTAAAATAGAATGAACAAAATAGAATCCAGTGGCAGAATCTTCTTAAGTTCGTAAAAAAGGGGCACCTCGGAACTAATCTAAGGTGCTAGCCATCTCCCCGTATATCCATTCTCCTTCCCGCCCCAAGCATACTGACAGAACCAGGTTTTGAGTTTTTTCCGGAAGTCCAGGAGCGAGGGGGACTGTCTGATCCCTGGGGGAAGACTGTTCCAAAGGGCAGGGGCAACAGCAGAGAAAGCACGCTTCCGAGACCCCGTTAGATGGAACTCCTTAACCGATGGGGTCCGTAGCATGCCCTCTCTGCTTGCCCGGGTGGGACGGGATGAAGTGATGGGGATGAGACGGTCCCTCAGGTATCCTGTTCCCATGCCATGTAGGGCTTTAAAGGTGATAACCAACACCTTGAATTGGACCCGGAAGCAAACACGAACCCAGTGCAGTTCGCACAGCAAAGGTGTTACGTGTGTCCTCCTTGGGACACCCAAAATTGTCCGTGCGGCTGCATTCTGGATCAAATTAATAAATCAAATTAATTAATCAAATTTCTATTCTCAAATTACTCTTACTGTTAGGAATCTGGCTTCCTCTAACTTAAGGCCATTATTCTATTTACTTTGAGCATGTTTCCTCCCAAGTAAATCTGATCCTTTTTAGTGGCATTTCATTATTCAACTAAATCACAGCAAAATGTTGCTTCCTGTTTGGGTTCCCACAACACAGTTCAGTTGGCTTGCTGAGTTAACCCATTTCCTGGGCTTCTGTGGTGTTGTGGCTGTGTTCGCAAAACATGCTAAACCAGGTCAAGTAAATGCCAAGACGTCAGTTTGCCCAATAGGCTATTCTTGGTCACTGTTAAGCTTTTTCAGTTTTCTTGTGGTTTTAGCATTTCTTTTTTTGGTACAAGCCCAGCCAATTTGGTTCAATGCACTGTGGAGAACATGGGTTAAACCATTGTCAGTTAAATATACAACCCAGATAATAATTTATTTATTATTTATTATTTAAATTTGTATCACCGCCCATCTCCTCCACACCTGGGGACTCTATATATCATAATAATAATGATGTATTGAATTTATAGGGGGGGTGCGATGGCTCAGTGTTTAAGACACCAGGCTTGTCAATCGGAAGGTCGCAAGTTCGGAGGTTCGAATCCCTAGCCCCGCGTGACGGAGTGAGCTCCCGCACTCGCCCCAGCTCTTGCCAACCTAACAATTCGAAAGCATGCAAATGCAAGTAGATAAATAGGTACCACTTCGGTGGGTGGGTAACAGCGTTCCGTGCGTGTCATGCTGGCCACATGACCGCGGAAGCGTTTTTGGACAACGCTGGCTCTTCGGCTAACCAACGGAGATGAGCACCGGCCCCTAGAGTCAGATACGACTGTGCGGGGGAACCTTTACCTTATTGAATTTATACAGCGCCCGACTCCGAGGGACTCAGATGGCAGTGTTTCTCAACCTTGGCAACTTAAAGATATGTGGACTTCAACTCCCAGAATTCCCCAGCATGGATGGCTGAGGAATTCTGGGAGTTGAAGTCCACATATCTTAAAGTTGCCAAGGTTGAGACACTGCTGTATGGGAACAAGGGAAAGGAAGAAAAGGGGCGTCAATCGTCTTCACCAAAGGCCTGGGTGAAGAGCTACATATTCGGGGACCTTCAAAATACCAGCAGGATGGGGACTGCTTGAATCTCGAGGGGAGCCTCATTCCAGAGGGCAGGCGCTGCAACAGAGAAAGCACGCTCCTGGAGTCCTGAAAAATGGCATTTTTGAACCATGCATGGATCAAACGGAGCAAATACTAACTGCGGTTAAAGCTAACCCAGTTTAACATGAAGTGTCAACTATGCATTAATCTTTAGTTGGCTTGGTTCAGAATATTGGGCAGAATCAACCCCTGAGCAAACTTGCTTAGGATCAGGGCCCCTCTGCGTTCGGCAACAGTCAGTTTTTAAGTGATCTTAGCAGTAAGTTGTGCAGGTTGCCACGACACATCATGAATGTTCACACAACAGGCTAAGCTGGGTTAACCTTGGTTAGTTTTTTTTGGGGGGGGGGTTAATATGTTGTGTGAAGGTCACCTGTTGAGCATGCAAAACCAGAACTAGGTAATTCAGGAAGGAGATAAAGTTATATGACCGGCAGCCAAGTTTTGAAATTTCTAAATAACCACACTGGCTGATTTAGACAACACACTTTGTTAAAATGCAGCTTCCTAAAATGTGGTTTCATAAGTCATTTATTTATTTATTTTATTTAATTTATTTATTACATTTATATCCCGCCCATCTCCCCCACAAGGAGGGACCCTGGGCGGTCATGCTGGGGCATCTACGGGAGGGGAAGGGGGCTCAAAAAAGTCAATATGGTGCCCACAACCATGTGATTGAGGCCTCACCCCTTTGCTATGTACATTGCATGCACGATGCACATTTTTTTTAAAAAAGGGGTGGGCCTTTGATCATGGGTCACATCTGTCCTCTTGACTTTTTTGACCCCCCATGCCCCTGCAGGAATAATGTGGTCATTCTCAAATTAGTTGAAGGCTGATCAACACCCCCAAGGTCACTTTTTCTTAAGTTCTTATTTTATTTTGTTTTTATTTTATTAGTGAGTATAATCAATCAAATAAAAAGAAAAATACATCAGTGACAGGACAATTAAAAAATGGCATACATTACCATGATTAAACAAAGCTAAATAAACTAAATCTTGCCAACCTAGCAATTCGAAAGCATGCGAATGCAAGTAGATGAATAGGTACCACTTCGGTGGGAAGGTAACAGCGTTCCGCGTGCGTCATGCCGGCCACATAACCGCGGAAGCGTCTTCGGACAACGCTGACTCTTCGGCTAACAAACGGAGATGAGCACCGGCCCGTAGAGTCGGACACGACTGCACAAATGTGTGGGGGGAACCTTTACCTTTTTAAATAAACTAAACTTAAGAGGGGGGGGGGAAGCAAGAAACTCAGGATAAAAGGTGCAATAAAAGATCTATATGATATTAATGTAAAATTAGCTGAAGCATTAAAATCTAGACCCCCTAGAAACATATCAGGCCACCTTCACACTTGTAGAATATAACCGGCATTTTGGAAAAGAATAACCCCTTCCCAGTGGGGCTAACTTGCCAGAATACTCTGCTAACCGCCTTTAGAATAAACCCGATGTTTGATTATTATGTCGATTATTAGACCATGTTAGACCATCAATACTATCGTTGGCAGTTCCTTTTTCTTGTTTATTGATTGTTTTGTTTATTGATCGAGATAATAAAATAGGTGTGTGTGTGTGTTTTAAAGGAGGGCATTCCAGGAAAGAACCGTGTCTTTCTTCCGAGTAAGGCGTCTCAATCGGGGCCATTACAGAGGCCAATTAAGCTCCGGGCGCCTAATTAGCAACAGGGCGGAGGGGGGACCCTCGGTCAGGCCAGCTGAGACGAGTTAAGCACCCGACCTCATGAATTTCCTCCGGGGATACAAAGCCAGCTCGGCGGGGTTGGTTTTCCAGCGTGTTTGGGGGGGTCGTTTGTTTTTAGACGGGGAGGGTTTGGGGTGGGGGGGCACGCCATGGAGGGGCCCCTTTTGCGCGTCCTGTTCTTCTTGGTGGTTTCGCCGGGAGGGTGCGGGGAACATCTGGGCCAGATGTGCTACCCCTCGGCGGAGGGGACCGGGTCTCCCTTCGGAGCCTTCCGCTGCCCGGGGCCTCTGGACGGCGCCGACGCCCGGTTTTGCTGCGGCACTTGCAGCGCGCCCTCGTGCTGCGAATCCCTGGAGACGGTCTTGGACCCGGCTCAGTGCCCCGGTTTCCGCCGGGCGGTGACCACCAGCAGCGAGCCGCCCCCCGAGGCGACCAGCCCGCCCCCGCCTGAAGGAAATGGTGAGACGAGTCTTCTCTGGGGTAGGAACCTTTTAGATAGCTGGCCTCCCGGAGTGGTGGGTGCTCCATCGCTGGAGGTTTTCAAGGAAAGATTGGACAACCCTTTGTCCGAGGTGGTATGAGGACTCCTGGCTTAGGCAGGGGGCTGGGCTAGGAAACCTCCAAGGCCCATTCCAACCCTATGAGTCTATGATTAGGCGTGGAAGATGCGGCAACCCGTTTTTCCCCCGCTTCAGCTGTACGGAGGGCTGCCATTGCTGTTCTGCCCCTTCTTCTCCCCCCCCCCCCAACGTTGTACAAGGTAACATTCCCCTGGCTGGCTGACTTCCTCTGGACTCAGAAGTGAGGTGGTGGTGGGCTGGGTTATCTCTTGGATGGGAGACCACCACTCTGGGCTGGGATGTTTATTTTTCCCCCCCTGGTTCTCTTACCCCATGGCCCTTTATTGATTTGTAGCTTACATGGGTGCTGGAATGCCTTGTTCCAGTTTTCCTCCATCAGAAAATGCTGGCCTTATCTCACCTAACCCATCCCTCTTTTAATTTGAGTGTCAATTTGCCCAGTCCTGGAATATTGCCCGTTTTTACTGTTTCATCCAGTGTTTCTCAACCTTGGCAACTTTAAGATGTATGGACTTCAACTCCCAGAATTCCCCAGCCAGAATGCTGGCTGGGGAATTCTGGGAGTTGAAGTCCACACATCTTAAAGTGGCTGAGGCTGAGAAACACTGGTTTAATCCATCCCAGAGTAAAAAGTGTAAACTTTATCCTTGGGTGCCCCCTTGCCAGTGTGTTCAGGTAGCCAAGAGTTCACGCTACCCATTGTTACTCGATGGGTCATGGCTGGTCCTCTGCATTTGCATGGTGAACTCATCAGAACCAAAGATGCTGCCTGATGGATTAGCGTTTCGTGGGAATGCAGTGGGTTTGGGGTTTTTGACCTGGGTTCTATTTTCTTTTCTTTTTCCAGGGAGATTGAACTACCTTTGGCTTTTGATTGGAATCATCGTTACCATCTGCCTCCTTTGGAACGTTGGCCGCAATTACGACGTTTTCAGCTGTCCTGGGAGACGCTGTTGTGGCCGCCAAGAAGAGATGGAGGACCGCCGCCCTCCGGCTAGGGTTCCGATTCCTGGCCCCGGTCATAGCCCCCCTCCTCCCTGTCCCCTCCCTCCCCCCCCACCTTATGACGATGATCCACCACCATATAGTCTTATAGATCCTCTTCCCTCCCTGGCTTTACCTCCTGCAGTGACCAGGGCACTGCTGAGGATCATCCCGGCCCAGCCCTCCGGGGCCGAGGGGGGAGCCCCGGCCCAGCCCTCCGGGGCCGAGGGGGGAGCCCCGGCCCAGCCCTCCGGGGCCGAGGGGGGAGCCCCGGCCCAGCCCTCCGGGGCCGAGGGGGGAGCCCCGGCCCAGCCCTCTGGGGCCGAGGGGGGAACCCCAGGAATGTAGTTGGGTTTCCATTTCTAAGGGAGACTTTGTGCTTCCGAACCAAACCACCACCCTAGATCCCTTGTTTTTAGAATCAAGAAAACGAATGACCCTATCAGGTTTATGATTTTTAATGTATGTATTGATTAGCCTTGAGTGCTACTTTTAACCATGTAATGCTTCGCTGGCTTAATAATGTCCACCACCTTTTTGCAACCAAGCTATTGGCATGCCACTGAAGATCAGTTCCAAGGTGGTTACAGTGGCCTTGACTCACAACTGATGCCGGCGTTTGGAGGATTAATTCTCTTTGCCTGGACCAACACATTTCTCTCCTGCCCCTTCCTCTCTTAGTGTGAACAAGCTAGCTGGACTTACATTTAAGATCAACATTTGACCAGGACACTGGGTGGCTAACCTCAGGTTCAGATGTACCACGGAATCCAATGCTCACTTTCCAAATGAATGGTTAAACTTATATTCAATTGTGAACTAGATCAGCTTTGCCCGTAAAGGGAACTTCCACGTATAAGGAGAAACTCAGGTTGCATCCAGAAAGTTGCTGAGAGTTGGAGTTAAGAGCTGTTTACTTTTGGAAGTGTTCCGTAGCCACTGCACCTTTGTGTTAACGTGTAGAACTAGTTTTGGGCTCCAATTCAGTTTAACAGGGAAAAGCAAAGTGTGCTGAGTTAGGGCAGGGAGGATGTGTCTCTGAAGCAAATTCATTAAACACTCTTGATGAAGAGTTGACAAGCTAGCATTAGTTAGATGATGCCTTGGTTTCTTTCCTCCTCAGGTATATACCCTGGACCAGCTTATCTACGAATTGTCTGTGATTGTTCTGTGAACTTTTGCCGATATCTGAAGCTCTAGGTCTGACATAGCTAAAGTGGGGTGATCTGCCCCTAAGGCTTTTAAAACTCGATTGTATGACTCAAATAATCTTTTAACCAAAGTTTTATCATCGTATAAGCAAAAACAGCCACGCTTGCCTCCTGAATTCTTCTTGAACAGGAAAAAGCAGCTGTTTTTAACAGATGTTTGTTAAATGTATGCTTTCCCTCAAAATGTATCAAATTACCAATAATAAAAACTTGTGTTGTGTGGTCTTCAAATGGTGGTTCGACTTTTTGTGGGCTGTGCTAAAGGTTATCTTTTTTTCCCCGTTGATTAGCAGGAAAGGAAGCCCTTCTAGGCACAAGATGGTTAGAACTTCATGGTTGCAAGATTTACTTTTTGTGCCAAAGCAATATGGTTTGTTTGTTATGTCCTTAGATGTTTGGTATTTTTGTGTGTACCTAGCCAATGTTGACATACTTGGTAAACCATAGTTCAACTAGATTAATGTATGTTTTCTAATCTTGGTTAATGTGGAAGCTAGGAATGTAGGTGATTGTTCCAAGTAGAAATCTACATAGTAAAGGTAAAGGTTCCCCCCGCACAGTTGTGCAGTTGTGTCCGACTCTAGGAGCTGGTGCTCATCTCTGTTTCTTAGCCGAAGAGCCAGTGTTGTGCGAAGACACTTCCGCGGTCATGTGGCCGGCATGATACGCGCGGAACGCTGTTACTTACCCACCAAAGTGGTACCTATTCATCTTGCATTTGCATGCTTTCGAATTGCTAGGTTGGCAAGAGCTGGAGCTAGTGTGGGAGCTCACTCCGTCATGCAGGGCTAGGGATTCGAACTTGCGATCTTCCGATCGACAAGCCTGGTGTCTTACCCACTGAGCCACCACGAAATCTACATAGTTGGGCTAAAATGGAGTTTGCTTCTGAATAAGGCTGTACTTATAGCCAAGGGTAGAATCCTTGTGGTAATACAGCAAAAGCTAGAGAGGAATATCTCCCCTTTTTACACAGATACCGAGAGGGTGAAAGGCCTCTGGATAACATTTTCAAAGAGTTTGGACAACATTCTTATGTTCTATAAAGCTGGGCTGGCCATGAAACGGCTGGGTGCACAGAAACTTTGCCATTTATTTGGCTTGATCTTGGCACGATGTATGAATGCCCTGTAGTTCATTCAATAAGGTGGCCTTCTCCAGTCTTGATGCCCTCTGGACATATGAACCTCGGCTTCAAGCATTCTATAAGCAATAGCTCTGCTGGCTAAGAATTCTGGGCGTTGAGCTCTGCACATCTCTAGAACATCCTGTAGACAGGAGACAGTAAAGTATGGGTAACAAACCAGGGTTCAAATGCTTTGTTTAAATACCTTGCTTATATCCTAGAAAAATGCATTTCAGAGTTGGAGACTTCGTGATGAATGGCTATAACCAAATAGAGTTCTAGAAAGCTGATCAGGAACAGTGGAGTCCTTGGTGCTCTCTGAGCCTGGTGGTTTTCTTGCAGATGTGTCATTGTTCGACTAGGCAACATCTTCAGTGCGAGAGGAACATTACTTAATTGGCCTTCCTCATTGGCGATCACTTGTAGCCGAGTAAGATTGTCTTCCAAGGGTAAAATTTTAACAGTGGATCTGTAGGTGGCTGTAAAGGCCAATTCTTGATCCGCACAACCTCCCACAATGAGGGCATAGGTTTCCGGGTGGGAGACGGTCATGATGAGGGTTTGCTTGACGTGCCTTCCTTTTAGCTCCTTTCTCCCTTTTGCCCTTTACTCGTGCTTCTTCAAAGTCCATAGCGCCTTTAATAAAGGCTGACCTCCAATTGAAACACTCATGAGTTAGGGCTTCCCAGTTCTCAATGCTGATATTACATTTATTTTATTTTATTTATTTTATTTAATTGGCCTTCCTATATAGTACCTGAAAGACCAGGTTAGGGATAGATCGTCATGAAGAAAATCTACCTATGTGATCACTAGGAGTCGAAAACGTGATGGCACGTAATATAGTGCTGATGATGTCTTACTATGGAGTCCTACCTACTATGAAGTCAACCCTACAAATATTCTCTTTGATGTCTTACTAGCAAGACTGTAAACTTAACCAAGTCATAAGGGTCTCAAAGTCCAATGTCAGTTTGTTTTTAAAAAAGATTTGCATGTTAAGCTAAAAAGGTAAAGGTTCCCCCCGCACATTTGTGCAGTTGTGTCCAACTCTAGGGGCTTGTGCTCATCTCCGTTTCTTAGCTGAAGAGCCAGCGCTGTCCGAAGACGCTTCTGCGGTCATGTGGCCGGCATGACGTGCGCGGAACGCTGTTACCTACCCACCAAAGTGGTACCTATTAATCTTCTTGCATTTGCATGCTTTCGAATTGCTAGGTTGGCAAGAGCTGGGGCGAGTGCGGGAGCTCACTCCGTCACGCGGGGCTAGGGATTCGAACCTCCGAACTTGCGATCTTCTGATTGACAAGGCTGGCGTCTTACCCGCCGAGCCACCACGCCCCTTTGCATGTTAAGCTACCTTCTGCTTAATAGTGGTGTATTTAATACACAACTGGCTGAGTTCAACGAACAGCAACCCATAAACCAAGGCTTTTAAACTACAATGGCTGATTCCTGAAGAAAAAAAAATGAAACCCAAATCAAGTATGGTTTAATATATGTGAACTAGTTTATAACCTCATGGTTGCTTTCAGGAAAACTCTAGTCTCATCATGAAGAAATGTATCATTGGATAAATTTTATGTTTTATGTGAAATTGCTCCTGGAAGATTTTCCTAGCCTACGTAGCAATGGATGGAGGCCACCTTCTGTGTTCTGATAGCTGATCTGTTTTCAAGCAGGGACTTTGTTCTGTGACCTGCATTTTGGTGTACAGAATAGCATCTTAAGAGCAGGATAGACCTAGCTAAGCTGTAACGGCTGTGCTCACTTTAAAACAATTACCCACATTAACTTTTCCATGGTTTACTCAGCCCAATTCTGGGGACTCGCATAACAGCCTAACTCTAACACTCTGAATTAACAAACCACATTTCACGTTTGTATAAAAGGTATGAACTAATAATGGTCTAAGGAGGGGACCAACACTCAGAAGATGCTTGGTTTCCACCACAAGGTGAGCCACGAATTGATTGATTTATTGATTATGTGCCATCAAGTTATTTTCAGCTCCTGGGTTTTCTCCATGATGATCTATCCCTAATCTGTCGACGAAGGTTCTCAGTCATCCAGGTGGAATTGTCTGTAGCTTGAATCATGTCAACTGGATTTCTATTTTCTTTTGAGAGAGGGTTTGAGAGAGGGGTCAAGGAATCCATTTATGCCAACTTGGAAAATCCTTCCTGGAATAGAGGTGGGGGCCTCAGGCACAACCTTTCCCCTATCTTCCTCCCTGCTTTGTCTTCTGTGCCCAGGAAGATTAAGACCATTTCGCAAGCTCAACAGCAGCATGGTGATCTTAACGATCCTCCTTTAGATGATAAAGGGACTTAGAAATAAACATCTCAAAATAACCATGACCTAGCCCCAGGTGTAAGGTCACACAGCTACCTAGAAACATATTTAGGATTCCCTTACTAACTTTGCTCAGACTGAAGAAGCTCCTTGGATAAGGAGCGAAACGTTTCCACTGAGAAAATAGAAATCCAGTTGACATGATTCAAGCTACAGGCTATCCCTAATCTGGTCTTTCAGGTTATGAATATAATAAACACATGAAAATAATGTTAATGTGATGAACCTCCTTTTAGCCTTGTTTCGTATGTTGCCTGTACCAAGCCAACAAACCGTACACTAACCATCGGGCTGAGTTCACCCAACACATGAGGGCAAAATGAAGTTGATCGCCCTGGGTGAGAGAGTCATGCAAACGCAACCAGCATGGTTTCTTGCCTTGCTTTCGGCTTTGCACATGACATGCTTCCAGCCATGGTAGTTCATAAAGCTTGTTTTAGGCCTTACTATGATTTTTGTTGTTGTTCAGTCGTTTAGTCGTGTCCGACTCTTCGTGACCTCATGGACCATAGCACGCCTGGCCTTCCTGTCCTCCACTGACGCCAGTGGGAGAATGGAAAGCGGTGCCCTCCAGCTGCTTTGGACACCCATTCCCGTACTGCGGTTATAGCCGGCGGGCGTTGTGATCCCCGAAACATCTGGAGAGCATCGACTTCCTTGCTGACAGACGAGCCATTCCTTGCCTTTGTGGCTAATGAGGCGCAAGGGCCGTTTTAGCGCCCGCGGGACGGGCTGGGCGAAGCCTTGGGAGGGCGGGAAGCCAAGCCAAGCCAGCTGAGCCCAGTTGCGTCTCGGGAGCAGCAAAGGGGAGGCGATAAAAGCCAGTGGGCGCCGCCGAGCGCCGACCACATTTGGAAGCTTCCCAGGCGGCCGGAGGAGAACGCGAGGTTCGCGGGAGAATTGCCGGGCGGGCGACGCCTCCGTCCCATGGAGCTGGTGATTTTGTGTCTCCTAGGCTGGCCCTGGACTCCCGACGCCGCGCCGCCCCGGGGCTTGGGCACCGCCGGGAATTCGCAGACGGAGACGCAGGTCAGAGATCCGCCTGGCCTGGCCTGGAGCGGAGCAGAAGGTGGGGGCGGCGCCGGCCCCCTAGTCTCCGCCAGCGATGTGAGCTCGCGCTCCGGGGCTGATGACCAACGTAAGACTTGAGTTCAACGGGGGTTGAAGGGCGAGGATATCTGCTAATTCTCCCCCTGATTTAGAGTAGCTGACTTTCTCCGAAAGGCTGAAGCTGCTTAGCAGGTCCGCTGGTCACCGGCTTCCTGAAATATGCTTGGCCACTTTAAGATGTGTGGACTTCAACTCCCAGAATTCCCCAGCCAGCATGGCTGGCTGGGGAATTCTGGGAGTTGAAGTCCACACATCTTAAAGTGGCCAAGGTTGAGGAACACTGTGCTGGGTGGTCCACCTTCTCTGGTGCAGGCCCTGGTGGTTCTGCTGCCCCCAGGCTGGCTGTGGTTGGTGGGCTCTGCCTTGGAAGAGGAAGGATGACCTCCAAGCAGACAGAGGGAGTGATGGGGAGAAAGGAGGTTCCTGTAACCACAAGCGCGGTGTGTCCTGTTCCTTTCCAGCTGACTGGGATTTCACTCTAGTCCTCATTGCCATCTCTGGGACTGCCCTGGTTTTAATCAGCTATTGCTGCTTCCACTGGAAATGCCACCTGTGGCTTCTCTCCTGTCTTCACCCGGCTTGGCAAGGCTGGACGGGGAGTCGTAGACGTCTTCCAAGGGTCTTGTTCATCAACTCTCTTCAGCGCTATGGGGCCTGTGCACCCAGAGCCCCACAAGGCCATGCTGCAGAGAGCGGCTGGAACACCCGGATCATCTCCTCTGCGCTGCCCAGTGAACCACTTGTGCACTTCCGACGGGCAAGCGCTGGAGCACCCAAGGAAGGGTCGGCTTCCTTGCCTGCAGCAGCTCCTGGAAATGGAACCAGTTGTGGACCCACCTTGGAGACTATCTTAGAAATGGAAGATCGGCTCTAAGCAGTGGAGAAGATCTTACACCGAGCAAGGAGGCTATTCCGCCTGACAGGAGAGGGACTCTGGGCTGAAGAAGACTTTTAATATCTGAGAGACACATTCATGCTCTGGAAGGGATACGTTGGAGTTCAGTCCCCATCTCCAGCTCATTGGCTTTGCTAGCTGGAGATACAGGGAATAAAGTCCAATTTACCTAGCGTGCTGCCAAGCTGATATATCATGAGGGTTTTTAGATTGTGTGTGCACTCAATGGACTACTTTTAAATGTGGGAATTATTTTCCCAAATTCCCCTCTTTTTAAGAAATAAGATACTGGTGTGATACAATGCTGCCTTTTGCTGATAGTTAATTGCATCCATTGCTCCTCACACCATCATTGCTCTAAAATCAAAGCAGGTGACCTGGAGCCTTTTTATGTGTTTTGGACTACATCTCCCCCAAACTCTTGCCATATGGATGGTGGCTGGGGCTAATAGGTACTGGGGTCCTAAACATTTGGTGGGTTACCAAGCTGCCCATCCCTGGCCTTGAGGTCCTTTCAGTAGAACATTCAACCCCATAGGACTGATTTGCCTTGTTTCTGTCTCACAAAGGTATGTAAATTAAGGAATGGAGCATTAACCCCCTTATAAAGTGGAAGAGCCCCATTTTCTCATTTGACCCTAGCTGATGCCAATGAATGATTGTACTTGTACCAACAGAAGCTATGCCCGTTTTTACAGTCCCTATGGAGGTTCTATGACACACACACACGACACCATGCAGCTCTTTTAAAACTCTAGAATTGTATGCCTACTTCTAGGTAACGAACTTGGAGGGATAAAACCACTACGTTTGCCTCTTGAACGAAATTCTTCTGTGGTGGAAGAGGCTATTTTTTCTAAAGCATGGACGTTTGTCAAATGCATGATTGTTTATGTATGCACCAACTCCTCAATAAAAGTATGTCTGGTTTTCTGAAACTGGCCTTTTGACACAGTGGTTTCGACTACTTTAAATATCGCCGAAGGACGCAGTTCTTAGCATAAGAAATCCATTGGTCAGATGTGTAACCTGATTTGCTTCTAGGAGCTCAAAACAGTGTACGTAGCCCTCCACTTTTCCCCACAACTACCCTGTGAGATAGGTTGGTCTGGGGGTGACTAGACCAAAATTACTCAGGGAGCTTCTGTGGCTGAGGGTGCACTTCAACCTGGTTTCTCTGGTGCTTTTCCAACAGCTTAACCACTACTGACTCTCTTGTAGTCATGATCCAAATCTTGAAAGCCATGATGTAAGTGGAAGCTGGTAGTGAACAGAGTTAATTATCAAGAGTTGTTAGAGAACAAGGTTGTTCATCATCTTCTCTAAAATATGATAGGTGGAGACAAATTTAACTTTTTATGATAGGCAAGCCTTGGGAGCTTTTTCACCGAATCCAAGCTGACATCTACAGTGTTCCCCAAAAATCTGAATGGTCACCACTGATCTAGAGTCTTAATGAGGTTGACTTGTCCTGGATTCAAAAGTCATGTGAATTTGGCCTCTAGGGGCTTGGAAACCTGGGATTATGGCTAAGTGAATTTAGATAACTGCAGCTTATTCAATAAACCATAAAAGCCGGTGTGGTGGAATGGTTAAAGTTGGACTAGAGCTGAGACAACCCAGCTCACTCAGCCATAGAAAATCTCTGGGTGACTTGGAGTCAGTCACACACTTAATCGAGTCAACTTCATAAATTTATTGTAACATGAACATCTAGGGAGCCTCATCTCTTTGAAATGCTCTAGTAGATTCTGCACTAAGTAGAGGATCAGCCTTTCCAATTCTATGATTTTAAGGGAAATCCCATGCAAAATGCCTTGATTTCTTGGAGAAAAGATGAGATATAAATCTAACACAATATGCAACCCAGGCCATTTTCCCCATTCATTGTCTGGGTTCACACCCAACACTGATAATGATTTAAAATTTGTGTTCCTTTGGGTCAGTTTTGACTCCTGGTGACTGCCTGGACTAGTCCCTGCAGTTTTCTTGGCAAGGTTTTTTGGAAGTGGTTTGCCATTGCCTCCTTCCTGGGGCTGAGAGAGAGTGACTGGCCCAGGGTCACCCAGCCGGCTTTGTTCCTAAGGCGGGACTAGAACTCACGGTCTCCTGGTTTCTAGCCTGGTGCCTTAACCACTGCACAAAACTGGCTCTCTTGATTTGCTTAACCATCATTCACTGAATGAACCACATTTGGCTGTGTCCACATGGCACACGAATGAAGTCTAAACGCTTTCTATAGACTCCTAAGCAAAGTTTAAAAGTTTTGGCACTGGTCTGGTAGCATTCTCAGCTGGAAGGATTAATTCTAATGAACACACAAGAAAAAAGCTCTGTTGTGCTGGTGTAGTACGCCCAGTAACCCAGTTCACACAATCTGCAAAGCTATGGTTCATTTATCCATGGATATTAAATAACCGCCATTGCTAAGATAAGCCCATAATTTACAAGCCGCATTGGCTGGGACCCCTTCTGCGAAGCCAAAAGCAATTAATTGTAGCAGGCTTAGTGCAACGTGTGAGCAAATTAAATCACATACCACTACAACTAAGAGCATAATTTCTGGTTTAGCATGGTGTCAGAACCTGTCAACGGTAGATTATTCCTCTAAAAGAATGGAGAGAATATATCTGGCACTTGAATAGAGTGGACAGAGCTAAATATAGACAGGGCTTCTGCTCATTTACTTAAAGAAGTAAAAATGGAAGTTGAACTGGTGCAGTTTTTATACAGGAGCACTTGCTGCTGTCAATCACCTATGCCACTATTAAAAATGAGCTATCCTGGTTTAGTGGTTAAGCATTACTGGCAGCCAAAATATAGTCTGTGGATATTGGATCTTTCCTACTGAATAAGGTGGGTTAGCAATTCTTGTCACTACTAAGAGCCAAGAAATGCTATTTATTCCACCAGGATTTCAGCCGGGAGATTGTTCATCATCTTGAATGTGTGTTCGACCATCTATCTGAGTGGGCCATCTTTCTATCTACATCTGTACCAACCAGAACTAGGATTGTGCAGCCCTTTGGACTTGATTCTAAACTGGTCCTTCTGGGCATGTGGAAGCATCAACGTAGCCTGGTCTGCCACTTTTTAAAGCAGCTACACCATTTCCAAGGATGGTGGGGCAAGGAAGGCAGCCGGGGGATCCTGGGTAAATAGGCAGCTGCTCTAAAGAATGGCAGACAGATGATGTTCTGAAACACCTTCTTGGAACGGATTTTTAATGCCATGTAGGTCTTTTCAGTACCATGGATAGCGACTGACTTTCACAAACGACTTTGCATTAGGGAATTCTAATCTTCCTTCCTGAAGGGACTGGACTTGTACAGACTTACTCACGGGTCTTAGGGAATTTGCTTCTCTGGTGCATCATGCAAGTAGAAAGGAGTAAGGGCTCCATGCAACCTATAACAGTACTGCTGGGGGTTAGAACTCATTGAAATCCGGAGGGTTAAAGATCCCTCACTTTTGGGTCAGCTATCCAAAGACCTTTTCTGCCTTTTAAGAACTGCACAAATGAGTTCCATTTTGGCACAGTCTCAGTGACTATGAATATGGATATCAGCCTGTCTCAGACCCAAAAGTTCATCTACAAACTGAGAAATTGGATTTGATGAGTTCCTCGCAGCCCACCCTTCTAACAACTTCTGATTCCTTCCAGGAGGCAGCCTGTTGTCCACATCACAAACTGGAAGCCAGAAACTCTATTACCTTCATTGGTGAACCACCTTAATTAGGTTGGCACCATCGGGCACTAGAGAGTTGGTTTGGGAATGTACAGTCTCAAACAGAGAACTATATTGTAACTGTTAGGTGTTGGTGGGTAAACCTTCAAGTACATTGTGACTAAAACCTATAATTCCCATGGGGGAGTTGGGTGGTGATAAATTTGATAAATAAATACAAAAATATATTTTATTATTTATTTGTTGGTTGGTTTTAAAATGTTATGCTGCTGCTCAAAACAGAGTTTTCTCTAGGTTCCTGAGACAGAGAACAGTTGCTTTCGAGCTGGATGTGGTGAAGCCAAGGCCATTCGGCAATCTGGTGGCTGCTGCAGAGGTCATAATTTAGGCAGGCAGAACTTACATCTGTAGAGGATTGTTGCCTAAGCTCCCAGAAAAGTGTAATTTACCTTTTTCCACCTTTTTTCCCCCGAAAGTGTAATTTGCCTTTTATCCTTTAGCCTCCAAAGCTGAATGGTTCAGGAAAGAGGGCATAAGGGCTCTGTCAGATATCATGCTAAGCCAGCACATTGGTTAGTTTAGATGTGTAAACTCAGCTGCGAAGGTTGGTTAACCAGATTTTATGACTTAGTGCAACATGTGAACCCATCCAAATGAGGTTTATTTGAGAAACTAAGGATTATCACAATGTGTAATCCCAACCAGACTTTGAGGGCAGCTCTGTCTGGAACAGTTGACATCTTTTGCTTTTGGGAGTAAGTTTCTCATCAGAAGTACTTCTGTCTCATCCAGATTTAATCTGAGTGCATTTATCTCCTAAATCATAAACTATTCCAAACTCTAGTTTGAGCCTTCTCCAGAATAACAGAGTGCTGGCTATCATGGTTTCCTGAAGACCACCAGAGTTGGCTTTTAAAATGCCAGGGATCCACCTCCATTGATTCTTTCTCATGTGTTCTCAATTCTTAGATGTTAGCTGCATTTCCAAAAGATGCTGACTAAGGCTAAAGTGGGGTTGGGTATTTGTGACTCAGCACATCCTACAGACCTAGCCCTGGCCTTAGTGTGTTGTCTGAATTGGGCTCTCCTTTGAAGTCATAAAGTGGTTTGTTTGTTTGGGCATACACATGTTTGTGATCACAGCACTTACAATTTATCAACCTGCTCACATACTGGTTATGAGTAAATGATGAACATCAGATAAAGAAAGCTCCAATGCTTCATTTCAATTACAGTTGTGCAGAATGTCTGTCTCACCTTAAGCTTAATCTGTTTGTTAAAATCACACTTAATTAGGTCCATGCAGCACACAAGTTGTAAACTGAGGTTTAGAACCCACAAGGTCTAAGGAATGTTAGTCCAAAACAAGTGAAGGCCATTTTGACATAGTATGGTGTGTGACCCCAGCCGGATTTAGCAGATGACTACAATTTTATAGTGGTATCCAGGCTTGTTGATCGGAAGATCGCAAGTTCGGAGGTTCGAATCCCTAGCCCTGCGTGCGGAGTGAGCTCCCGCACTCGCCCCAGCTCTTGCCAACCTAGCAATTCGAAAGCATGCAAATGCAAGTGGATGAATAGGTACCACTTCGGTGGGTAGGTAACAGCGTTCCACATGCATCATGCCAGCCACATGACTGCGGAAGCGTCTTCGGACAACGCTGGCTCTTCGGCTAACAAACGGAGATGAGCACCGGCCCCTAGAGTCAGACATGACTGCACAAATGTGCGGGGGGGACCTTTACCTTTACCTTTTTACAATTTTATAGTGGTATCCAGCTTCACTGACTGGTCTCATTGGCAAAACTAGGATGTGACTTGATTTCTGCATAGCATGTGCATGACATCAAGTGATGGCAGAATTCACACTTACTCTATTATACCAAACTATGGTTGGCAGAGGCATCCATGGGGAGAGGGGTCAAAAAAGTCAAGGGAACATCACTGCTTGTGTGACTGAAGCCCCACCTCTTTTTTATGTATGTTGCATATGTAGCACATGTAAAAAAAGAGTCAGGAGTTTGCACAGCCGTGGCCACCATCTTAACTTTTTTGATTGATTGGAAAACTCAAAGGCAGTTGAAAAAAAAAGTAAATGCAAGACAAGGTAATTAGACATTATTGCTAATGACATCAGTCTCAGCCTACAAGAACTCATAGAAGCAGTTCCTGACTGACAATCCTGGAAAATAATAGTATAACATTTATTCAGTCAACGACCAGCAATATTTACAAAATATAGAACAATCTTGGAAAAGGATGCCCATCAGGTCACAAAGGGTCAGAAGGAACTGAACAATTACAGTGACCAATCACGGTTTAATAACTGGGTTAGGTAGATAACAGCGTTCCACGCGCGTCATGCGGCCACATGACCGTGGAAGCGTCTTTGGACAACGCTGGCTCTTCGGCTAACAAACGGAGATGAGCACCGGCCCCTAGAGTCGGACACGACTGCACAAATGTGCAGGGGGAACCTTTACCTTACACCTGCAGTGCAAAAATGGAGATAACAATGAAACAAGGAACAGAGAAACAGGAATCAAAACAGCTACAGAAACAAACCAACTGTCCATTGTGGCCGTTCCTTTCAAAGGCTGGACCACGATTGCCTCTTAATACTGTTGACAACGTTAACTGTACCTTCAACATCTTCAGCATCTTGTAGCGTTTTCAGCTGGTCAGCATGGAAAGCGGAAGGCTGGCAAAAGGTGCACCTAATTTCTCCAAATCACATTCTGTTGAAGATACAGACATGGCAGAGGAGCAAACAGACTCAAGATGTCTGCATTATCATCTCATCAACAGGATTTGTTCCTCATGGCTGTGTTTGCACAATTCTCTTCATCTTAAACCCATTTCCTGGGTTCACACAACATACTAAACCATAAACATGACAGCTACAGAAGGAAAAAACCAACCAACGTTAAAACTAACCGGGTTTGACCTGTTGAGCCAGTGCAGCTGCGAGGCCTTCGGCTGACCTGGCGAAGAAGCTAGCTTGTGAATGCCCTCTTCTGGTGCCATGAACGGAGCCTTTAAGCCAATCTCATCAATCCAGTCTGTGGCTGGATTCACACGTCTAGCTAGGGCATGATTTGCTTAGCCATGGTTTGTTGAATAAGCCACAGTGGCTGCATTCGTACGCTAAGCCATTAACCAAGTGAACCCCATGCTATTTTGGCTCATGTTCGCGGTGCAAAACACATTGAGCAGGATGATGTTCCACTGGCTGCATTGAGACTTTCCTGTAAACGTCAAAAGGCTGAACTCCATTAAGCACATTTGACAGAGCCATGAAAGGCAACAGTCGCTTTCCCACAAAGTCTTCAACTTGGGATAACAGAACACAACACAACTGCAGTGTTCCTACAACACACCAAGCCCAAACTAACAAACCTTATTATGGCTTAACATGCAGGCCTGATTCAGGGAAACAGCTAAGATAACTGATGTTGATCCACAAACAACCTTCTCTGTCCTTACTTGAGTCTAGCACGTTGTGGGAACCTAACAACGGGCGCACTGTCCTGGTGCAGCCTGGGCCTCCCAAGAGAAATCAGAGCCATTCCAACCTCAGCCAGACAAAACTTTGCCAAACTCTGAACAGGAAAGGTTGACATTTTAGCCAAGGATATCCCACAAATCCAGCCTTAACCTAGGTCAACTTTCAAAACCAACAGGAACCTTGACTAAGCCTTCATCCACATCCAAGCACCAGTCCTACTTTGGAGTGAGCAAAGGCCCACACCCACGACCAAGGGCTAGGTTTCCTCCTTCGCACCCGGGCAGGTGGGAATGGGTGGGGCAGGGTCCTATTAAGGTCCGGCCACCTGAAGCCAGCTGCTTCTCCCGGGCCTTGCAGGGCAATAGAGCGGTTCTTCTGGTGGGAGAGGGATTGGGAAGACGACGCAGGAACGGTGGTTCGTGGCTTAGGGCGCTTCTGCACCATGGAGAGGGCTCTCCCCTGCGCCCTCCTCTTGCTCTTCCTCCTAGGCCGCACGGCCGGGGAGAGCGGGGGCCAAACGTGCCGCCTTGGCACTTACGGAGTGCCGCTGCCCGACGACCCCCTCCAGTGCCCGGGGCGCTCGGACGGCTCCGGGGAGTCTCCCTCAGACGGACCCCAAGGCTCGCCCGAGAGCCCCGGGAAGGCACGCGCTGGCGACTCGCCGGCGAAAGAGACCGGCCGCACCTGGCCTCCGATTAGCGGCGCCTCGGCGGAAGAGGTTAGCCGATCCCCCACCGGCCCAAAGGGTAAGAAAGGCTGTGCTCTACGGCGGTTGGGGAGGGGGGTGAGTAATCGGGGTAGCTGCCACGGGCCCCCTTTCTTTTCCTTCGCTGCGCCGCCTCTTGCGCCTTCGGGCAGTCGCGCAAAGTCCAGAGCGCAAGTGTGCGGCGCTGCCCGGAAGGGTTTGGCTGAGACGCGCAGACGGGGCCGCGTTCCCCACCGCCGGGCGAAGGGCCACGAGGAAGGTCCGCTGGAGAGTCTGGGGGACACCGGGAGGAAGGAGGTCTTTGGGGCTGCTTCCTCCCGGCCTCTTACGGGGTCCCTCCGGAGTCTGCCGTCTCTTCCCTCGCTCAGCTGCGCTAACAAGGGAGGGTGGCTTTCCATTGCCCCAGGCGAGGCTGGCCGATCCTATCGGTAACTTTTATTAAAAGGGACAGTCCTTTTTTTCCGAAACGTGTCCTTTCGGTTTATTTCTTTTAATTAATTATTTTCTTGGTTTTGCTCTTGAATTTCCTTTTTCAAGCAAAGTTATAAACCTTTTTTTATTCTTATTAATCTCTTTCGGATTTGTCCCTTTTTTAGATTTCTCCATTTTTTCCCAAGCAAATATGGTCCCTGTAGCTATAAATCAGGAGTGAGGATTGGGACTTTACGTTGATCTGCCCAATGTCTAATCAAAGTTAGAAGATGGTGTTTTGCTTGTCCTTGCAAGGTGGCCACTGCCTAACTGCTCTGCAAATGTATCTCTGCAGCAGGACTGGTTTGGATGCTCTGTTTTTTTTTTTTTTAATTTAGCTGCTAGGGTTTTCCTTATGGACGGTGAGCAGTGCCACAGATGGGTTTTCGGACAGACGAGTCCCGTTGATACTTTCCAGTGCCCCACCCGACATAACCACCCGGACGATTTGTTTTGCTGTGGCACCTGCACGATATCCTACTGCTGTTCATCCCAGAAAGATCGCCAGGAGCAGGCAAGCTGTCCCAAGATCATGGAAGAGTTAGGGGACCAAGGGGCAGAAGAATCCACTGGGCCCCCACCTGAGAAGCCAGGTAAGTAGATGAGGTCCATCCCCCAGTTCAGGGGCCATCTGGATTTTAACTTTGGAAGGTAAAGGTAAAGGTACCCCCCGCACATTTGTGCAGTCGTGTCCGACTCTAGGGGCCGGTGCTCATCTCCGTTTATTAGCCGAAGAGCCAGCGTTGTCCGAAGACGCTTCCACGGTCATGTGGCCGCATGACACGCGCGGAACGCTGTTACCTACCCACTGAAGTGGTACCTATTAATCTACTTGCATTTACATGCTTTCGAATTGCTAGGTTGGCAAGAGCTGGAGCTAGTGCAGGAGCTCACTCTGCACGCAGGGCTAGGGATTCGAACCTCCGAACTTGCAATCTTCCGATCAACAAGCCTGGCGTCTTACCCGCTGAGCCACCACGCCCCTTCTTTGGAAGGGGGAAGGGTAAATCAGTGTTTCTCAACCTTGGCAACCTGGAAATGTGTGGACTTCAACTCCCAGAATTCCCCAGCCAGCCATGGGGTAAATAAATCCGTAGCATGAGACAGTACTTAGATAACACCAGGTAATCCCCCCAAAGCTAGGCAGGGCTGGACCAAGATAATACTTTGAGTAGGGGTGCATAGGAATATTGAAGAGAGGAAATGGGGGGCGGAGAATGAAGAAAGTAGCTGTAATCCGCTTCCATGCTTTTCCCAAGAAAAGCATAAAGGTGAGTTCATGGACTTGAGTCAAGGGAGACCTATTTTCACCTCCTCCTAAAAATATGTTCCAGAGCAAACAACTGTCAGTCAGTTGGCTGAGAGAATCCTCTTCCTTTTCTGCCTGTCAGTCTTTTTTGCAGAGCGCACGCTGGTTGGACTCGCCCTTGTTCACCCTAGTTTAAATACCAAACTCATTTGTACAGGAAAGTTTTTATAGCTTATTTTGTAGTTCAGTCCGCGTGATGGTCGTAGATCAGTATTCTGTTGACTCCGAGGATGGGCTGATTCCTTCGCCAGACTGAGCGTGCTGCGTGTGTGCAGCTGCTGATTCCCAAACCAACGTTTGAGTCTTCAGTGCACGCCCAACCTGGACAGGTGTTTTATGTTTTATGTTACTACATACCCAGTCAATTGCTTTATTTATTTCAATTTATTGGCTGCTCACCTCCAGTGGACTCTGGGTGGAGTGCAAAATTAGAAAACATAAAAACCTAAAATCAGACAGCCCAGGCTAAAATAATCTGACAAACAACAAAACGGGGGCCTCCTACTTTACTTTTAATCAAGCAAAGCATGACTGCTAACCATGGATCAGTCTGTTAAGCAAACGCAGACACTTGCAGATGAGATGAATTCCTTTAGACCATAACAGGTTCACTGCTGAGCAGCAAATGAGAATCCTGCCGGGCCTTCACATGTAATTCTGGGTTGTTTTCATGGATATGAAGGTTCTTTCTGTGTGTTTGGGTAGAGAATAATTTAGTGCCTGGGCTCACGCATCATACTGAATGATCAGGGTTGGCAATCCCAGGAGCAGCCTTTGCAGCCTGTAAACCAGGGGTGGGCAACATCAGGCCCATGGGCCGTATAAGGACCGCGGGGCCCCCGCCTGCAAACCCCGCCCCTTCCATGCAATTGGCTCCTGCCCACAAACCCCACCCCCCAGTGCTTGTGATTGGCTACAGCCCGCAAACTCTGACCCCCGGTCCACGGAAATCCCAGAAACCCGCCCCCCCACCTCCCTGGTCCCCAGTTATAAATATCCAAATGGGCCTTGGCAGAAAAAAGGTTCCCCACCCCTGCTGTAAACCATGGCTTAGCGTGTTAGCCCCTTGTGAATTTGCTAAGCTGGAGTCGCTTGGTTTGACCATGTGCAAAGACAGTGTGCAAACCCATTCACTCTGGCGTGGCTTACCATGAGGACATAGAGGCTGAGTTAATTATGCAGAACAATTCTCTAGGAAAGGGAGGTGTTTTGGGGTCTGCTTGAAGGAAAAAGAGGAAGGGGTTGAGATCAAGGAAGGGAGGGCATGGCACCCAGATGTTTAAGAGCAGTAACATCTGGCTTCTTATTTTTCAGCCAGTATCAGCAAGATTGCATTAATCCTTGTACTAAGTGGCGTCACGTGCCTATGCATTTGGATATCATGCATCTGTTTACAATTCCAAAATCGGAGGATCAACCGCAATGACCAAAGAGCTGGCAATCGGCAGCGGGAGGTAATACAGGAGCTTCTTCCTGAAGCTGCGGTTGACCGTCCTGAGGATGAGCAGCAGCGGGAGGAATTAGATGAGCTTCTGGAAGAAGCTGCGGTTGACCGTCCTGGCGATGAGCAGCGGGAGGTAATACAGGAGCTTCTTCCTGAAGCTGCGGTTGACCGTCCTGAGGATGAGCAGCGGGAGGAATCACATGAGCTTCTGGAAGAAGCTGCAGTTGACCGTCCTGCATCCTCCCAGGTGCCTGAAGAGTCTCCAAGAAGTTCCGAGCTGCCCCCTGCTGTGGCCAGTCCACCTGATGGCTCTCGAAGTCCCATGGATGAGGAGATACCTCCAGCAGTTCCCCCAGAAGGAAATTTGGAGCTTCCACCTGAGGAAGAAGACACAGCTCTTTAGCTACGGACTTCCTAGTTGACCCCTCTTGGGGGAGAGATTAAGTGAGCCCCCAAGCTCAGCCCTGAGCATTGGTGTCATTACCGTCTTTTAGCATTAGGAACTGAACTATTCCGTGTTTTAAAAATCTAACTCTTCTTTAGCAGGCACTGCTCCGTTTGCCCACAATGATCTTTCACGGGTTTGCCACCCCCTCCCTGCCCCACATCTGGAGTGTTTACCTCGGTGCTTCCCCTCCCCTCCCCTCCCTCACCCCACCCCCTGAACCTGCAGTCAGTGCATTTGGATCCCCTCTGCAATCTCTCCCTTGGAGGCTTCGGTTAAAAGACGGGGGTGCCCAGCCATGACTTCCAAACAGGCCTTGATCCCTGAGCAGTCGTCCTCTTCGACCCAACATTATTTTAAACGCTCTGCAATAAGAGAGAGTGATAGTTAAAGGTACTTTTCCACTTAGCAGGATGTCTCTTTTTGCCAAAATGTGGCTTTTATGCAACTGGAGGAGAGGGAAAAATGCTTTCAGAAAATTTTATCCCATGTATAGAAGTTGCCTTCTGCACCCATGCTAAGCTTGCAGCTCCCAGGACTCCAAGCTCCATTGGCTTAGAATTTTGGGAGTTGCAGTCCCAATACTTATTCAGAATGTCAGGTTGGACAAGAGTTCCAGCTTACAGCTCAGGTAGGGAACCCCCGAACCCCCCACCCTTCTGATGACTTGAGAGAGTTCAAATGCCAGCGAAGACACACAAGAGCCAGGGCAAGTGGCCATTTAAGACACTGGGTGGTGATTTTGGCTTTCTTTGTTTTTCTATTTGGTGAAGGGATAGGCTTTAATAGGTTTTGTTTCACTTTTCTGATTTGATCTAACCACACATCGACAAGGCAAAGAGCGTGCTTTTTAAAACTACCAAGGTGTTTTGCTTGTTGCTGTGTATTAGCCCTGAAGAGGAAAGGACGCAGAAGTAGCTGGGCATGCCAGGGTGTGAAATGCTTTTTTAGTGCAACTGTCAAAGCTGTTTTTAGTGTATCTTGCGGAATGTGACAATCAATAAAGAATGTTTGTTTGTGTGATGCTTTAACCCTGGTTTCTTGTGGATTGTTGAATCTGAAGAGACCCCGCACTAGCTGCTGCTGCTGCTAGGTGTTTTGAGGTCCTGCCGTTAATTCTAATGGAGGGCTTCGAAGGAGGCAGCGTGAAGTAAGCAACCAATGCGAGTTCCCAGGTCATTCCACAGCTGGCAGACGTGCTTCTTTTTCTTAAAAAGATGTTGCTCTTTCAGGGTGTGTAGTCACTCATAAACTTACCTATGTCGTTTTGGCAATATGTAACTCGGCCACTGTGGTCACTGTACTGGGCTTCATAGCTCAGCATCTTCTGCAAACCAACCCAAAGTGGCTTAGTGCAGGCATGTGGAATGTGTGGGAAAATATTGCAGTCATACCAACAATTCATGTCTTGCTAGATAGGCACATGAAAGGGGGCGGAGGCTCTCAGAGGCTTCCTGAGTAACTTCCTAGAGAGAGAACTCTGTGAGATCACTTCCTCCTTTCTTCCACAACCATGCATTGGAGGTGAAAGCAACGTGAATGTCTGAGCTCTGCAGCTCGGACATCATGTTCAAGCTAAGATATTCTATTTTTGTAACTTAGTATTTTAAGGGGGGCATGATGGCTCAGCGGGTAAGACGCCAGGCTTGTCGATCTTGCAAGTTGGGAGGTTCGAATCCCTAGCCCCGCGTGATGGAGGGAGCTCCCGCACCAGCCCCAGCTCTTGCCAACCTAGCAATTCGAAAGCATGCAAATGCAAGTAGATGAATAGGTACCACTTCGGTGGGAAGGTAACAGTGTTCCGCGTGCGTCATGCCAGCCACATGAAATGAGTATTTGAAACCTGCCTTGACTTTACTACTGCAACTGCTGTTTTGAGACCTAGATTATGTGAGTAAACATTACTTTTATTTCTTCACAAAACACTCTGATTGTTGTTTTAAGAGGGATAAAATGGGTAATACCAGGAAAATCCAGTCTACTTCACAGCATCCTGGATTATTGTTTTCTAGAAGGGTAAACCAACCTTGCCTTATGCTTCCAAGTTTCATGCTGCTAGGGATGGTACTCTGCTAATCTCACTCACGTAAGGAAGGAAGGATAATAACTAAATAATATATCCTCTACTAGTATCTAAATTCATCCCCAAGAAATTCATCCCCAAGAGAATGAAGGTTTAACCTGTTGTACCAGCGCAGTTGCTAGACCTTAATATGACCTGGCATAGCACGTTTGTAAATGCTGTTTTTTGGTCCCTTGATCATAGCCTTTAAGCCAATCTGATCAATTCAGTCTGTGGCTGGATTCATACATCTAGCTAGGCATGATTTGATTTAGCCATGGTTTGTTGAATAAGCCACAGTGGTTGGGTTCATACACTAACCCAGAAACCAAATGAACCCCATGCTATTTTGGCTCAAGTTCATGGTGCAAAACACATTGAACAGGATTATGCTCCACTGGGTGAGTATAGACTCTCTATATACTACTAAAACTCTTGTGTCTGTCTGATACTTTGTAACCTTCAGCTGGGCAAAATCGTGCATCATAGGGCAACAATTTTTGAACCAAAGTACCTAAAATGGGCTAATTTACAGAATGCATCCAAAATTCAGGACCCATGACTCCTGTGGAATAGAAATTTGGAAATTTTATTAAACATTTTATGACATATTTTTGTTGTTGTTCAGTCGTTTAGTTGTGTCCGACTCTTCGTGACCCCATTGACCATAGCACGCCAGGCCTTCCTGTCCTCCACTGTCTCCCGGAGTTTACTCAAGTTCATGTTCATTACATCGGTGATGCTATCTAACCATCTCATCCTCTGCCGTCCCCTTCTCCTTTTGCCTTCAGTCTTTCCCAGCATCAGCATCATGACATAATATAAAATATCATAAAAAATTTCCTGTGATCAACTCCTGATTGACTGTACTATACAGTTCAACACTGGCTACTTTCAAGGCAGATACATCTCTGTCTCCCTGAATTTTTAAGAACTTTTGCAGTACCTTAGAAGCTCTGCCATTGTTGAAAGCTCTGAGGAATCGGGTAAGGAAATAGCTCTGAAAGGATGATGCAATGGGTTGCGGGTTGTCTGGTAAATGTCTAAAATCCATTAAACGCATTTGTCAATGCCATGAAATTCAAGTTTTATCTTAACCTAGATTAACTGTGGTGTTCCTATACCACACCAAGCCCAAACTAACAAACCTTATTAAGGCTTAACATGGAGGCCCGATTCACGGAAACAGCTAAGATAGCAACTGATGTTGATCCACAAACAACCTTCTCTGTCCTTACTTGAGTCTAGCACGTTGTGGGAACCTAACAATGGGCGCACTGTCCTGGTGCAGCCTGGGCCTCCCAAGAGAAATCAGAGCCATTCCAACCTCAGCCAGAGAAAACTTTGCCAAACTCTGAACAGGAAAGGTTGACATTTTAGCCAAGGATATCCCACAAATCCAGCCTTAACCTAGGTCAGCTTTCAAAACCATCAGGAACCTTGACTAAGCCCTCATCCACATCCAAGCACCAGTCCTACTTTGGAGTAAGCAAAGGCCCACACCCACGACCAAGGTCTCAGGTCTCTATACTGCAGGCTCCTTAGCACCGGAGCAGGTGGGAATGGTTGGGGCGGGGTCCTATTGAAGTCCGCCAGCTCAAGGTACTTGCTTTTCTGTGCCTTGCAGGGCAATAGAGTGGCGCTTCAGGTGGGAGAGGGTGTTGCAAAGGAGGCTCATTAACTGGGGTCTTGGCTTAGGGCGCTTCTGCACCATGGGGAGAGCTCTCCCCTGCGCCCTCCTCTTGCTCTTCCTCCTAGGCCGCACGGCCGGGGAGAGCGGGCGCCAAACGTGCCCCCTTGGCCCCTACGGAGTGCCGCTGCCCAACGACCTCCTCCAGTGCCCGGGGCCCTCGGACGGCTCCGGGGAGTCTCCCTCAGACGGACCCCAAGGCTCGCCCGAGAGCCCCAGGACGGCACGCGCTGGCGACTCGCCGGCGAAAGAGACCGGCCGCAGCTGGCCTCCGATTAGCGGCGCCTCGGCGGAAGAGGTTAGCCGATCCCCCACCGGCCCAAAGGGTAAGAAAGGCTGTGCTCTACGGCGGTTGGGGAGGGGGGTGAGTAATCGGGGTAGCTGCCACGGGCCCCCTTTCTTTTCCTTCGCTGCGCCGCCTCTTGCGCCTTCGGGCAGTCGCGCAAAGTCCAGAGCGCAAGTGTGCAGCGCTGCCCGGAAGGGTTTGGCTGTGACGCGCAGACGGGGCCGCGTTCCCCACCGCCCGGCGAAGGGCCACGAGGAAGGTCCGCTGGAGAGTCTGGGGGACCCCGGGAGGAAGGAGGTCTTTGGGGCTGCTTCCTCCCGGCCTCTTACGGGGTCCCTCCGGAGTCTGCCGTCTCTTCCCTCGCTCAGCTGCGCTAAGAAGGGAGGGTGGCTTTCCATTGCCCCAGGCGAGGCTGGCCGATCCTATCGGTAACTTTTATTAAAAGGGACAGTCCTTTTTTTCAGAAAGCCGTCCTTTTGGTGGTTTATTTAGTTATTTATTTTTTTGGTTTGGCTCTTGAATTTCTTTGTCAAGTAAAGTTATGAACTATTTTTTTAGAGTTCTCCTTCATTTTTTCCCAAGAAAATATGGTCCCTGTAGCTATAAATCACGAGTGGGTAGTGGGCCTTTACGTTCTTCCGCCCAGTGTCTAATCAAAGTTATAAGATGGTGTTTTGCCTCTCCCTGCAACTTGGCCACTGCCTAACTGCTCTGCAAATGTATCTCTGCAGCAGGACTGGTTTGGATGCTCTGTTTTTTTTTAATCTTAGGTGCTGGGATTTTCCTTATGGAGGGTGAGCAGTGCCACAGATGGGTGCATGGACAGGTGGATCCCGTTGAGACCTTCCAGTGCCCCACCCAAAGGAACCACCCGGAGGATTGGTTTTGCTGCGGCACCTGCACGGCATCCTACTGCTGTTCTTCCGTGAAGGATCACCTAAAGCAGGCAAGCTGTCCCAAGATCATGGAAGAGAGAGGGGACCAAGGGGCAGAAGAATCCACTGGGCCCCCACCTGAGAAGCCAGGTAAGAAGATGAGGTCCATCCCCCAGTTGGCAACCCCACGATGGTCATAGGTTAGTATTCTGTTGACTCGCGAATATTGAAGAGAGCAAATTGGGGGGGGGGGGGGATGAAGAAAGCAGTCATAATCTACTTCCATGCTTTTCCCAAGAAAACCCTAAAGGTGTGTTCATGGGGGACAAGTTCACGGACTTGAGTCAAGGGAGACCTATTTTCACCTCCTCCTAAAAATATATTCCAGAGCAAACAACTGTTAGTCACTTGGCTGAGAGAATCCTCTTCCTTTTCTGCCTGTCAGTCTTTTTTGCAGAGCGCACGCTGGTTGGACTCGCCCTTGTTCACCCTAGTTTAAATACCAAACTCATTTGTACAGGAATGTTTTCGTAGCTTATTTTGTAGTTCAGTCCGCGTGATGGTCGTAGATCAGTATTCTGTTGACTCCGAGGATGGGCTGATTCCTTCGCCAGACTGAGCGTGCTGCGTGTGTGCAGCTGCTGATTCTCAAACCAACGTTTGAGTCTGCAGTGCACGCCCAGCCTGGACAGGTATTTTATTGCAGACCCAGGGAATTGTTTTATTATTTGTTCATTTATTTGAATTTATTGGCTGCCCACCTGCAGTGCACTCTGGGTGCCGTAGAAAACTCGAAAAAAGCATAAAAAGAGCTAAAAACCTAAATCAGATAGCCCAGGCTAAAATAATCTGATAAACAACAAAACGGGGGCCTCTAACTTTACTTTTAATCAAGCAGAGCATGACAGTTAACCATGGACAAGTCTGTTAAGCAAAGGGAGACAATTATAGATGAGATGAATTGTTTTAAAACAAATATTGCTTAGCACAACCTCACAATCCAGCCAGAGCTTCGTGGTGTAACTCTAATCATTTCCCTGCATACGAAGGTTCTGTTTGTGTGCAGATGTTTGAATCTGGCTGGAGAATAATTTAGTGCCTGGGCTCACGCATCATACTGAATGATCAGGGTTGGCAATCCCAGGAGCAGCCCTTGCAGCCTGTAAACCATGGCTTAGTGTGTTAGCCCCCTGTAAATTCGCTAAGCCGGAGTGGCTTGGTTTGACCATGTGCAAAGAGAGTGTGCAAACCCATTCACTCTGGCGTGGCTTACCATGAGGACAAAGAGGCTGAGTTAATTATGCAGAACAATTCTCTAGGAAGGGGAGGCGTTTTGAGGTCTGCTTGAAGGAAAAAGAGGAAGGGGTTGAGATCGAGGGAGGGAGGGCATGGCACCCAGATGTTTAAGAGAAGTAACATCTGGCTTCTTATTTTTCAGCCAGTATCATCCAGGTTGGGTTTGTCCTTCTAGTAAGTGGTTTCATGTACCTTTGCATTTGGATATCATGTTTTGTTTCCTATGATCGGTGGATCATCTGCAATGACCAAGGAGCTGGCAATGGGCGGCAGGATGTAGCATGTGAGCTTCCTGCCAGACCTGCAGTTGGGCACATTGCGTCAGGACAGGCGGTCTCTGTGAACCCCGATCCACCCTCCCTGGTGGCAGAAGAGTCTGCAAGAATCTCCGAGCTGCCCCCTAATGAGGCCAGTCCACCTCTTGACTCTCGAAGTCCCATGGTTGAGATGACAATATCGCCAGCATTTCTCCCAGAAGGAAATTTGGAGCTTCCACCTGAGGAAGAAGACACAGCTCTTTAGCTACAGACTTACTAGTTGACCCCTCTGGGAGGGGGGGGGAGATTAAGCGAGCCCCCAAGCTCAGCCCTGAGCATTGGTGTCATTACCTTCTTTTAGCATTAGGAACTGAACTATTCCGTGTTTTAATATATCTAACTCCTCTTTAGCAGGCACTGCTCCGTTTGCCCACAGTGGTCTTTCACCGGTTTGCCACCCCCTCCCTGCCCCACATCTCTTGGCTGGCATGGAGTGCTTACCTCGGTGCCTCCCCTCCCCTCCCTCACCCCACCCCCTGAACCTGCAGTCAGTGCATTTGGATCCCCTCTTCAATCTCTCCCTTGGAGGCTTCGGTTAAAAGACGGGGGTGCCCAGCCATGACTTCCAAACAGGCCTTAATCCCCGAGCAGTCATCTTTGACCCAACATTATTTTAAACACTGTTTTAGTGTGTCTTGTGGAATGTGACAATCTTCAATAAAGAATATGTATGTGTGATGCTTTAACCCTGGTTTCTTGTGGATTGTTGAGTCTGTGAAGAGACCCCGCACTAGCTGCAGCTGGGTGTTTTGAGGTCCTGCTGTTAATTCTTCTGGAGGGCATCGAAGGAGGCAGCGTGAAGTAAGCAACCAATGCGAGTTCCCAATTCATTCCACAGCTGGCAGACCTGCTCTTCATTCTTAAAGTGCTGTTGCTTAAGTCACTCTTAATGTGATCTACTTGGTTTTGGCAATATGTAACTCGGCCACTGTGGTCACTGTACTGGGCTTCATAGCTCAGCATCTTCTGCAAACCAACCCAAAGTGGCTTAGTGCAGGCATGTAGAACAAACCGGGTTTGACCTGTTGAGCCAGTGCAGCTGCGAGGCCTTCGGCTGACCTGGCGAAGAAGCGAGCTTGTGAATGCCCTCTTCTGGTGCCATGAACGGAGCCTTTAAGCCAATCTCACCAATCCAGTCTGTGGCTGGATTCACACGTCTAGCTAGGGCATGATTTGCTTAGCCATGGTTTGTTGAATAAGCCACAGTGGCTGCATTCGTACGCTAAGCCATTAACCAAGTGAACCCCATGCTATTTTGGCTCATGTTCGCGGTGCAAAACACATTGAGCAGGATGATGTTCCACTGGCTGCATTGAGACTTTCCTGTAAACGTCAAAAGGCTGAACTCCATTAAGCACATTTGACAGAGCCATGAAAGGCAACAGTCGCTTTCCCACAAAGTCTTCAACTTGGGATAACAGAACACAACACAACTGCAGTGTTCCTACAACACACCAAGCCCAAACTAACAAACCTTATTATGGCTTAACATGCAGGCCTGATTCAGGGAAACATCTAAGATAACTGATGTTGATCCACAAACAACCTTCTCTGTCCTTACTTGAGTCTAGCACGTTGTGGGAACCTAACAACGGGCGCACTGTCCTGGTGCAGCCTGGGCCTCCCAAGAGAAATCAGAGCCATTCCAACCTCAGCCAGAGAAAACTTTGCCAAACTCTGAACAGGAAAGGTTGACATTTTAGCCAAGGATATCCCACGAATCCAGCCTTAACCTAGGTCAACTTTCAAAACCATCAGGAACCTTGACTAAGCCTTCATCTACATCCAAGCACCAGTCCTACTTTGGAGTGAGCAAAGGCCCACACCCACGACCAAGGGCTAGGTTTCCTCCTTCGCAGGTGGGAATGGGTGGGGCAGGTGGGGCCGGGTGGGGCCGGGTGGGGCCGGGTCCTATTAAGGTCCAGCCAGCTAAAGCTAACTGTTTCTCCCTGGCTTTGGAAGACAGTACAGCGGTTCTTTAGGCCTGGGGTGTTTGGAAAGGAGACGCAGGAACGTGATCTTCGCTTAGGGCGCTTCTGCACCATGGAGAGGGCTCTCCCCTGCGCCCTCCTCTTGCTCTTCCTCCTAGGCGGCACCGCCGGGGGGAGTGGCGGCGAAACGTGCCGCCTTGGCCCTTATGTAGCGCCGCTGCCCGGCGACCCCCTCCAGTGCCCGGGGCGCTTGGACGTCTCCGGGGGGTCTCCCTCAGACGGACCCCAAGGCTCGCGTGACAGCCCCGGGAAGGCACGCGCTGGCGACCCGCCGGCGCAAGAGACCGGCCGCACCTGGCCTCCGATTAGCGGCGCCTCGGCGGAAGAGGTTAGCCGATCCCCCACCGGCCCAAAGGGTAAGAAAGGCTGTGCTCTACGGCGGTTGGGGAGGGGGGTGAGTAATCGGGGTAGCTGCCACGGGCCCCCTTTCTTTTCCTTCGCCGCCTATGGTACTCGCGCAAACTCCAGAGCGCAAGTGTGCAGCGCTGCCCGGAAGGGTTTGGCTGTGACGCGCAGACGGGGCCGCGTTCCCCACCGCCGGGCGAAGGGCCACGAGGAAGGTCCCCTGGAGAGCCTTGGGGACCCCGGGAGGAAGGAAGTCTTTGGGGCTGCTTCCTCCCGGCCTCTTACGGGGTCCCTCCGGAGTCTGCCGTCTCTTCACTCGCTCAGCTGCGCTAACAAGGGAGGGTGGCTTTCTATTGCCCCAGGCGAGGCTGGCCGATCCTATCGGTAACTTGTATTAAAAGGGACAGTCCTTTTTTTCCGAAACCTGTCCTTTCGGTTTATTTCTTTTAATTAATTATTTTCTTGGTTTTGCTCTTGAATTTCCTTTTTCATGTAAAGTTATAAACCGTTTTTTTTTATTAACCTCTTTCCGATTTGGCCCTTGCTCAGGTTTGTCCTTTTTTCCCAAGAAAATATGGTCCATGTAGCTATAGTGAGTAGTGGGCCTTTACGTTCTTCCGCCCCGTGTCTAATCAAAGTTATAAGATGGTGTATTTGCCTCTCCCTGCAACTTGGCCACTGCCTAACTTCTCTGCAAATGCATCTCTGCAGCAGGACTGGTTTGGATGCTCTGTTTTTTTTTAATCTTAGGTGCTGGGATTTTCCTTATGGAGGGTGAGCAGTGCCACAGATGGGTGCCTGGACAGGTGGATCCCGTTGAGACCTTCCAGTGCCCCACCCTACGTAACCACCCGAAGGATTGGTTTTGCTGCGGCACCTGCACGGCATCCTACTGCTGTTCCTCCCTGAAGGATCGCCTAGAGCTGGCAAGGTGTTCCGAGGTCATGGAAGACCACGGGGCAGGAGAGTCCACTGGGCCCTCAGATCACATGTTTGGTAAGAAGATGAGGTCCATCTCACAGTTCAGGGGCCATCTGGATTTTGACTTTGGAAGGGGGAAGGGTAAACCCGTGTTTCACAACCTTGGTAACTTGGAAATGTGTGGACTTCAACTCCCAGAATTCCCCAGCCAGCCATGGGCTAAATAATTCCATAGCATGAGACTCCCTAGATAACACTAGGTAATCCCCCCCCCCCCAAAGCTAAGCGGGGCGGGACCAAGTTAATACTTTGAGTAAGGGTGCTTAGGAATTTTGAAGAGAACCCATTGAGAAGAAAAAACTGAAGAAAGCAGTCGTAATCCGCTTCCATGCTGTGCTGAAGCAAACCCTAAAGGTGTGTTCATGGGGGACAAGTTCACGGACTTGAGTCAAGGGAGACCTATTTTCACCTCTTCCTTAAAATATGTTCCAGAACAAACCGCTGTCAGTCAGTTGTCTGGGAGCATCCTTTTCCTTTTCTGCCTGTCAGTCTTTTTTGCAGAGCGCACGCTGGTTGGACTCGCCCTTGTTCACCCTAGTTTAAATACCAAACTCATTTGTACAGGAATGTTTTCGTAGCTTATTTTGTAGTTCAGTCCGCGTGATGGTCGTAGATCAGTATTCTGTTGACTCCGAGGATGGGCTGATTCCTTCGCCAGACTGAGCGTGCTGCGTGTGTGCAGCTGCTGATTCCCAAACCAACGTTTGAGACTTCAGTGCACGCCCAACCCGGGATTTTTTTTTCTCCCACCTGGGGCCACACCCACGTCCAAGGGCTCGGGTCTCTCTATCGCAGGCTCCTTCGTACGGGGCAGGTGGGAGTGGGTGGGGCGGGGTCCTATTAAATCTGGCCAGCTGCTTCTCCCGGGCCTTGCAGGGCAATAGAGTGGTTCTTCTGGTGGGAGAGGATCTTGGCTTAGGGCGCTTCTGCACCAGGGAGAGGGCTTTCCCCTGCGCCCTCCTCTTGCTCTTCCTCCTAGGCGGCGCCGCCGGGGGGAGTGGCGGCGAAACGTGCCGCCTTGGCCCTTATGGAGCGCCGCTGCCCGGCGACCCCCTCCAGTGCCCAGGGCGCCTGGACGTCTCCGGGGGGGTCTCCCTCAGACGGACCCCAAGGCTCGCGCGACAGCCCCGGGAAGGCACGCGCTGGCGACCCGCCGGCGAGAGAGACCGGCCGCAGCTGGCCTCCGATTAGCGGCGCCTCGGCGGAAGAGGTTAGCCGATCCCCCACCGGCCCAAGAGTATGAAAGGGTCTGCTCTACGTCGGTTGCCGAGGGGGGTGAGTAATCGGGGTAGCTGCCACGGGCCTCCTTTCTTTCCCTTCGCTGCGCCGTCGGGCAGTCGCGCAAAGTCCAGAGCGCAAGTGTGCGGCGCTGCCCGGAAGGGTTTGGCTGAGACGCGCAGACGGGGCCGCGTTCCCCACCGCCGGGCGAAGGGCCACGAGGAAGGTCCGCTGGAGAGTCTGGGGGACACCGGAAGGAAGGAGGTCTTTTGGGGCTGCTTCCTCCCGGCCTCTTACGGGGTCCCTCCGGAGTCTGCCGTCTCTTCCCTCGCTCAGCTGCGCTAACAAGGGAGGGTGGCTTTCCATTGCCGCAAGCGAAGCTGGCCGGTCCTATCGGTAACTTTTATTAAAAAGGACAGTCCTTTTTTCCCCCCAGAAAGATGTCCTTTTGGTGGTTGGTTTAATTTAATTATTTATTTTCTTGGTTTTGTTCTTGAATTTCTTTGTCAAGTAAAGTTATAAACTATTTTTTTATACTTACGAACCTCTTGGATTTGTCCCTTTTTTAGTCTGTAGCTTGAATCATGTCAACTGGATTTCTATTTTCTCAGTGGAAACGTTTCGCTCCTTATCCAAGGAGCTTCTTCAGTCTGAGCAAAGTTAGTAAGGGAATCCTTAAATATGTTTTTCCCAAGAATATATGGTCCCTGTAGCTATAAATCAGGAGTGAGGAGTGGGCCTTTACTTTGTTCCTCCCAGTATCCAATCAAAGTTACAAGAAGGTGGTTTTGCTTGTCCTTGCAAGGTGTCCACTGCCTAACTGCTCTTTACAGTTGTTGTTCAGTCGTTCAGTCGTGTCCGACTCTTCGTGACCCCATGGACCGTAGCACGCCAGGCCTTCCTGTCCTCCACTGCCTCCCTGAGTTTGCTCAAGTTCCTGATCATTGCATCGGTGATGCTATCTAACACTGCAGTTCAAGAAACTCTTAAGAGTCTTCTCCAGCACCACAGTTTGAAAGCGTCAATTCTTCGGCACTCAACCTTCCTTATGGTCCAACTCTCTCAGCCATACGTTACTACTGAGAAAACCATAGCATTAACTATACGGACCTTTGTTGGCAAGGTGATGTCTCTGCTTTTTAATATGCTGTCTAGGTTTGCCATAGCTTTCCTCCCAAGGAGCAAGCGTCTTTTAATTTCATGGCTGCCGTCTGTGGTGATCTTGGAACCCAAGAAAATAAAATCTGTCACTGCTTCCGTTTCTTCCCCTTCTATTTGCCAGGAGGTGATGGGGCCAGATGCCGTGATCTGAGTTTTTTTTAATGTTGAGTTTCAAGCCAGCTTTTGCACTCTCCTCTTTCACCCTCATCAAGAGGCTCTTTAGTTCCTCTTCACTTTCTGCCAATAGGGTGGTATCGTCTGCATATCTGAGGTTGTTGATATTTCTCCCGGCAATCTTAACTCCGGCTTGTGATTCATCCAGCCCGGCATTTCTCATGATGTACTCTGCATATAAGTTAAATAAGCAGGGTGACAATATACAGCCTTGTCGTACTCCTTTCCCAATTTTGAACCAATCGGTTGTTCCACATCTGGTTCTAACTGTTGCTTCTTGACCCACATACAGGTAGAGCTCGGGAAAACTTTATGTGCAGCAGGACTGGTTTGGATGACACATTTATTTTTCTCATCTCAGATCCTGGGATTTTTCTTATGAAGGGGGAGCAGTGTCAGAAATGGGTGCATGGACAGGCGAGTCCCGTTGAGACCTTCAAATGCCCCACCCAACCTAACCACGTGGAGGACTGGTTTTGCTGTGGCACCTGCACGGCATCCTACTGCTGTTCATCCCGGAAGGATCGCCTAGATCTGGCAAGGTGTTCTGAGATCATGGAAGAGGCAGAGGACCATGGGGCAGGAGAGTCCACTGGGCCCCCACTTGAGAAGCCAAGTAAGAAGATGTGGTCCATCCCCCAATTCAGGGGCCATCTGGATTTTGACTTTGGAAGGGGGAAGGGTAAATCAGTGTTTCCCAAGCTTGGCAACTTGGAAATGTGTGGAGTTCAACTCCTAGAATTCCCCAGCCAGCCATGGGGTAAATAAATCCGTAGAATTGTTCAAGTTTGTCCTTAATTTTTTCCAAGAAAATATGGTCCCTGTAGCTATAAATCAGGAGTGAGGATTTACTTTGTTCCTCCCAGTATCCAATCAAAGTTACAAGAAGGTGGATTTGCTTGTCCTTGCAAGGTGGCCACTGCCTAACTGCTCTTAAGAGTAGAGCTCAGGAAATCAGCAGGACTGGTTTGGATGGCTCTGTTTTATTTTATTTATTTCAGATGCTGGGATTTTTGTTATGGAAGGTGAGCAGTGCCAGAAATGGGTGCATGGACAGGCGAGTCCCGTTGAGACCTTCCAATGCCCCACCCAAGATAACAACCAGGAGGATTTGTTTTGCTGCGGCACCTGCACGGCATCCTACTGCTGTTCATCCCTGACGGATCGCCTAGTGCAGGCAAGCTGTCCTGAGGTCATGGAAGAGGCAGAGGACCAAGGCGCAGGAGAGTCCACGGGGCCCTCTGTTGAGATGCTTGGTAAGAAGATGAGGTTGATCTCCCAGTTCAGGGGCCATCTGGATTTTAACTTTGGAAGTGGGAAGGGTAAATCTGTGTTTCCCAACCTTGGCAACTTGGAAATGTGTGGACTTCAACTCCCAGAATTCCCCAGCCAGCCATGGGGTAAATAAATCCGTAGCATGAGACAGTACTTAGATAACACCAGGTAATTAATCTGATTCTCAAACCAACGTTTGAGTCTTCAGTGCACGCTTTATTTATTTCAATTTATTGGCTGCTCACCTCCAGTGGACTCTGGGTGGAGTGCAAAATTAGAAAACATAAAAACCTAAAATCAGACAGCCCAGGCTAAAATAATCTGACAAACAACAAAACGGGGGCCTCCTACTTTACTTTTAATCAAGCAAAGCATGACTGCTAACCATGGATCAGTCTGTTAAGCAAACGCAGACACTTGCAGATGAGATGAATTCCTTTAGACCATAACAGGTTCACTGCTGAGCAGCACATGAGAATCCAGCCGGGCCTTCATGTGTAACTTTGGTTGTTTTCATGAATGTGAAGGTTCTTTCTGTGTGCAGATGTTTGGGTGGAGAATAATTTAGTGCCTGGGCTCACGCATCATACTGAATGATCAGGGTTGGCAATCCCAGGAGCAGCCCTTGCAGCCTGTAAACCATGGCTTAGTGTGTTAGCCCCCTGTAAATTCGCTAAGCCAGAGTGGCTTGGTTTGACCACATGCAAAGAGAGTGTGCAAACCCATTCACTCTGGCGTGGCTTACCATGAGGACAAAGAGGCTGAGTTAATTATGCAGAACAATTCTCTAGGAAAGGGAGGCATTTTGGAGTCTACTTGAAGGAAAAAGAGGAAGGGGTTGAGATCAAGGTAAGGAGAGCATGGCACCCAGACGTTTAGGTGTACAAGTAACATCTGGCTTCCTATTTTTCAGCCAGGATCAGCATCATCGAGTTAGTCCTTATAGCAACTGGTCTCGTGTGCATTTGCATCGGGATATCTTACATCCTTCGCCATGTCCGAGATTGGATCATCGTCCACAACGAGCGAAGAGCTGGCAATGGGCAGCAGGATGTAGTACGTGAGTTTCGTGCCAGACCTGCAGTTGGCCATCCTCCTAACCGCGATCCACCCCCCCTGGTGGCAGAAGAGTCTGCAAGAATCTCCGAGCTGCCCCCTAATGAGGCCAGTCCACCTCTTGACTCTCGAAGTCCCATGGTTGAGATGACAATATCGCCAGCATTTCTCCCAGAAGGAAATTTGGAGTTTCCACCTGAGGAAGAAGACACAGCTTGTTAGTTACGGACTTACTAGTTGACCCCTCTGGGGGGAGAGATTAAGCGAGCCCCCAACCTCAGCCTTGAGCATTGGTGTCATTACCTTCTTTTAGCATTAGGAACTGAACTATTCCGTGTTTTAATATATCTAACTCTTCTTTAGCAGGCACTGCTCCGTTTGCCCACAGTGGTCTTTCACCGGTTTGCCACCCCCTCCCTGCCCCACATCTGGAGTGCTGACTTCGGTGCTTCCCCTCCCCTCACCCCCCTCACCCCCTGTCAGCGCATTTGGATCCCCTCTGCAATCTCTCCCTTGGAGGCTTCGGTTAAAAGACGGGGTGCCCAGCCATGACTTCCAAACAGGCCTTGATCCCTGAGCAGTCCTCTTTGACCCAACATTATTTTAAACACTCTGCAATAAGAGAGAGTGATAGTTAAAGGTACTTTTCCACTTAGCAGGATGTCTTTCTCCCAAAAATGTGGCTTTTATGCAACTGAAGGCGAGGGAAAATTGATCCTTTATGTAGAAGCACCCAACCACTTCTGCACCCAAGCTAAGACTGCAGCTCCCAGAATTCAGAGCTCTTTGGCTTAAAATTCTGGGAGTTGCAGTCCCCATACATATTCAGAGTCAGGTTGGACAAGACAGTTCCAGCTTACAGCTCAGGCAAGGAAACCCCTGAAACCCCCCACCCTTCTGATGACTTGAGATAGTTTAATTGTTAGTGAAGATGCAACAAAGCCATTTGAGACACTGGGTGGTGATTTTGGCTCTTTGTTTTTATATTTGGTGAAGGGATAGGCTTTAAAAAATTTTTGTTTTGGTTCACTTTTCTGATTTGATTTAACCACTTAATTAACCACTTATTTACAAGGGAAAGAGCGTGCTTTTTAAAAATACGAAGGTTATGTGATTGTTGCTGTGTTTTAACCCTGAACAGGAAAAGGCGGGCAAGTCATTGAGCATGCCGGGTTGTGAAATGCTTTTTTAGTGCAATTGTCAAAGCTGTTTTTAGTGTATCTTGCGGAATGTGACAATAAAGAATATGTGTGTTTGATGCTTTAATCCTAGTTTCTTGTGTATTATTGAATCTGTGAAGAGACCCCGCACTAGCTGCTGCTGCTGCTGGGTGTTTTGAGGTCCTGCCATTAATTAGTCTGGAGAGCATCGAAGGAGGCGGCATGAAGTAAGCTTACCTTCTGCAAACTAACCCAAAGTGGCTTAGTGCAGGCATGTGTAGAAATTCTTCCCAGCTTTATTTTTGTTGTGGTCAAAATGTTGAAGACCAGTTATAGAACTGCCGTGATTTTTGGAAAACAACAGCTGGCAAATTGACTAAAAAGGAAATCTTCAAAAAAATTTCAATGCTTCAGACAGACCACAAGATGGCCCTGGTTTGCCACATATAGTGCTATGTTTGTCAATGTAGGAAAAGCTACTAGATGGGTTTCAAATTGTTATACTGTAGGTTACAAGAAAATTGTAAATATCTTCCTGCACATAATTGAATTAACATTCAATTCTGGAAACCATACATTAGAGACCTTGAGGCTTTGCACAACACAGAAACACCTGCAGATATTCCCAACTTGCGTATTTTCTATAAAAATTTCAAAAAACTGCCAAACTGTAAGAACACAAAAGCCCCTTTAGTCAAACATTGATTGCAATGTATATTTCAGAATTCCCTTAGAACACTGTCATACTTGCACAGACAAGGTGGTTCTTAATACAGAGGGATTATAAAATTCAAATCTTTGACCCCTAAAAATCTCAAAGGAAAAGCTTGACTTTGCTGCATTACTTTAATTCTGTTTTTGCAACCACGGGACATACTGAGTTTGAGATACACTGTTTATTCTTAGTTCTGAGAGTTTGGTGGTTGGATTTTTAAGTACAGTAAGTGTACTTTATTTACAGCGTTTCTCAACCTTGGCAATTTTAAGATGTGTGGACTTCAACTCCCAGAATTCCCCAGCCAGTGTGCTGGTTGGAGGATTCTGGGAGTTGAACTCCACACATCTTAAAGTGGCCAAGGTTGAGAAACACTGATTTACAGGATGCAGACTTTGAACATTCTTCTTTTTACTTTATATATGCTGCATCTGGGGATGTCCCCTCTCTATAATTAATAGTATTCTTTTTCTCTACAACTACAGTTTCAAGGTATGTAACCATATGCAACTGGGTGGTACACACATTCTGAGAGTAACTAAACCATGTCCTTGCATACTTTGTGCAGTTGGGAGGATTTTCATATTTCTGGTTAAGATAATGAATGTTGTTCCACTCACTGTTCATCGCTTTGCAAAATGGGATTTAATTTCTTTGGGTCCTACTTAGAGAATGTTTAGGATTTAGTTTTGACATCAGGCTTTGGTCTTTAGTTTTACATGTTTTACTACCCATGTTTCTGTTCCATTCCCTTGGTATTTATTTTATGTAGAGTTAATAATGATTGTTTTCTGTGAAAGGCTGACGACATCCCTAGTTAAAACTGGTTAAATTTTATTCTATTTTTTTAATGGGGACCTCACAGTTAAGGGGACGTGGTGGCTCAGCGGGTAAGATGCCAGGCTTGTTGATCGGAAGATCACAAGTTCGGAGGTTCGAATCCCTAGCCCTGCGTGCGGAGTGAGCTCCCGCACTAGCCCCAGCTCTTGCCAACCTAGCAATTCGAAAGCATGCAAATGCAAGTAGATGAATAGGTACCACTTCGGTGGGAAGGTAACAGCGTTCTGCGCTCATCATGCTGGCCACATGACCATGGAAGTGTCTTCGGACAACGCTGGCTCTTCAGTTAACAAACGGAGATAAGCACCGGGCCCTAGAGTCGGACACGACTGCACAAATGTGCGGGGGGAACCTTTACTTTTACCACAGTTAAGATTGGATATTTTAATTGGGGGCGGGATGTTTTTCCCAAGATGCTGTTTAATGCTGTTGCTGCTATTGATGTTCTGATGTTCCCCATGCTGGCTGGGGAATTCTGGGAGTTGAAGTCCACACATCTTAAAGTGGCCAAGTTTGAGAAACACTGATCTAGACATTTTAAATCACACCCGAGGGACACCTCTGGATGACACAAAGCAGAAGCTTAGAAGAACTGGAAGAAGCGATCTCTGATGGTCAATCTTGGCAAAATGATGTCCATCGGCTCAGAGTCAGCAGTGACTGATTGACTAAACAACAAGGTCTGTTTTAGCATATTCTGTGAACCTAGGCCATTGTGGAAGAATAAGAAAAGAAAAAAAATAACTAAACCAAGACCAAGACATGCTGATTCCTTTCCCACATGCAGGAAAATTAGGGGCTGCGTTCTTAGCTCAGCAGGGATGTAGGAGAAGAGTGTAGAAAGTAGATCCAATTATGGTATAAAGTTACATTAGCTTTTTCTTTAAGGCAACTAAAACCAGTCTTCATAAGTGAATTGCAGAGTGATCATAATGTACAGTCAGACTGCTCTGACATTTCTAGTGCTCTGCCAGCCTCGGAACAGCAGAGAAGTATTTATTCCTCTTTTAAGCAATGGGGAGAATGTATCTGAAAGTCTCCTTCAGGGCCTGCTCAGCTTTTCTTCCACTGAGTTCTTTCAATTGTCTATCCCAGTGTTTCTCAACCTTGGCCACTTTAATGTAGGTGGACTTCAACTCCCAGAATTCCAGCTGGATGGGGAATTCTGGGAGTTGAAGTCCACCTACCTTAAAGTGGCCAAGGTTGAGAAGTAGCGAGCTAGCCTATAGCCTCGGGTTCCTTGCGATCTTCCTTCCATGCAAGGCAAGCCCAGCCAGCTTGCAGGGTCTTAGGATCTGGTAATTCCTCATTTCCATCTGGCACCCCTTGGGGGGATTTTGGTGGCCAGTGATTTCCATGGAAGCCAGCAAGCAAATGGGAGGCCCAATTTGTCCAGTCAAGCCAAGACGAGAGATTTCTATGGGACTGAAGCAGGAAAACCAATGTGTCCTAGGGCCCAAGTCAACATTCAGGGAGGAAAGGCTGATATAGCCTGATGGAAGTGTTCATTGTATGATTGGATTGCTGGCTGGGGGAATTCTGGGAGTTGCACTAGGCTGAGGTGTGCAAATAGCTGTGCGCAAAGCAGAGGCATGGCCAATGGACTGTCAGTGGCATTTTCAGTTCACTGCCTTGCTGGCACGAACATTTCATTCATTCTGCAGTCATCCAAAATGGAAGTAGATCTTATTACATGAGCCACCAAAATGTTCCTTGTATCCTTCTTTTTCCTTGGAGCAGGATAGAAAGTTGATTGAGGTGACCAGTTTTGAATGGCCCATCTCAGCAAAGCTCTTGCTATGGATCTCCTCATTTGAGAAGCAGAGCAGCGAAGTCCATGATGGATGTATAGCAGTGTTTCTCAACCTTGGCAACTTTAAGAAGTGTGGACTTCAACTCCTAGAATTCCCCAGCCAGCTGTGCTGGGAGTTGATGTCCACACATCCCAAAGTTGCAAGGTTGAGAAACACTGCTCTAATGCCAGGTGTTACAGCAAACCATAAAGTGCAGCAGAGTATAAAAGGGAGACCAGCTAGCCCTGTAATTTTCCTGGCTTTCCTGAAAGGAAAAGTAGCTTGCCAGCAGAAGGTCTCAGAAAATATAGGCCTGGGGAAGATTCCTGATTTGAAACCTGGAGAACCCTGTGAATCATTTTTGAAGTCAATGGAGTTCACCCTAAACCATACGGCGATTTGCTTATTTATTTATTTTTTATTTATTTATTTTATTAAATTTATATTACCGCCCATCTCCCCCAACGGGGACCCTGGGCGGTGCTGTTTGGTTGAATGTTTCTTTGTGGTTTATTAAGCAGAGCGGATGGCTCTTTATCCAGAAAACTCTGATGAATCAAACTGTGGCTTAGCATATGGCCTGGATTCAAACAACACAATTTTGTTCACAGGGGTTTGTTGAGTCCCAGAAAGCTGAGCTCACCCAGCTGAACCAACCACCTTGGATAATACAGGTAGTCCTCACTTAACAACCACAATTGGGACCAGAATTTTGGTTGCTAAGCGAAGCAGTCATTAAGCGAATCCGACCTGATTTTACAACCTTTTTTGCGGTGGTGGTTAAGCAAATCACTGCAGGCGTTAAGCGAACCACATGTTCGTTAAACAAATCACGCAGTTCCCCATTCATTTTGCTTGCCAGAAGCCAGCTGGGAAGGTTGAAAATGGCGATCACATGACCACAGGACGCTGTGACAGTCATAAATGCGAACTGGTTGCCAAGTGCCCAAACCGTGATCACATGACCGTAGGGATGCTGCAACAGTCGAAAGTGTGAGGACCGGTTGTAAGTTGGTTTTTTCAGCAGCCTTGTAAGTCCGAACCATAACTAAACAAATGGTTGTTAAGCAAAGACTACCTGTAAACCATGTATGTTCTATTGCTTGGACCCTGTGAGATTGAGGTGGTATCGAAACTTTATAAACAAGCAAACAACGACTTCTCTCTAAGCTAGAAAGCTCACTGTTCTTTTATGATGCTTGGAATCTGGCTTCTGCATACTACGTGTTTGACTTGCATCTGATTCCATATCCACTAACCATTACAAAGAACGAGAGGAATCACAGCAAGTGAAATGCAAAAAGACAAGGTCCATATAGTTAAAGCTGGTTTTTCCAGTAGTAATGTATGGCTGTGAGAGTTGGACCATAAGGAAGGCTGAGCGCCGAAGAATTGATGCTTTCGAACTGTGGTGCTGGAGAAGACTCTTGAGAGTCCCTTGGACTGCAAGGAGGTCAAACCAGTCAATCCTAAAGGAAATCAACAGTGACTGCTCATTGGAAGGACAGATGCTGAAGCTGAAGCTCAAATACTTTGGCCACCTAATGCGAAGAGAGGACTCACTGGAAAAGACCCTGATGCTGGGGAAGACTGAAGGCAAAAGGAGAAGGGGACGGCAGAGGATGAGATGGTTAGATAGCATCACCGATGTAATGAACATGAATTTGAGTAAACTCCGGGAGACAGTGGAGGACAGGAAGGCCTGGCGTGCTATGGTCCATGAGGTCACGAAGAGTCGGACACGACTAAACGACTGAACAACAACAACAAAAATTGTTGAAGACCTTCCTTTTTCTTCTTACTACATCTATTTTATTTTTTTAATCTATTTAAATTATGTTTTTCATTTATTTTGTCAGTTAAGGTCCATGGCAGCAGTTGATGAGTGTTTAAAAAAAGGTAAAGGTTCCCCCCGCACATTTGTGCAGTCGTGTCCGACTCTAGGGGCCGGTGCTCATCTCCGTTTGTTAGCTGAAGAGCCAGTGTTGTCTGAAGACACTTCCGTGGTCATGTGGCCAGCATGACGTGCGTGGAACGCTGTTACCTTCCCACCAAAGTGGTACCTATTAATCTGCTTGCATTTGCATGCTTTCGAATTGCTAGGTTGGCAAGAGCTGGGTGAGTGCGGGAGCTCACTCCGTCACGCGGGGCTAGGGATTCGAACCTCCGAACTCGTGACCTTCCGATCGACAAGCCTGGCGTCTTACCCGCTGAGCCACCACACCCCTATGATGAGTGTTTAGGGAAGCCTTGAAAAGCTCTTGGGAATCCTACATTAATTAGTTTTACTCCATCCATTGAAAATCATTGATTCAATGGATCATTTCAAACACTCAAGTATCTTTTAGATGGGCTTTGGGAGGGGATGAAGTAGACCTTTTCAGGCCCCGTCATTAAGACACCTTTTTCTACATAGAACAGAGACGAGATCTATTGTTATTAAACAGATGTCTGCTTCTGATGTTTCTCAATGTGGCCGCAAGAGCGAAACATTGATAAAGAGCAAAATGTTAATAAGACGTGGGAAAAGACAAGCAATTCTCTTCATCCAGAGTGTTAATTTAACTACATTTCCACTGCTGTTTCACTGGTTCATCTCTTGATATCAAGTTTGCTCATGAATTATGACTTTAATATCTTTGGTGTATTGTACAATGGGACTGAGTGCCTACAAAATGCATAATTAGCCATCCTTTCTTCAGAGGTATTTTACAGATCTGGTAGCAACAAAGGGGGATGTGGTTTTGGGGTGCCTTCCCAAGCCAATGTCCCCCGCATATGTTGGACATCATTCCCCATAATGCCCAGGCAGGGGATCATGGGTGTCCAAGTCAAACACATTTAGAGGGTGCTGGTATGGAAAGGGTGGCATAGAAGCGGGGAAGAGACATTAAAATTAAGTGGCTGCATTGCTGAGTTTTGTGGGGCTCACTGGTTAAGACGCCAGGCTTGTCGGTCGGAAGGTCGGCGGTTCGAGACCCGGGCGCCGCGTGACGGAGTGAGCTCCCGCACCGGCCCCAGCTCTTGCCAACCTAGCAATTCGAAAGCATGCAAATGCAAGTAGGTGAATAGGTACCACTTTGGTGGGATGGTAACAGCGTTCAGCGCGCGTCATGCCGGCCACATGACCGCGGAAGCGTCTTCGGACAACGCTGGCTCTTTGGCTAACAAACGGAGATGAGCACCGGCCCCTAGAGTCAGACACGACTGTGTGGGGGAAACTTTATCTTTACCTTTACCTTTATTGCTGAGTTCGGTTTTGTGAGAAGTATAAATTCTGTGTCTTTGCATAGGTATCCACAGGAGGCCAAGAGAGGCGAATGACATCATGATGTCATCACGCCAATATGCAAATTATATACTTTGAGGGATGATGTCATTGTGGCTTGTACTGGATACTTTATATGTCTTTGGTTGCTGGTTGTGGGCTCCTGAGCTTTGAGATCCAATATGGGTTCCACCATTGAATGCATGTGTCGGCATCTCAGGGGGCATCGCCTTCCCTATAATTTTTTTTATTATTTTTATCCTGCCTTTATTATTTTTATAAATAACTCAAGGCAGTGAACATACCTAATACTCCTTCCTCCTCCTATTTTCCCCACAACAACAACCCTGTGAGGTGAGTTGGGCTGAGAGAGGGGGACCGGCCCAAGGTCACCCAGCCAGCTTTCTTGCCTAAGGCGGGACTAGAACTCTCAGTCTCCTGGTTTGCCATTGGCTCCTTCCTAGGGCTGAGAGACAGGGACTGGCCCAAGGTCACCCAGCCGGCTTTCATGCCTAAGGCGGGACTAGAACTCTTCAGACTCCTGTTTTTCCATTGGCTCCTTCCTAGGGCTGAGAGAGAGGGACTGGCCCAAGGTCACCCGGCCAGCTTTCTTGCCTAAGGCGGGACTAGAACTCTCAGTCTCCTGGTTTGCCATTGGCTCCTTCCTAGGGCTGAGAGACAGGGACTGGCCCAAGGTCACCCAGCCGGCTTTCATGCCTAAGGCGGGACTAGAACTCTTCAGACTCCTGTTTTTCCATTGGCTCCTTCCTAGGGCTGAGAGAGAGGGACTGGCCCAAGGTCACCCGGCCAGCTTTCTTGCCTAAGGCGGGACTAGAACTCTCAGTCTCCTGGTTTCCATTGGCTCCTTCCTAGGGCTGAGAGAGATGGACTGGCCCAAGGTCACCCAGCCGGCTTTCATGCCTAAGGCGGGACTAGAACTCTCAGTCTCCTGGTTTGCCATTGGCTCCTTCCTAGGGCTGAGAGACAGGGACTGGCCCAAGGTCACCCAGCCGGCTTTCATGCCTAAGGCGGGACTAGAACTCTTCAGACTCCTGTTTTTCCATTGGCTCCTTCCTAGGGCTGAGAGAGAGGGACTGGCCCAAGGTCACCCGGCCAGCTTTCTTGCCTAAGGCGGGACTAGAACTCTCAGTTTCCTGTTTTGCCATTGGCTCCTTCCTAGGGCTGAGAGACAGGGACTGGCCCAAGGTCACCCAGCCGGCTTTCATGCCTAAGGCGGGACTAGAACTCTCAGTCTCCTGGTTTGCCATTGGCTCCTTCCTAGGGCTGAGAGAGAGGGACTGGCCCAAGGTCACCCAGCCGGCTTTCATGCCTAAGGCGGGACTAGAACTCTTCAGACTCCTGTTTTTCCATTGGCTCCTTCCTAGGGCTGAGAGACAGGGACTGGCCCAAGGTCACCCAGCCGGATTTCATGCCTCAGGCGGGACTAGAACTCACAGCCTCCTGGTTTCTAGCCCAGCACCTTAACCACTAGACCAAACTGGCTCTCTTACATTAAATTAGGTTTAGGGCACCCCCAGATGATGGGCATTGGGTGTCTTTGACCAGCATATTCAACTTAAGGACACTAGGAAGTCCTCCTGCACAACTGCACCCAAAAGGAAGTACTGGAGTTGCCTTTATTTGACACTCATAATTTACCTATTTTTAAGATCTGTCAACCTAGGTGCAGGTGGCAGTCGTGGCCAGGAGCGCCTTTGCACAACTGCATGTTGTGTGCCAGCTACGCCCATTCTACAGGCCCTTCTCACAGTCACCCACGCCCTAGTCACCTCCCGTTTGGACTATTGTTATGCGCTCTACATGGGGCTGCCCTTGAAAAGTATCCGGAAGCTTCAGTTGGTTCAAAGTGCAGCGGCCTGCATAGTTTTGCGCAAGCCTAGACTTGCCCACGTGTCACCTCTTTTGCGGGAGCTGCATTGGTTGCCAATTTGCTTCCGGGTCCAATTCAAGGTGCTGGTTATCATCTTTAAAGGCCTACATGGCTTGGGGCCAGGTTATTTGCAGGACCGCCTTTCCCCAGTCACATCCACCCGGCCCACCAGAGCGGGGAGGCGGGGTATGTTGCGGGTCCCTTCAGTCAGGGAGGTACATCCAGTGGGACCAAGGAAAAGGGCCTTCTCCGTGGTGGCTCCCTCCCTTTGGAACATCCTCCCCCCAGAGATAAGATTGCCCCCCTCCTTGCTCCTGCTCTGGAAGGCCCTGAAGACGTGGATTTGTCAACGGGCCTGGGGATCCCAATCAAGTGGCTGGTATGAATGTGTTTGTTGCTGCCGGGGTGTGTGTGTGTTTATTGTTTATTGTTTATGTGATTTAATGGTTTTTAATTCTGTAAGCCGCCCGGAGTCACCGTGTGTGAGTTGGGCGGCCTTATAAATCTGTTTAATAAATTAAAATAAATATTAAAGTGCTATCTCCACAAACCTGCTATGCCCAAACAAACAAAAAACACATTATGGCTTTTCAGAGGATGGCCCGATTCAGACAACATGCTAAGGCCAGGGCTCAGTTTATAGGATGTGCCGAGTCACAAACACCCAACCCCACATTAGCCTAGCCTAGCATGTTCTGCAGATACAAACCATTTCTAAGAACTCTCCCCACGTGAGAAGAGGTTCAACGGAAGCTGGACACCTAGCATTTTAAAAGCCAGCTGGTGGTGACAGCCAGTGTTCTATCATTCTGGAGGTGGTTCAGATTGGAGTATTAATGACCGACGAGGTAAATATGCTCACATTAAATCTGGACAAGACAGAAGTACTTCCGGTGAGAAACTTATTTCCCAAAACGTAAGACACCAGACCATTCTAGAGAGAGCTGTGTCCAAAAACTGGCTGGGGTCACATATTGTGAACCCATGTGAACCCTATGTGAACTTGTGAACCCTATGTGAACTTGCGAACCCATGTGAACCCTAACCCATTGTGTTAGGGGTCACACATGTGAACCCATCTAACCCTTATGTATCCCAATGCCTTGTTCACACAACAATGCTGAACCAAAAATGAAGCACGTTAGGGCTTCTCAGGATTCTTGACTTCATCCATAGCATTGTGTGAACCCAACCACTGACTGAATTTACAATTGGGTTAAGTCATGATTTGCTTGATTCTGTTTTTGAGTAAACAAAAGTTTGCTGGTTCAGAGAACCTGCCAAGCAAAAACCAAGCAAACTACATTAGGGTTTAGTAGATTATGTGAATCATGTCATTGGGAGTTATAAATCAGGGTTAATAACTTAGTTCAGTGAATGAATGCAGCCAATTAGGGCCTAGCTAACACATAATTGTTCCAAATTAATGGTCAGGCATAAGTGTTGATGCTAAAATTATTGCATGCTTGCTTTTCTTTGAAAGGAAATTCAAGTACCAAGGTCTATATCTCATCCCCTTCCCTCTAAAATGGATTTCAAGGTAGTAACAGAATCTCTCCTATGTTCCTTCTACTTCCTCCTAATGTGTAAACAAGGAAAATGTTTCCTTCCCATGAGCTCCATATATGCATTTTGATTTTCCTACCCCACTGTGCTCTGATAAAGCAAGAACCTCCTCCAAGCTGACATAACAAGGCATGACTAGCCACTGAACACCATAATATTTTTTAGCATGATTTGTGTTATCCCATATTTGGGCTGCAAATATCCAGATGACCACTAGAGGGCAGCAGTGCCATTTTTTATCCATCTTTTTGCTGCCATCTGGTGGCTACATGGAGTTTTGCAGCCCAGAATATGGAAGGCTGTTATGCTCCAAAACCTCCCTGTTGCATTGACTCAAGGAATGAGACTTGTGAATTGTGGGTTGGTTGGTGATTGATTGATTGATTGATTGATTGATTGATGTTGTTATCCTGCTTGTACTCATTGTTAGCCACCCAGAGTCATGTATTTGAGATGGGTTGCTGTATAAGTTGAATGAATAAAAATGAATGAATGAAATTCACCTCCTTAGCCATCCTCGAGAAAAACTTCCCACTGCCTTTCACTACCTCCAGATTTCTTCATCAGGCCCTGCAGCCAGTGGACAAGATCCATAATTACTTGTCAGAAGTGATATCCCCTGAGATTATTACATTGTGTGTGTGTGTGTCTTTGTGTGTGTGTAAACATTAGGGGAGAGAAAAAGAGACTATGTGTACAAGCTGTCTTTGAAAGCCCTTATTGATGATGCAGGACCTGGGGATACTCAAGAATATATCCAATTTCATTGAACCTCCGTGCAGCCAGATCAGAAATACGGAGAGAAAAATAGTCACGTTCCCAGATAATGAATTTAAGCTTGAAAAACCGCTCATTAGAAAGAGATAATGCCATCTGTAATTGAAGAGTATTTGGCCAGTGGGGGGAGGTCAGGTCTTCAAATGCTGTCCCAGTGTCTTCTCTCATTAAAGGTAAAGGTTCCCCCCGCACATTTGTGCAGTCATGTCCGACTCTAGGGTCCGGTGCTCATCTCCGTTTGTTAGCCAAAGAGCCAGCGTTGTCCAAAGACGCTTCCATGGTCATGTGGCCGCATGACACGCGCGGAACGCTGTTACCTACCCACCGAAGTGGTACCTATTTATCTACTTGCATTTGCATGCTTTCGAATTGCTAGGTTGGTAATAGCTGGAGCTAGCGTGGGAGCTCACTCCGCATGCAGGGCTAGGGATTCAAACCTCTGAACTTGCGATCTTCCAACCGACAAGCCTGGCGTCTTACCCGCTGAGCCACCACGCCCCCTTCTCTCATTGGCCTGTTGTTAATACTGAGTTTCTGTGCTTAACAGACAAAAGGGAACTTTTTACTCTACCCTTTCAAGGTAGTTTAGATAAGTTTCTAGCTTTTAGATAAAATGTTTCTCAACCTGGGCAACTTTAAGATGTGTGGACTTCAACTCCCAGAATTCCTGGCTGGAGAATTTTGGGAGTTGAAGTCCACACATCTTAAAGTTGTCTAGGTTGAGAAACACTGGTTTAGATACAAGTGAACCTTTCCTACCCTATGTATTTCTTAATAAATTTACCTTTTACTGCAGATATAATAAATAGCTATTAGCATTCTTTGATAACTCCTTAATCACTCCGTATTTAGTACTCTGCATATGCTCGAGAACCAGTTCTCTAATACGGGCTCTTGCCGAGTTCAAATCACTAAGCAGTATAGAGTCATGATCTTGGTTCTTCGTTCTGTTGCTCTCTAGCAAAAGTGGAGCATTCTGAACCCAGTTCTTTGCACGCCCTACAGTTTCAATGCCACCATTGAGTGACAAATGCAGAAATTCAGCAGTGCAATTTTTTGTAGTTTCTTTTTAGGTGAATATAATTGATCTGTGAGAATATAACCATTGTGCGTCTATTTACCTGGAAAAAACTCCCAACACTGCTACCTAGGAGCATGCAATTATAATCAGCTCAAAGACTGCCCCCTGGACTTTATGGAGCAGATCACAGGATGCATTTCTAAAGTGGGTGGAAGTAGGATACCTGTTTAAATGCAATAATCCACGTAGCACTTGGAAGCTGATTTTTCCAAGAAAGTTACCATCCCCGTTTTACTGGGACTTGGATGAAACCCTGAACTAAAAACAAAACGAAACAAAACATTTTATTTAAACACTTGCTATGTTTTGGCAAATCCAAGATATTCTCAAGGGTGCCGATACTGTTCACCTGTTGCCCGGCTCCTTTTTTGCTGCTATTCTTTATGTTCATTATGCTTATAAACCATACAATTCTTTCTATCATCTCAAAAAGTGTCATTTTGGAGAGAAGCACACTGTTCAAATGTTAGCAACTGATGAATATTTTTGTGTTGGTTTTTGAAAGCCAGTTGATTAATGAACAAAACATTCCTAATTGATTGACAAGCCTACACTGGACAGATTGCTCTGTAATTTCACTAACAACTTCCTGAATTCAACAGATGGTCCTTATCAACATTTCACTGATACATATGATTTTTGATCTATAGGGACCACTGCAAACTGATCCGTTTTCTAATTGAAAATGTGGATGAATGGAAATTCAAGGCATTACAGACCAACCAACCAACTTGAAAGACTTCTTCTGGAAGATATGTACCCCACCATTTGAAATGTGAGAGTATTTTGCAGTTCCTTGACAAATGGGCTCTGCACAAAATTTAGCAGCACTTTCATCAGCTGTATTGAGCCTGTGCATGTTTGAATGCCAAGGTTGATTTAAAGGTTTAGTAACTGAAACATGAAAACACACTTTTTAAATATATAAATTCACTTAGAAAATTATTTTGGATTCTGACTTCTACAAGCAGCAGAACTTTAGTATAGGTGGAATAGAATCTGCTGCTCTTGGAGGAAAACCCTTGGCACAGTCCTCTAGGACTGGAAAGTAAGTTTATAAGATGAAACACACATTCTCACCCATGACTTGCAGGCTGGATTCACATGACACATTAACTCATAAGATGGTTTGTTTCTTAATGGCTTAATAAGTGTTTTGTGAACACATCCTTTAGTGTGTTATGTGAAATCAGTTAATTCTGGCTTATTCAACAAACTATGATTAAGCAAATCATGGCTTTGGGAGATAGGGGAGTACAGGTGTCAGTCTTCATATTTATGTTTATTTATTTGCTAAGCTCCAATCACTGTAGAGTCTGAACATCAAACATACTCAACAGATTAAACAATACAGTCCAGAAAATAAAAACCAAAATGCACTAGTCACTATTAAGAAACAATTCATACACAGATCTTCATAGGCTACAATCTGGGACAAAATAGATTTCCTAAATACTAAGGTCACCAAGGTTTAAACTCCACTCCAATCATGTGTTTATTTTTCCATGTATTGAAATGGCTGTCATCTGAGAAAAAAATAGATTTTTTCCTTAGTTGGAAACACCATACTGTTCTCTCTCTCTCCCCATATGTATGAGGGAATTGATCTCCTTGACAATGACATGGTTGATACAGCATGATAAGCCATGGCTTGTTTATAAGCCATGGCTTCTTTAACTATGATTTGCAGAGTAAGCCACAATGTGGAGTCCTTGGTGCTCTCTCAGCCTTGTTGTTTTCTTGCAGATGTTTCATTGCCAGGCTAGGCAACATCTTCAGTGCGAAAAGGGAGTGGGACTTGCTCTCTGTTTATATCCCTTGGCTTGACCTGCCTGTGTTGGTGGGGGTGTTGTACTCTCCTTGGTAGTTCCTTGATTGGGTTGTTGTTTGCTGCCTGGTTGATTGACTGAATTAATAGTTCCTTGATTAGGGTCTATTGTGTTGTTTGATTGCTCCTCTGGTGCTAATCTTGATAATAATCTTTGCCTATCTGGTTGTTGATTGCTGGCAAGGAGGTGTTCTGGTATTCTGGCTTTTCTATCCTCTCTTATGAATGGTATGTAAATGTTGTTTACCTCTATGTGTCTGTTCTCTTCGATTAAGCCACAATGGCCAGGATTCATACATTGCACGACGCCAAGCCCAAGCACGGGGTTGGGCAACGCATCTCCTGCCAGTTCTGCCCTCCATTTATGGCCCTGGAAGCAACCTGGGATCGAGCTGTCAAAACGTGACGGCCAAAGAGATAATTTGGGGTAGCCTAACTTCCAGCTAAGAAAATGGGAAAATAAACTTAGGACGTGCAAGCACTCTGTGAAATGAAATGCTGCCGCTACCACTTTTTAATTCCCAAATCACCCAAACGATAGGTCGACGTGGTCCTGTCCCTTTCTGTAAGTAAAGGTAAAGGTTCCCCCCGCACATTTGTGCAGTCGTGTCCGACTCTAGGGGCGGTGCTCATCTCCGTTTGTTAGCCAAAGAGCCAGCGCTGTCCGAAGACGCTTCCATGGTCATGTGGCCGGAATGACACACGCGGAACGCTGTTACCTTCCCACCGAAGTGGTACCTATTCATCTACTTGCATTTGCATGCTTTCGAATTGCTAGGTTGGCAAGAGCTGGGGCAAGTGCGGGAGCTCACCCCGTCACGTGGGGCTAGGGATTCGCACCGCCGAACTTGAGACCTTCCGATCGACAAGCCTGGCGTCTTACCCGCTGAGCCACCACGCCCCTTTCTGTGCTAACACTTAAATTACTATAATAGTAATTATATTTAATTACTATATAAACTATATTTATATTATATAATTACTATATAAATTATATTTAATTACTATATAAACTCTATATAAACTCTAGAAATATAAACTCTAATAGCAGCTGGAGAAAAAATAATGTAGGGAAAAATAAAATAAACAATAAAATAAAATAAAATAAAATAAAATAATAAAATATAAAATAATAAAATAAAATAAAATAAAATAAAATAAAATAAGCCTGGGAAGAAAAGGACTCTTGAAAATGTATAAAGCAGGGGTCCCCAACCTGTGGGCCGCAGGGCTCCCGCCTGCAAACCCCGCCCTCCCTTGCGCGCGATTGGCTCCCGCCTGAAAACCCCGCCCCCCCGTCCATGGAAAAATTGTCTTCCACGACTGGTCCCTAGTGCCAAAAAGGTTGGGGACCGCTGGTATAAAGCGTTTCACTTTCATCGAGGTGAAGAATTTGACCGTTGCAGCGATTCACAAAGAAGACCTTTACTGCATTTTTCATACCAAGGTTTCTCTCTCGACAATATCCAGAATGATATGAAGCGGCTGCTCTATTCCAGTGTCTAACCAGCTGCAGAAATAGCAAAGATAAATGGTTTTGATTGCAGATTAATATTAAAGGCAAAATACTGGGGTGAGAAACTTGTTCGCTACAACGTAGCACAGCCAACGCCGGTTCTTTTTAGTAAATGGAGCCTCTTTGCTTGCACAAAGTTGAAGATGGGGGGGGGGGTCAAAAGTCACTTTTTCGAGAAAACCGCGTCAGAAAAGCGCCTCTGGGCTTTTGCAGAAGTCCTTTCAGGAGCACAATCTATAATTTCACTCCCGACCCCCAAATTTCTACCTCCCTGTCTCAGTATTCTTTTCTGAGGAATGGTGTTCAGTCAGTTTTCCCCCCTCCCTGCAAACCAGATGTGATAGTTCCCAGCTACCATAATGGCTGGCCAGAGAATTGTGGGAGTTGAAGTCCCGCACGTTCTGGATGGGCCCCGGTTGGGAAAACGAGACGCGAGGAGAGCCCAGCGGAACCTAAGTGCGTCAGGAGCGCGAGCGGGAGGGAAGGAAAGGCTAGGACTCCCGAAGCCGCTTAGCTTTTGCCATGGCAACGCGAGCGGCCTGCACGGCGGCGCGAGGTCCGCTCGAGTTGGGATCGGAACCCAAACATTTTTAGAGGAAAATGCTCCTGGAGGGGGAAAACTGGATATAGCCCCCCCTCTGTGAATGGACGACGCAGCGACCTCTCCATTTTCCTCATTTTGGGAAAAAAATAATTTGGATCCCGTGGAAGGTGGGTGGAACCTCTTTCCTTGCGGTCTTCTTGACGCACCTTGCAGGGTGGTTGTGTAAATATGAACCTTTGCTGCCCTGCAAGCTTGCTCAGGAGAACAGCAGGCAGTAAAACTCGTTTTAACGAGTTTTAACTCGAGTTTTAACGAGTGAAGCGTCAATGGGCTCCCCTGTCGCTTAACAACACAACAGCCCTGCAAGGTAGGCTGCTGGCCTTTCTCTCCCCGTTGCTGAGAGGTCAGCAGGAGAGTGTCCCTGGCGAGTTATGTGCTCTGCATTTGCTAGATTTGCAGCCCGCCTTTTCCCCAAGGGCTGGAGTGGCTTTTCTCTGCAGAACAGCCCTGCAAGGTAGACCAGCTGACTGATGATAACTCTCCCAAAGGCTCCCCATGAGTTCCCATGGCTGAGGCTGGACTTGAACCAGGATCTCTTGTACCAGGATGCCCTGCTGGCTTTTTCTATGAAAATAAACTGATTTTAGGGAAGCTTACTCTAAGGGAAGTGGGCATTGGATCTTAATCTTAGCTGGGTGGGACACTCTCATGGTACTTGCTCATGTTTTAATGCATTTCCTTCTCTGCACAACCTCCCTGTCAGGTAAGCCAGTGTTATCCTGCTGTTTGTTTATATATTGTTATATTGCATGAAAATGAGTAATTTATATCTCTAAGACTGAGGCTAGATTGCGGGTGGTCATATTGGTCTCCTGTTCCTGTTATCCCTATTTAATCCCTGATGTTTAATCCCTATTTAGGTGTTATCACCTATTTAACTAATCACCTATTTAGGTGTTTAATCCCTATTTAGCTTTATCCAACTCTATTTCTCAAAAACAGAAAGGGAGATCCAAATTATTTGTTAGGTAATAAAGCTTTTGGTCTTAAACTTGATGCATGCTGGCTGGGGAATTCTGGGAGTTGAAAGTTGCCAAGTTTGAAAAACACTGCTCTACACTAAGCCAGCGCACCACTTTGGATTCTAAAGGGAAAAGGCATTTAGGAGCATTCGTGTTGTGGCTACTGGCAATTCTTTAAACCAAATATGTATTTTCCTGGGAGTGTGCCTTACCTGTTTGATTCCAGGAAAAATATGTGGTGTGTCCAAGGTATAGAACAATTTGCCATTGGATTTGAGGCTGGCTACCTCCTTGCTACAGTTTGGGTAGGCTTAAAACATTTCTTGTTACCTAGGCCTTTTAGAGTTTTAAAGCTGTGCTTTATTAATTTTGACTGTGAGAGAATGACTTGTAAGTTGCCTAGAGCCAGTAAGGGAAAGGTTGATAACCTTTACAGTGTACAGAGGACTCTTTTGCTGCTAAAATGAAGCTGTTGCTGCATAAGCAGGCAGTAATATCCAGTACTGTACAGGTAGTCCTCGCTTAACAACCATTTGTTTAGTGACAGTTCGGACTTACGATGGTGCTGGAAAACAACAGCTGGCAAATTGACTAAAAAGGAAATCTTCAAAAAAATTTCAATGCTTCAGACAGACCACAAGATGGCCCTGGTTTGCCACATATAGTGCTATGTTTGTCAATGTAGGAAAAGCTACTAGATGGGTTTCAAATTGTTATACTGTAGGTTACAAGAAAATTGTAAATATCTTCCTGCACATAATTGAATTAACATTCAATTCTGGAAACCATACATTAGAGACCTTGAGGCTTTGCACAACACAGAAACACCTGCAGATATTCCCAACTTGCGTATTTTCTATAAAAATTTCAAAAAACTGCCAAACTGTAAGAACACAAAAGCCCCTTTAGTCAAACATTGATTGCAATGTATATTTCAGAATTCCCTTAGAACACTGTCATACTTGCACAGACAAGGTGGTTCTTAATACAGAGGGATTATAAAATTCAAATCTTTGACCCCTAAAAATCTCAAAGGAAAAGCTTGACTTTGCTGCATTACTTTAATTCTGTTTTTGCAACCACGGGACATACTGAGTTTGAGATACACTGTTTATTCTTAGTTCTGAGAGTTTGGTGGTTGGATTTTTAAGTACAGTAAGTGTACTTTATTTACAGCGTTTCTCAACCTTGGCAATTTTAAGATGTGTGGACTTCAACTCCCAGAATTCCCCAGCCAGTGTGCTGGTTGGAGGATTCTGGGAGTTGAACTCCACACATCTTAAAGTGGCCAAGGTTGAGAAACACTGATTTACAGGATGCAGACTTTGAACATTCTTCTTTTTACTTTATATATGCTGCATCTGGGGATGTCCCCTCTCTATAATTAATAGTATTCTTTTTCTCTACAACTACAGTTTCAAGGTATGTAACCATATGCAACTGGGTGGTACACACATTCTGAGAGTAACTAAACCATGTCCTTGCATACTTTGTGCAGTTGGGAGGATTTTCATATTTCTGGTTAAGATAATGAATGTTGTTCCACTCACTGTTCATCGCTTTGCAAAATGGGATTTAATTTCTTTGGGTCCTACTTAGAGAATGTTTAGGATTTAGTTTTGACATCAGGCTTTGGTCTTTAGTTTTACATGTTTTACTACCCATGTTTCTGTTCCATTCCCTTGGTATTTATTTTATGTAGAGTTAATAATGATTGTTTTCTGTGAAAGGCTGACGACATCCCTAGTTAAAACTGGTTAAATTTTATTCTATTTTTTTAATGGGGACCTCACAGTTAAGGGGACGTGGTGGCTCAGCGGGTAAGATGCCAGGCTTGTTGATCGGAAGATCACAAGTTCGGAGGTTCGAATCCCTAGCCCTGCGTGCGGAGTGAGCTCCCGCACTAGCCCCAGCTCTTGCCAACCTAGCAATTCGAAAGCATGCAAATGCAAGTAGATGAATAGGTACCACTTCGGTGGGAAGGTAACAGCGTTCTGCGCTCATCATGCTGGCCACATGACCATGGAAGTGTCTTCGGACAACGCTGGCTCTTCAGTTAACAAACGGAGATAAGCACCGGGCCCTAGAGTCGGACACGACTGCACAAATGTGCGGGGGGAACCTTTACTTTTACCACAGTTAAGATTGGATATTTTAATTGGGGGCGGGATGTTTTTCCCAAGATGCTGTTTAATGCTGTTGCTGCTATTGATGTTCTGATGTTCCCCATGCTGGCTGGGGAATTCTGGGAGTTGAAGTCCACACATCTTAAAGTGGCCAAGTTTGAGAAACACTGATCTAGACATTTTAAATCACACCCGAGGGACACCTCTGGATGACACAAAGCAGAAGCTTAGAAGAACTGGAAGAAGCGATCTCTGATGGTCAATCTTGGCAAAATGATGTCCATCGGCTCAGAGTCAGCAGTGACTGATTGACTAAACAACAAGGTCTGTTTTAGCATATTCTGTGAACCTAGGCCATTGTGGAAGAATAAGAAAAGAAAAAAAATAACTAAACCAAGACCAAGACATGCTGATTCCTTTCCCACATGCAGGAAAATTAGGGGCTGCGTTCTTAGCTCAGCAGGGATGTAGGAGAAGAGTGTAGAAAGTAGATCCAATTATGGTATAAAGTTACATTAGCTTTTTCTTTAAGGCAACTAAAACCAGTCTTCATAAGTGAATTGCAGAGTGATCATAATGTACAGTCAGACTGCTCTGACATTTCTAGTGCTCTGCCAGCCTCGGAACAGCAGAGAAGTATTTATTCCTCTTTTAAGCAATGGGGAGAATGTATCTGAAAGTCTCCTTCAGGGCCTGCTCAGCTTTTCTTCCACTGAGTTCTTTCAATTGTCTATCCCAGTGTTTCTCAACCTTGGCCACTTTAATGTAGGTGGACTTCAACTCCCAGAATTCCAGCTGGATGGGGAATTCTGGGAGTTGAAGTCCACCTACCTTAAAGTGGCCAAGGTTGAGAAGTAGCGAGCTAGCCTATAGCCTCGGGTTCCTTGCGATCTTCCTTCCATGCAAGGCAAGCCCAGCCAGCTTGCAGGGTCTTAGGATCTGGTAATTCCTCATTTCCATCTGGCACCCCTTGGGGGGATTTTGGTGGCCAGTGATTTCCATGGAAGCCAGCAAGCAAATGGGAGGCCCAATTTGTCCAGTCAAGCCAAGACGAGAGATTTCTATGGGACTGAAGCAGGAAAACCAATGTGTCCTAGGGCCCAAGTCAACATTCAGGGAGGAAAGGCTGATATAGCCTGATGGAAGTGTTCATTGTATGATTGGATTGCTGGCTGGGGGAATTCTGGGAGTTGCACTAGGCTGAGGTGTGCAAATAGCTGTGCGCAAAGCAGAGGCATGGCCAATGGACTGTCAGTGGCATTTTCAGTTCACTGCCTTGCTGGCACGAACATTTCATTCATTCTGCAGTCATCCAAAATGGAAGTAGATCTTATTACATGAGCCACCAAAATGTTCCTTGTATCCTTCTTTTTCCTTGGAGCAGGATAGAAAGTTGATTGAGGTGACCAGTTTTGAATGGCCCATCTCAGCAAAGCTCTTGCTATGGATCTCCTCATTTGAGAAGCAGAGCAGCGAAGTCCATGATGGATGTATAGCAGTGTTTCTCAACCTTGGCAACTTTAAGAAGTGTGGACTTCAACTCCTAGAATTCCCCAGCCAGCTGTGCTGGGAGTTGATGTCCACACATCCCAAAGTTGCAAGGTTGAGAAACACTGCTCTAATGCCAGGTGTTACAGCAAACCATAAAGTGCAGCAGAGTATAAAAGGGAGACCAGCTAGCCCTGTAATTTTCCTGGCTTTCCTGAAAGGAAAAGTAGCTTGCCAGCAGAAGGTCTCAGAAAATATAGGCCTGGGGAAGATTCCTGATTTGAAACCTGGAGAACCCTGTGAATCATTTTTGAAGTCAATGGAGTTCACCCTAAACCATACGGCGATTTGCTTATTTATTTATTTTTTATTTATTTATTTTATTAAATTTATATTACCGCCCATCTCCCCCAACGGGGACCCTGGGCGGTGCTGTTTGGTTGAATGTTTCTTTGTGGTTTATTAAGCAGAGCGGATGGCTCTTTATCCAGAAAACTCTGATGAATCAAACTGTGGCTTAGCATATGGCCTGGATTCAAACAACACAATTTTGTTCACAGGGGTTTGTTGAGTCCCAGAAAGCTGAGCTCACCCAGCTGAACCAACCACCTTGGATAATACAGGTAGTCCTCACTTAACAACCACAATTGGGACCAGAATTTTGGTTGCTAAGCGAAGCAGTCATTAAGCGAATCCGACCTGATTTTACAACCTTTTTTGCGGTGGTGGTTAAGCAAATCACTGCAGGCGTTAAGCGAACCACATGTTCGTTAAACAAATCACGCAGTTCCCCATTCATTTTGCTTGCCAGAAGCCAGCTGGGAAGGTTGAAAATGGCGATCACATGACCACAGGACGCTGTGACAGTCATAAATGCGAACTGGTTGCCAAGTGCCCAAACCGTGATCACATGACCGTAGGGATGCTGCAACAGTCGAAAGTGTGAGGACCGGTTGTAAGTTGGTTTTTTCAGCAGCCTTGTAAGTCCGAACCATAACTAAACAAATGGTTGTTAAGCAAAGACTACCTGTAAACCATGTATGTTCTATTGCTTGGACCCTGTGAGATTGAGGTGGTATCGAAACTTTATAAACAAGCAAACAACGACTTCTCTCTAAGCTAGAAAGCTCACTGTTCTTTTATGATGCTTGGAATCTGGCTTCTGCATACTACGTGTTTGACTTGCATCTGATTCCATATCCACTAACCATTACAAAGAACGAGAGGAATCACAGCAAGTGAAATGCAAAAAGACAAGGTCCATATAGTTAAAGCTGGTTTTTCCAGTAGTAATGTATGGCTGTGAGAGTTGGACCATAAGGAAGGCTGAGCGCCGAAGAATTGATGCTTTCGAACTGTGGTGCTGGAGAAGACTCTTGAGAGTCCCTTGGACTGCAAGGAGGTCAAACCAGTCAATCCTAAAGGAAATCAACAGTGACTGCTCATTGGAAGGACAGATGCTGAAGCTGAAGCTCAAATACTTTGGCCACCTAATGCGAAGAGAGGACTCACTGGAAAAGACCCTGATGCTGGGGAAGACTGAAGGCAAAAGGAGAAGGGGACGGCAGAGGATGAGATGGTTAGATAGCATCACCGATGTAATGAACATGAATTTGAGTAAACTCCGGGAGACAGTGGAGGACAGGAAGGCCTGGCGTGCTATGGTCCATGAGGTCACGAAGAGTCGGACACGACTAAACGACTGAACAACAACAACAAAAATTGTTGAAGACCTTCCTTTTTCTTCTTACTACATCTATTTTATTTTTTTAATCTATTTAAATTATGTTTTTCATTTATTTTGTCAGTTAAGGTCCATGGCAGCAGTTGATGAGTGTTTAAAAAAAGGTAAAGGTTCCCCCCGCACATTTGTGCAGTCGTGTCCGACTCTAGGGGCCGGTGCTCATCTCCGTTTGTTAGCTGAAGAGCCAGTGTTGTCTGAAGACACTTCCGTGGTCATGTGGCCAGCATGACGTGCGTGGAACGCTGTTACCTTCCCACCAAAGTGGTACCTATTAATCTGCTTGCATTTGCATGCTTTCGAATTGCTAGGTTGGCAAGAGCTGGGTGAGTGCGGGAGCTCACTCCGTCACGCGGGGCTAGGGATTCGAACCTCCGAACTCGTGACCTTCCGATCGACAAGCCTGGCGTCTTACCCGCTGAGCCACCACACCCCTATGATGAGTGTTTAGGGAAGCCTTGAAAAGCTCTTGGGAATCCTACATTAATTAGTTTTACTCCATCCATTGAAAATCATTGATTCAATGGATCATTTCAAACACTCAAGTATCTTTTAGATGGGCTTTGGGAGGGGATGAAGTAGACCTTTTCAGGCCCCGTCATTAAGACACCTTTTTCTACATAGAACAGAGACGAGATCTATTGTTATTAAACAGATGTCTGCTTCTGATGTTTCTCAATGTGGCCGCAAGAGCGAAACATTGATAAAGAGCAAAATGTTAATAAGACGTGGGAAAAGACAAGCAATTCTCTTCATCCAGAGTGTTAATTTAACTACATTTCCACTGCTGTTTCACTGGTTCATCTCTTGATATCAAGTTTGCTCATGAATTATGACTTTAATATCTTTGGTGTATTGTACAATGGGACTGAGTGCCTACAAAATGCATAATTAGCCATCCTTTCTTCAGAGGTATTTTACAGATCTGGTAGCAAAAAAGGGGGATGTGGTTTTGGGGTGCCTTCCCAAGCCAATGTCCCCCGCATATGTTGGACATCATTCCCCATAATGCCCAGGCAGGGGATCATGGGTGTCCAAGTCAAACACATTTAGAGGGTGCTGGTATGGAAAGGGTGGCATAGAAGCGGGGAAGAGACATTAAAATTAAGTGGCTGCATTGCTGAGTTTTGTGGGGCTCACTGGTTAAGACGCCAGGCTTGTCGGTCGGAAGGTCGGCGGTTCGAGACCCGGGCGCCGCGTGACGGAGTGAGCTCCCGCACCGGCCCCAGCTCTTGCCAACCTAGCAATTCGAAAGCATGCAAATGCAAGTAGGTGAATAGGTACCACTTTGGTGGGATGGTAACAGCGTTCAGCGCGCGTCATGCCGGCCACATGACCGCGGAAGCGTCTTCGGACAACGCTGGCTCTTTGGCTAACAAACGGAGATGAGCACCGGCCCCTAGAGTCAGACACGACTGTGTGGGGGAAACTTTATCTTTACCTTTACCTTTATTGCTGAGTTCGGTTTTGTGAGAAGTATAAATTCTGTGTCTTTGCATAGGTATCCACAGGAGGCCAAGAGAGGCGAATGACATCATGATGTCATCACGCCAATATGCAAATTATATACTTTGAGGGATGATGTCATTGTGGCTTGTACTGGATACTTTATATGTCTTTGGTTGCTGGTTGTGGGCTCCTGAGCTTTGAGATCCAATATGGGTTCCACCATTGAATGCATGTGTCGGCATCTCAGGGGGCATCGCCTTCCCTATAATTTTTTTTATTATTTTTATCCTGCCTTTATTATTTTTATAAATAACTCAAGGCAGTGAACATACCTAATACTCCTTCCTCCTCCTATTTTCCCCACAACAACAACCCTGTGAGGTGAGTTGGGCTGAGAGAGGGGGACCGGCCCAAGGTCACCCAGCCAGCTTTCTTGCCTAAGGCGGGACTAGAACTCTCAGTCTCCTGGTTTGCCATTGGCTCCTTCCTAGGGCTGAGAGACAGGGACTGGCCCAAGGTCACCCAGCCGGCTTTCATGCCTAAGGCGGGACTAGAACTCTTCAGACTCCTGTTTTTCCATTGGCTCCTTCCTAGGGCTGAGAGAGAGGGACTGGCCCAAGGTCACCCGGCCAGCTTTCTTGCCTAAGGCGGGACTAGAACTCTCAGTCTCCTGGTTTGCCATTGGCTCCTTCCTAAGGCTGAGAGACAGGGACTGGCCCAAGGTCACCCAGCCGGCTTTCATGCCTAAGGCGGGACTAGAACTCTTCAGACTCCTGTTTTTCCATTGGCTCCTTCCTAGGGCTGAGAGAGAGGGACTGGCCCAAGGTCACCCGGCCAGCTTTCTTGCCTAAGGCGGGACTAGAACTCTCAGTCTCCTGGTTTCCATTGGCTCCTTCCTAGGGCTGAGAGAGATGGACTGGCCCAAGGTCACCCAGCCGGCTTTCATGCCTAAGGCGGGACTAGAACTCTCAGTCTCCTGGTTTGCCATTGGCTCCTTCCTAGGGCTGAGAGACAGGGACTGGCCCAAGGTCACCCAGCCGGCTTTCATGCCTAAGGCGGGACTAGAACTCTTCAGACTCCTGTTTTTCCATTGGCTCCTTCCTAGGGCTGAGAGAGAGGGACTGGCCCAAGGTCACCCGGCCAGCTTTCTTGCCTAAGGCGGGACTAGAACTCTCAGTTTCCTGTTTTGCCATTGGCTCCTTCCTAGGGCTGAGAGACAGGGACTGGCCCAAGGTCACCCAGCCGGCTTTCATGCCTAAGGCGGGACTAGAACTCTCAGTCTCCTGGTTTGCCATTGGCTCCTTCCTAGGGCTGAGAGAGAGGGACTGGCCCAAGGTCACCCAGCCGGCTTTCATGCCTAAGGCGGGACTAGAACTCTTCAGACTCCTGTTTTTCCATTGGCTCCTTCCTAGGGCTGAGAGACAGGGACTGGCCCAAGGTCACCCAGCCGGATTTCATGCCTCAGGCGGGACTAGAACTCACAGCCTCCTGGTTTCTAGCCCAGCACCTTAACCACTAGACCAAACTGGCTCTCTTACATTAAATTAGGTTTAGGGCACCCCCAGATGATGGGCATTGGGTGTCTTTGACCAGCATATTCAACTTAAGGACACTAGGAAGTCCTCCTGCACAACTGCACCCAAAAGGAAGTACTGGAGTTGCCTTTATTTGACACTCATAATTTACCTATTTTTAAGATCTGTCAACCTAGGTGCAGGTGGCAGTCGTGGCCAGGAGCGCCTTTGCACAACTGCATGTTGTGTGCCAGCTACGCCCATTCTACAGGCCCTTCTCACAGTCACCCACGCCCTAGTCACCTCCCGTTTGGACTATTGTTATGCGCTCTACATGGGGCTGCCCTTGAAAAGTATCCGGAAGCTTCAGTTGGTTCAAAGTGCAGCGGCCTGCATAGTTTTGCGCAAGCCTAGACTTGCCCACGTGTCACCTCTTTTGCGGGAGCTGCATTGGTTGCCAATTTGCTTCCGGGTCCAATTCAAGGTGCTGGTTATCATCTTTAAAGGCCTACATGGCTTGGGGCCAGGTTATTTGCAGGACCGCCTTTCCCCAGTCACATCCACTCGGCCCACCAGAGCGGGGAGGCGGGGTATGTTGCGGGTCCCTTCAGTCAGGGAGGTACATCCAGTGGGACCAAGGAAAAGGGCCTTCTCCGTGGTGGCTCCCTCCCTTTGGAACATCCTCCCCCCAGAGATAAGATTGCCCCCCTCCTTGCTCCTGCTCTGGAAGGCCCTGAAGACGTGGATTTGTCAACGGGCCTGGGGATCCCAATCAAGTGGCTGGTATGAATGTGTTTGTTGCTGCCGGGGTGTGTGTGTGTTTATTGTTTATTGTTTATGTGATTTAATGGTTTTTAATTCTGTAAGCCGCCCGGAGTCACCGTGTGTGAGTTGGGCGGCCTTATAAATCTGTTTAATAAATTAAAATAAATATTAAAGTGCTATCTCCACAAACCTGCTATGCCCAAACAAACAAAAAACACATTATGGCTTTTCAGAGGATGGCCCGATTCAGACAACATGCTAAGGCCAGGGCTCAGTTTATAGGATGTGCCGAGTCACAAACACCCAACCCCACATTAGCCTAGCCTAGCATGTTCTGCAGATACAAACCATTTCTAAGAACTCTCCCCACGTGAGAAGAGGTTCAACGGAAGCTGGACACCTAGCATTTTAAAAGCCAGCTGGTGGTGACAGCCAGTGTTCTATCATTCTGGAGGTGGTTCAGATTGGAGTATTAATGACCGACGAGGTAAATATGCTCACATTAAATCTGGACAAGACAGAAGTACTTCCGGTGAGAAACTTATTTCCCAAAACGTAAGACACCAGACCATTCTAGAGAGAGCTGTGTCCAAAAACTGGCTGGGGTCACATATTGTGAACCCATGTGAACCCTATGTGAACTTGTGAACCCTATGTGAACTTGCGAACCCATGTGAACCCTAACCCATTGTGTTAGGGGTCACACATGTGAACCCATCTAACCCTTATGTATCCCAATGCCTTGTTCACACAACAATGCTGAACCAAAAATGAAGCACGTTAGGGCTTCTCAGGATTCTTGACTTCATCCATAGCATTGTGTGAACCCAACCACTGACTGAATTTACAATTGGGTTAAGTCATGATTTGCTTGATTCTGTTTTTGAGTAAACAAAAGTTTGCTGGTTCAGAGAACCTGCCAAGCAAAAACCAAGCAAACTACATTAGGGTTTAGTAGATTATGTGAATCATGTCATTGGGAGTTATAAATCAGGGTTAATAACTTAGTTCAGTGAATGAATGCAGCCAATTAGGGCCTAGCTAACACATAATTGTTCCAAATTAATGGTCAGGCATAAGTGTTGATGCTAAAATTATTGCATGCTTGCTTTTCTTTGAAAGGAAATTCAAGTACCAAGGTCTATATCTCATCCCCTTCCCTCTAAAATGGATTTCAAGGTAGTAACAGAATCTCTCCTATGTTCCTTCTACTTCCTCCTAATGTGTAAACAAGGAAAATGTTTCCTTCCCATGAGCTCCATATATGCATTTTGATTTTCCTACCCCACTGTGCTCTGATAAAGCAAGAACCTCCTCCAAGCTGACATAACAAGGCATGACTAGCCACTGAACACCATAATATTTTTTAGCATGATTTGTGTTATCCCATATTTGGGCTGCAAATATCCAGATGACCACTAGAGGGCAGCAGTGCCATTTTTTATCCATCTTTTTGCTGCCATCTGGTGGCTACATGGAGTTTTGCAGCCCAGAATATGGAAGGCTGTTATGCTCCAAAACCTCCCTGTTGCATTGACTCAAGGAATGAGACTTGTGAATTGTGGGTTGGTTGGTGATTGATTGATTGATTGATTGATGTTGTTATCCTGCTTGTACTCATTGTTAGCCACCCAGAGTCATGTATTTGAGATGGGTTGCTGTATAAGTTGAATGAATAAAAATGAATGAATGAAATTCACCTCCTTAGCCATCCTCGAGAAAAACTTCCCACTGCCTTTCACTACCTCCAGATTTCTTCATCAGGCCCTGCAGCCAGTGGACAAGATCCATAATTACTTGTCAGAAGTGATATCCCCTGAGATTATTACATTGTGTGTGTGTGTGTCTTTGTGTGTGTGTAAACATTAGGGGAGAGAAAAAGAGACTATGTGTACAAGCTGTCTTTGAAAGCCCTTATTGATGATGCAGGACCTGGGGATACTCAAGAATATATCCAATTTCATTGAACCTCCGTGCAGCCAGATCAGAAATACGGAGAGAAAAATAGTCACGTTCCCAGATAATGAATTTAAGCTTGAAAAACCGCTCATTAGAAAGAGATAATGCCATCTGTAATTGAAGAGTATTTGGCCAGTGGGGGGAGGTCAGGTCTTCAAATGCTGTCCCAGTGTCTTCTCTCATTAAAGGTAAAGGTTCCCCCCGCACATTTGTGCAGTCATGTCCGACTCTAGGGTCCGGTGCTCATCTCCGTTTGTTAGCCAAAGAGCCAGCGTTGTCCAAAGACGCTTCCATGGTCATGTGGCCGCATGACACGCGCGGAACGCTGTTACCTACCCACCGAAGTGGTACCTATTTATCTACTTGCATTTGCATGCTTTCGAATTGCTAGGTTGGTAATAGCTGGAGCTAGCGTGGGAGCTCACTCCGCATGCAGGGCTAGGGATTCAAACCTCTGAACTTGCGATCTTCCAACCGACAAGCCTGGCGTCTTACCCGCTGAGCCACCACGCCCCCTTCTCTCATTGGCCTGTTGTTAATACTGAGTTTCTGTGCTTAACAGACAAAAGGGAACTTTTTACTCTACCCTTTCAAGGTAGTTTAGATAAGTTTCTAGCTTTTAGATAAAATGTTTCTCAACCTGGGCAACTTTAAGATGTGTGGACTTCAACTCCCAGAATTCCTGGCTGGAGAATTTTGGGAGTTGAAGTCCACACATCTTAAAGTTGTCTAGGTTGAGAAACACTGGTTTAGATACAAGTGAACCTTTCCTACCCTATGTATTTCTTAATAAATTTACCTTTTACTGCAGATATAATAAATAGCTATTAGCATTCTTTGATAACTCCTTAATCACTCCGTATTTAGTACTCTGCATATGCTCGAGAACCAGTTCTCTAATACGGGCTCTTGCCGAGTTCAAATCACTAAGCAGTATAGAGTCATGATCTTGGTTCTTCGTTCTGTTGCTCTCTAGCAAAAGTGGAGCATTCTGAACCCAGTTCTTTGCACGCCCTACAGTTTCAATGCCACCATTGAGTGACAAATGCAGAAATTCAGCAGTGCAATTTTTTGTAGTTTCTTTTTAGGTGAATATAATTGATCTGTGAGAATATAACCATTGTGCGTCTATTTACCTGGAAAAAACTCCCAACACTGCTACCTAGGAGCATGCAATTATAATCAGCTCAAAGACTGCCCCCTGGACTTTATGGAGCAGATCACAGGATGCATTTCTAAAGTGGGTGGAAGTAGGATACCTGTTTAAATGCAATAATCCACGTAGCACTTGGAAGCTGATTTTTCCAAGAAAGTTACCATCCCCGTTTTACTGGGACTTGGATGAAACCCTGAACTAAAAACAAAACGAAACAAAACATTTTATTTAAACACTTGCTATGTTTTGGCAAATCCAAGATATTCTCAAGGGTGCCGATACTGTTCACCTGTTGCCCGGCTCCTTTTTTGCTGCTATTCTTTATGTTCATTATGCTTATAAACCATACAATTCTTTCTATCATCTCAAAAAGTGTCATTTTGGAGAGAAGCACACTGTTCAAATGTTAGCAACTGATGAATATTTTTGTGTTGGTTTTTGAAAGCCAGTTGATTAATGAACAAAACATTCCTAATTGATTGACAAGCCTACACTGGACAGATTGCTCTGTAATTTCACTAACAACTTCCTGAATTCAACAGATGGTCCTTATCAACATTTCACTGATACATATGATTTTTGATCTATAGGGACCACTGCAAACTGATCCGTTTTCTAATTGAAAATGTGGATGAATGGAAATTCAAGGCATTACAGACCAACCAACCAACTTGAAAGACTTCTTCTGGAAGATATGTACCCCACCATTTGAAATGTGAGAGTATTTTGCAGTTCCTTGACAAATGGGCTCTGCACAAAATTTAGCAGCACTTTCATCAGCTGTATTGAGCCTGTGCATGTTTGAATGCCAAGGTTGATTTAAAGGTTTAGTAACTGAAACATGAAAACACACTTTTTAAATATATAAATTCACTTAGAAAATTATTTTGGATTCTGACTTCTACAAGCAGCAGAACTTTAGTATAGGTGGAATAGAATCTGCTGCTCTTGGAGGAAAACCCTTGGCACAGTCCTCTAGGACTGGAAAGTAAGTTTATAAGATGAAACACACATTCTCACCCATGACTTGCAGGCTGGATTCACATGACACATTAACTCATAAGATGGTTTGTTTCTTAATGGCTTAATAAGTGTTTTGTGAACACATCCTTTAGTGTGTTATGTGAAATCAGTTAATTCTGGCTTATTCAACAAACTATGATTAAGCAAATCATGGCTTTGGGAGATAGGGGAGTACAGGTGTCAGTCTTCATATTTATGTTTATTTATTTGCTAAGCTCCAATCACTGTAGAGTCTGAACATCAAACATACTCAACAGATTAAACAATACAGTCCAGAAAATAAAAACCAAAATGCACTAGTCACTATTAAGAAACAATTCATACACAGATCTTCATAGGCTACAATCTGGGACAAAATAGATTTCCTAAATACTAAGGTCACCAAGGTTTAAACTCCACTCCAATCATGTGTTTATTTTTCCATGTATTGAAATGGCTGTCATCTGAGAAAAAAATAGATTTTTTCCTTAGTTGGAAACACCATACTGTTCTCTCTCTCTCCCCATATGTATGAGGGAATTGATCTCCTTGACAATGACATGGTTGATACAGCATGATAAGCCATGGCTTGTTTATAAGCCATGGCTTCTTTAACTATGATTTGCAGAGTAAGCCACAATGTGGAGTCCTTGGTGCTCTCTCAGCCTTGTTGTTTTCTTGCAGATGTTTCATTGCCAGGCTAGGCAACATCTTCAGTGCGAAAAGGGAGTGGGACTTGCTCTCTGTTTATATCCCTTGGCTTGACCTGCCTGTGTTGGTGGGGGTGTTGTACTCTCCTTGGTAGTTCCTTGATTGGGTTGTTGTTTGCTGCTTGGTTGATTGACTGAATTAATAGTTCCTTGATTAGGGTCTATTGTGTTGTTTGATTGCTCCTCTGGTGCTAATCTTGATAATAATCTTTGCCTATCTGGTTGTTGATTGCTGGCAAGGAGGTGTTCTGGTATTCTGGCTTTTCTATCCTCTCTTATGAATGGTATGTAAATGTTGTTTACCTCTATGTGTCTGTTCTCTTCGATTAAGCCACAATGGCCAGGATTCATACATTGCACGACGCCAAGCCCAAGCACGGGGTTGGGCAACGCATCTCCTGCCAGTTCTGCCCTCCATTTATGGCCCTGGAAGCAACCTGGGATCGAGCTGTCAAAACGTGACGGCCAAAGAGATAATTTGGGGTAGCCTAACTTCCAGCTAAGAAAATGGGAAAATAAACTTAGGACGTGCAAGCACTCTGTGAAATGAAATGCTGCCGCTACCACTTTTTAATTCCCAAATCACCCAAACGATAGGTCGACGTGGTCCTGTCCCTTTCTGTAAGTAAAGGTAAAGGTTCCCCCCGCACATTTGTGCAGTCGTGTCCGACTCTAGGGGCGGTGCTCATCTCCGTTTGTTAGCCAAAGAGCCAGCGCTGTCCGAAGACGCTTCCATGGTCATGTGGCCGGCATGACACACGCGGAACGCTGTTACCTTCCCACCGAAGTGGTACCTATTCATCTACTTGCATTTGCATGCTTTCGAATTGCTAGGTTGGCAAGAGCTGGGGCAAGTGCGGGAGCTCACCCCGTCACGTGGGGCTAGGGATTCGCACCGCCGAACTTGAGACCTTCCGATCGACAAGCCTGGCGTCTTACCCGCTGAGCCACCACGCCCCTTTCTGTGCTAACACTTAAATTACTATAATAGTAATTATATTTAATTACTATATAAACTATATTTATATTATATAATTACTATATAAATTATATTTAATTACTATATAAACTCTATATAAACTCTAGAAATATAAACTCTAATAGCAGCTGGAGAAAAAATAATGTAGGGAAAAATAAAATAAACAATAAAATAAAATAAAATAAAATAAAATAATAAAATATAAAATAATAAAATAAAATAAAATAAAATAAAATAAGCCTGGGAAGAAAAGGACTCTTGAAAATGTATAAAGCAGGGGTCCCCAACCTGTGGGCCGCAGGGCTCCCGCCTGCAAACCCCGCCCTCCCTTGCGCGCGATTGGCTCCCGCCTGAAAACCCCGCCCCCCCGTCCATGGAAAAATTGTCTTCCACGACTGGTCCCTAGTGCCAAAAAGGTTGGGGACCGCTGGTATAAAGCGTTTCACTTTCATCGAGGTGAAGAATTTGACCGTTGCAGCGATTCACAAAGAAGACCTTTACTGCATTTTTCATACCAAGGTTTCTCTCTCGACAATATCCAGAATGATATGAAGCGGCTGCTCTATTCCAGTGTCTAACCAGCTGCAGAAATAGCAAAGATAAATGGTTTTGATTGCAGATTAATATTAAAGGCAAAATACTGGGGTGAGAAACTTGTTCGCTACAACGTAGCACAGCCAACGCCGGTTCTTTTTAGTAAATGGAGCCTCTTTGCTTGCACAAAGTTGAAGATGGGGGGGGGGTCAAAAGTCACTTTTTCGAGAAAACCGCGTCAGAAAAGCGCCTCTGGGCTTTTGCAGAAGTCCTTTCAGGAGCACAATCTATAATTTCACTCCCGACCCCCAAATTTCTACCTCCCTGTCTCAGTATTCTTTTCTGAGGAATGGTGTTCAGTCAGTTTTCCCCCCTCCCTGCAAACCAGATGTGATAGTTCCCAGCTACCATAATGGCTGGCCAGAGAATTGTGGGAGTTGAAGTCCCGCACGTTCTGGATGGGCCCCGGTTGGGAAAACGAGACGCGAGGAGAGCCCAGCGGAACCTAAGTGCGTCAGGAGCGCGAGCGGGAGGGAAGGAAAGGCTAGGACTCCCGAAGCCGCTTAGCTTTTGCCATGGCAACGCGAGCGGCCTGCACGGCGGCGCGAGGTCCGCTCGAGTTGGGATCGGAACCCAAACATTTTTAGAGGAAAATGCTCCTGGAGGGGGAAAACTGGATATAGCCCCCCCTCTGTGAATGGACGACGCAGCGACCTCTCCATTTTCCTCATTTTGGGAAAAAAATAATTTGGATCCCGTGGAAGGTGGGTGGAACCTCTTTCCTTGCGGTCTTCTTGACGCACCTTGCAGGGTGGTTGTGTAAATATGAACCTTTGCTGCCCTGCAAGCTTGCTCAGGAGAACAGCAGGCAGTAAAACTCGTTTTAACGAGTTTTAACTCGAGTTTTAACGAGTGAAGCGTCAATGGGCTCCCCTGTCGCTTAACAACACAACAGCCCTGCAAGGTAGGCTGCTGGCCTTTCTCTCCCCGTTGCTGAGAGGTCAGCAGGAGAGTGTCCCTGGCGAGTTATGTGCTCTGCATTTGCTAGATTTGCAGCCCGCCTTTTCCCCAAGGGCTGGAGTGGCTTTTCTCTGCAGAACAGCCCTGCAAGGTAGACCAGCTGACTGATGATAACTCTCCCAAAGGCTCCCCATGAGTTCCCATGGCTGAGGCTGGACTTGAACCAGGATCTCTTGTACCAGGATGCCCTGCTGGCTTTTTCTATGAAAATAAACTGATTTTAGGGAAGCTTACTCTAAGGGAAGTGGGCATTGGATCTTAATCTTAGCTGGGTGGGACACTCTCATGGTACTTGCTCATGTTTTAATGCATTTCCTTCTCTGCACAACCTCCCTGTCAGGTAAGCCAGTGTTATCCTGCTGTTTGTTTATATATTGTTATATTGCATGAAAATGAGTAATTTATATCTCTAAGACTGAGGCTAGATTGCGGGTGGTCATATTGGTCTCCTGTTCCTGTTATCCCTATTTAATCCCTGATGTTTAATCCCTATTTAGGTGTTATCACCTATTTAACTAATCACCTATTTAGGTGTTTAATCCCTATTTAGCTTTATCCAACTCTATTTCTCAAAAACAGAAAGGGAGATCCAAATTATTTGTTAGGTAATAAAGCTTTTGGTCTTAAACTTGATGCATGCTGGCTGGGGAATTCTGGGAGTTGAAAGTTGCCAAGTTTGAAAAACACTGCTCTACACTAAGCCAGCGCACCACTTTGGATTCTAAAGGGAAAAGGCATTTAGGAGCATTCGTGTTGTGGCTACTGGCAATTCTTTAAACCAAATATGTATTTTCCTGGGAGTGTGCCTTACCTGTTTGATTCCAGGAAAAATATGTGGTGTGTCCAAGGTATAGAACAATTTGCCATTGGATTTGAGGCTGGCTACCTCCTTGCTACAGTTTGGGTAGGCTTAAAACATTTCTTGTTACCTAGGCCTTTTAGAGTTTTAAAGCTGTGCTTTATTAATTTTGACTGTGAGAGAATGACTTGTAAGTTGCCTAGAGCCAGTAAGGGAAAGGTTGATAACCTTTACAGTGTACAGAGGACTCTTTTGCTGCTAAAATGAAGCTGTTGCTGCATAAGCAGGCAGTAATATCCAGTACTGTACAGGTAGTCCTCGCTTAACAACCATTTGTTTAGTGACAGTTCGGACTTACGATGGTGCTGGAAAAAACAACTTACGACCAGTCCTCACACTTACGGCCATCGCAGTATCCCCACAGTCACATGATCACAATTTCGTAGGCTGACCATATTTCCTTGAGACAAAAACGGGACATTGGGATGGCAAAACGGGATGGGGTCTTATGTAATATTCCATATTCATAAAAAAGACGGGTCCCCGCCCCCTGGTCCGTGCGATTGGCTCCTGCCTGCAAACCCCGCCCCCGGTCCGTGCGATTGGCTCCCGCCTGCAAACCCCAGCCCCCCATCCACCCTCCTCTCTGCACTTCTTTGCCGTGTGCTGATAGGCGGGAGGGCTTCCTCTTCTGGGCTACCTCCAGTCGGCAGCTCCGGCTCGGATCCTCCTTCTGCGCAATTCCCGCCAGGTTTAAGAAATGGGACAAAATTGTGATTTTTATCAAAACGACGGGACGGTTGAAAAATGCTAAAAAAACAAGACTGTCCCGTTCAAAACGGGACATATGGTCAGCCTATGATTTCGGCACTTGGCAGCTGGTTTGCATTTATGACCATTGCAGTGTCCCGTGGTCACGTGATCACCATTTTCAACCTTCCCAGCCGACTTCTGGCAAGCAAAATCAGTGGGGAACTGTGTAATTCACTTAATGATGTGGTTCGCTTAACGACTGCCACAAAAAGGTAGTAAAATCGGGTCGGATTCACTTAATGACTGCTTTGCTTAGCAACTGAAATTCCGGTCCCAATTGTGGTTGTTTAGCGAGGACTACCTGGATCTATGCAGATCCTAGAAGGACGGTTCTGTTTTGCTTTGAAAAAAGTATCTTCTGTTTTGTGATTTCCTCCCCCTGCCCCCCATTAAGGACTTGGCTTTATTTGACTCGGCAAGTAGATCTTTCTCCCAATCCCTCCTATGCAAGCTTTTTTAAAAAGGGACCTTGAATGCCTGGCAGTTATTTTAGGAGGAGAATAATTAACTGCAGGAGTCATAAATTTTATACAATGAAAATCTAGTCCTCTGTCATATTAAGGTATGCACGAATTACGCAAAGCTTTTCTTTTGATTCTTTTTCTGCTTTGTTTTTAAGGTTGGCAAAACCTCAGCTATATGTACTTCCAAACTGAAGTCTAGTTTGGAGTTGACTGTCTTTATTCACTCTCTTTTAATGGAGAATCTAAATGATAACTTTGCCAACTTGTTGCCATGAAGAAATTTGTATATTTCTCCACATCACCCTTATTTTCGTATCCATTCTTCATGGTCACAGGAGCAGGCTTTCTGATGTGGATAGACGAGTAGCTGTTAAAACATCCAGAGCTCCTGCCTGCTTTCCAGCGTTGCCCCTTTTATTGTATCCTGTTGGGTGAAGCAGGAAAATGGCTGATGATTTTCAGTTAATTTCCCCTTGAATGGCTTCGCTTCGTAGGCCAGCCACAATGTAATTGCTGCTACACTCAGTGAGAAGTAATAAAAGGGATAAAGCTGGCAAACGGGTAAGTTTTAATTAACACTAGAGATTTCTGCTGATTCGGACTGATTTCTTGGTATAGTAGGTTCTTGATCACTGAGAAAGACATTCCTGAGTAATATAGCATTACATTAAGTGCTGCGCAGAACCGCTTTTAATTTTACTTCCAGCCGATTGCGGTGGCTCAGCACAGCCAGAGGGCTTTAATCTAGAAACCCCTGTAACTGATAGGAGTAGCCAGTTTACAGCTGGTTCATTGGTTTAATAAATCTTGGCGACAGGTTTTAATGCGAAACAATCCCTTATAAAATGTACTTTGTAGGTTTATATGCTGTCTTTCCACTGTTGTCTGTAAAACTCCCCGTCAGGATGCAGCGGTCTCTCCTAGGGAATGTTGGCCTGGTTCAGAGATTGGGCTGAATCATAGTTTGTTTGGGTTTTTCGGATTTGGCACAACCGGTGAACTCGTTTGTTGTGCTTTAGAACTAGGGGTTTTGGGTATGGTATTGGAGAGCACCCGTGGGCTTGCCAACACTTTGGGGACCATGTTTCAGTTTTCCATGCTCCGCTTGATTTTATTTTTTAAGATTCTTTTAATTAAATCATACTACTTGGGGAGCTGTGAGAGGCAGATTGGGGTAGTGGCACCAGGCTACAAATTGGGAGGCTGCGGGTTCAAGTCCCGCCTTAGGCACGAAGCCAGCTGGGTGACCTTGGGCCAGTCCCCCTCTCTCAGCCCTAGGAAGAAGAAGTCGATAGCAAACCAATTCCGAAGTCTTGCCAAGAAGACTGCAGGGACTTGTCCAGGAACTCACCAGGAATCAAGATTGAGTTGAAGGCAATGAGAGCCCGTTTGGTATGGTGGTTAAGGCGCCAGGCTAGAAACTGGGAGACTGTGAGTTCTAGTCCTGCCTGAGGCGCGGAGCCATCTGAGTGACCTTGGGCCAGTCCCTCTCTCTCAGCCCTAGGAAGCGGGCAATGGCCAACCACTTCTGAAGTCTTGCCAAGAAAACTGCAGGGACTTGTCCAGGCAGTCACCAGGAGTCAAAAACTGATTCAAAGGCACGCACACACACACTTGGGAAGCTAACGTGGTAAAGAGCAAAGGCTGTCTTTTATTTTTATATTTTTAAAGTTGTAATTCAGAAGCAATGTCCTCCCACTTTAAGCCTTGTAACTGTTTTATCATTGTTAGGTGTATATCTTGCCTTCATTTTTGTACAACTCAAGGTGACACACATCATGTTCCCACCTCCTACTTTTCCCACAACAACCACCCTGTGGGGTGGGCTGGGCTGAGAGACGGACTGGCCCAAAGTCACCCAGCCGCCTTTCATGCCTGAAGGAGGACTGCAACTCATGGTCTCCTGGTTTTTACTGTGGCACCTTAACCGTCACTCCAAACTGGATCACCAAATGGAGCCCAGCATTCTCAGAAAATATATTTGGGGGGAATTGCCCTAGGTTAAGTGTGCCCACCTGCCCAGGAGGGAAAGAACTTTAGGAGGTGTAAGGAGATGGTGCTTGCCTTCTGATAAATGGGTCTTTTGTGATAGCCATTTTCTGAGCATCTCTACCTGCACTCAGTTTTCCAAAAGCCCTCTGGTCCAAAAGAGCTGGGGATCTGGTGATGCAGCATTATGGCTGGACCAGCCCAGAGTGGTCAGTTCAGCAAATCCTTCCAAAACCCCTGGCTTAGCCAAAAGCAAGAATTTAGCCCTTATCTTGAAGTAAGCGCAGTTCGAATCAAAGCTTTGTTCTGCAATCACATATACTGTACTTGTCCACCGAACCTGCTGGGATTTCCTTCTGCATCGGCTTAGGAAATTTTATTTGCAAGCAAACCTCTAGGTGCTGCAGCATTATTTTAATATTCTTTCAGGATAGAGAGGAAGGAGCATTGAAAGAGAATGAGCAGAAAGGGGAGGTGCGCAGGATCACAGCTGCGAAAAAGAGAATGGAGGACGCGATCCAAATTTGAGCTGACTAGATCTAGGCTACCCGCCTCTGAAGTTATATGTATGTCCTATTATACCATGCACTGTCTTGTAGTACTTAATGTTGGACCAGTTTGCCTGTGACCCTGAATAATGGTTTAATGGTTTAATGTTATAAAGATGACAAAGTGAGTCTTAGACTTGTTCGTTCCTCCTTTATTAGATTCTTCTGTGCAACCCTAGGAAGATCAGAAATTTTGCTTCCATCTTGGATTAGTTCCAGTTTAGCGTTGTTCCCAAACCCTAAACTGTGATTAATCTTAATTGTGTGCCCTGAAAAAAATGTGCACCATAAATTATCATTTGATATTGGCTTCTTTCCACTCACTGCTTGTGGTTGATCATGACAGCAGGTCATCATCATCACAATACTTCATTGATTAGCCGTGAGGCCAGATCAGAATACAAAATACAAGACGATGATAAGGCTGGGAAATTCTGGGAGTTGAAGTCCACACATCTTAAAGTTGCTGAGGTTGAGAAACACTGCCCTAGAGAATAGTCCTCCAATCCTGTTTGGTCCCTCCTTCACCCAAATGGGGTCCCGGTGATCTTTCCCAAATTGAAATCTGGTCTCTCCTAAAGCCAGGGGCATCGCAATACATGTAAAAAAGGGGAGTGGCTTTGATTGGTGGTGGCAGCCTCTATCTTGACTTTTTGGATGCCCCCCTGCAGATACCCCCGGGTGAAGCCTCCATCATCAAGCCATGCAGACCCTGAGTCAACTCTTGGTGAGTGCCCAGACACATCCCTGAAGTTTTCTTGGCAACATTTTTAAAAGTGGCTTGCCACTGTCTTCTTTTTCCTAGTGCGGAGAGAGAAGGACTGGTCTAAAATCATCCAGCTGGCTTCTGTGCCTAAGTCAGGGCTAGAAGTTAGGTTTCCCTGCTCTTAGTTTAGCATCTTAACCGCTAGACCAGTGTTTATCAACCTTGGCCACTTTAAGATGTGTGGACTTCAACTCCCAGAATTCCCCAGCCAGCCATGCTGGCTGGGGAATTCTGGGAGTTGAAGTCCACATGTCTTAAAGTGGCCAAGGTTGAGAAACACTGTGCTAGACCATACAAGCTCTCTGGAGTAGCATACAAGCCTGATAAAAGGAATAAATAATAAATGCAAGTTGTGAAGGGCTATTCTTGATATACACACCCGTGGATGCAGAGGAAATGCTGCTTTATAATATAGATCAATATATTGGATTTGTTTATTTAAAGCACTTACCTGCCACTTTGCATCACAATGATTTCAAGGTTTGCGTACAAGAATTAAAAGAACGCAAAACAAAATGGCAGAACGTGGTCTGCCTTTTTGATACAAATGTGGCTGCCAGCTGCTGTGCTGTTCGGTCAAGGAACTTGAATGAATTTGAATTTTATGATATCTCTATATTGCAGCAATCTAATCTGGGGTGGTTCCGTGGCATGGAATCACCTCCATTCTTTCTGTTTGTTCTTTGAATGATAGATGACTCTTTTTTTTTTGTATTCTTAATTTTAACATTTGTAAGGGCTTACTCATATACGATCATAAATCTATTATGATGCAATCATATTATCAGAATTTCTGTTAAATGGTTCCTAACTTACATACATGGATCTGGATCTCCAGTTGCCGGCAGGCAGATTGTAGAATGAATAATGTAAAGATAAAATGCTGCATGTCTCACCTGCAACTTAATCACAGTTACATTATTATTCACAACCATGCAGTTATGTGCCCTGTGACACTAAAGGAACAAACATAATACATTTTTAACAGTAGCTACATTTTTAATACTCGCTGAACTACCAATCGAAGAGCTCTCTGAACTGGAAGTTTGAGCCCCATCCTCAATAAACTGCTAAAATTTTAAAACTATTTGCTTGTCTGGTGGTCTGCAATACTTTCAGAGATGATGCAGGGGTCCACAGGAAGAAAAAGTCTGGGAATCGTTCCAGCGAGCCTTTCTCCTAAGTGCGTGCATTGGATTGCAGCCGGATAATAATGCAGCCCTATATATATATATCGACTCAAAACTCATTCCTGTTTGAGCGTGATGGGGCTTACTCCCAGAAAACTAATTATAGTAATACAGCTTCGGTCATTAAAGTGTCACAAAAATTCCCCTTACTTTTTTTGCTCCGTAGACTGAAATGGCTAGGCTTCTGGAATTTCCCCGGGTAACTTAAAGAAAGATAGCAAAGATTACATTACTTCCCCCCCCCCTCCCCTTTGGATGTTGATTTTAAATTTGGGGATTGTGCAATTCCTGTCGCTGTTTTTTAGATGACTTACTCCAAAGTCGCTCTTGTCTTGGGTGCTGATAGTCGACAAGTAGGTTGCTATCTGTTAATCCCATGCTTCTACATCTACAATTAATTTTGCCCTGGTTATTTTTAGTTAAAGAGCGTGATGACCAGCTGGGGAGACAACTCGAGGACATCTGTGGCAGAGCAGATGGGGCTGAACTGCAACTCCAGCATGTCCGTTCCCAACTATTCAGAGGACACATTTACATCCCTGAGTGGAGAAGAGGATGACACGCAGTACGATAATGACCCATTTGAATCTTATTGCTCAGTAGAGGAGTTGGAACAGCCGGCAGCATCTGATCTGACCGAAAGCACTTGGCCATCAGCGCGTCAAAATGATGAAGGTCAGTCAGGCTCCTTAAGTATTTGGTCCGGTTCCTCCTGCGGGCTTACAGTTATGGGGAGGAGACTTAGATCAGCAAAACTACACAAAGAAGTACAAGAGGGCGTGGGGAAAAGGCAAAAGAGAATCTTATCAACTTTGTGTGAAACAGCCGATTAAAACTTTTTTTTTTTGCTAACTGAGAAAGTCCAGAAAGTCTTAGTAATATTGAAGAAAAACATTATGTGTCAGGCAATAGAAAGAAATGTCTGTGTGTAGCGATTGGCACAATGGTGGCAGTCGATCTGTAGGGCAGCGGGGAGATCTGGCAGGTCTGCAGGGGCAGCGAGACCTTGGATGCCCAATCTGCACAGGTGCAGATCCTTTCTAGTGTCCTTTGCTGCAGTGACAGCCACGGACAAATGAAACGGTCTAGCTTTGGCCAATGACTACAGTAATCAAAGGGAAAACCACAGGTGGTAGGAGGTCATAACAGGGGAGAAAATGATAACTCTTTTACTCTTATCAGGTTCTGTGCTTAGCGCATCCTTTTAACCAGTACTTTAATAACTACTTGACTAAGAGAAGCTGGAACGTTTTACACAATTTTGTTTCTACATACATGTAGTCCTTGACTTATGACCATTCATTTAGTGACTGTACAAAGTTACAACAGTGCTAAAAAAAGTGACTTACGACTGGTCCTCACACTTACAACCATCGCAGCATCCCTGTGGTCACATGATCAAAATTCAGGTGCTTGGCAAACAGCATGTATTTACAATGGTTGCAGCGTCCTGGGGTCACGTGATCACCATTTGCGACCTTCCCAGCCGGCTTCTGACAAGCAAAGTCAATGGGGGAAGCCAGATTCACTTAATGTCCATGGCAAAAAAGGTCGTAAAATTGGGTGTGACTCACTTAATGACCACCTCGCTTAGCAATGGAAGTTCTGGTCTCAATTGTGGTTGTAAGTCGAGGACTACCTGTATACCTGCTTTTAGTTTATCTTGTACAACCCAAATATTCCTCCTAGAATGATATGTCAAAATCAAATAAGTCATGTTTTGGAGTAGCATAATGTGGGAACACAGCAAAAATCTTTGAAGGTTAGAAGTTACCAAGAACTGCACCCTGAACGTAAGGAGTACTGTATGTTGTTTTAACTGTGCAAGCCCATGCTTGTGAATTAAACAGCTTCACACATCTTTTGTGGATGTCTGAGGCTTTTAGATTGTACACCATGCATGGAAGTTTGCACACATGAATCCATTTGTCATTCAGCTAACCTCTGTGTTTTCTCAATCCCTTCCTTCCTTCCTTCCTTCCTTCCTTCCTTCCTTCCTTCCTTCCTTCCTTCCTTCCTTCCTTCCTTCCTTCCTTCCTTCCTTCCCCACCAACGGTCAGAATTGTTGGATTCTGCATCCGTAGGAGACTCTTTAACTAGAAAATGGATCGATCTTCTGAAAGGCAACAAAACTAGCCCTGAGAGAGTCAAACTTCCCACAGAACCAGATATTGGTGAGTTGAGTTTCACATCTGAACTATATCAGCCAGTAACACTCATGATAATGGTGATACCTACTGAGTGCCATTGGGCACAGTGTGGTGATACTATAATGTCAGTAGTGGAGTGGGACTTGGGGCCCCCCATTTTTCCATTTTTTACAAAAATACAGATATGCTAAGTCTGAAGCTAAATTCAGTTATTTTAATACCTTTCCTACTGAAAATCAGCAGTTATTTGACTGTACAGTTTGGGGATATTCTGTATTGTATGAATTGTGGCTTACCTTTGAATTACTGATGAATTTTTTCCCCTCCATACTGCAGAAAGGTAAAATTTTTGACAGAGGCCTTGACTGCAACCCTGTGGGTCAGTCTTGCTTTATTTTTGCCATGCCTGTTTCAGGGCTGGCTCACAATGAACCATTTCCCATCCTGGAAGATAACAGATGGCTGGATTAGCATGTTCTAGGTGAAAACAGAATGTTTTGTTACTGGATATTTCTGCAAATATTTGAACAAAACGCCCGTGGGCTTTGCATTAACACGATTGATATTACTAGAAAACAGAAATTAGTGGCTGTATTTGGAAGAGGGCCCAGTTGCCCAGGAAAAAAAACTCCAAAAATAAGCTTGAATGGCAGCACATGACCTGGGGGAGTTTCAAGGAGGGGGCAGAAAACAGTTCCTCAGTTTGGATGTTTGGGGGCTGTCCATAATCACCCTGGCAATCATTTTGTGTGAACCATCATGCCATACATTCAGTACTGCAATTGTGCCTATTGGCCCTAAAAGATGATTCACCCCTGACATGACAAGAACGGGAGCCCAGCAATTAATTGAAAATATAATGACTAGGTTATTAATTGGAATTGTTATAATACAGGTAGTCCTCACTTAACAACCATTCATTTAGTGATGGTTCAGACTTATGACGGTACTGAAAAAACAACTTGCAACCGGTCCTCACACTTACGACCGTTGCATCGTCCCCACGGTCACATGATGAGGATTTGGGCACTTGGCAACCGGTTCACATTTATGACCGTCGCAGTGTCCCGTGGTCATGTGATTGCCATTTTCGACCTTCCCAGCTGTCTTCTGACAAGCAAAATCAATGGGAAACCGTGTGATTTGCTTAATGACCATGTGGTTTGCTTAACACCCGCGGTGATTCGATTAACAGCCGCCACAAAAAAGGTCGTAAAATCGGGTTGGATTTGCTTAATGACTGCTTCACTTAGCAACCAAAATTCCAGTCCCAATTGTGGTCGTTAAGCGAGGACTACCTGCACTTCCTAAGGTTAGGATTAATTCCATTCCCCCTTCCCTTCCCCCGTTCTCCCACAAATGGTTTCTACTTCTAAAATGTTCTTCAAGAGCTGGGTGAAGGGCATCCTTTTTTTTCTCTTTCTCTTTTTCTTTTAGTTTTAGTTTGCTTTCCTAAGTAGCATATATTCTCTGTGAGTATTATTACATTTAGGTCAACCAGCATGTGCTTAATTGCACCAGTTGCATCTTAAGCTGCACCTCTGAAGGCAGAACAATACAGCAATTGCTTTGATGTACCACAGTCTAAAAATGTATCTCTTGAATTTAATACATGCTGGAGACCTCAGCTATGGGAGCCTTTTACAATTTGCTTGATCTCCTTGAAAGGAGTAGGGAGAACAGCTTAATTGTTTTAGTGGTAATTGCAAATTAGCTGCAGGACAATTAAGGCCCGCTCAGTAAGCTTAAGAAAAAGGCTCAATTTGTCTTGAAGTATTCCTCCTCAGGTAATGCTGTTAAGAATGAACTAAAATCCAAACTTACTACTGTAAGTTTTCTTTGCTCAGCTTTTTCCTTATTGAGCTTTTTGATCTGGTATGTTGTGTGACCCCATAGTTTGTAAACTCTGCTCTAGGATGTTCTGTGAAACCAGGCCATTATGGCTTGTTTCACAAATCATAGTTTTGTTTATTTACCAAAATAGGCGGCCTACTTTTCTGATTCTAGATGACTTCAAGCCGTTACGTCGGAGCTTTCCAAACTTTTCATGTTGGCGATACACACCAACAGCGGCGGTGGCGCTGATTGGCAGGGGTGCCACTTCTTTCAGTTCCCCCATCAGCGCTTCCGGGGTTTTGCACGACACACCAGGACACCGCAGGCGACTCAGTAGTGTGTCGCGACACACACTTTGGAAAGCTATGCGTTACGTAGTAAACAAAACCATTAAAAACCAGATAGACCCATAGCTGCTACCGGACAAGTCCAAATGCTCCTGCAAAGTAGACTGTTCTCATTATCTTTCCAAACCTCATCCGGATAGGGGCAAATTCTTCCAGGGGAGGGAGCTGCTCCTAAGAAAGTCAATCTCTAGGTCCCAGCCCCCCTCCCCTTTTTTTCAGGGTGGGTTTTTTAGTTGGTTGGTGCTTTTGAGTCAGTCTGGACTCCTGGCCATCACATGGACTCGTCCCTGCAGTTTTCTTGGAAACATTTTTGGAAGTGGTTTGCCACTGGCTCCTTCCTAGGGCTGAGAGAGAGCGACTGGCCCAAGGTCTCCCAGCCCGCTTTCATGCCTAAGGCAGGACTAGAACTCTCAGGCTCCTGGTTTGCCATTGGCTCCTTCCTAGGGCTGAGAGAGAGCGACTGTCCCAAGGTCACCCAGCTGGCTTTCATGCCTAAGGCAGGACTAGAACTCTCAGTCTCCTGGTTTGCCACTGGCTCCTTCCTAGGGCTGAGAGAGAGCGACTGGCCCAAGGTCTCCCAGCCGGCTTTCATGCCTAAGGCATGAAACTCTCAGGCTCCTGGTTTGCCATTGGCTCCTTCCTAGGGCTGAGAGACAGGGACTGGCCCAAGGTCACCCAGCCAGCTTTCATGCCTAAGGTGGGACTAGAACTCTCAGGCTCCTGGTTTCTAGCCCACCACCTTAACCACTAGACCAAACTGGCTCTCATTTTCAGGCTAGGTACCCACAGCATTTCCTCTTTCTAGATCAGGTAGGTTGGGTAGATTCTGTATGAAGATGGTCCTGAAAGTAAGAAGGGCCCAAACCATACAAGGCATTATAGGTAATCCTCAGCACCTTGAACTGAACAGAATAGATGGGTTAAAACAAACTTTCATTGTGATGTGTGCCGTCTGAACCCAGCCACTTTGTAACATGACCCAAGTTCTGATTACGAACTCAAATAAAAGCATGCTGAAATTAGTGCTTCCAGGTTTCCCAAATGCTACTGATGACTTCTTGGACTGAACTGGGGTACCTTGCAGTGTTGCTTTAAAAGTTGCATATGGAGTATTTCTGTTCAGTGATCCAACCGATCATGCCAGCCCCTTCCATGCCAGAAACCTGCCATCTCTACAGCCTGCAGTGTTCTGGGTCTACTCAGTTCTCAGTGGTGGAGCCTCACTCTCCCAACTTTTTTTTTTTGCTAAAGTCTGTGACACTATCCATCTGTTGTATGGATAGCACTGACCTATCCGGACTTCTAAAGGAGAGCTCTTATTTAAAAGCAAAGAGCTTATTAACTCAGTCAATCAACCAAGCAGCACACAACAACCCAATCAAGGTACTACCAAGGAGAGTACAACACCCCCACCAACACAGGCAGGACAAGCCAGGGTATATAAACAGAGAGCAAGTCCCACTCCCTTTTCGCACTGAAGATATTGCCTAGCCTGGCAATGAAATGTCTGCAAGAAAACAACAAGGCTCAGAGAGCACCATGGACTCCACAGCAAAGAGCTTGCGTTGTGTTTCGGAACAGAAGATGAAGTGATACCAAGTGCATGTGATGATGTGGGATTTTGACTTGTCCCTCTGGGATTGAACAATTTGATGGCTGAACCCTTACTACAGTTACTACCATTGAAAAAGAGACCCATGAATCCTTTTGTATTGCTCTTCACTCTTACTCAGTTGTCTTTAACTGGTTTGTTAATTTTCTCTGGCCATGGATATCCAGATGAAGTTGCCTGCCTAAAAAAATATTCTTCTGTTAGGAATTTGATGTCCTCAGACAGAAGTTAACATTGTTTTGGGTTATTGTAAAGTACAGGCACCCGACTGACTTTCAAGCCAAGGATAATACTTGCGTTGTGTCTTGGCAATACAGAGAAGTGGGTAAGACCAGGACTGACTGACTGACTGACTGACTGACTGACTGACTATATATATATATATATATATATACACACACACACACACACACACACATACATACATACATACATACACACACACACACATATACATACACACATACATACATACATACACACACACACACACACATACATACATACACATATACATACATACACATACATATACATACATATACATATATATACATATATACACACACACACACATATATATACATACATACACACACACAACTGTATTAATTACCGTTTAATTAATTAAATGCCATTAACATGATTGCTCCTCTAACAAGTTCCTCCTCCTTTCACATTTTAATTACAGCTGAGTAGCAATTTTGGGAGTTGCCCAAGGATCTGTGGACAGTAGATTCAGTACCCCTATTATATAAAAAAATATTTTGTGCTTGTACTTTATAATTAAAACATTATTGTTTTAAGCCAGAGCTTTCCAAACTGTGTGTGGCAACACAAGTGTGTCGCCACACACAGTCTGGTGTGTCGCCACACAACCCGGAAGCGCTGATCATCATCAGCGCTTCCGGGTTTTCCCGCGGCGACACACCAACGGCGGCACGCAAAAATCCGAAAGCGGCAGCAGCGCTTCCGCGTTTTTGCGCGCTGCCGCAATGGCGGCACTTCTGGGTTTTCCCGCTTTAAGCAAACGGCGGTTGGTGTGTCGCCGCGGGAAAACTTTGGAAAGCCCTGTTTTAAGCAGTGTATCGCCTTGAGGTCCTAGAGAAGTGATTTGTAGGGTTTTTTTATTATGTACAGTATGTGTTAACATACGACAACAAGCCAAACATGAATGCTTCGGCATGTTTAGTCTTCTCACTACATTAAGATTTGGTCTCTTGTTAATTGTACTTGGAATTGTCAGCTAAGTTCCTAACACTGTGTGTGTGTGGGGGGGGGGGGGGGAGACTTGTCTTGTCTCCTGGCAACTGTCTGGACTGGTCCCTGCAGTTTTCTTGGCAGCATTTTTGGAAGTGGTTTCCATTGCCTCCTTCCTAGTGCTGAGAGAGGACGGGCTGAAGTTGGCTTTGTTGGCTTTGTTGGCAAAGTTGGCTTTGTTGGCACAAAGCCAACTTTCAAGCCAAGGATAATACTTGCGTTGTGTCTTGGCAATACAGAGAAGTGGGTAAGACCAGGACTGACTGACTGACTGACTGACTGACTGACTGACTGACTGACTGACTGACTGACTGACTGACTGACTGACTGACTATATATATATATATATATATATATATATATATATATATATATATATATATATATATATAAAGTTGGCTTTGTGCCTAAGGTGGGACTAGAACTCACAGTTTTTCGCACTGAAGATGTTGCCTAGTCTGGCAGTGAAATGTCTGCAAGAAAACAACAAGGCTCAGAGAGCACCAAGGACTCCACCGAACTCACAGTCTCCTGGTTTCTAGCCTGGTACTTTAACCACCACACCAAGCTGACTCTCAAGTTTCTAAGATAATCAGAGGCAAATTCAGTCAAAAAGGAAAGAAAAGAAACAACCATGTCCACCAATGCATCCATATCTTCCTTGTCTATTTTTAAACTGCTCATTTTTAGGTATTTTACTACAAGAAAATCCATGTAGTCTAAATTGCACTGCAAATGTTGAAATGTGAACACACAAAACATTGTGCCTGTGATCCAGTTAGCTATTGCATTTCATTCTGGTCAAAGTTGCAGCTGAGTTAAATTTCTCTAGCTTGGTTTCAGCTCCTTTCACACTTATTAAGTGTTCTACATACAATGGAAAATGAGTATTATCCAATTGGACATTAATCCCTCTAAGGCTGTCTCATTTGAAAGGGGAGATCAAAGCTGGAGTCGTGCTATCTGAGAATTGGTTTAAGGGGACATAGATTCACTTCTGAGTAAATATGCATAGGACTGCACTGTTTGGACTTTAGAGTACTTAACTTTGGCTGAATTGGGCCCAATAGAGAGGGATGCCCATTTTTAAATAGAGGTCCTGGGAGCAAACATGGTGTCCTCTGAGCAGCTGAGCTTCAGTAATTTTAGGAAAGTAATCAAGGAGAGCGACTGGGTTCCTTAGAGCGAGGCACGTTTAAGGCAGCAAGGGAGCGCTCAGGTGTGCAGAGTCCGAATATGGATCGGGCAGTGAACGTATTGGGAAGTGTTCAGCTCAATCACGTAAGCAGCTCTGTTCCGTTGCCATGGATTCTGCCCCCCTCCCCAGCCCTCCATTAACTATTAAGCAAAATTAAGCCCGTGCTTAGGGCACCGAAGGAAGTGGGGGCGCACCACAGAGTTTTTTCCCAAAGCGGTCATGCCCTTAATTCTTCCACTGCCACTCCTGACTTTAGTTCTCAATAATTTTTTGTATTCGTGTTTTCCCCTTGCAACATTTTTATTAAGAAAAGGCATGAAAAAGTGTTGAAAATTTGCATTTTTTTCTATTGCCCTAGTTACAAGCAAATAATTTGCTTATATTGCTTACTGCTATTTAGTGTGAAATACATAAAAGTTTTAAAAGATGTGTCTTCTCTGCCGTAGCCCTCTGGAACATTCTCCCTCCAGAGGTCAGGATGACCCCGACCCTGTTGGCCTTCCGTAAGGCCGTGAAGACCTGGTTATGTGCCCGGGCCTGGGGCCCCGAGTGTGTTAAGGGCCCCGTTTCTTGGCTATACTAACATCTATGGCAATAGTTTTACTCGGTGACCATATATATATTTATTTTCTATTGTTTTAATTGTTTTATGTTTTTATGACTGTACCCTGCCTAGAGTCACTTGTTGAGATGGGCGGCTAAAGAAATCAAATCAATAAATAAATGCTTATATTTAATATAGTTGTGGGGTCTAGGCTGGGGGATGGCCTGGAAGAACACTGAATTTTTGACCTCTTATTTCACCTTCGGCACATGGTCCTAATGTCTGGTCAGTGAAGCAATGGAAGGGCCGAGGGGCACCATTGTTGGGCTGTGCTTAGGGCCCCCGTTGGCCTTAATCTGGCCCTGCCCTTTCCCTCCCAACAGCTGGCTGAAAGACACCCCAGTTTCATATAGAGCCTGCTGAGCATTTTCCTTGTTCTAATTTGATCGTTTTGCTGACGTACAAAGCCCGGAGAGCTTTCAGGTGAGCAAAGCTGTCAAGGAATCCCCGGAGAGGTTCCCTGGCACCTACGGCTTGGTCTCTCCAGCGTCATGCAGAGAGCTGCTCATTAGCAGATGCGTCTTTCCATGTTTCCTCTTCCTCTTTTTCTTTTTAAAAGATCTTCGACACTGTTGTTTTCTGTTATACTTAACACTGTATGGCTTGTTTTTCACGTTGTGTTCATAGGTATCTTTCTATTTAATTGTTTTAAAAGAATTGTATGCCATGTAGACAATTTATTTTTAATGGGAAGTTTGTTTGTTTTTTTAATCCGTTCAATCGTCTCTGATTCTCAGAGACTGCCTGGACAAGTCCCTGCAGTTTTCTTGGCAAGGTTTTTCAGAAGGGGTTGGCCATTGCCTCCTTCCTAGGGACGAGAGTGAGTGACTGGCCCAAGGTCACCCAGCTGGCTTTGTGCCCAAGGCGGGACTAGAACTCACCATCTCCTGGTTTCTAGCCTGGTGCCCTAATCACTACACCAAACTGGCGCTCTCAATGGGAAGTTTACAGTAGTGTAAAGAAAGGCTTTTGCAGCACAGTGGTCATAGTGCCATCCTGAGCAAGCTCTAAATAAAATGCGCTAGAGCAGGAGCTGTCTGGCCCTGCAACTCTTGGCAACCGAAGCCAGACTGGCCAGTGGTCAGCGAGGCTAGGAATGATTTAGCAACATCTGGAAGGCCACTGGTTCTGCATCCTGTTCTGTAACATTCTGTCAGCCCGTCGAGGCAGACCGCAAGTGTCATCGGATCTGTATTACCGAGATAGGCTGTAATAACAGAATCTTGAAAGCCTGGCAGCATTTCCCCTTCCCTCCCTCTTACGCCAGTCTGAGTTCCTTCCGAATATTTTCTTCTTTCCTGGGCTTAAAGCATGTTTGCTTCCAATTAGTGTAACCGTCTCTGCGTCGTTTTTCCAAGGTCTTGTCTGAGACTCTGAACGTACTCAGAGGGGGTCAGAATCAACCCGAATGCAGAAGAAGAAAGCTGTGCCATACTGATTTCTAACCGGCTATCGTTAATAAAACTGGGTGCTGCTTGAATCTCACCTAGTCACGTAAGCAGGCCTCTGCGCAGGCATGCTTGTTGAAAATGCCCCCAGATCGGCTGTTTGGAAGGGGGTGGGTCAGGTCTGGATTTAATTCCCTGTTCTCCCACTTCTGCATCTTTTGTAAAGCAATGGCTGTTGTTCTAGAACATCTTGCTAGGGGAGCCCAGAGCCTGGAGAGGGTCCAAACTGGGGAGAAGGTTGTCATGTTTTCCCCGCATCCACTTTGCCCCTCTGGCCTTCCTCCATTGATGAGCTGAATGGAAACCTCTGAAAGGAAGTCCTGCTTGTCCTCAAACATGGGATGATCAGCAATCTAGTGGTTTAGGCACCAGGCTAGAAACCAGGAGGCTGTGAGTTCTAGTCCCGCCTTAGGCATGGAAGCCAGCTGGGTGACCTTGGGCCAGTCCCTCTCTCAGCCCTAGGAAGGAGCCAATGGCAAACCAGGAGCCTGAGAGTTCTAGTCCCGCCTTAGGCATGAAAGCCGGCTGGGTGACCTTGGGCCAGTCCCTCTCTCAGCCCTAGGAAGGAGCCAATGGCAAACCAGGAGACTGAGAGTTCTAGTCCCGCCTTAGGCTTGAAAGCCAGCTGGGTGACCTTGGGCCAGTCCCTCTCTCAGCCCTAGGAAGGAGCCAATGGCAAACCAGGAGACTGAGAGTTCTAGTCCCCGCCTTAGGCATGAAAGCCGGCTGGGTGACCTTGGGCCAGTCCCTCTCTCAGCCCTAGGAAGGAGCCAATGGCAAACCAGGAGCCTGAGAGTTCTAGTCCCGCCTTAGGCATGAAAGCCAGCTGCGTGACCTTGGGCCAGTCCCTCTCTCAGCTCTAGGAAGGAGCCAATGGCAAACCAGGAGCCTGAGAGTTCTAGTCCCACCTTAGGCTTGAAAGCCAGCTGGGTGACCTTGGGCCAGTCCCTCTCTCAGCCCTAGGAAGGAGCCAATGGCAAACCAGGAGACTGAGAGTTCTAGTCCCGCCTTAGGCATGAAAGCCGGCTGGGTGACCTTGGGCCAGTCCCTCTCTCAGCCCTAGGAAGGAGCCAATGGCAAACCAGGAGACTGAGAGTTCTAGTCCTGCCTTAGGCATGAAAGCCGGCTGGGTGACCTTGGGCCATTCCCTGTCTCTCAGCCCAACTCACCTCACAGGGTTGTTGTTGTGGGGAAAATAGGAGGAGGAAGGAGTATTAGGTATGTTTGCTGCCTTGAGTTATTTACAAAACTAATAAAGGCGGGATAAAACATCTAAAAAAAAAATCTGAAGGCAGGGGGAGGTAGGTCCAACCCTGCTGTATTCAGACTCTGTTTCCTAATAACAAATAACCTTGTCCACAACACCTGAGTTTAAAAGAGCTGATTTTCTAACCCATTTCATCTATTTTGCTTAAGCTAGAATCATTTGAGCAAAAGTAAGGAAAGTGAAGCCTTTGACTGAAACTGCTCCAATGTCTGCATCATGGATAATTTCCATGACACCGTTTTCCATGTTGCTATTTTCTCTTTATTATCAAAATCCTGCTCTGCGGTCGAACACTTTTTATTCTTCAAAATGTCTAACTTTTCTTTTCGGTGAGGGGGTATTGCTTGGGTGCTGTAGAAGGAGTTTATTATTTTGTCCTTGATTGTAAATATTGCAGACCCCACAGGCGCTATTCAACAGGTAGTGCGACTGTACGTTTAAATGCAGTAACAGCCACCACCATCATATTCCTGGTCACTGGAAATAAGGCCGTAAACCTTTTCATCCCCTGATAGTATCTGATATTTTGCTTTTGTTTCTGTTTTTCTGATGAAGCATTGCCAGGAATTTCTGCAGTCTCTGAAGAAGAACTGGTGGCTCTGCAGTCCTTTTGTGCCAGCAAGATTAACCATCTCCGTCATCAGAGGAACTCAGAGCCCTTGAAGAGGAACAGCCATAAGGATCAAAGGCACAGGCTGGCTTCACAGAAGCAGCTGATGGGCGCTTCCCACTGTGCCGTCCCTTGTGAGCTAGTAAACAGGCTTCATCTGAAAAACATCAAGGAGATGGTGAAAAAGGTGCTGAAACCAGGAGCCTTTTTCCAATGGCGGAAGGGTGGGGGAAAAGCCAAGCCTAGGTTGTCTTTATTCATAGAGTTATGAAGGTTTGGCTGTTCCTAGTAGAGTTCGGTCTCCCTATAATATTACCGACATGAGAATGTTCTTTTCTGTACTATAGCACGGGAGTCATATTAGTCTTCTAGAATAAAGAGAGAGAAAATGTTTGCTGCCTACAAGATTTAGTGCTATTTTGCAATAGAAGATTAGCTTCACTGTGGCACTAGATTTCTTCAGATGCTGAGTTTTCAAAATTGCAATAGTCAAAGTAAAAATTGAGCATTTGTTATACATGCACGTTTCTTGTATAACAAATGGACTCTTCTGTCAGTCAAGTTATTTTTGTTAGCTATCATATAATCTTGCAAAATGCAGTTAGGTTCTCGCTTAAGCAGGTGACCAGATTCTTTAAGCGTTTCTGTTGTTCGTTTTAGCTGAAACCATCATTGTTATAATAAAGGTTTGTTCTACATTTTCACTTGCAGAAGGAAGATATTTACTAATGAGGGAGCTGAGGCTGAAAGATGGCAATTGGTCTAAGTTCTTGAAAGAAAGTAAAAATTGATCCATCATAATTTTCTAAGTCCTGCTCTTTAGCTAATTAACCACAAGGGGAGAAGCTTAAATTTAGTTATAGATGTTGGAATGCCCTTAGAAAGTGGTTTGTCTTCCTACACAGTGGCCTCCTGTTCACAGAGATGTGATAGCTTCAGTGGGATGAGTAATATACACCTCTCCCCCTTCTCTGAATCTAAAGTAATTTAAGAACTATAGGTATTATGTGTTGCTCTTCCAATATAAACTGGTACATGTCTATTCAGAAGTGAACCCTATTACATTTAATGAAGCTTGCTCCTGGTAAGTGCATATAAGATAGCAACCTTAATGAAGCTTGCTGCTGGAGTTCTTTATGTTCTCTTTTTAAAAAGTTGAGTTTTAAAGTATCTTTTGACAGAAGGAACAATTTGCCATACGACGATTCCAAAAGATACCGCTAAGTCAATTTATGATATTGCTGCTAGAGAAGCTACTGCAAAGGGGAAAATAAATGCAATTTCATGGGAAAAAAATAATTAGTTTCCTTATTTTGCTCAGTTTGGAAGAAAGTTTATCAGGTTGTAAATGCTGCCCTGGACCTGTATACACCTTTGTCCTGAGGTGTTAGCCGTGCTCGTGTTTTTAAGGAAGACCGTTTTTTGATTCTTTCTCCCTTTGCCTTTTAAGATAGCTGAAACTGAAATGCACCAACCTTCACAATGCCCCTTTTGCATGAAGAAAAGAGCAGAGTTTGCGAAAGCTGAATTTCTCCGTCGAAAGAAGACTCTACTGGACAACGTTTTGCTTCGAGAGAAACTGGAGACTATATCTATACCAAAGTAAGCAGGCAAACAGGCTTTTTAGGAGCTGCCAAATAACTCTTGAGAAGTTACTGATTCAGAAAACCTTAGACTGGTTGAGGTGTCCATGTGTTTTGATTTAATTCAGGACTGAAGAGAAGTAGCAGCAAAAAAAAAAAAGGAAAGGAAAGGAAAGGAAATCCATAGCTTTGACCCATAATTTAAGGAGAAACAATTTAGTCCAGGAGCCCCCTTTTTCAGAATTATTGTGTTGATTCTTTAGCATGTAAGTCAGTCCCACTGAGTTCAATGGGTCTTATTTCTGATTAGACATTTGCAGGATTGCAGTGGATATTTCCAATTCTGCCCCCCCCCCCCAAAAAAAAAAGAAAAGGAAATAGCACAAATGCATTTTATACTTTGGTCTTGCTTTCAAATAGTACATTTTTGCAAGATTTGTTTTTAAGAGAAAGAAATCCAAATACAGAAGTACACTTTCCTAGTTCCAGTTTTCAAAGAAGAGTTTCTTAGAACAGCTTAGTGTGTGTTGATGTTCTTAACCAGCCTTTTCCAGCTACTGTACCTCTTAGGATAGCAGCCCTCAATGAATAGCAAAGAAGGCAGCCCTGTTTTATGGCAGCTGCGATTTCAGTTCTCACCCAGTTTCAAAGCACAAGATCAAGACAAACAAAATGGCGTCAGTCAAATTCTCTTCCTGCAAAAGACCTTCTCAGACATCCAGATTTATCTCTTTGATGGACTAGCCTTATTGGTTGAATCAGCTTAGTTTATTAGAATTGATTCAGGGAGCTTGTGCAAAGCTCTGTGTTCAGTTGGAAGGATTCTCCATCCTTATCTCCCCATTTATTTTGGGGCCGCTTGTAATAGACATGACTTAAGGAATAGAGATGCCCTCACAAAGAAACCTGAATGATTTCAAAATAATATATCCAGTGGTTTTATGGAAGGCACGTTTTCAGGTTCTCTTGCCAGGAGAGGTGATGCCTTCACGTATTTCTCCCTTGTATTTTGGGGGGGAAGGTTGGTATTATTTTCCTCCCCATATTTTTCTTCCAGGCAGAAACTAATTTGTAAGACAGTAACGCAGATCGTAGATTTGGCCTAGTCAAGGTTGTAGGCAGTTATGACGACTGAAACTCTGTTCACTTGTTTCCAAACAGCAACAAAGTCAGAAATTAGGTAGAGCAGAAGGACATGAATATTTTCCAAATGAGCATAATGTCGCAGCCCTCCCAGGTTCTAGAATGTTCATCAACAGCCAGCATTTCCCAGGCAGTTAAAGCAAAAGCTTTCCAAGTCCTACAGATCCACCAAACCTCTTTTAATATTCCAGGGAGAGAAGACTAACAGAGAATATCGGGGTCAATATTCAATGTATTGTTTTTGTTATTTAGCACTATGATTTGAGAATTTATTGAGAAAACCACTGACCATGATTAAAAGCTGCCAATCACTTCATAACACTCCCTCCTCTTTTTCTTCCCAGCCCAGAGTTTTCCTTATTTTTCCCCAGGTTCCCTAAATATGGGCTTTTGCAGACACACTCTCTACATATCTCCAAATTACTGCTGAAATTTTAGAAGGATTCAGAATTGGATTAGACCTACCATAGAGATATGCAGCTTTGATTTGGGTTATTTATTTATTTTTCCAATTTCTATCACCGCCCATCTCCCCCGGAGGGGGACTCTGGGCGGTTTACAGTAAGATTAATAAGGTTAATTTTATAGTAATTAATAAGGTTAATTTTGAATCTGTCCAAGTCAGCCTGATTTCTTCCTGGATTCTGTTGAATCTCTAATTTAATCAGCCTGTAGACCTATTCTTTCAGCATTTCCATCGTAAGAAAAAAAAAAGGCAGTAGAATGTTCAATGGAATAATGTGGTAGCTTTGGAAATGTTTAAAAGCTCTCTCTCTAGCAGTCCGGGCCTGTATCCCCATGAGCCAATCTTCCAAATCAGATTACAGCTGCATTTTTGTCAAAGGAAGAGTTCATCAAATTTGTCTATCCGGTACATTTTTTTAATCTTGGGAGTTAAGCTTTGGAATCCAGAGATCCATAACTTTTGAGTGAAATCAAGACACTAGCAAGTTGACATGCAATGATTGCAGAGAAATTTTGCCGTGCACTTTTTTCTTCTGACTGGTAGTCAGTTCTGTGTAACGGGTGATTCCATTTGGTTAAGCTATTTAACCAGGAAATACCATCTGTAATAGTGCAAGAGTAGGCACTCTGTGAGACCTCCAGATGTTGGAGTAAGACTCCCATGATCCAGCCCATTGTCCATGATCATTTAATAATAATGGGAGTCAGACCCTTACCCATGCATTCATAAATGGCTGAATGTTTAAGGTTAGCCATCACTTCTAGCGCATCTTGATATCATTTGTAAGTTGCCTTCATCCACAATTTGATGGGTTCTGGTTTATGACACCTATGTTTTTATATAAATATAGTAAATAATGTGAATGGTTGCACTTAACTTCTGTATATTGTCTTTAAGTGTCCAAAACATTATCTCAGCATTGTTAGTTCACTGTGACAACCCAAAACTTCTGGAGTCCTCCAGGTGGGCTGGGTTTCAGCTCTTTTAACCCCCCAGCTAGGAGCTGAAATCCAAAACATCTGATGGATGCCAGATTAAAGAAAGCTGCCTTATGGAATTGTTGTAGAGATGCCCTTTATTTATATTTATTTTGTTTATTTATTTGATTTTTATCCCACCTTTATTACTTTTATAAATAACTCAAGGCGGCGAACATACCTAATACTCCTTCCTCCTCCTATTTTCCCCACAACAACCCTGTGAGGTGAGCTGGGCTGAGAGTGAGGGACTGGCCCAAGATCACTCAGCCGGCTTTCATGCCTAAGGCGGGACTAGAACTCTCAGCCTCCTGGTTTGCCATTGGCTCCTTCCTAGGGCTGAGAGACAGGGACTGGCCCAAGGTCACCCAGCCGGCTTTCATGCCTAAGGCGGGACTAGAATTCTCCGTCTCCTGGTTTGCCATTGGCTCCTTCCTAGGGCTGAGAGAGAGGGACTGGCCCAAGGTCACCCGGCCGGCTTTCAGGCCTCAGGCGGGACTAGAACTCACAGACTCCTGCTTTCTAGCTCAGCACCTTAACCACTAGACCAAACTGGGTCTCACATTGTTGTGGTGGGGGGCTGAGGTTAAGAGGAGATGGCTTACCCAGTGCCATTTTTTTTAATAACATGGGCAGGATATAAAACAGGTGTGTCCTAATTCATACCTGCGAAGCTGGAAACCACCCCCTTTTCTTCTGTATCCTAGCAATGAGAAGGGTTAAGTCACTGACTTTCACTGTCTAAATTGGGACACTCTCACCATGTTTTTTCTTCATCTAGGATTCTCTCACACTCATCGGAGAAATACATAAAAGTCTTCCTAAGCTTTCTGAAGATCCCAGGAATATATGGCGGGAACTGAACAAAAGAGATTGGAAAGAATAGCGTTTGCTTGTGGGAATATTGGAACAAATAAAATAAGAGACTGAATCTCCATAGGCTGAGCAGTGACAGTACTGAGAGTAATGACAATTTGGATTCCAGAGTCAAATTTTACCTTCTGTCCCAGGGAGAACAGAGCTGTATATGATTATCGAACGAAATACTATTTTTCCAAGTCGCAAAGGGAATGTTCGTACTGTGGGGACAAGCCATAAATACAATACTAAGTTTTTGGGTAAGTTTTTTTTTGCGATTTGGGAGCAGCTCATAGCTGCTCTTGCCTGTAAGAAAAATAAATGCTTCTGGTTTTTCAAGGCGGGGAGTATAATTTTTGGAGTTGAGCTCAGTCTGCTGACGATTAAATTGAAGGCTGGAGCCCCACGTAGAAGGAAAGGGGATGGTGTTGCAGTGGGGAAGCTTGCAAAGGAACTGCAGAAGTAGTGAAATTGAGTATGTTTTTATATAACTGAAAACGAGGACAAATCTGAAGTGAAGTTAGGCCATCCCTCTGAGGATTCCAAGACAAGAAACTGTGATATTACTTTAGTAATGTCAGTTTGTGGATATTGAAGCAGAGAAGAGAATAAAATAGCTAATGCAACTGGACTAAAATGCCTGAGTGCTTCTGAATGTTTATGGAGTTTGGGGAAATAGATTGTATAGTACAGGTTACGGTGATGATTATTCTATTGCTGGCTATGGTTGCTGAAAACCTGAAGGCCCAGATTTCTTCCATTATGAGGAAAGAGATGAAAGCTGAATTCTAAGCCTTAAAGTAGGCATATCGCAGGCAAACAAAACCAGATAGACCCAAAAGAACTCTAAAAGTTCTCTGGCCAACCCCACCCGCATATGGGATACACGACCCCATTCATTCTACAGCCCTCAACCCTTATCCAGATGGCGTTAAGTGTGCCCTTTGGCCACACAAAGGTGTCAGCCCTTGGGCGACTGCAGTCTCCATTGTCCCTGCCTAGAACTTTTGGGATTTACTCTTGAGTCCAGCAGGCCCTGGTCTTCGGATTCCCAATTTAAATTATGAGCCCTTGAAGGCTCAAAGCCCTAACCAGGGTTCCACCCATCTCATGGCATGGGAGAGAAGGGCCATGTGCTTTCTGTCTGGAGGGATCAAGGCTCAACCCATGCCAACTCCAGTGATAAAGGACTGGGTGGCAGGTGATGAGATGATGAGATCCAGGAAGCTGATGATGATCAGAGGAGACCTCCTTGAGCCAGATGAGGGGTTCGTCTGATTTTTTGCTGAAATGCAATGTAATCCAAATTCATTACATTTATTAAACAGTGTCCTACGACTTGAGAATTTCATAATCATCTCCATTAAAAATTAGAATTTGATAGCATTTTTTTTTTTTGCAAAGTCTCTAGGGCCCAGTTCCAAGGCTTTTGGGGAAACCCTGGGAACTCCAATTGTTCTTCCTTGGCTAGGTGGAGAAATTGCCTGAACCGGGACAGGAGAGTTCTGAAAGAGAGGCTCATATAAGCAGCCACTGCTTACCCTATTCAGTGTGAGGTTGGTTGTTCCTGTAATACCTGATTGAAACCTGTCTTTCTTTGAGCAGAATATTTTCTCGAACTTCCTGGGAATGTCTGTGCCTTATTGAAAGCTCTCGATGATGTTAGTCAGTCTTCTACTTACCGTCCTTCATGCCTTATTGAAAGCTCTCGATGATGTTAGTCAGTCTTCTACTTACCGTCCTTCATGCCTTATTGAAAGCTCTCGATGATGTTAGTCAGTCTTCTACTTACCGTCCTTCATGCCTTATTGAAAGCTCTCGATGATGTTAGTCAGTCTTCTACTTACCGTCCTTCATGGTCTGTGTGGGAGAAGGCTAAATGAAGGCAGGGGCCTATTCTGGAGGCTGGGAACCCTTTGCCCCCCCCCCCCCCCATTCACTTCCAGAGAGACGGTCACGCCCTGGGTCCACCAAAGAGGCTGGCTAAACAACCTGGAAGGATCTCTTGCAAAAAGGCGTGAAAGTTCACTGCTTCTGTGATTTATTAAATAATAAAGTTATATTGTTTTGTTCCTGCATAGAATCATCTGGATGACCCATAAATACATTTTTCAAAATATCTCGGTAGCAATCAGACAGAGGTCCCTAAGGGTATCCCGTGATTTCCTTGTTGTGGTGTTCTTAAGCACCATGTTCTGCTCTCAGTGGTCTCTCTCAGTTCCTCCAGCAGTTTTTCTTTTTTTCTTTCTTCCCCCCCACCCCCCAAACTGGACACTTTCCCTCCTCTCGGGAAGAAAAGGTGTAAATGATTCTCACAGTTTCACAACTTATTGAAAAATGTGCATTACATTGGCTAGTGGCAATTGCAAGCAAGCTATATACTTTAGCAGGATGGTTGCAGGTTTATATATGCATGCTACCTACTTAAAAACATAACAAAAACAGATAGTTATTTTCATGATATATCCAACATTCTGGTTAAAAAGGATTACTTTGTTATGCTACCTATCAAATTGTTGTCCTTAGTAGGAAGTAAATAAGCCATGAAAATAGAAACATGCTATTATAAATAAGCTTGGTTAAAAGGAATTGTAAACATGGTTAGGCAAGAAAAAAAGAATAAAAAAAAATAAATGGATTAATCGTAAGGGTTTCAGTTGATTACATTTTCATGTGAATAAGAGCATTCACCCCTTTGGGCATTCTCTCTGCTGCCGTGAATGCAAGGCCATTGCTGTTTCAAGGTAGTGCCTCCCTTGCATATTATTTTTAAGTTCTTGTATTAAAAATAGCATTTTTAAAAAATCAGCCCCACTTAACTGTGGGCACCATTTTTGAAAGGTTTGTCATCATCTAACTAATTAATGGGTTCAATGGGGTATCCATCCAGCACATGTGGTCTCTCTCTGCCATACTGATTCCATTTGTATATCAGAATAGCCAGCGGTTGGTTCTATCTATCTATCTATCTATCTATCTATCTATCTATCTATCTATCTATCTATCTACATATCTTTTTGATGGTCTTTCTTACCTTTGGATGGCAGGTTCTGGTGCCTCTTAATAACTGCCTTTGTACTTCTGTTTCAGAAATGGTTTTCCATGTGCCATGTCTGTAAGTATATTGGCCATTTGAGATATAACCCCCAAATCCCTTTATATTTGTGTGTATTGTTGCCTTTTTCTTTGTATCCAGCCCTAGGATGTCAAAAAGAAGCCTATTAGTGCTCCCCTTGAGGGTCCTTTTCTGCTGAATTCTGCTTCCATTATTACAATCATGGGCTTTGTACAGGATTTCTACCACCAATTGAGAACTCTAACTCTTCTTCCATAATTACTACAAATGTGGGGAAACAAAACAAAAAAAATAGAAAGCTTTTCATGTTTCAGTAAACATTTCATCCTCTTACTAAGTAGAGGCACGTTTCCCCCCAAGAAATGATGGAAGAATAACTATTTTTCACCCTGTAGTAAGTACTTCCCTAAGAGAGAGATGTTTCACCTCACCTTTACCTTACCACCTGCAGTGAATTCTATAGCGGGCACCTATAAATGAAATTGTTTCTATTGTTTTTAAAGTGAATTTTGAATCAATTCAACTGAAATCTGCAGTAGAAAGCTTTTGTGGTGGGTACTTTATGGGGTGGAAATCCCATTGCCTTTGATCAGGCTACCTTCTACGGTTTTGAAAAATTAGGATTTTCTTTGAAGTTGTTACATCAGAGGATTTATATGGATTTCAGAGTTGCGCTGCCCTTTTTCAGCAGCTCAGATTTAAGCTCTTTCAAATCTGGAAAAAAAGAGGCTACTTTCAAGCTGGCTTTTCCAGAGTAACCCTATCACAAACAATGGGGTTATGCTTTTGGGTGTTTGAATATTGCTTCCTGTAGATTGTGCTAGTAAAGGTAGCTTTACAGTCCAATCATGGTACATTTTCATAAATAAAGAATGACACAGTAGGAAAATCTCAATTAATGACTGGTCCCAATTAGGAAAGCAATATGATATACTATTCAATCGATAATGTCCATAGATGTCTTCCAAGCTCTCATCTTCAAGCTTGCTTCTTCTTAATGCAGAAATGTAACAGTCAACTTAGGTTGGTGTATTTGCTTTTAGTTTTGTTTCCTCTTGTTAAACAAGTCTTGATGTGATTTGGTGCCCACTTTTTTCATAGTCCTTCTGATACTCTTCATGAGCTTTCTGCAGTCTTTTGCTCCTCAGCTTCCATTTATGAAAGCAGTAGGTCGCCAGGGACACGGAGACCAGGCAGAAGAGGAGGATCACCACAACAAGCAGTGCCACAGCTGAGGAAAGGGATTCCTCGGTCTTCTGGGCTTCAGCTTCTTGCGTGGCATTCAGTAAGGTGTATGTCTCACGCAGCTTGGCTGTTAGAGAAGTAGGAACTGAAGTGTCTCCAAGCCTGGGCCTCATTGGAATGTTTAGGGCCACTAACTTTTTAGGCAGAGATTCTTCCAGAGGAAGTGTGGAGAGGACACAGCTTGCTTCTAGTTGGTGTCCATGAAGTTACATTGTCCACAGGACACGAAAGGACACGCCTATCCAAGCAGTGTGCTCTCGACATCAATGGAAGACTGATGACCACTTTATTTTCCAATTCTTTGTTTTTCCTTGTGTGGTTAATCAGGACAATTGAGGAACGTCATGATAGTGGAGGATCACCCACAGAGCTAAGAGATCCATCACGACAACAGTAGATTCCTTACGAGTTTGTTTCACTCTGAGTTTGGGAAAGACCCCTTGTTGAGGGGCAGAAACTGGCCCATCCAAAAATGCTCGAAACAATGAAATCCAGTAATGTCGTTTTCATTCCTAGCTTGTGGTGGTGTGTGCTGTATTCACTTCCTTTGCTTTCCTCTTCTAAACGGCAACCACATTTTCATCCCAGGTCTCACAGTGTGGAGGGTAAGAATTATCCAGGTAGTTTGTGACTCTGGAAAGGTGATCTGAATAAAACAACAACAGCAAACAGGTGAACCTACGATCAAGAACAAGACGACTGCTTACCTGCAAAACTTGGCATGAACTTTCTTTTGCCATGCAGTTTCAATTAGAAAGACATTGGATGGTTTCCTGTGCATGCAAACTTCAGTCACTGAAATGAATGTGTAATTCCTTAAAATTACTTGCTGGAGGGAAGTGGGGATGGGATTTACGTTTACAAATCTAGTATCGGCTTTGGAAGCACGAAGATTTAGATGTCCAAAAATGAGGGGGAACGTCCAGCAGCTCTGCATCAATTAAACTGGAAGCTCCTCAAAGTTGTACAGTATTCAAATAAAAAGGGGAAACTAAAAGGTAGGGAGATTTCATTTATTTATTTAATACCTGCTTGCTTACTATTTTTTGCTACTGTCGTATTTCCTCAAGGACTATTATTCCCAAGGAGATCCTCTTATACAGTGTTTCTCAACCTTGGCCGCTTGAAGATGTGTGGACTTCAATTCCCAGAATTCCCCAGCCAGCATGGCTGGCTGGGGAATTCTAGGAGTTGAAGTCCACACATCTTCAAGCGGCCAAGGTTGAGAAACACTGCTCTTCTGGTTCAAACTTGTGTGCATGGGTGGCTGGTAGAAGGCATTATGACATCATGTGTGTGATGACATCATCACCTACTACATAGTCCTCTGTCATCCAGGACACCCATCCTCCTGTAGCTTGATTCACACAACAGTGCTATGCCATAACGTAGTTTGTTTGGTTTTAACTGAGCATGATGTTTGAACTGGCCTAATATGGCTTGGTATACCATTATGGCTTGGTTCAACAAATTGTGAAGCCTCTTTTACAGAAGGAAGTAGACTTTGCCAGGGTGCTACTTAAGGCTCTCTTCCAAATGGGTATGCTGGCCGAAAAAGGTTGGGAACTTTTCTACTGCCTTAAACCGAGTTCATGTTTGTTTAGCCCTTTAGTCGATGAATCACAAAGCTGGAAGCCCCACCTGCTGTACGTGGTCTCCAGTTGCAGAACCACCAGCCTGTCCAAACTCTGTTACTTAATTTTTAATTTTTAATGTGAGAGAAGGGGGAAATTATTAGATATATTGGCAATCGTATTAACTTTAATTAACGTAACGTTAACTAGCATTATGTTTAAAGCAGCTTTAAACTTAATTTTAAACCAGTTGTGGTTCTTGGCATGAAAAAGATTGTACAGCGTGGATCTATTGGCAGAATTGTTTAGACGTGCAAAAGCCTTGCCTGAAGTCGATACCAAATCGCCCCATTTCTAGATTTTACTTCTGAAGCTCCATAATTGCTTTGCGGCTTTATGAAGCTGTTGAAACAACCAATTAGAAGGATTTGCAGTACTTAATCCTTTGTGCCCATTACACCAGACACTGTATCAAAGGCATTGCTTAATTCTCTTGGTTTATCCAGTAGCTGTGCCATTGAGGTCTGTGTTGTGTGGACTATTTCTTCCCATAAAAATGCTCTTCATCCCATTTCTCTAGGGGAAAGACATGACAATGCCCTGAGGTTTTTTTTTCCCCTGAAGGAAAGTGCTTACCTTGTTTTCTGCCTCTCATTTGCCAAAATCTCTGTGCTTATTCTGTTAATTAATTTTCCATTTTCCTACATGCCTATTCTTGTAATCCACACAATAACCGTGGAAGGGTTACAAAATGGCTAATTTTTAAAATAATATTGGGGGGAGAACAGCAAAACAGGAAAAAACAATGATATGTTTGTAATATTATTTCCTCCCCCACCCCCATTTTCATCGTTTTCAAAAATAAATACAACAGGAAAATATAAAAGGAGGATAGGTGTCCTGGAAGAAGGAGGACTATGTAGCAGGTGATGATGTCATCACACACACGATGTCATAATGCCTTCTACCAGCCACCCAGGCATACAGGTTTGAACCAGAAGAGCAGTGTTTCTCAACCTTGGCCGCTTGAAGATGTGTGGACTTCAACTCCCAGAATACCAAACTTGGAAGATGCTTGGAAGAAGAGGAATAGCCTAGAGCTGGAGAGGGATCAGTGTGAAGACCAGGAAGACCTTCTGTGTTCTTCAAACAGAACCCCAAGCCAGAACAGTCTCCTTGATTGAAGAACCTGCCCCACTTCTCTCGGCAGAAACATCCAGAGGAGGGTCTTGGAAGAGAAATGTAGAGACCAGACTGCATGTATGGGTGGAGGTATACTTGAAATACTCCAAGACATAGAATTTGACCCCAAAACAGACTGACCTTGTTTCTTTTCCCCCCCGTCCTCACCAGTCTTGCTAGTCGTTGGCCGACATGATGCCATGTCTACTTAAACGGTCATGGAGGCCGTGGTGGTGGTATAATGTCCTAATGCTATATCTTATGGGATGGCATCATGGGGCGTGCACAGACCCAATTGCTTTGAGTTGCCCGTATTTCTGTCAGTTTGTCCACTTTGGAAAATGGAGACAGGACTGTCCTCGACCTCTTTTGCAGCCCACCTAATGTTGCCGAGTCTCCCAGCAAATTTGCCAGCCTCCCAGATGCCTGTTTTGTGATTGGCATTACTGGTTGGTAGGGATGTTTAGCACCACAGATCCAATGCTAAAAGGGCACTTTGGGGGTGGTGGGGTGTTCTTGCCCACCTGTTGGCACTTCCTTAAGCTTCACACAGAAACCCCACAATCCCAGGAAAATACCCATTTGAATTAAGGAGGCTCTGACAGGGTGCTCGTTGCCTACTTCGAAGCACCTTCTGATCCCCTGCCCATCAACACCACCTCTCCATATTGTGCCAATATATTCCTTGCCCACTCTGGAGGAATTTAAATCCTGGAGTAACAAAAACATCCAAATTGTGAATGAGCTCCAAAATTCTCCTTTTGATAGACTCAGATTAAGAAAAACAGATTCCACATTTGGCTGGCAGATGTCTTCCTTGATGTTGGTGATCAAGTAGCCACATTTATTTTGTTGTCTTTTAAGACCTGAAAAAATGCCAGGCTAGGTTATAATTATACAGTTTTTAATCACTCTTGTAATTTTGCTTAGCTGTTGAAGATTGCATTAATTCTATGCTTAACTCATTTGGCTTGGGGGTTCTTTTGCTTTATGTTTAGTGTATTAGTATTATGAGCGTTGTACCTAGTGGTTATAACAATCAACTTCAGTCAATGTAGATAAACAAAATCAGAAAAAGAAGGGGGAAAAATGACAGAGCCAGAACAAAAAAAGGAGACACAGGTAAGGAAAAAGTCTCAAGACAATATGAATGTTCAATGAGGTGTGTAGTGAAGCGTTTAGAGAGGGAGATATTTGCTTTCTCATACTGAATGTTGGAAAGTGAATATTAAAATGGGAGGATATTCAATGCTGTCCTTAAATGCCAGATAAATCCATAAGACCTTTGTTTTCATCTCTTCCAGTGCAGACTGCTCAGGATGTAAAAATGGCACTTCTCCATGGTATTTAGAAAACATTTTTTATTACCTAACATCCTTTTAATTGCAGGGGGACAAATGTTCAAGACACTTTTGCAGGCCCTGCAAACCCATCTGTATTTTCAGATGCTTCAGGGCTGCCTTCTGCTTACAACATATTGAGTTCCTCTCTCTTTTCATAAATGTTCTTTGTTACTATTGATAATAACAGCCATGAAGAGAATCTAGCTTGCTAAAACAACCGAACATCTAAAGGAGAAGTGGGTGTTCCAATAAAAATTATTTACTAGCAATTAGCCCTTTTTTGGTGTGAAAAGATGCAGATGAGCAGTTCATAGTAAGAAACCACGGAGTGGAAAAGAAAGGCTGGCTTCTGCTGCAACATTGGTTTTTGCGTGGCCAAGTACGTTGCCCAACGTTCTTGTGCGGTGTCTGAGGCTGAGCCGCATTCACAAAGCTTATGGGGAGATCACATTTCATTAGTAGAGATTATGGACAAAGGTATGTCAAAATGGTTTATGCCAAGGATGACCATGTTTCATTTGATTTGATTTTAAGCTTAATTATAATTAAAATATCAACAACCTCAGATATGCAGACGATACCACCCTAATGGCAGAAAGTGAAGAGGAACTAAAGAGCCTCTTGATGAGGGTGAAAGAGGAGAGTGCAAAAGCTGGCTTGAAACTCAACATTAAAAAAACCCAGATCATGGCATCTGGTCCCATCACTTCCTGGCAAATGGAAGGGGAAGAAATGGAAGCAGTGACAGATTTTATTTTCTTGGGCTCCAAGATCACCGCAGACGGTGACTGCAGCCATGAAATTAAAAGACGCTTGCTCCTTGGGAGGAAAGCTATGGCAAACCTAGACAGCATATTAAAAAGCAGAGACATCACCTTGCCAACAAAGGTCCGTATAGTTAAAGCTATGGTTTTTCCAGTAGCAATGTATGGCTGTGAGAGTTGGACCATAAGGAAGGCTGAGCGCCGAAGAATTGATGCTTTCGAGCTGTGGTGCTGGAGAAGACTCTTGAGAGTCCCTTGGACTGCAAGGAGGTCAAACCAGTCAATCCTAAAGGAAATCAACCCTGACTGCTCATTGGAAGGACAGATGCTGAAGCTGAAGCTCAAATACTTTGGCCACCTAATGAGAAGAGAGGACTCACTGGAAAAGACCCTGATGCTGGGAAAGACTGAGGGCAAAAGGAGAAGGGGACGGCAGAGGATGAGATGGTTAGATAGCATCACCGATGTAATGAACATGAATTTGAGTAAACTCCGAGAGACAGTGGAGGACAGGAAGGCCTGGCGTGCTATGGTCCATGAGGTCACGAAGAGTCGGACACGACTGAACGACTGAACAACAACAACAAATAATTAACCTATAATCATAACCTATATGATTGCTCTTCACTTAATAATTTTCCATTGGTTTGACTTTTAGATAGAATTTGAAGAATAGTTGGTTTTCTGTGATGCACTAATAATGAAGCATCTTTCTTTTGATCCACTTGTCCTGGAAAACACTCAAGAATTTTCTAAAAAAGGAACAAAGTGGACACTAGCATTTTTCCTAAACTCAGTCTATAGGGCAGTATTCCCCAAGCTGTGTCTTTCAAAGACATTGTGATTACAACTCTCAACATTTCCAGCCAACTTGGCCAATGAATTTGTAGTACCAACTAATCTGTGGGTCACCAAATTGGGGGAGTTGGTTATTGGCCACAAACAACAGTTATAGACAGAGATTTTGCTTCTATCTGTGCTCCTGCCCTCTGAAGATGCTGGCCACAGATGCTGGCGAAACGTTAGGAACCACAACTTCCAGAACACGGCCACACAGCCCGGAAGACCCACAACAGCCATTGAAGTCCGGCCGTGAAAGCCTTCGACAAAACATTAGTTATGTTCATTCCTTACTGATTGCTAATTGTTTCCATTCCTCATTTCCTTTTTAATTTTCTAGGATGTTGTTCCTTCTTGTCTGCCTGATTCAATCTGAAACAAACACAGATTTTTTTCAGCAACTCCACAGAAGTCTAAAAAGATAAGACTGATACAAAGATGATAATAAGATAATAGTGGCATGGTTAAAACGTCCTCCATGATCTCTTTCTCCTATCCAAAGAGGCAATACATCTTGTTATTCATTGTTAAGGGTTCCAAACCTGGTTTAAGCTAACACTTTTCGCTACAGTATGTCCAAATATTTCATATTTAAAATAGCTATAGATAATTACAAATCATTTCAAAAATACCAAACTGCGCTTTATGTTGACAGTAGAAGCATTTTACTACATGGATTCAACAACTTGTCAGAGAAGATTTTAAAGTGCAAGATAATTCTGAGGGACCACCTCATCCCCATTACATCGTCCCGTCCCACCCGATCTTGCAGAGAGGGCATGCTGCGGACCCCCTCTATGAAAGAGTTCCATCTAGGGGGGTCCCGGAGGCGAGCCTTCTCTGCAGCAGCACCTGCCCTATGGAACATCCTCCCCCCAGAGATAAGACAGGCCCCTTCCCTCCTGGACTTCAGGAAAAAATTAAAAACTCGGCTCTGTGATCTCGGCAGGGGCAAGAAGGAAAGTGGTCAAGCCTGGGGATGGCTGATTTCCTAGAGCCGCCTCAATTATCTCAAATATTTTAAATATGCTCAATGTCACTGTAAGAACCACCTGCCACTTGGATTTTATTGTATTTATATTTTTATTGTTGTTTTTATTGTATTTTATTGATGTTATGTTGTGAACCGCCCAGAGTCCCTCCTTGAGGGGGAGATGGGCGGTTATAGAAATTTGATAGATAGATAGATAGATAGATAGATAGATAGATAGATAGATAGAATAGAATAGAATAGAATAGAATAGAATAAAATAAAATAAAATAAAATAAAATAAAATAAAATAAAATAAAATAAAATAAAATAAAATAAAAAAATAAAATAAAATAAAATAAAATAAAATAAAATAAAATAAAATAAAATAAACTGCAAATTCATTCATCATACCAGACTTTAAATACTATGGTAGAAGTCAACAATTTTCAATATCAGTGTATCTTGTTCTATGTTCTATAGTCTATATTCTATGTTCTTTCTATGTTCTATATTCTATATTCAATATTCATTAATGTAACATAAAGCTAACATAACATAACACTATATTCTTGCGAGTCGCTTGCAAGATGGGCAGTGTAGAAATATGAGAAATAAATAAAATATTTATTAACAAAACATCTTTTATTTACTCCCCAAAGCTTAGCTTTCCTATTTTTTAATACAACACTGTATCTCTCTCCTCCTACAAGATACATAGTACTTGCTGTCTACCAATTCTTTCTAATGTCAAACAGTACTACCCTTCCTATAGTTTCAGTACCTGCATTCTGCATTCAATATCTGCATTCTGAAATTTGAAGCTGTTTTTCACTCCCTTGTCAATCATGTTTTAAAAAATCCTTTTTCAGGCTGATGGAATTAAACTAGGCATTTAAGGGACTAAAGTATCCACCCAATGAGATCAATAGACAGATCAATAGAGCCAAACTGATTCCTAGAGAGGATCTATTAAAAAGACGGACTACAAAAACAACACCACCACTGCCTGTCACCTACAGTTCACAGCTCAAACCACTCAAGCAAATATCAATAAGCTCCAGACCATTCTGGACAATGACGCCACTCTCTCTCAAGCACTGGGTGGCCAATCCGTATCTGCATACAGACAACCACCCAACCTGAAACCGGTTCTTACATGCAACAACAGAACAATGATGGTAACATGGGAACCAGACCCTGCAACTAATCCAGATGTCTCCTTTGCCCCACATCTACACCAACAGCACAATCACAGGCCCCAACAACTTCTAAAACACCTAAAAGATTAGAGGTGCCTTCACAAGCTCATCCTCTAATGTGCTACATGCCGACATCTGCCAACAATGCCCTTCCGGACTCTACATTGGACAAACAGACCAGACTTTGTGCAAAAGAATTAACGGACCTAAGTTTGACATCAGGACTCACAACAAGACAAAGTAATATTAGAGCATTTTGACCTCCCAGGACACTCCATTACAGATCTCAAGGTAACGTTTTGGACCAAACAAATATTAACAGCACAATTGAGAGAGAGAGTGCAGAATTTACATACATGAAAAGGCTTCAGGCCATTTCAGAAGTTCTCAACAGACACAATGGGTTTTTAATGCTAATTGATAAGGTACTGGCAAACTTGCACCTGCATAACCTGTGTGTGTGTGTGAGAGAGATGTATGTCCGGCTTGTTGAACCATGACCTCAAGGCAACACCGGTAGTGCTCCCTCCTCCTGTGAGGTAGGGTGAGCTCAAAGAAAGTGACTGCCTGTCAGCCTCGCATGTTCGTCTGCCGTGCTTCTGACTGTTCTACACGTGTAGTTTACTGGTCTGCACTGCTTTGCTTCGAGAGGTTTCCCTCTTAGCATTTTTTCATCGCTTGGCGAGAACTGATAGGCACCTGCTCTTCCAATGGGCATTCTGTAGGGAGGGGGACTTCTTGGAGTGGGAACTGGATTGTTATGGCTGGACTCTGGGTGATGTCAGAGTGCCGCTTTTTGATAAGGCTGCTTGGGCGCGAAAATCTTTATTCAAGGCTTCTCCTGGCCTGAAGTGTACTAATCCTGAATAAACGAACCCTTTAGAGTAATTGCCTGAGGGATTTCTTGATTGGGAATTCTGACACGGAGGGTTATCACACTGCCCTAGAGTGCTTCCGTGCCTGAAGACGGACCAGAAACGGGGCCTCCCTGCTCCTGGTCCACCGCCACCACACACTGCCCTGCCACTCATCCTCTCTCACACATCTCAGGTTTCTTGATGGCCATCCCATGCACCAGACCGTAGGGACCTGTAGAGAATGCTGATCTACGTCTCTCAGCATCCTTCGTGCTGGCTGGTGTTGCTGTAAGTTCTAGTTTAGTGATGTCTGCGTAGTTACATGCTCCCCGATCCTCCTAGGCATATTTTCCAAGAAAAGAGGCTGTTGGCCGCTGTCCAAAGCAGAAGCGGCTTGTCTCCTGTGCTTTAATGCACAGATGCTGGCGTGATGACCGTAGATGATCAGGATTAGCCAAAACGAATAGTCCGTTTTCTAAATTGCCAGAATACTAAAAGCACTTTCCCATCTCAGGTCTCAAATACATTAGCTTCAGCAGTAGAACAGAATATCCTGGGATATCAAATTGCGAATATTTAGCATGCATTTGAGCTCCTCCAAGAAGCTGAGAATACTCCACCTCCACAAATGAAAACTTGGAGACTTTCAGTTCTAATCCCAGCTCTGGAAGAAGCCCGTTTTCATGTAATAGGTTAGCAGTGTGATTCATGAATACATGAATAGAAGTGAAGATTGACAGAGTTTTGGCCATACTGTTTTCAGCTTGAGAATGGAAGAAGGGGAACTGCAACAAAATCTTGCAGCCTGGGAATCTCTTGCTTCAGCTTCCAAACATCACCACCCGTGCACTTTTGAAGGATATTCTGCTCATTGCATCCAAGGAGAATTACATGCATGGTTAAGACGCCAGGCTTGTCGATCGGAAGGTTGGCGGTTCGAGACCCTAGCCCCGCATGATGTCACCCCGATGGAGTGAGCTCCCGCACTCACCCCAGCTCTTGCCAACCTAGCAACTCGAAAGCATGCAAATGCAAGTAGATGAATAGGTACCACTTCGGTGGGAAGGTAACAGTGTTCCGCACGCGTCATGCCGGCCTCATGACCGCGGAAGCATCTTCAGACAGCGCTGGCTCTTCGGCTAAGAAATGGAGATGAGCCCCGGCCCCTGGAGTCGGACACAACTGTGGGGGGGAAAACCTTTACCTTTTACTATGCTTCATCTTAGCAAAAAGGTCACAAGGTAATGCTAACAGCCACCGAGCACACTCAGCTCTTCTTCTATGCCTCTTTTATATACGTCACTTTTTCGCCTACTTCTGGAAACTTCGCCATCGTCTGAGCCCATGGATCGCTCCTTCTTGGAGAGTTGGTTACCACTGTGGATACATTTCTGCTATGGAGTTGGACACATTGACCAGATTGGCATATGGTAAGCCATGGTTAGCTTACATAATGCTGAATAAGTTGCTGTTGGCTGGATTCATACCAGCCATGGTTTATAGGTGACATAGGCTGCAATGAAACTAACCCAAAAGCAGACAAACCACATTATAGTTTAGCATGAGGTGTGAATCCAGCCTTTCTGTGTGCAGAGAGAAAGGACAAATGGAGCAGTGGGAAGTAAACTTTTGTGCATTTGGGTGTGGAATTTTATAAAAGTCAAGGCCAATTTAAAACGTAACTAGATGCAAGAGAGAAAGAAAGAAATGTTTAACAGTATATTAATGTGCCCTTTCTCTTCTCAACGTGTCCCTTTTTCCTTCCTCCCTCCCTCCCCTCCCCTCCCCTTCCCAACAATATCCTAGCTCAGGGGTCCCCAACCTGTGGGCCGTGGCCCAGTAGTGGGCCACGGCCTCTTAGGAAGTGGGCCGCACAGCAGGAGAGCGGTGGTGGTCTGAGCAATTGGCTCCTGCCTGCAAACCCCGCCCGCCCGGTGCGCATGATTGGCTCCCGCCTGCAAACCCCACCCCCTGGTGCGCACAATTGGCTCCCGCCTGCAAATCCCCCCCCCCCCCCAGTCTGTGGAAAAATTGTCTTCCACGACCGGTCCCTGGTGCCAAAAAGGTTGGGGACTGCTGTCCTAGCTCATTTAAAAGAAGCAGGCTGAAGATCTCATGGAGAACACCTTTTGGAGAACTTCCACCACTCGGCAGAGACAATCGTAGATGAGATGGGCTCAGCGTCTTACAAGCTATTTTGTACTTCAGTTTTTTTTCCTCTTCCGAGTCTTGCGTAAGGATGCTTTTAAATGAGAGCATCAGCTGCTTATGCAGTCTCCGTGATGATTACTCTTATGTAAGAGATCAAACTACAGAGTTGATAAAAAAAATTAAGGACTTTTCTGCAGGGTAAGTCAAGGCATAGCTATCCTGTTATATTGACGGGCAGCCTGAAGTATGATCTCCCCCCACAGATAATCTTTTCCGTGTTGGCTTTTAGTGCTCTCCTTCACAGATACCATCTGGTTGCTTGACTGGTCCAGGCGCATGGGCCTCTTACTGCAACGTTGTGGGCTTTGGGTACAGGCCTGCAAATGTGCAGTTGCTGCAAGGGATGCAGCTTTCCTTCCACCCTCTCCCTTTCTGATGTTGCCCCGTGGGGTGAACATGAAGGCGGCATGCTGTAGAGCAGAGAGGCACATGGGTCAGACTGAAGAGTCACCAGCAGAAGATGAGAAGATCAGGCTTGCCCAGCTTCCCATTGTATGAAGAGAGTTAAACGTTGCAGTAACCAGGCGGCAAGGGCACGTTTTAAGAGGGCAGCTTTTGCAGAAAGGCAAACCCCAAACTGCTCAGCCTCCTTGCCTCTTGTCTCCTCGGCGTCACAGCCCCCAAACCAAGCAAACCAGCCCCAAACGTGCACTCTATTTGGCTACGTAGAAGCGCACATTAAGTGCTACCCTCCCGTTATCAGGTCAATGAGCCTGATTCAATCTAATTCGGAATGAGGAGGATTGTGTGGCAGGTCATCTCTCTCCCCACCCCCAAAACGACTGCTGACTTGCTGATATCCCAGTAGGATCCTTGGGGCATATAGAGAAGAAATCCTGATAGGAAACACACTTTCCTCCTCGGAAGGTCAGAGGATAAGACAGCTGCAGCACACACATCTTATTGCATTTTATTGCAGTTCAGCCTTTGGGCCTCTTTAGTCCATAGATCAACAGCACAACTGTCATCCCTAGGAGTCCTAGGCACATTCTTCTCAGTGCATCTAGTGCATCTTTAATGCTTTACTACTAAGCTTCATGGTTAGGCCAACACGACATGCAGAACAGCGTTGCTCTGCCAATAATAAATCACTATAGAAAGGAAGCCCAACCTCTTTTTCCTTAAGCAGATTAATTTTCATCCTGAAATTATCTATCTATCTATCTATCTATCTATCTATCTATCTATCTATCTATCTATCATCTATCTGCCACTTTGCATTGCTTCTTAATTTTGGTAGCCATATGACAATGCCCCACCCCCTTTGAAAAGAATATCTCCTAGATGTCTTCTTTAGCCGGAGACATGCTGAAATTAATTTTGATATTGTTTTTAAAAAAGCAGAGAGTATGTGCACGTTTTCCAGACATTATTTACCGTAGGACACAAGCAGAATCAATATGATATTGTAATATTCATACTAAGAGGACATTTGCAAGATTCATTGGGAAACAAGTGTGTGTGTGTGTGTGTGTCTGTAAAATATATTTGAATATGTCTGTGGAAAATCTTGGAATTGAAAGACCAATGAAAGAGAACAACTCACACAAATCTTTGGTCCCTTCTCCCTTCTTAAGAAGCTAGAGATGTGCTTTTGTTCTCTTGCTTTGGAAGAGCTGTGACAGAACCACAGTTTGACTTTTTTTGGGGGGGGGGAAATGGATCAGAAAGGGAAATAAGGCTGTGGGGGATGGAGTTCTTTTTCTTCCTTGTGTGAAGCTTAACTAGAAAGAGCGCTAGAGAATGGTGCAAACGGAGTGTGAAGACCACAGAAAGACAGCTGTGGTTGTATTCACATCTGTGTACACACATACACAAACACATACTTTATTTGTTGCTTGAATGCATTCTGAAACGAATCGCCACTTTCCATCAGTGTCTCCCCGTGATACCTTGCTACCAAGGTGCCGCGCAAATACCCTTCCTTCCTTCCTTCCCTTGGCGTTAGGACCCTCACTTTAGAAAAGTCACTGCACCATTCGGCTCCGAATCCTTCTCTTCATCATCTGAACCAGGTTGCTTCTCCTCGCAAGATGGGTGTGGGGTTGGTCTTGCTTTTCAGCCAGAATAGAAGGTGGCAATTTGGGGGGGTGGGGTGGCACAATGATTTGGCGGTTCAACCTACTAAATTCTACTGGGTTCACACCTCTGCTCATTCTTAAAATCGCGTTTTGCAAACGCAACGGTTGGGTTTGCTTCACACGGCGTGCACGGGCATTCGCAGGGTGGCTCGGTTCGCAGAATGGTTGGGTTTCCCACAAGGTGCTGAAGCAAAAACTACCCAACTCCATTTTAGCCTCGCCTAGCTTGGGCATCGTTTGATGATGATGATGATGATGATGATATTAGCTATTGTTAACAGCGTTACCATCCACATCCAAACCGGAAGACAGAAAAGGGCGGGGATGAGCTATGTTTGCACCCTGTGGTAGGGGCTGTGTGTGTGTGTGTGTGTGTGTGTGTGTTTCATCCTAAATTGTCTTCCATGGGATGTCAGTGCTGCTGAAACCAGTCGCTCTTCTGCCCCAGTAAAGAAAGGCTGTTGGGATTTAGACGAAAGCTGGCCAATCTCGGCTTCTCCCGCTGGTGCAAAAATCCAGGCGAAAGCGCGATTTTTGGAAGAAGAAGAAAAAGAAAAAAAAAAAAGGGGGGGGCGGAGCCCGAGCCGTGTCGCTGTCCAGGTGCTGAATCGCTTCGCTTGGTGGGAAAGCTAGTCCGAAAGATGCCTTCGGACAAAAGGCGCGTTTCGGGGGCGGGGGAGTTTGGGCTCTCCTTCTCACCCCCCCCCCCCCGCCCTATCCTCTGATCCCCTGAGGTTTCCCTTCTGCAGGGAATTAACTCGGGATCACGAATTTTCGGGGGTGGGAGAGGGAGAGGGAGGAACGCACGTGCTTCGCCTACCATTTCTCCGCCGGGGCGAATGGGCGCGCGTCCCTGCGCGCGCCAGCCCTTTTCCATTTAAGACAAGCGGCGTCGAAGCTTCCCAACCCCGTCCTTTCATTCATTCCGTCCTCCCTCCTCCCAGCGGCTCCCCCCGGTGATCGGCCGCATAAGGGTCTGTTTTAACGTTAACGGCGCGGCGCTTACCTCGCTTGGGCTGGATCCTTCCAGGCGGGCATGGGCGTGCTTCCGAGGCGCGTCCCCCTTGCGGTCTCTCCCCCTACGCTTCGCCTTTGCCTGAATCTCGGCCTCGGGGCAGATTTTCCTCCCGGAGGCGGGAACGTGCGCGGGGAATATGAGGGCTTCGGCGGCGTCCCCCGGCGCGGCGCGGACTGGCGGAGAGGTGCGCTCCGTTCGGCGGAAGGCGAGCTGCCCGCGAGAGCGGGGGAGCCTTACACGCAGCCCAGGCGCGCCAGCGCGTCTCCGCCCCAGCAGCAGCGCTGTGATAGCCCAGCCGAATCCTTCAACTTTATTTACGGAGAGATTACGGGGGAAGGAGGGGTAGCTTCATCAAACGGGGAGGAGCGTGGAAGCGGGGGTGGGGTGGGGAGGGAAGCCACACGCACACACCTCTAGCACATTGCTTTAGCCCAGATCTCCCTTTGCCGGAGAGGCTCACATCTTGCAAGAATATCAAGCGGGGTTGAGACGGGAAATGGGAGCCGAAGGAGGGCAGGGGGGGGGGGGGATAGATTTAGCTTCGCCTTTCCCCGGAACGGCTGCCCTTTTTATTCCAGAACCCACTTATGCTTTCAATCTGAAATGAAGGGCATTCCCCAAGAGAATGGGGCAGCAGGGATCCTCAGTTTCGGGGCCGGTGGGTGGGGACTGTCACAGAACAATGGTGGGGGGCTATATTTTTCAGGGCCATGAGGAGGAAATAGATCTTCTGTGAGAGGCTGGGGGAAATATCCACATTCCAGACTGTGCTCCAAAGCTAAACAGTATCAGTCCTGGTTAATCCTTGAGTGAAAGATCACCAGGGAAATTTAGCACTGCAGACTAGACTGGAAAGGTGTGGGGTGGGGAGTGGGGAATCCTGGAAGAAGAAAATGACAAACCACTTCTTTATCTATCTACATACTGCTAAAACTCTTGTGTCTGATACTTTGTAACCTTTAAGTGGGCGAAACAGGGCATCATAGAGCAACAGTTTTTGAACCAAGGTACCTCCAATGGGCTAACTTACAGAATGCATCCAAAATCTGGGACCCATGACTCCCGTGGAATTGAAATTTGGCAAATTTTATAAAACATTTTATGACATAAAAATTATCATAAAACATGACATAATACAAAATGTCATAAAACATTTCCTGTGGTCAACTCCTGATGTTTGACTGTGCTATGCAGTTCAATATGAAGGACATGGGCTATTTTCAAGGCAGATCCATCTCTGAATATCTCCCTGAATTTTTAATAACTTTTCCAGGATATTAGAAGCTCTGCCCTTGTTGAAGCCATTGAGGAATCTGGTAAGGAAATATCTCTGAAACGATGACCCAACGGTCACGGGTTGTCTAGTTGTATCTAAAAACTATCTGGACCTAACCATGAAGTTGCCAGGGGGATGACTCCTGCCGACTTTATTTAGCTAACCTTGGCTGTTCTTGGAAAAGCTAAGCAGGGTTGAGCCTGGTTGGTACTTAGATGGGAAGCTCCCAAGAAATCACAGGACCCTGGGTTAGGCTGGGAAGCTGAACAAACTTTCTTGAAAAAGGCAAGGACTAACCATACTTGAAAGGGGTGTGGTGGCTCAGCGGGTAAGACGCCAGGCTTGTCGATCGGAAGGTCTCAAGTTCGGAGGTTCGAATCCCGAGCCCCGCGTGACGGAGTGACCTCCTGCACTCGCCCCAGCTCTTGCCAACCTAGCAATTCGAAAGCATGCAAATGCAAGTAGATAAATAGGTACCACTTCGTTGGGTAGGTAACAGCGTTCCACGCGCGTCATGTGGCCACATGACCGTGGAAGTGTCTTCGGACAACGCTGGCTCTTCGGCTAACTAACGGAGAGGAGCACCGGCCCCTAGAGTCGGACACGACTGCACAAATGTGCGGGGGGAACCTTTACCTTTACTTTTAACCATACCTGAACTGTCTAAAAAAAAAGCCACAGCTGTGTCCATAAAACCCCTCAAAATCAAGCTTGCCTCAAGGACATCTTGACCTGGGTAGAAATATAGTGAGTCATCCTTGTTTAGGAGGGGGGAAAGTGTGGCAAAATAAGTTTGTTCCAAATGGCATTTGTAAAGCAGCAGGCCCTCCCCCCCCAAATATTTTCATCTGCTTGAAACACATTATTTATGACCTTGGCCTTTGTTTCAGACTGTCTCTCTCCCCCCCCCCCCCATTTCAATGTGGTGGACTACAGTTCCCATTATCCCTAGTCAGGATGCCCAATGACCATGGTAGTGGGAAAGAACTGTAGTCTAATAGATTTGCAGAATGCTGGCTTGGGGAAAAACTGCTTATGTATAATTTGAAGAATGATTTGTCCCACAAGGAACTGTATATCCAGAGTTCATTAAGAAATGGAATTGGACCCTCTGGGGCTTGAATGACAGAGTTTGCACGATTAAAGTCAGATCCGTTTCATTTCCCCTACAGCTTGGGGGTCTGCCCTTCCTTTTCTTAATATATTATTGTTGTTATGATGCCGACCCATTTGGAATTCTATAACTCAATGAAATTATTGGGGCCGCTCTGTCCTTGAACATATTATACCAACATGCCCTCTTGCTTATCTCTCAAGAAAAGAAATAAACCTTACTCTGACAGATCAGATGAAAGAGGCAAAAATGGCCAGGAGCAAAAATAAAAATAACAAACTGCTTGCTGCATTGAATGAATTCCAGTGCTGGATGAAAAAGGCAAGGTGGAAATAAGACATAATGTGGCCAATTGTTTGGGGAAAACTCCCTGGGTTTTGCTGTGATCCTTTCTTTAGATACAGAAAGTAGAAGACTGGAACAAAAACGCTCAAGCAGCCAGTGGAAATGATGGATGAAATAAATTATCTTCATTACCCCAACCTGGCCACTTAGGTTCTGAGTTTAGGCACATGTTTTCTTCTTCTTCTTCTGATCTTTAAAGCCATAAGTGACTTGAAGCCAGGTTATTTAAAGGCCTGATTGGAAGAATTCCTTGGATTCATGGAAGACCACCTGGGCCTTTCATTCAATCTTGAAGACTAAGGCTATGCAAATCTTCTGAAAAGGGCATCCTTCCGGTAAAGATTTGTGCCCAGCACGCTTTTGAAGCAGCTTCATAATGGGACATTTCAGACCCATCTTGCATTTCCACACCACGGAGCTGAGCAGCCACGTTGCCTTGCTGGAGGAGATGGGCTTCTTGGACGTGCAGCACAGGCAGAGAAGTAAGTATCTGGCTTGGGAAAGCACGGGAAGAGAGTGGGCTTTTTTAAAAAAATTATCCCACCTTTATTATTTTTACAAATAACTCAAGGCGGCGAACATACCTAATACTCCTTCCTCCTCCTCTTCTCCCCACAACAACAACCCTGTGAGGTGAGTTGGGCTGAGAGAGAGTGACTGGCCCAAGGTCACCCAGTCAGCGTTCAGGCCTAAGGCGGGACTAAACTCTCAGTCTCCTGGTTTGCCATTGGCTCCTTCCTAGGACTGAGAGACAGGGACTGGCCCAGGGTCACCCAGCTGGCTTTCATGCCTAAGGCAGGACTAGAACTCACAGCCTCCTGGTTTGTCATTGGCTCCTTCCTAGGGCTGAGAGACAGGGACTGGCCCAAGGTCACCCAGCCAGTTTTCATGCCTAAGGCGGGACTAGAACTCTCAGTTTCCTGGTTTGCCATTAGCTCCTTCCTAGGGCTGAGAGACAGGGACTGGCCCAAGGTCACCCAGCCAGCTTTCAGGCCTAAGGCGGGACTAGAACTCTCAGTTTCCTGGTTTGCCATTGGCTCCTTCCTAGGGCTGAGAGACAGGGACTGGCCCAGGGTCACCCAGCTGGCTTTCATGCCTAAGGTGGGACTAGAACTCTCAGTCTCCTGGTTTGCCATTGGCTCCTTCCTAGGGCTGAGAGACAGGGACTGGCCCAGGGTCACCCAGCCAGCTTTCATGCCTCAGGCGGGACTAGAACTCTCAGTTTCCTGGTTTGCCATTAGCTGGTGGTTCAGTGGGTAAGACACCAGGCTTGCCGATTGGAAGATTGCAAGTTCTGAGGTTCGAATCCCTAGCCCTGCATGCGGAGTGAGCTCCCGCACTAGCTCCAGCTCTTGCCAACCTAGCAATTCGAAAGCATGCAAATGCAAGTAGATGAATAGGTACCACTTCGGTGGGTAGGTAACAGCGTTCCGCGCGTGTCATGTGGCCACATGACCATGGAAGCGTCTTCGGACAACGCTGGCTCTTTGGCTAACAAACGGAGATGAGCACCGGCCCCTAGAGTCGGACACGACTGCATAAATGTGCGGGGGGTACCTTTACCTTTTTTTTACCTTCCTAGGGCTGAGAGACAGGGACTGGCCCAAGGTCACTCAGCCAGCTTTCCTGCCTCAGGCGGGACTAGAACTCACAGTCTCCTGGTTTCTAGCCTGGAGCCTTAACCACTAGTTTCACAGCTTCTGTCCAGGGGTGTTCATGAATATGGTCAATAAAGTCAAGGCTGCGATGGTGCATTGCACATAAAAACCAAGTATAGTTTTGATTGCACCATCATGGCTGCCCTCTTGGCTTTATTGACCAAATCCTGCGAACACCCCTGGACAGGGGTTTTTTCTATTCTTTTAATTATTTTGATTAATTTTGAGGACATTAATGTTCACATTTTAGACAGAGAAGATAGGTGGTTAGAGAGAGGGGTCAAGGAATCCATTTATGCCAACTTGGAAAATCCTTCCTTGAATAGAGGTGGGGGCCTCAGGCACAATCTTTCCCCTATCTTCCTTCCTGCTTTGCCTTCTGTGCCTAGGAAGATTAAGACCATTTCGCAAGCTCAACAGCAGCATGGTAATCTTAACGATCCTCCTTTAGATGATAAAGGGACTTAGAAATAAACATCTCAAAAATAACCATGACCTAGCCCCAGGTGCAAGGTCACACAGCCACCCTAGAAACATATTTAAGGATTCCCTTACTAACTTTGCTTAGACTGAAGAAGCTCCTTGGATAAGGAGCGAAATGTTTCCACTGAGAAAATAGAAATCCAGTTGACATGATTCAAGATACAGACTGTTCCACCTGGATGACTGAGAACCTTCATCGACATTCTTTTAATTATGTTTTTAAAGTTACTTCTGGACAAGTTTGTCCTTTAACACAACTTCTACCTTTCTTAAATGAATTGATGCATGAATTATCCTTTGCGTTGTTGTTCATAGTCGATGATTCCTCTGGACCAGGTGTAATGTCTCTTGATCCTCCTGTGTATAGTAGAAGCAACTTTCTCATCCCAATTGGAGTCACTTGAGGCCGAAAGGGTCTATAAGCCTAACTTGAGATGACATGGGAATTTATCTACTGCATTTATCAATCTCGCTTCTCTATCTCTATCTATTCATCTCCACCTCCACCTCTATGTTTTTTTTCAACCACATGATTGATGAAGAAAGGTGTAACTTCCATGGACATTTTGAGAGCAATAAAGTCTGTGCCATCTCCTTCACCAACATGGTTTCCTTTTCTGGCTAAAACCCTGTGCTGGCTGTGGATTATGGGAGTTGTCCAACTCTCTTGGCAGGCTCCAAGACTGATTTAAACCTATCCAGGAATTAAATGTTATCTCATCAAGATCAGTCTTCATTTTCAATAGACAAGTAAAAAAAAAAGAAAATCCTACCCGTATCTAAGAGCCAAACTATTTGTGGTGATAATCACATAGTTGAACAAATGCAGCTTTATCCTCTTGCTTTAGGGGTAAAAGCGCCACAAGCTTTAATGTAGAAAATGGTACTGCATTCTGTCCTGATTGCTTCAGAATCTTTAAAGCTCCCCCCGCCTCTCTCTGGCATATCTTGGGCTTTATTAAGTCACAGATTCTGCAACATGGCTTTTATTACACACCTACCCACATTCACAAACCCACATTCCTCAGTCTAAATCTAGGGCAGTCAAAATCTGTTTGACCACTAGATGGGGGGAAAGAGTTAGGGTTCCAATCCAAGAGAATTAGGGTTATGTATCTCTTTGCTGCCATCTAGTGAGTACCTGTGGTTTTGCAGCCCAGACAGAGCAGCACCACTCAATTAGCTTTATTTTAATTTACTTGTATGCTGCCACAGCTACTGATCCTAGGCAGCTAGGTTTATCTCTGAGCAAGGTATCTCACACAGGGCTAAGCTGTAAGTGATCTGTTAGGTTCTGTCTTAGTTAAGTTGCGTTCAGTTTAGCTCATCCGGCTGATAAATCATGGTTTGTGCCTTATATGGCTTATTTAACAAAACATAGTCAAGTAAACCCTGGCATAGTACATCTTGCAAACCAATCCTTCCCCACTAATTACTTAAAAATCTTCATAGCATCACCCAACCAGTCTTGAAGTGACAGAAAGCCTGGTTAACATCTCTGCTATTTTGGCCCTATGATGGTTTGGGTGATTCTGGAGGGTGTTCTAAGCTGCCAGTGGAGATTGTTGTGTTTTGTGAGCACGGTTTCTTCTTATTTCACCCAAAGGCTATGAAGTCTCTGAGGTGAGATTGGCCCTGACCTTGCTGGCCTTCTGGAAGTGTGATGGAATGTGAGGGTGACCTTGGAAGATGTGGGGAAGAGATGCTGCCTAGGGAACGATCAGATAAAAGAGAAAGGAGCCCGCAACAGAGTAACGGCCAGAGAAAGAAACTTAGGAAGGACCCACCCTAACTACTCAGGGGGTAAATCGGGAGGGTGGGAGATTTGTATTTTCAGACTTGCAAAATTCTGTTAATGTAGCCTTACAATAAAGTAGAATGAGCTCATCTTGTCATGTCAGCCATGGAAGGGCTGACATCAATCTTACAAGTCTCAAAGTATGTATGTATGTATGTATGTATGTATGTATGTATGTATATATGTATATATGTATGTTTGTTTGTTTGTTTATTTATTTATTTATTTATTTATTTATTTATCGTATTTATACCCCACCTATCCCCTCCCTAATGGAGGACTCTAGGCGGCTTACATACATCTTATTCATATATTTATACATTTCATACATAGTACAGTTTTAATCGCGCGCTAAGGGAAGGGGTAAGGGAACCGACTCTTCTGTGGGTACTGGACTACATGTCCCAGAATACTTTGCTTCGGAGCCGGCTGCTGATGTCCTGGATGTTGCTGTTCGGGATCCATCGTCTCCGCCGCCATTCACGAGGTCTTCTCCATTCGGTGGGTGACCCCTGACAGGATGCCAGCATATTCTCCCACTTAAGGTGGTACCCATTTATCTACTTGCTAAGCTTTCGACCTGTTGGGTTGACAGGAGCTGGGGCGAGTAACGAGAGCTCACTTTGTTACGCGGGGATTCAAACTGCCGACCTTCTGATCGGCAGTCTACAGCTCAGCGGTTTAACCCGTTGAGCCACCGCGCCCCATATATAAATTTAATAAACAAACAAACAAAGATGTAATGTGTTTTAAAGGCAAAACCTTGGAATGAATGACAGATTTTGGAGAGAATGCTGGATTTTAATGGAAGTTTTAAATAATGTTAGCTGATTTTCAGCAGGTGATGAAGCTCTGATAAACAACTTACCATACTTTTGGGGAACATTTAATATACATATGTTGAATGTTGATGGTTGAGTTACTGAACCATTTATCAAATTAATTTAATTAAATTAAATTAAGTCCAGAATAGCATGAACAGCTGGAGAGAATGAAGTCCTGGGTGACCCAGCCAAGAGGCTGCTACAATAATCAAGTGTGACCCAACCAGAGCATGAACCAGGTGCTTGGCCGTCCTGCCCATGTGAGGCACCTACACGTTCTGGGAATATTCGTTAATGGAAATAGCAGAGTTTAACCACTTTTACCCCCCTGAAAGGTTTTAAAGACAACCGCTCATCAATTTGGATTCCTACGTTCCTCACAATGGGAGGAGATGTGCAGGAGGCTGCCTTGAAACTCAAAGTGAAAAACAGGAAGGGGAGAAGGGAGATGATCAGGGAGGAATACAGCAATCTCCGTTTTGCCAACATTTAGCACTGGAAGGTGGGAGCACATCCAACTCATGTTGCCTCAAGTTGGCGACTGTCAATTTTAAATTTAGTGTAATAGTATTATCACCAAGACTGATTGGGGTTCAGTAAGTTAATTTATTTGGAATTTTTACCATGGATGCTTTAATTGTTTTGAACTGTAGACTCTTGTGCTTCCTTGGAAGATACTATCAGATGTTCCAAGGAAGCACAAGAGTTTACAATTCAAAACAATTAAAGCATCCGTGGTAAAAATTATAGTATCTGATAGTATATAGAATGAATGAATGAATGAATGAATCAGTCAATCAGTCAATCAGTCAATCAGTCAATCAGTCAATCAATGGTTTTGGAACCACTGCAGATGGGTGATGTTATTATTCAGTTCCCACCACTTCTGCTCCTTTTTCACCCAAAATCTGAGTGTGGGAAAGGTGAATACCAAAACAACCATAGAGATATACTGTCTAGATTCTAGGATGTCATCTCAAACTTGGGAGATGTTATTATTCATTGACCTCCATAGCTGACCTGGGGGAATTAGTTTAGTGCTAAATCCATCCACTGGGGGAGCTGGCTGGATCAATGAAATCCCATGACACACTAACTCTTTCACACGTCCATATTGACCCAGTTAAGTCTATCATGAGACCAGGAACAAAACATCTCCCTGTTGCATAGCCTTCACTTTGAAAATGCCACAACAGATGAGTCCCTTTATTGTTCTCAGAAAATAAGAATGGGGCAGCTGCAGCCAAATACTTCAGAAATATAGCCCACTGTCCAGAAAAAACGAAAATAAAATATGCCAGAGGGAGGAGGTTTCTCCTTATTCTTCTTTGTTTGTTTGTTCATATTTCGAATTTTGTCACCACCCATCTCACTCAAAGAGTGACTCTGGGCGGTTTACAATAAAACTAAAATAAATACCGGTTAAAATATAATAAAAGCAGTATTCTTAAATAACAATATAAATACAAATATAAATATAAAATCCGAGATGGGGATGTTATTTAAGTTTAAGTTCTTAATTAAATTCATATTCATCCAGTGGATAACAGCCTCACCAATTTATTTGTGCAGACACCTCTGAATTCTGAGATGGTTCCAACGCAGCATGGAAAATGAGAGAAATACGCGTTCAAAAGTGAACTAAATGGGTTTCTTCCACAGCTCTACCCTCTTGGAGGAGTGTGGCAAGAAGACTTTTCCTGCCGCAGGGCACATCTCTCTCTCCTCTTAGCCACAGCTTGCCTGAATGCCTTTCGCTCTGAAATCTGGGCTTTTGTCGCACTGCATTAGACCCAGCTCTTAAAACTGTCACTTTTGATCAGGCTGCCTGGCCTGGGACACACGGTAATTGAGCACAGCAGGGCAGCTAGAATGAAACTGGAATGTGAGAATGCCCTTTGCGCTGCCAGGCGGAAAAAGCCCTGAGAGGAATACTGATGGGATCTGCTGAAACAGACGGGCCCAACCATCCCCTCCTGACTGGAGCCTGACATACGCTCCAATCAGCTCAAAGCCGATTCGGTCAGATTTCTAATCGGTGGAAATGTCTTGATTCGGAAAGTCAGATTGAACTGTTGAATTGAATGTATCTAGTTATCCATTTGTTAGCTATCTATATTGCTGAAGCAACTCTAAGTGAGGGAGAAAGTGATAAACAATGAAACCCTTGGGGGAGATGGGCGGGGATAAATCTGATAAATAGATAAATAAATAAATAAATAAATAAATAAATAAAAAAAACAAGAAAAAAAGGACATCCAGTGTGTGTGTGTGTGTTTCACCATATATATATAGTCTCCGAGTCAGTGTTGACTCCTGGCAACTGCCTGGACTTGTCTAATCAGTTTTCTTGGCAAGATCGCAGAAGTGGTTTGCCCCTGCCTTCTTCCATTGCCATTGCTCTCCTGGGGTTGAGAGTGACAGAGCTTTGTGCCTAAGGCAGGACTAGAACTCACGGTCTCCCAGTTTCTATCTGGATGCTAGAGCACTACACCAAAGAGACGCTGCCTAGGGAACGATCAGATAAAAGGGGGAGGAGCCCTCAGCTGCAAAACAGCCAGAGAAAGAAACTTAGGAAGGACCCGCCCTAACTTATCAGGCAGTAAAAGGGGAGGGTGGGAGATCTGTACATTCAGACTTGCAAGGTTCTGTTAATGTAGCCTTACAATAAAGTAGAATTAGCTCATCTGGGCGTGTTTCCTGTCTGGTCTACCTGGGAAGGCTGACATTGAGAGACAGGAGGAGGAGCAGTAGCAGTCCAGGCAATGGTCAGATAAGAGGCAGCTGAGCCCGCAGAAGGAATGGGGGCATGGCAAACGTCTCAGGAGGGACCCTCCCTAGTTTCTTGGACTGTAAAGGTGAGGGGGGGGGAGATGTACTTTCAGACTTGCAAGGTTCTGTTACTGTAGCCTTAGAATAAAGGTAGTGTTAGTACTCATGGCTGGTGCTTCTTGTCTGGACTACCCCAAAGGGGTGACAGTCATGGAAGCTTGCTAGATGACTACGGCTCAGTTGTTCCCTGCCAGCCCTTGGGGTGTATATGGAAGAAGGTGGTGCTACGTCCCCAGCCTTGACCTCCTGAAGGAAAGGCAGGATAGAAATCTAATACATAAAATCAGTATCCTATATTTTTAACGCCTCTTTTCATGATGAAGAACGGTTCCCTGAAGAAGCAGTAACCACAGTGTGGTCAGTGCCACATGAGCTATTTCTCTTGCATTTTTTGGAAGATCCGTTTGGAAGAAAGTGAATATGCTGTTGGCGTTTTATCTCAGATGAGGAGAAGAATTGGCTGAACTCCTCGTAGGAGGTGCGCAGTGTCCTTGTGTGTAAAGATAAGGAGGCAAAGGAACATGCAAGAATGTCCTGTCTTTTTCTGTGCCATCCTGTCTCCACCAGTCTGCAGCCTCCCTGGATTCCCTCCCGTTGCCAGACTGGGAATGGGGGCAGCCTAGGAGATTCGGGAGTGACACGTAATGGAAAATAAAATCAGCAACAGTGGCAACCCTGCCGTTTCCAACCATCAGGCCGGTTCAGTCACACCGCCCGAAGAAATTGGAAAGTTGTTTTTCAACCACCTTGAGAATTAGGGAGAAAAACAGAGGCCAGGTTCAGCAGAAGGTTAGGTGGGACTCCACCGTGAAGGCTTTTATCTTTCCGTTATATCCAGAATCCAGATGTAACACAGCTGCTTGAGAAGGATGGCTGTGGAGTGGACTTCCAGTGTTTGGTTCTCAAAAGGTCATGGGGGCAGCGTAGTTCGTCTGCGTCGTCCCCCCCACCATCCATGGGCAATTTTTGATTCATGGTGAACCCTTGGAACCATCTTGGCCCGGCAGCAGGACCTTGGACCTCTCCCTTGCTCTTTGACCTTGCTGAACAAAACAAAGAGAAGTTTGTTTGTTGAATACATTTTATTAAGAGTTTGAAAAAGAACATAAAAACTCACACAAACTAATACACAATGGAGAGGACAAAGAAAAAAACGATAGGACAGAGAAAGAGAAAACAAAAATGCAGTGAGAAGGAATAAAAGAAACAAAAAGAAGAAGCTTCCAATTTTCTCTGCAGCAAATATAAGCACAATTACAAAATTATTTCTTACTCTAAGATTACCAAAAAGCCCACTTTTTTTACAAAATAAAGAGAAGTTTGTCATCGAGGCCTGTGGTAGAAAAAAAGCATTGCACCAAAGCCAAGGCAAGAGACTCAAGCCCTCGCTTCCTGATTGGGAGAAATTATGCCCATCACAAAAAAGGTTAATAAAACACTCCAGCTGATCCTGCTGGCAACAGAAAAACTAATATTGCTTTCTCACTGAGCATGTTTCTTCTGACTTTTGTTAGGCTATGACGAGCTGATTTATTTACTGAACAGTCACCACATAGCCGGCCTTCATAATTTGCCTCTGTATTAAGTTAACCATACAACCAGTTGTTCTAAAGTTAACAAGGACACCTTCAAATCATGCAAGAAATATCCCAGAGCTTTCTAAACTTTTCATGTTGGTGACACACGTTTTAGACATGCATCATTTCACGACACACCCTTACAGCAGGGCATAAGGCAGGCACTAGGACCTGCGCAGAATCACAGCAGGTTTGGAGGCAACAAGGCACAAGGCAGGCACTAGGACCTGCGTGGAATCACAGCAGGTTTGGAGGCAGCAGGGCACAAGGCAGGCACTAGGACCTGCGCGGAATCACAGCAGGTTTGGAGGCAGCAGGGCACAAGGCAGGCACTAGGACCTGCGCGGAATCACAGCAGGTTTGGAGGCAGCAGGGCACAAGGCAGGCACTAGGACCTGCGCGGAATCACAGCAGGTTTGGAGGCAGCAGGGCACAAGGCAGGCAGTAGGACCTGTGCGGAATCACAGCAGGTTTGGAGGCAGCCGGGCACAAGGCAGGCAGTAGGACCTGCGCGGAATCACAGCAGGTTTGGAGGCAGCAGGGGACAAGGCAGGCACTAGGACCTGCGCGGAATCACAGCAGGTTTGGAGGCAGCAGGGCACAAGGCAGGCACTAGGACCTGCGCGGAATCACAGCAGGTTTGGAGGCAGCAGGGCACAAGGCAGGCACTAGGACCTGCGCGGAATCACAGCAGGTTTGGAGGCAGCAAGGCACAAGGCAGGCACTAGGACCTGCGCGGAATCACAGCAGGTTTGGAGGCAGCAAGGCACAAGGCAGGCACTAGGACCTGCGCGGAATCACAGCAGGTTTGGAGGCAGCAGGGCGCAAGGCAGGCACTAGGACCTGCGCGGAATCACAGCAGGTTTGGAGGCAGCAGGGCGCAAGGCAGGCACTAGGACCTGCGCGGAATCACAGCAGGTTTGGAGGCAGCAGGGCGCAAGGCAGGCACTAGGACCTGCGCGGAATCACAGCAGGTTTGGAGGCAGCAAGGCACAAGGCAGGCACTAGGACCTGCGCGGAATCACAGCAGGTTTGGAGGCAGCAGGGCACAAGGCAGGCACTAGGACCTGCATGGAAGCCAGGAGGCAGCAGCAGCAGATGGGACACATCCAGACACTGCAGCCGGCACACTAACGTGTCCCGACACACAGTTTGAAAAGCTCTGAAATATCCAGTCGAATCAGGGAAAAAAGTGTCTGCATTCTGTTTCCAACAGCAGACTGGCAAGTTTAAAAGCAGCGACAAGCTGATAGTGTGGGGAAATCTTAAAAAACTAAAATTAAGCTTTAATAGATTGAGTCACACAACAGAACGAAATACTGGCTGAAAAAATAATATATGTATATTTCTCTGTCTCTGTCTCTCTCTCACACACACACATGCAGAGCTATATATATCACACCTATATGAGTAAAACATGCTGGTGGATCAAACATAGGAAGGAGGTTTAATTTCAAATGTAAGGTCATACTGCAGGGAGTTCCACGTATGGGACTTTGCTACCAGGAACATCTCTGTGCATGTTGGCATTCCGGGTGACTCAGAAAGCAATTACAACCCCAAGACCAGATTATATAACTGCTTCATAAGCAGCCGATCACCCCCTTGTGAGCTTCTTGAGAGCATCTGGCTGGCCCCAGGGTGAGAGAAAATTTATTAGTCAAATTTATATGCAATTTATATTTATAAAATTTATATTAGTCAAATTTATAGGAAAATGCTAAAGTGGATGACCTAGATCCACTTCTGGGGGTCTACTTATATTGTTTGGTTAGTTAGTACATTTGGGCTGGAATATTGTTGCAAAGGAATAAAGAAGGGAATGAGACAGGCCTCTCTCTTTTACTTGCCCGTCTGTCCTTGGTGGCCCTCAGCATTTCAAACATCTTCAGGCAACCTGCAATGAGGCTTAAGTTCTGCTTACTCCTGGACTGCTGTTTCTCCATCTTTATCCCATTCCTTCCTTGCCTATTGAGGTGTCCTTTACAATTCAGGGTTCCTCAACCTCAGCCATTTTAAGATGTGTGGACTTCAACTCCCAGAATACTCCAGCCAGCAATGCTGGCTGGAGTATTCTGGGAGTTGAAGTCCACACATCTTAAAGTGGCTGAGGTTGAGGAACCCTGCTTTACATCATGAGGATCAGGGGCATCCATGGGGGAGGAGGGTGGTCAGGAAATTCAGGATGGTGAGGCCATGAGATCCAAGCTCCACTCCTTTATTTTCTGTATCCCGTGTGTGAATCATGTAAAAAGAAGCAGGGCTTTGATCATGTCGTGGTGGGTGCAGTTTTTTATTTTTATTTTTTAATCCCCCTGGGTACGACCCTGGTCCTAGCAGCAATAATTTCTTACTGCAGGGAGAGGGCCCACTACATCATAAATTCCCCAAAGCTTTCTGGAACAGCCAATTTGAGAATATGTCAGATATGGTTTCAGAAAATGGGTCCCAGAAAGGGGGACTGTCTAGTTACAAAAAGGCTGCCCTAGTGGGTATGGCTAGGCACAGAATCCATTACTCTGGAAAATAATTGAAGGTGTTTCAAAAATGTGGAATTAGCCTCCTGGATTTTGAAATGCAGATACTTTGTATGTGTGTGCGTGCTTTCGAGTCAATCTTGACTCCTGGCGACTGCCTGGACTGGTCCCTGCAGTTTTCTTGGCAAGGTTTTTTGGAAGTGGTTTGCCATTGCCTCCTTCCTAGGGCTGAGAGAGAGAGACTGGCCCAGGGTCACCCAGCTGACTTTCATGCCTAAGGCGGGACTAGAACTCTCAGTCTCCTGGTTTGCCATTGCCTCCTTCCTAGGGCTGAGAGAGAGGGACTGGCCCAGGGTCACCCAGCTGACTTTCATGCCTAAGGCGGGACTAGAACTCTCAGTCTCCTGGTTTGCCATTGCCTCCTTCCTAGGGCTGAGAGAGAGGGACTGGCCCAGGGTCACCCAGCTGACTTTCATGCCTAAGGCGGGACTAGAACTCTCAGTCTCCTGGTTTGCCATTGCCTCCTTCCTAGGGCTGAGAGAGAGGGACTGGCCCAGGGTCACCCAGCTGACTTTCACGCCTAAGGCGGGACTAGAACTCTCAGTCTCCTGGTTTGCCATTGCCTCCTTCCTAGGGCTGAGAGAGAGGGACTGGCCCAGGGTCACCCAGCTAACTTTCATGCCTAAGGCGGGACTAGAACTCTCAGTCTCCTGGTTTGCCATTGCCTCCTTCCTAGGGCTGAGAGAGAGGGACTGGCCCAGGGTCACCCAGCTGACTTTCATGCCTAAGGCGGGACTAGAACTCTCAGTCTCCTGGTTTGCCATTGCCTCCTTCCTAGGGCTGAGAGAGAGGGACTGGCCCAGGGTCACCCAGCTGACTTTCATGCCTAAGGCGGGACTAGGACTCTCAGTCTCCTGGTTTGCCATTGCCTCCTTCCTAGGGCTGAGAGGGACTGGCCCAAGGTCACCCAGCTGGCTTCATGCCTCAGACAGGACTAGAACTCACGGTCTCCCAGTTTCTAGCCTGGTGCCTTAACCACCACAGCAAACTGGCTCTGCAGATACTACCATAGACATTTCATTTCATATTATATTGGACTCTGATGAGAATGTGAGAAGAAAGACTTATCCTCCTGGCACCCTCCATGTTGGAAGGGAATTCTTGACATTACGTTCAGCCCAACTGGACCATACCATGATAGAGAAGGGTAGGAGAAATTTTAATGCAGCTCTTCCTACTGGTGGTTCTGAGTACAGAGGTGGCCAAATTCCAAAATCCACAATATACTTCTATGCAAGTCCAGTTATTCAGAATCAAAACTATTTTGGAAATAAAGCTCTGTTCAGGATTATGGGTTACAAGTAATGCAGAAGGGAAGTTTTGTGTGCCTAGAATCAGTCAGGACTCACACATGATTAAAAATTGCTAAAGGATGCTGAATCTCACCCAGTATGAAAGCAATTACTGGTGGAGCCAGATTTTGGTGCCTGTCTAAACTGTGCCCACATCATGATGCAGCCATATCTGGAGTATTATGAGATGAACATGAAGCACCAATATTCTTCCTTTTCATGATCTGTTGTGGTCTTGGAGAAAGCTTATACTCTGAGGTGTCAGATAAAGAGGACACATGTGACTTGTTCCATGCCATTGGTACACAGTGATTACCTAACAGAAAAATCCCCTGCCTTTTCTTAACTCAGATGAGATGTTACTTCTTTGTTGAGCCAAACACAGTACTGAGGTAATGGAAAGCTCTCAAACCAATCAAATTGCTTAAGCTTCTTGTCTTCTTCAGGTTCCCTGAGTCTACTATTGCTTAATGCTAATCTAACCTAACCAGAAATGATGCTAGGTCAGAGACACCAAGTCTCAGCCTCCCAGATGTTAGTAGCAATTCTTCTTCAGAAAGCTGGCCTGGAATGAGAAGGATCAAAGGTCCCTGTGACCTATTTCCAGGTCTTCAGGACCAGGAATGGACAAGAATGGAGAACAATCAACTCCCCAGATTCAAATGCAGAAGAAGTAAAAGAGAAGGCCAGCACAATGGATAACACAATGGATGTTTTAGGTGGCTGCAAGATAATCGTTGCCCTCATCAAACAAACAGAAATCATTGGTGTCCACAAGACAACATAAACCCTGTCCCTGAGCTTCATATATTTCTCCATCTATCTTCCTGACCTCCACTGATACATCTATTTACTGTATTTGGAACATGTTTCTGTATGTTACATTGCTTAATGATCACATATTTCTCTTTTATGGATCCTTAGTACCTTTCATATTTATTTCCATCATGAAATGAAATGGCTCTTTTCTGTACCAGTTTCTTCCACGTAAACGATTTCTATTTTTTTAAAAAAAAATTCCCCCGAGATCAGGAAAAAAAAAAGGGAAACCAACGTTCCAGAACTGAGAACAACCAGACGAAGGGATTCTTGAAAGACACCCATGCCTATGATGAATGGGGTATATTATCTAAATGCTAATAAATGCTGAGCCAGAAATTGATTCATTTTTCTTCATTCCTCAGCAACCTGTAGTTGGGGAGTGATGTTAAATCTAATGGTAGACAAATAATAATAATAAAAAAAAACCCAAGCCACTCATTTTCTGTCCTTCATACCATCTTGATATAATTGAAAGTGTGATTATATGCACATAATTCATATCCATATTTCCCTGATTAAACCACCTGCAGACAGTGATACATCAGAGATTATTTTGAGGATACACGAAGTCTGTAAAGGCAGAGGAGGACTCTCTTGTCATCCGTGTTCCAATGGCCCACTTGTTTCGATTCAAGGACCATACTCAACATTTCAGGGGAAACCTGGAGGCTGTTCACACCCTCTGAAAACTGGCAGTTTTCAGAGAACAAGTAGGTCACATCAGCATCCAAGCCAAGATGGATTTTAATTTAATTTACATTGAAATGTACTTATAATTAAGTGAATTACACTGTAGGTAAGATTAAAGGTGAAGTTGCCTTCATATCTCCATTGACAGCTGGTAACTCCATCAATGGATCCCTATTATTTTCTTGGCAGAGAGATATAGTGCTTGTATGAGGTTCAAAACACTTGTTCTGAATCTCTTTTGAAGAGTAGACAGTCCTGCTTAAAAGGGTGGACAAGCATTTATTGGAAGAGATTTTTCTTTTAATTGAGAAAGAAGAGTATTGCTTTTTATACCAAGGTGATGGTGCCTGAATTTCTCCAAATGGTTGATTCAGTTGGGATGGTTGAATTGTTTTGATTTCAAAATGGTGTCCTAATTTGAAAGATTGAAATCATCATTTGGTGAACGGAATTGATTTAATTGAAACAATCAATTTGGTGTTTTTTTAAAGTACCCTTTTCTTCTTTTTCTCATTCCAGTGCACCTTGGAAAGGAACCTAGTGTAAGGAATCAGGCCACACTTGTCTCAGTGAAGGAATAGAATTAGGACTGGAATTCTATATTGAACCCCTCTATGAGTGGCCAGTTTAGATCTATGGCAAGAAAGGGAAGGAAAGGGAAGGGAAGGGAAGGGAAGGAGAGAGAAAGGGAGGAAGGAGAGAGAGGAAGGAAGGAAGGAAGGAAGGAAGGAAGGAAGGAAGGAAGGAAGGAAGGGAGGGAGGGAGGGAGGGAGGGAGGGAGGGAGGGAGGGGAGGGGAGAGAGAGGAAGGAAGGAAGGAAGGAAGGAAGGAAATAAAGAAAAGGGGGAGAGAGAGAGAGAGAGAGAGAGAGAGAGAGAGAGAGAGAGAAGGTTTTCACCATTCTGGCCCCCACCTTAATACTCTTCCGAAAGGCCCTGATTTTGCCAGTGGGCCTGGGGATCCCACGTGGATACGGAGCCCATCAAGTGGTTTGTTTGAATGTATTTTTGTCGCCAGAGGGGTGGGGGTGTCGTGGGTTTTGTATTTGGGGTTTTATTTCTGTAAGCCAGCTGGAGTCACCGTGAGTGAGTTGGGTGGCCGTATGAATTTCTTAAATAAATAAATAAATAAATAAATAAATAAATAAATAAACATTTTTACCTCTCAATTCACATTATTTCAGCTCCATTTTGGGCAGAAAACACAGTTTGCTCCAGCCAGTGCATGAGAATGAAAGGCATTATTTTCTCATGTAAAGCAATGCCAACCTTTAGTACAGATGCTTACAAACCCCTTCCTCCATTTCCTGCCTTATTCCACTCGTTCTTTTCATCTAGACTTCTCCTCCAACTACAGGCTGCTGAAGAATTAATTCCAGCTTAATTAGATGTTCTAAAATTAATTCCGCAGTCAAAGAACGTGTAATTTGCTGCCGCTTTCACTGCTTTCACTGTGTGCCTTTCTTAGGGCTGGCATATCTCCAAGCTGCAAACCTGCGGAGGATCAGTGGACAGCAGCAACCCGTTTTCTGTATCTCACCATTCCTAGTCCTATATCTCAACCACTATATGTAACAGAGACATCACCTTGCCGACAAAGGTCCGTATAGTTAAAGCTATGGTTTTCCCAGTAGTAATGTATGGCTGTGAGAGTTGGACCATAAGGAAGGCTGAGCGCCGAAGAATTGATGCTTTCGAACTGTGGTGCTGGAGAAGACTCTTGAGAGTCCCTTGGACTGCAAGGAGGTCAAACCAGTCAATCCTAAAGGAAATCAACCCTGACTGCTCATTGGAAGGACAGATGCTGAAGCTGAAGCTCAAATACTTTGGCCACCTAATGCGAAGAGAGGACTCCCTGGAAAAGACCCTGATGCTGGGGAAGACTGAAGGCAAAAGGAGAAGGGGACGGCAGAGGATGAGATGGTTAGATAGCATCACCGATGTAACGAACATGAATTTGAGTAAACTCCGAGAGACAGTGGAGGACAGGAAGGCCTGGCGTGCTATGGTCCATGGGGTCACGAAGAGTCAGACACGACTAAACAACTGAACAACAACAACATATGTAACAGACACACATGCAGGCCCTGCACAAACAGACATCCTGCTGGGATGGACATGTGCACTGATTACACACAACCAAAACACACGAAGTAGAACTGAATCAAGGTTTTTCTGCTGGGGCATCTACTGTGATCCATGTCCCTTCTCGTGGGAAAAAGAGCTTTCAAGTCTTCTCTGACTGTAGTCAGGCATGTGGCAACATCAAAAGTGTCTGGCAAGTTGGAGGGCTTTTTAGCACTATTTTATCAATGCGCATTAGTAATGAGCAAGAAATACACTCACTTTGCTCCATTAGGAATTAAATAGAACAAAACTGAATAATTGAGCTTCCTAAATATACTGTAGGTTGAACTTCAGGAAGAAGACCCAATTGTTTGGAAATACAGATAGAAAACAACAAATCTGCTGTTCCAATTGAAAACATTTGAATTCATTAAACATTAAAATGTGCGTGCCTTTTTCTATGCTTGTCTTACACACATTTTCATCTGTAGACAGCTTTTGCAAACAATTTCCTCCAGTATAATCTATTTGTAATTTTTTAAAAATCTGTTCAATTGTGTCTCATTCTCAGGGACTGTCTGGACAAATCCCTGCAGTTTTCTTGGCAAGATTTCAGAAGTGGTTTGCCCTTGCCTGTTTTCTAGGGCTGAGAGAGAGTGACTGGCCCAAAGTCACCCAGCCAGCTTTCATGCCTAAGGCGGGACTAGAACTCTCAGCCTCCCGGTTTCTAGCTTGGTGCCTTAACCACAACCCCACACTGGCTCTCATTTGTACATTAATTTCATGAATATGTGTACATTTACATAAACTTTCCCCTTGTCTATTTTATATTTCATTTTTTATATTATTGAACTGCATTTCAGAATTTGGAGGGATAAACATTTTGAAGGACAACTGATGTCAGTTGTGCATCAGGTCAAGAATGCAAAATTAAATAAATCTACATTCAAATGCAAACAAGATGAGTGATTATAAATAGTAAAAATAAAACACAAAGGGAAAATACAAAGGGAAAATTTGAACTTCAAGCTATAAATTCAGAACCTCTGCTGAGTTAATTTCCTCTTCATAGTTTTGCATATGTATACTACTGCTAACTTTTTATTTCTAAACTACACACCCCCACCATACACTGACACAACATTGGTGTGAATTTTCTGAAAAATAATTTAATTTGGGTCCCAGTTGGCAAAATTACAAATTTGCTGTTCCAACTTCTAATTCCTTCCTTCCTACCTACCTACCTCCTGTGAATCTGTAATTGTGCTGTAATTCTTGCTTGCTTGCTTCTTTGCTTATTTTCATAAGAACCTGCATATTAAGCCTTAAGAAAAAGCTGAGCCATATAAATACTACAGTATATAAATAAGAAATGTCACTTCATTGTACGGAGAGGAGGCAAACAATGCTTATTCAAGCTCAGCTTACAAATTGCTCATGAGCTTATGTGCCACACTGAAATCTATCTGGTAGAACAGCACGCCATGCCTACTTACTGGACAACTGTCTGGTTTCGCTGAGTGCACAGATTGTATTGATGCCTCACAGATGCATGAATATTTCCCCTGAATTGTACTTCAGAGCCATCATTTGCAATGTTTTGAGCCTTGGGGCCAACTGTTAACTCCACTCCAGAAAGTGGCCTGCAAAAACCGTGGATGCAACCCGCACAAGGACTCCAAAAGTGGTTCCAGAAGTATAATTTGTAATACAATTAAATGATTAAATATATAAAGTGGTCTTGCTAATTTTAAAATTAATTGACTTGAAATGAAACTTTAAATTGAATAAAATACTTGTTTGTTTTTGCTCTTTGCACTTTAAAGGAGGACTTGGCACTTTCAGAAGGTTGCCTTCCAGACTCCTCTGAAGTCCAAGTATGACTCTTGGTTGGGCTGTTACATCTGGGTTGCAAAATTCTTCAGGACTGCGAAGAATATCTTTGCTGCCATCTAGAGGTTCTCTGGGATTTTGCATATGGTAACTCTAATTTAAGCCAACAATTAGCTGTGCATCCCTGGAATTAAGATTTGTCACCGCTACTCTTTATTCTGGAAACCTGGATTTTTCTGATGGGACATTGAGTGGGAAAAGAAGGGAAGATTTTAGAGAACTTCAAAATTCATTGCTTTCCAGTGTCTGAAAATAAAGAATGGCTTCTTATCTTAGAAGAAAAGATCATTTTTCTCTATTGCCATTGACAGAGTCCTTGAAGGAGGTAGAGTGGTCAATCTTGTGTCCTACTCCAAGATAGAAACCTTCTGTTATATCCTCAGTTTAAAGCAAGGACTTGAAGATACCTCAAAGTTTACTGAACCCAAGGTTTATCCAATTCAAGGTACATCCTTTCTCCTCTCTCTTTTTTGCTTGGGTTTAATCATAGGGTGTAATTTCCCCATTAGTTTCAAACTTAGAAGGTAACTCTTCCATAGCTTCTGTGATTTCTCAGATGCCTCCAGAAAGCTGAGGCTTGAACACACGCACGCACGCACACACACACCTCTTAAAATGTTCATTCATTCATTCATTGGCGATCACTCGTAGCCGAGTAAGATTGTCTTCCAAAGGTAAAATTTTAACAGTGGATCCGTAATGTATACTTTACAGCAGTCTCTAGATGGAGCTAAAGGATCACCTGACCCTCCCAACTTTTTAGGGAGTCAGCTGAGCACTGATGGTCTTGTTCAAGTCAAACAGCTGCAGAGAACTCTCCGGGGTCCTGAAATGATCAGAGTCCGTGCTTCTATTCTTCAAGAGTAGAGTAACCATGCCACTATATTTCCTCAACCAGGAACCATCAGTGTCAGTTCTAGCAAAGGAAAGATTGCAAAGAGAATAGGGGATCTGGCACAAACTGCATACCCATCACTAACAAAGTTTAGCAAAGCAAAACCTAGTGGTTGAAGTCTTCCTTCTGTCTGCTGTAAAATCAAAACCCCAATATTCTCAACTCGGTGTGTGTGAATAGCTTCCATGTGTATGTGGGTGAGGAGGGTTATCTGCCACACACACATGGAGCACATCACGGCTTCTATGTAAAATCGTTCATATTTAAATCAAGAAATGAGTGCCCAAGGGGGGCTCTAATAAAGCTGTGATTTACCTGCATCGTTTGTGAGGAGCCTGTGAGCAGTTTCATCAAGCTTCAGCTTGACTGTGATTTCACAGATGGTCTATATGTAGATTTATTCCAGAACTGACACAGCACAAAGTTCAGTCATGTTGTGTCTCATGCTCTCTGGCCCATCACCTTATTGTTAATTTGTGAAATGGTGCATCCTTCCTGGCTCTGAGTACCGAGTGCTCTGCTGTGTACCACCTGCACCCAGTAGCTTCTGCAGGCCTTACAACCTCTTGCTTTGGCTCATAATATTCAGACTGAATTACCATGGAGACCAGAGTAAAGTGGTAAATAAATACACCTGGAGGGAGATTTCACATGGCAGAGTTAGGAAAGATGCACTAAAATAAAGATAAGGTGGGGATGAGGTGGGGGAGATAAATTCCCAACCCCAGCCACTTAGAGTGGAGATAAGTAACAATTCATTCTATTTGCCAATGCTGCACAGAAAAATTATCCTGCATTTTCCCCAACTCACTCTAATTCAGGTTAAGAATATAAGAACATACAGTAAGAAGAGTCCTACTGGATCAAGCAATGGCCCACCTAGCCAACTATTTTGTGGGCCCATTTACATGTCTCTCAAAATTCAGCTTGATGATGACTGGCTAGCTGTTCCTGAAAGACATCAATGCATGACCCAGACTTCTTCTCACCCCTAGCCTATAGCTAAAGCTAGTTGGTTTCAGATTTTCCTGAAGTAGGATTTCTACATTCTCTCAGCAGGAGCCTTGATATTTGCGTGACGTGTATCACTTGGAAGGACACTGGGCTGATGATGCAACAGGGGGAGGCATCTACCCAGTGCCGCTTCTGGCTGGCGGGTACATCCATCCTCTCTGCACTGCACAATATTTCATTCATTCTTTCAGGAAATGTATATGGCCTTCTATCTTAAATATGTATTTCTAGGTGGCTAACAAACCAGATCACAAGTAAAACAGTATAAAAAACAGAAAAATAGTTAAAAATAATCCAATGCAAAAACACTAAAGCACCACAATACAAACACATTGGGTTCCTCTAACAACCTGGCTCCAATGCTTGAGGGAAAAGACCAGACCTTCACAGCCTTCTGGAAGGCCAGGAGGGTTGAGGGCATCCAACTCTCAGGAGGGAGGCTGTTCCATAGTGTGATGGTATGTGGGGATGACCTTGGGAGACGGGGGTAAGAGATGCTGCCTAGGGAATGATCAGATAAGAGAGGGCATAGCCCACAGCTGCATAACGGGCAGAGAAAGAAACCCAGAAAGGAGCATCCCTAACTTCCCAAGCTGTAAAAGAGATGGTGGGAGATTTGTACTTTCAGACTTGCAAGATTTGTTAATGTAGCCTTAAAATAAAGTAGAATTAGCTCATCTGGTTTGTTTCCTGTCTGGTCTACCTGGGAAGGCTGACAACAATCTTGCAGGCCTAAAAGTACAAATCTCCCACCGTCTCTTTTCACAGCCTGATAAGCTAGGGAGGTTCCTTTCTGGGTTTCTTTCTCTCTCCATTAGGCAGCTGCGGACTCCTTCCCCTCTTATCTGATCGTTCCCTAGGCAGCACCTCTTCCCTTCATCTCCCAGGGTCATTCCCACCTACCGTCACATAGAGCAGGTGCTACAGCAGATATATCAACAGCTATAATGAGAAGTTGCACACTGACTGACCTTGGAGCAATTTTCCACTTCCAACCTGATGGGCTGCTGGAGGGGGAACTCGTCGGATTCCTGCAGGGTGTGTCTGAACTTGAGCTGGCAGAATTGTGCACAGTTGTGATGCTGGCTGGCCAGAGCTGCTGCAATGCACAACCTGCTGGTGTGTCTGCTAAACTACTAAGCGGGCGAGTCTATGTGCTCCCCTGGGGGGTGTCTGAAGGTCATCCAACATTAACCCCCCATAACCTACTGCCATGTCACATGGGAATTTCCCTTGTACAACTTGATTATAGCTGTGCTAGCAAGTCTCACAGGGCAGTGGTTCTACCTGGAGTAAGAAGAATCCCTCGTCCCACAGGGCAGTGGTTCTACCTGGAGTAAGAAGAATCCCTCGTCCATCCAGCTGCTGCTGTGTGCAACTTGCCAGCCCAGGTGATGGTTTGCCATGGAGGAAATGTGTTTGATCCCCACGGAGCAGATCATGGAGGGCGCAGCGCTGGTACTTTGGGGCATTTTTAACACGATGGTTTGGGAACTTTCACAAAATGGCTGCCATGCCATGTGCTTGTACTGTTTCTGGGGCTGGGAAAGAAGGAGAAATGTCTCAAAACATTAATCATGATCAGCAGATGGATATTTCAGAGTTAGTTTTGTCTGGGAAAAAGGCGGTTAGCTCTTTGGTCTCGGATTTGGGGGAAAAGAGGTTCAAACAGCTCTCAGGTTTAATAAATTCACAAATAAATGAATGCTAGAGCTTTGGCATATTCTATTTCCAAGATTCCTTGACAATCAACCTAACTAATAAAATTCATCATGAATCTTTTTGGGTTTGGGACACAAGAGCTTTTATTCAATGATTACCATGAAAGATGCAGAAGACAAGATGGAGAATATTCTCCCCACCACTCCTCTTTATTTACCCACAATGTGACCATCCAATTTAGCAACAAATATACTCAGCAAGTACCAAGCTGCAACCACTTCCAATTTTAATTTTTTAAGGGTGAGCATGGTGCCATGTTGGCTTCAAAGTTATTTGTCTAAATAAAGATGATGCTACGGACTGGAATGTTGGTTGTGCAGCATGATAACCTCCATTAAAAAACAATAATTTAACTTGTTGTGTGTACAATCATCCAATTGTAGCTGATGCATCAAACATGGTTAATGCAATTTAGCCTAAGCACAATGTACGAAGTGACAACTAGATGTCCCATTTATTCAAGCTCAGTTGAATGTCAGTGGTCTAAATGTATGACAGCGGTCTTTTTAATAGTTTGACTCACCAACCTTGGAGTTCTTGGTCCTCAAAATGTTGTGGCTCCTCCATAGTTCAGAAGCGTCAAAACAAATTTTATGATTCCTGACTCAATCGTATCGTCTGGGGATACGGTTCAGAGGTGATAAAAGTTACTGCTCAGAAATTCCTTGGCTTCAGCCTGTCATTAAAGATGCACAGCCATAAATTCTTTCAGAAGTGAGAGAGCCTGTTTCTCAGAATCCATTTCTTCTCTGGAAGCAAGGGACGTTGTCGTGGCACGGCTCCCAAACTTGTGAGGATCGACACTGCTGGAAACTAATGAAATATTTATGCCGATCTAAAGAAGAGATTGGAGCTCGTGGTCCAAGTTCTTGGCAAGTCTAGCGCGTCTGAAAAGACGATAGAGACTGGGAGGGAGGATTAACACAGCCAAGTAGAGCAGCAGCTACCTATCCCCTGTTACGTAAGTAAAAGGCTTTAACTGGAGATGCCTAATGGTTTGGGGTCTGTCTCAACCTCAGCTGCCATGTTGCTCTCAAAAGTCCACTCCACAGTTACCTGGAGGCCATCTCCCAGTGCCACCAGTCCTCCTGAGTCATAATTCAAGCACTCCAGACTACTCTAGGACAGTGTTTCTCAACCTCGGCCACTTTAAGATGGGTGGACTTCAACTCCCAGAATTCCCCGGCCAGTCCACCTGCTGTCCTGTTACATGTCACATGTCACTGAGTGTGATCCATCCGCCCTCTTGCTCTGAGTGCCTTTCTGCTGTGGCCATAATACTTTTCATCACTGTTTTTACGTCTGGGAACCATCTTCTCTTCACAGCTTTTGTCTGCTCTATTCCAATGGACTTCCATGTCTAATAAGATCCTTTCTTTAGGTTCATCCTCAAAGCCAGCAGAGAAAACAATGGTAATGACTCTGACCCTGACTCAATCAAAGTGGCCCGCCTCCTTTCGTCGGATAAGAAGAAAAAGGATGAAGTCACCCTAAAACAAAACAAAAAAAAAGCATTTTTTTCACCCTAAAACTAATGAAATGGCAGGGAGACATCTTGGTAGGCTTTCAATGACTGTGTGAAGGATGTTGATGATGGCATTTGCTCAACGAAACCCTTCCTGAAAGCAACAAGCCAATATGATTGACACACTGCCTCTTTATTGAGCCAGCTTCTACCCAAAGCTCCATATAGTCTGTGTTCTACACAATCCTGGGCTGTTCCCCTCTTCCCTCAACATGGTTGTTGGGTCAAAGAGGAGAGGGATGTTAACTTAGTATGGGAAACCAAAAAAGGATCACTTGACTCAGTCATCAAATGCCAGCCCTACAAGGTAGACCAGATCAGGAAACCAACTCCACAGGAAGACTAAAACTCTACTTTATTGAGATAGGCTCAAGTAACGGCATCTTGCAAGTATGCCTGTGTTTTCCCTTCCCTCCCTCTAATACCCCAGGGAGTCATGGGGGAAAGAAGCTGGGTCTTTTTCTAATACTTTCTCATCTCCCTTGTCCCAATGCATGCTTCTGCACCTGTTGTTCTTTCTCTTAAGGTTTCTGGATGGCTTCTCCAAGGTCATCTCCATGGCTCCCTACACTTAACTTCCAGGAAGTTAGATTTAGCCCCAAAACTAAGCCAGTCTTCCATAGGTGTCAAGTAATTTCTCATACTTCGGGAACACCTAGATGTGGGCAGTTGACCTATTCTCTATACCTCTGATAAAGAAAACTGAAGAAACAAGCTTCTCCAGTACAGACGTGACTGTCAAGGCTTGGGAGCACAAGATACATCTCCCAAACCTGGATTGCTTGCAGTGTCCAAGATACATCTCCAGTTCCCCACCTTGGTAAGAGGAGAGAGGCTGATGATGCTTGCCAGTATTCTTCTGATGAGAGGCCAAACAGGCACTTCCCAAAGAAAATAGATGGTGGTGATTTTTGACCCCGTTAGTGTGATGGTACCCTGCCAGAATCAATTCTGGTATGGAGATATGACTGGGTTTGTGACTGATCAGGTTAAGTGTGTTATGAAAGAGGGCCAGAGGGATGCCGTGGTTAGCACATCAATCAAGAGTCAAGAACATTTAGATTCAAACCACTGCCTGGTGTATGAAATGTCAAGACAGGCCATTTAATGTGCAATGTGTGTGGATTACAAGAACTTCATGGTGTAGCCAGCTGATGTAATACATCTTTAGACTAGAGCCAAGCTTTTTGCTCCATTTCATCAATGTGGCTCCCCCCCTGCCCTTAATGGGGATCATCAGTTTAGGGAAAACAAGGTGGCACAGATGTCCAGATGTCCAAAAATGAGGATATTAAGCAGGGCTAAACTCCGAATAGGTAGGTTTTGGGAGGGAGGGAGGAACGGCGTGGATGCCTGCAGTAATATTCATCGTTCCTGCATCCTCTTATCTACCTCTGCTTACTTCCTTGAACAACAGTTATTGTGAGCTTCTGTACTGCTGTTTCATATTTTTCTATTATGTTCTTTCTTTGGATCTACATTTCAAAATACGGAAACCTGCCTTTTGGCCTTAAACTCACTCTCCCTATCACTTCATCTTTACTGTTCAGATAGGATTCTGTTTGAAGCCGTCATCAAAGCAAACCACCCCCTTGAAGATCCGCCCAGCCTCTGTAGTTAGATATAGATATTATACATTATATGTATGTATGAATGACAGCACTGGATCTGAGACGGGAAAAGTGGTCACAAAGCCATTAAACACCTCTTCCCATGAGGACAGTGCAAACCATTGGCGCTGAGGGCTATGCTTAGAATTGTGAAATCACATTGTGGGCACACTCCGAAAGCGGCAATTTATAGTGTGGGAAGGTGCTTTTGCCTGTTCATAAAATAGCTGCCATACCATAGCAGCTGGTCATAAAATATCCATTTGTGAAACAGGAAACAGGTACGGTTCTCACTGTTACCTCCCTAAGCTCTTGTGATACTTTATTATCACTCCTGTTTTTTTCTGGATAGGTGACCATCTTTCTATGAAGATCTTTGGCTTCAGCTAATCATCACTTTTGGGGCGTGATGGCTCAGTGGGTAAGATGCCAGGCTTGTCGGTCGGAAGGTCGGCGGTTCGAGGCCCGAGCGCCGCGTGACGGAGGGAGCTCCCACACTGGCCCCAGCTCTTGCCAACCTAGCAATTCGAAAGCATGCAAATGCACGTAGATCAATAGGTACCTCTTCGGTGGGTGGGTAACAGCGTTCCGCATGCATCATGCCGGCCACATGACCGTGGAAGCGTCTTCGGACAATGCTGGCTCTTCGGCTGAGAAATGGCGATGAGCACCGCCCCCTAGAGTCAGACATGACTGTGCAGGGGAAACCTTTACCTTTACTTAATCATCACTTTTCCCAAGACTGTCTATCACATCTCTGTGGGATTCAGAGGCCTTCTTGGAAATAAAGGTGATGTGGGAAGCTGGCACTCTTTTGCCCCATGCCAGCTGCCACCACCATCATTATTGTAGTCCTCAAAACAAAAATAAAATCCATCAGTAGAGATGACTTAGTGGATGACAAGGGTAGAATCCACAGGAACAGTTCCTTCCTTTGCCTTAGCTGACCTTGTGAAGCCGGTTATTAAATATTCGGAGGAAGTGGGCCAAGCTTCTCCTGGCAGTTTTAGAATTGGAAACAGTAGAGGCAGGGACTCAAGGACAGAGATCTGAATTATTGATTTATTTCTTATTAGATTATTATCCCACCTTTATTTTTGGTCAATTCATGGTGGCATACTCACCTAATGCTCCCGCCTCCTATTTTTCCCACAAGAACAACCTGGTGAGGTGGGTTGTGTAATGGGCTGTGAGAATAACCTTGAGGAAGAGGAGGAAGAACCACAGCCAAGACAATGGTCAGATAAGAGAAATTTGAGACTTCCGAGTGAGGGAACAGTGAGCTAAGATGCCTCCAAAGGAGCAGAGACAACGCCGCGGCCAAGACCAATGGATCAGCGACAAGCCAAGTCCAACAGAAACTCTCTGCATAAGGAGAGCACACGAGATCACCCACTTGTGCTCCAGATGGCTGCTCCTCATGAGGACACCGCAGGACAGCAGTCAACTCATGGGTTTGAGTGCTGGGAGACAAGGAAAGCCATTAAGCTCCCAACCACAGCGGAGCCTATATGGACACTGGGTTCGTCAAGCCTCACTTTCTAAACACTTTTGGAATATAACCCTTCTAAAGTTAAAAGAGGTCTTCCAAGCAACAAGTTTGAAAAAGCACATGGTGAGTGATCCTTCATTCTGGGAAGAAGGGAAAAATTAATTAACAACTTAAAGATTTAAAGATATGAAGTGAAAAGCAAAAAGCTAGATAAGAATTTAATCCAAGAAAGTTTGAAACGGACTAAAGGACCAGATAAATTTGAAACATTTGACTTAATAGTTGAAATAATATGACTTTTGCTCTAAGACTTTTGAAATAAATAAAAACAAAACAGTATCTTTGTGGGAGCAGAAATTGTTTAGTTTTTCAGCAAGAAATTTGAGACAGACTATGTGATTTAGAAATGAAACACTAGAGGGGAGTAAAGATCCCAGGCAGAGGAAAAAGAAAGAAAGAAAAATCTGCTTTTTTACTTTTGAATTTGATGGTTAGCCGTGACATTTGTAAAAATGACAAATAAAGATATTACATTGGAGATATTTCAAAGGGTTTTTGAAGAAATGGGAAAGAAGCTTGCAGCTACAATGACAGTAACAATATCTGCCTATACGAATGCATTATTCAAAAAAGATTTTAAAGAAGAAATGAAAGGTGAGAAGGAGAATAATTTGGAAGAACTTATAGACCAACAGGATGAAGAGGTAAAATGAATTCTAGCCTATGAAGAAATACTGGAAAATAAAATAGAAGCCATGGACTATAAGACAGAGATGAAAACTAAAGTGGAAATACAAATGTTAAGCCAAGAGATGAAAAATGTCTTGGGTAATGACTCATTATTGGATTTACAAAAGAGGGTTGTTAAAGCCATGAAAAAACTCCCAATATGGGAGACAGAAAATTTGGATGTAGATTAAATCGTATGACAGCATCTTAATGAAGTAAAAATTAAGATTGTTAGGAGCAAAAGAAAGGAATATAAAATTAACCTATTTGATCAGGGTTAAAATAAGAACTACTTTTATAAAGTTCTGAGTACACTTTATAGACTTCTTGCTGATCCTGGACAGAAACGTTTAATGATTTTTGGATTTGTGGATGGATAAGGAAATATGAGAAGAAGTGATTTATGTAACATAATATCAAAGGGGATGGAGAAATACTAAGTTTGCTTATACTTGTTGTAAAGAAGATGGGAAGTCACTTCTTTAAATATTCTTTTCTTGTTTTTTTTTCTCTCTCTCTCTTTTCCTTTTCCTTTTCCTTTTCCTTTTCCTTTTTCTCTTTTTCTTTTTTCTGCACTTTCCAGTTTTCTTTTGTTTATTTTTTCTTTCTTTTTGATTTCAATTTGTATTATCTTTTACTATTGTTAAAATCTCTAATAAAAAGTATTTTTTTAAAAAAAGTAAGAGAAATCTGAATGCAGGGAAGAAATGTAATTTGAGAAAGCGTCTCAGACTTGATCCTGTTACTGTAGTAAAGTAAAGGTAAATGTTTCCCCTGCACAGTCGTGTCCGACTCTAGGGGGTGGTGCTCATCTCTGTTTCTTAGCCAAAGAGCCAACGCTGTCCAAAGACGCTTCCGCGGTTATGTTGCCAGCATAAAAGTAGTTTTAATATTCATGACTTTGGCATTCAAATCTGGTCTACCTTGAAGGGCTGGCATCAGTCTGGCAACTCTGAATGTGCCTCTCCCCTCCCTGACTTTATCCTGAAGAGAACTGGGGATGGTCCAGCCTGAGACGCTTTCTCCAATTCCATTCCTGCTTTGGACTCAGATTTCTCTTATCTGACTGTTGCCTTGGCTGCAGCTCTTCCTCCTCTTCCTCAAGGTTATTCTCACGGCCCATTAAAGGTTGTATGAGAGAAAGTGACTGGCCTGGCTTCCATGCCAAAGGGACAACTAAACTCACCGGCTTCTGGTTTCTAGCCTAGCTGGGCTGGTCCTCCAAAAGCTAGTTAGTACATGGAGGGGAGAAGTTGGAAAAATATTCCAGAAGAAGGCAATTGCAAACTACTTCCATATGTTGCCAGAGAAAACCATATGGATATATTTGTTTGTTTGGGTATTTATACTGTAAAGAACAGAACCTTGAATTGTTTCCAAGCCTCAGAGTGTCATTATTTTACTTATTTATTATACTTGGGTACCGCTGAATCCATGCAGACTCATGGCAGTTTACAAAGCACTCCACAAAAATATCTACAACAGTTAAAAACATTCACACTCTGTGTGTGTGTGTGTGTGTGTGTGTGAGTGTGTATAGATAGTGAGAGAGATAGAAATACAGTTTATAAAGTAAAACAATAATGGATCAAAGTTATAACACGAGAAGGATAAATTCTAATAACGTTAATGAAAAGTGAAACCATTCATAACAAAACCAAATAAAATAGTATCAACAAATAATAGAAGACATTCAGAGAGAAATAAATTAAAGATGGAGAGAGCAAATTATTCTTCTGAAAAGTTCCTTCTTCAGTGCCTTCTGGAACGTTAGAAAGGCTGGGGCAAGTCTAAATTCTAAGGGGAGGCTATTTCACAAGAAATGACTGAGAAATAACGTCTCTTGGCCTCCATTCCTCTTGCCTCATCAAAGTGGGACATGAGCAAAAGTTTCTCCCAGAAGAACATACTGGCTGGGCCAATTCAGATAAGAGAAGGTGGTCCTGTAGGTATCTCAGAACCAATCCATGTAGGACTCTGAGGATCAAAACCAGCAGTTTGAATGATTTGTCCCATCTTATACTAACCTAGCAATTCGAAAGCATGCAAATGCAAGTAGGTGAATAGGTACCACTTCGGTGGGAAGGTAACAGCGTTCCACGCGCGTCATGCGGCCACATGACCGTGGAAGCGTCTTTGGACAACGCTGGCTCTTCGGCTAACAAACGGAGATGAGCACCGGCCCCTAGAGTCGGACACAACTGCACAAATGTGCAGGGGGAACGTTTACCTTTTTTATATACTAACAAAATCAAGACGGGGTTATTTTGAGTTTCTGTCTAATGCTTCCTTCTATCTCTGGATTGTGTCAGGATGTCATCCATGCCACCCTGCTATGGCGCCAGGAAGGAACATCCCGCCAGTCTGTTAAACTCACAGGGTTGTTTGGGGGTACTTTACAGTAAAACTACCAGACGTGTAAAGTAGGGGTTGGTGTATTCACAGAACTGCAAACGATGTAAATCAAAGTATCGCAGCGAGTGATTCAGCACCCAGGATAGATCAAAGGGCGATCGAGCTGCGAATCCCGATGGGGGGGGGGGGACTTGAGATTCTTAAACTGTTGGTTGCGGGAGCTTGATTCAATTTGATTAATTTGGCTTTTGAGAAAGCTATTCTGTATTTACTTAAGTATGAGCTATCCAAATATTTAGGGAGTTGAAAAATATATCTGTAATTAATGCCAAAAGATACAGGTAAACACGATACTTTGTCTTTAGCTGTTAATTCCTGTACTGAATTGTCCCATAATCTTTGTTTGATACAAAGAAATGCTGATGACATACCCCTGGGAAATAAATAATCAGGATCAATGCCAATCTGACTTATCTTTTGAGTCACTTGTTTAAACCAGATGTCAAAAAACCCAAGATGGCAGCTGGAACTGTGTGTTTGAAACCCTCCCCCGTTTAAACATGCATCATGCATGCAATGCATATGGAAAAGGGGGCAGGTCCTTGCTTGCACAGTCATGCGTGCCAACTTGACTTTTTTGACCTCTCCCTGCTCTCCCACGGACTTGAATCCCCTTGCAAGATTGTTGTAAGGAGAAAATGCCTAATGGGGATATGATATAAGTCTTTTTAAGTGGGATAAGAATCCAGTACTGTGGATCATAACAAATTGTGGCAAGTTCTTGGTGGTATGGGGATACCAAGTCATCTTGTCTGCCTCCTGAGGAATCTGTATAACGACCAAGTAGCAACGATAAGAACAGAGCACGGAACAACGGACTGGTTTAAGATTGGGAAAGGAGTACGGCAGGGCTGTATACTCTCACCCTACCTATTCAACCTGTACGCAGAACACATCATGCGACGTGCTGGGCTTGAGGAATCCAAGGCTGGAGTTAAAATCGCTGGAAGAAACATTAACAATCTCAGATATGCAGATGATACCACTTTGATGGCTGAAAGCGAGGAGGAGTTGAGGAGCCTTATGATGAAGGTGAAAGAAGAAAGTGCAAAAGCTGGGTTGCAGTTAAACCTCAAAAAAACCAAGATTATGGCAACCAGCTTGATTGATAACTGGCATATAGAGGGAGAAAAAGTGGAGGCAGTGACAGACTTTGTATTTCTAGGCGCAAAGATTACTGCAGATGCTGACTGCAGCCAGGAAATCAGAAGACGTCTACTTCTTGGGAGGAGAGCAATGGCAAATCTTGATAAAATAGTTAAGAGCAGAGACATCACACTGACAACAAAGGTCCGCATAGTTAAAGCAATGGTATTCCCTGTAGTAACCTATGGCTGTGAGAGCTGGACCATAAGGAAGGCTGAGCGAAGGAAGATAGATGCTTTTGAACTGTGGTGTTGGAGGAAAATTCTGAGAGTGCCTTGGACTGCAAGAAGATCAAACCAGTCCATACTCCAGGAAATCAAGCCAGACTGCTCACTTGAGGGAATGATATTAAAGGCAAAACTGAAGTACTTTGGCCACATAATGAGAAGACAGGATACCCTGGAGAAGAAGCTGATGCTAGGGAAAGTGGAAGGCAAAAGGAAGAGGGGGCGACCAAGGGCAAGATGGATGGATGATATTCTGGAGGTGACAGACTCAACCATGGGGGAGCTGGGGATGGTGACGGCCGACAGGAAGCTCTGGTGTGGGCTGGTCCATGAAGTCACGAAGAGTCGGAAGCGACTGAACGAATAAACAACAAAACACTTATTTTTAGTCTGTAGATTTATATCCCACCTTCCTCAAGATTGCATACATAGCATTCCCACCTTAATTTTTTCCCCACAACAGCAACCCTCTGAGATATATTAAGATGAAAACTCATGACTGGCCACAATTCAACAAGCAGATTTTTTGGCTGAGGCTAGACCACTATCTGGCTCTACCAGGTCATTAACCAACACTTTGTCATACTGACTTTATTTCTATCGGATATATATAAGATGCTAAGGCAAGGAGAGGTGGGTTTCAAAATACAGGTAGTCCTCATTTAGTGACTGTCTCATTTAGTGACCATTCCCAGTTACAATGGTGATGAAAAAGTAACATTGCAACCAGTCCTCGCATTTACAACCTATGCAGGTCTGTAAAGCAAAGGAAAGCTGAAGTAAGATCATCAATTTGTGATGTTTCACTTAGCGACCACTTCGCTTAACAACCGAGTTGCTGGTCCCAATTGTGGTTGCTAAACAAGGACTACCTATATGGCAGGAGACCCAGATAACATGCACTTGCGATAAGCTAAACTTCCTTAGTTAGTCTCACCTTGCTGGATAAGTTCTCTTCCAAACGAAGAAGACAAATTAATGATGATTTGGAATATTGTGATCTTACCTTGTCAGTCCTACCTGCTTTGGGCCTTGATAAAACCTTGGCTGAACAGTCCACCACATATGATAATAGGTTCCATCCCCTTTTCCATATTTCCAACATTTACTTGAAATGTTCTTATACATTGTTGATAGTTTCTCAGGTGTGAAGCCCCACCCCTTTTTGATGTGTGTTGCACAAGTGATATGTGTTAAAGAGGCAGAGCTTTGATGGCCTGATCACAGCTCTCATTTTGAAACTAGTGGCATTCATTATGGACCCCCCAGATGTCAATTACCCTTGTGAACCCTGGTTTCCTCTCTGTCTCTTTTAACAAGTTTTCTAGGTACCAGCAAGGATTTGCAAGTTTTCTAAACTACCAGAAACTGAATTCACCTCTTTTAGTTCAGTTTTGGCAGCAAGAAATCTTGCGGAAGAATTTCCTGTTCAGATTTTGAATAGCTCCAGACCTCCGTAGCTAGCTCCAAAAAAAAAATAAAAAAAAAATCAAAATGTATTTTACATTTTGTAAAATGTAAAATTTTACATTTACAGCTACCTAGGAACATATTTAGGATTCCCTTACCAACTTTGCTCAGACTGAAGAAGCCCCTTGGATAAGGAGCGAAACGTTTCCATTAAGAAAATAGAAATCCAGTTGACATGATTCAAGCTACAGACAATTCCACCTGGATGACTGAGAACCTTCATACACATCTTCTCTAGTTCCTCCTTCAGGCCCTGGTACTTCTCCAGCTTCTCATGCTCCTTCTTCCTGATGTTGCTGTCACTTGGCACTGCTATATATCTATCACCACCACCGTCTTCTGGTCTTTGTCTACTACCACAATGTCTGGTTGATTGGCCAGGACCTGCCTGTCCGGCTGGATCTGGAAGTCCCCCAGGATCTTAGCTCTGTCATTCTCCACGACCTTCTGTGGAGTCTCCCATCTGGACTTGGGAGGGTCTAGCCCATATGCTGTGCAGATGTTCCTGTACACAATGCCAGCTACTTGTTTGTGCCGTTCAGTGTATGATGTTCCTGCCTGCATGTTACACCCTGCCACTATGTGTTGGACTGTCTCTGAGGCCTCTCTGCACAGTCCGCACCTCGAGTCCTGTCTAGTGTGGTAGACCCCTGCTTCTATGGATCTTTTAATTAGATATATTGTTTCACTGTTTTATTGTTTCCCCTTTTCCCGTCAACAAATTGTTGGATTAAACTATTTTCTTTTATTGTAAAGGCTGGTCAAAGACCATAATAAAGATATTCATTCATTCATGTATCTGGTGCTTATATGTTGATAAAAGGGAAAAAAAGATAGATGAAGCAAAATTAATAAAAGTTAAAATATCTAACAAATAAAAAAGAGAGAGTGAAAAGGGAAATAAAAGACCTATTGGTTTCTGACCCACCCTTTTTTTTTATACACTTGCCAATTTGCAATATTTGTAGGCAGTCAGGCCAACTGACAGATTCCAGCCCTGCTTGTATGCAAATATTTTATCGTTGCTGACCGAATCAGCAATTAAAGGGGATGAGAGATGTATCTCGTTTTGCTGTCACTGGCCTGGTGTGATGGCAGTAATCCAATTACTGGGTGTAAGAGAGAATATTATTTCCATGCAAATATCTGTCGCCTATTACATTTTTCACAGCAAAAATGCCTCAGGGGTAAGGGGGTTTTGGCTAGGGAAAACCTCTTGGAAATAGGCAGAACAGCGCCCCTGTTTTTCTTGGAAATATCTTTTTTCCTAGAGTTTAATTCCCTCCCTTTCCCATACCCACATTTTCACCTAAGGAGAACTGACAAGAAAAACTGTAGCGGAGCCCTAGAACAAATCGGAAGGGTGGGGGTGAAATCCTTTTGTGTGCTTGCAAACTCCATTCAAGGTCCCCCCTCCCCTCCAAGAGCCAGCTTTTGGCTTGAATGTGGTTCCTTTTGAAAGAATAAATATAACTGGTTGCTAGCTATAAAAGAAAAGATGTGAACGCTGGCATGAATCCCTGGGATTCTGAAGCTTGCCCAGGTAGCCTTCTTTGTGCTTCAATTGCGAGGGGAAATGAGAGTGCCTTGGAGGACAATGAAGCACAAAGGAGCGAAAATAGCTTGTGTGCCCAGAAAGCAGTGTATCCAATCCATTTACATGGGATTTAAATAGTTGGGAAGAGGTGTCTGGATAATGTAATTAAGATCGTCATTACACACTGGAAGGACTCATTTAAATTCAACAAATAGAAGGATGTATTTTGTCCTCCAGCACAATCTGGTGGGGCTAAAAACCAGAAGATGGTGAGTTCTTAGATAGGGAAGCCAGCTGGGTGATTTGGGGCCAGTCCTTCTTCCTCAGCCCACCCCACAGGGTTGTTGTGGTGTGGAAAATAGGGAGAGGGAGCAGTATGTAAAATAAAGGTGGGATGTACTCTAAATATTAAGGGGCGTGGTGGCTCAGCGGGTAAGACGCCAGGCTTGTCGATCAGAAGATCGCAAGTTCGGAGGTTCGAATCCCTAGCCCCGCATGACGGAGTGAGCTCCTGCACTCGCCCCAGCTCTTGCCAACCTAGCAATTCGTTGGTGGCAAGAATGGGTTTATGGGAGTTATGGTCTCCTAACAGGTCCTCCTTTTTTCTAGACTAGTAAAACCAAACTGTATATGCACAGACACAAGAAAACCGCACAACCTGGAACACGGGATAGGTCTTGGGGCTCATAGTCTGTGGGGACTAAATTTGATGAGGGAGGGAGGAAGGGAGGAAGGGAGGAAGGGAGGAAGGGAGGAAGGGAGGAAGGGAGGAAGGGAGGAGAAAAGGTGAGATGGATTTCTTTGCACTGGGTTGGTTTGTGAGCCCAGAAATCATCTGGCCAGGTTTCCAGGATCCTTTTTCACCCTGCAAAAAAATGTTGGACATTGTTAATTTTAAAGCCAGCTAATACCCCAAAGTCCTTCAGTTTTTCCATTAATATTTCTATTCCTTCCAGAGGATCTTCCATGATTATCACCAGGTCATCTGCAAACGCCCGTAATTTGTAAGTTTCTCTTTTAATCTTCACTCCAGCAATTCTCTCACCTCGCCTTATATCTCTATTCAGTACTTCCAAAGCTAAATTAAATAGCAGTGGTGACAAGGGGCGTCCTTGTCTAGTCCCTTTCTGTATCTCCCTAAGTTTTGTTAGTTCCCTCTTCACAATTGTCTGTGCCTCTTGTCGATTTTACCCATTTGATAAAATTCTCACCAAAGTCCATATCCTCCAACATTTTAAACAAGTCCAATTCAAATTGTCAAAGGCCTTTTCGGCATCAAGAAAAATCAATGCTGCTTGTTTTTCATTAAGTTGTTCCAAGTATTCCAAAATATCCAATACTTTTCTAATATTGTCCCTCAGCTGTCTTTTAGGTAAAAACACTCACTGATCTTCATGAATAAAGTCCTGTAAAACCATCTTCATTCTCTCAGCTACTGTAAAATCATCGTAAATAACTTATAATCATTATTCAGCAATGATAATGAGTGGTAATTTTTGATGAGCTCGACCTTCTTCAGGAATTAATGCTATATTGGCCTCTATCCAACTGTCTGGTATCTTTCCAGTCTGTAAAATTGAGTTCATCATGTGTTGCAATGATTGTAGTAGTTCATCTTCAAAATGTTTATAATAAGAGGCTGGTAAATCATCTGGTCCACGCACTTTCCCTATTTTAACCTTTTTTATAACTTCAAAACTTCCTTTATTGTAATGGGTCCATTCATTAATTGTTTCTGTTTTTTTGAAATCTTTGGTAAATTTCGTTTCTTTAAATATTCATCAACCTTTCCCAGGGAAATTTCTTCTCCTTCATATAGTTTAGTGTAATATTGATGAAATATTTTTTGCATCCTTAAATTATTAGTTATTATGGTATTTCCATCCTGTCGTTTTAATATCATTTTTGCCTTTATGAGTTCAGCACAAGAAGCATTTTATAGGGAAGAAACAGTAAGTAAAGAAAAATGGTTAACTTACCGAGAGTTGTTAGAACAGGAATATGGAGAATATCAGATGAAATCAAGACAGCGATTGACTGCAGAGGGAATTAGTTTTCAATGGTTTTCATGTGCACAGTTAAGAGAAAGATTTAAGGTAGATAATGGGACATTTAGAATTGAGCAACAGAATACAGAATTTGAAGTTGAACTATGTGTAAATGATGAACATGTAATTGCTAAAATGTATAAACCTTTATTGAAATTTGAAATGGAACAAGAACAAGTGAAACACTGTATGATAAAATGGGCTAAGAATTTTGGACACAATATACTGAAGGAACAGTGGGGAAATATGTGATTAAAAGGATTGAAATGTACTTTCTTGGCAGGGCTGCATGGGAATCTTAAAGCCTTTTTTAAGCAGCCCTCATTCCCTTCTCCAAGGTAAAGGTAAAGGTCCCCCCCGCACATTTGTGCAGTTGTGTCCGACTCTAGGGGCCGGTGCTCATCTCCGTTTGTTAGCTGAAGAGCCAGCGTTGTCCGAAGACGCTTCCGCGGTCATGTGGCTGGCATGACGCGCGCGGAACGCTGTTACCTACCCACCGAAGTGGTACCTATTTATCTACTTGCATTTGCATACTTTCGAATTGCTAGGTTGGCAAGAGCTGGGGCGAGTGCGGGAGCTCACTCCGTCATACGGGGCTAGGGATCTGAACCTCCGAACTTGCAATCTTCCAATCGACAAGCCTGGCGTCTTACCCGCTGAGCCACCACACCCCATACATTTGGTGCCCTTCTCCAAATGTACCACCAAATTTCAGTTCCTTGCCATTTTGAGGTGAGGAAATATATGGAAACTGTTGAGTAAGTTGAAAATAGGTTCTACCAGAATCGGATATACAGTCCACCTTTCCTTAAGATGTCAAAGCAGAGAGATATAGAAGTTATATGTTGTCATGCCCCTGTGTATGGGGTATTACAAGACTTCCACTCCCCCACTTTGTGGGGAAAGAAAGAAAGAAAGAAAGAAAGAAAGAAAGAAAGAAAGAAAGAAAGAAAGAAAGAGGGAGGGAGGGAGGGAGATTTAGAAAACACTGTCCCCACTTGCATCCCTGATCCAATCACATGTGCTTTAACGCCACACCAACTATAACTCTGCTCTTCTCAAGGGTGGCCATAACCACTGAAAGATTGTCCACCCCAGTTTACAGCTTGGGGCAATGTCTCAGCCCTGCCAACTGTGACTGATTCCAGAAATCAGACTTAAACAAAATCATGCAATCATAGAATGGAAGGAACCGTGGAGATCATGTAATCCAAACTTCTACTCAGTGAGGGAATCCTCAGCTACCAAGTCATGATTTAGCACGTTGCATTAACCCTGTCACTGTGAGTTAGAGGGGCTACAGGATGGAAGCACAGGAAATAAGTGGCACCAACCTCCGCACTGTAATCTCGTCTCGTTTCGTGTCAGAAATGCAGGAAATAAAGAGACGCACTGTAATTGCCAGTGTAAAATAGTGCAATCTTTGCTTGATGCTATTTCAATGGGGCTTCACAGTTTGCAGTCCCTCCACTGGTGGTATTTTCAGGTTTAGAAAGACTTTCCAAGAAGGGCCCATCCCCAAACATCTCCTCATTTGCCCTCAGTGCGCTTTCATCCCTGAAAGTCATGCGTAACGCTCTCTGGTTGCAGCCCCATTTTGCATTTCCAAAGTAATTGGATTGTCAGCCCTATCTTTGTCTTCATTAAATTACAAGACAAGCATGGGCAGTTAGGAGATTTAAGTTTGCCAGGCTGACCAGGGCTAGCAAGAGAAGTTAGCTATTCATTTGAGCTTCACACACTTATTATTATGCAGCTTCTTCTCCAGAAAAGAACCATTCTGCGCATCTCTTTCTCAGCTGCTCTGCAATTGATAAAGGGGATTGTGAATCAGCGGCTGCTGAGCAAAAAAATTCCCTTACTGTTGTTTCAAGAGACGGTGCACTCAAAACGTCTTTCAAAGGAGTGCAAAATCTGAAAGCTCTATGGAGGTGAAGTGTGATGCTCCTGCACACTTAAGAGTGAGGTGGCCAAGGAGTGTTTGTGAATGGCCTGTTTCTCATTGCACAATCCCTTCTCAGAGTAACATACTTAAGGATTCCCTTACTAACTTTGCTCAGACTGAAGAAGCTTCTTGGATAAGGAGCGAAACGTTTCCACTGAGAAATAGAAATCCAGTTGACATGCTCTAGCTGTGAGTATGTTTATCTCACAAAATAAGTCCAATATTGTACTGGTCTACGACCGCAATAAAGTGTATTGTATTGTATTGTGATTCAAGCTACAGACTTCTCAGAGTGTTTGCAACTTTATTGGTGTTCCTCACTTCTACTCAATCCCAAGGGGAAAGTCAGGGTAGCATCATTTGCTGCTTCTTCTCTTCTCTTCTCTTCTCTTCTCTTCTCTTCTCTTCTCTTCTCTTCTCTTCTCTTCTCTTCTCTTCTCTTCTCTTCTCTTCTCTTCTCTTCTCTTCTCTTCTCTTGGAACAGTACTACCGTCAAGCGAATCCTGTCTATGAACAATTGCCAGAGAACTCATCCACCTGATTTCTATACTAAAAAAAAATGGTGGAGAATTTGAAAGGTCCTTAGTGCCCAGCTTTAGAATTAATTTAAATACATCCTACAATTGGTTTTATTTGAATTGTTGCAGCCATGTTAGTCCTAGGCACCTAATGATTATTTTAAAATACAGTACATTTTTACTTATTACTAATATATATATACATACATACCCTAGCATCCAAATTGATTTGTAAATAATATCAGAGTACTTCTAAAAATAGATGAAAATCTTGAGCATCTTTTTTACCAATTTTTCAAGATTTCTGTTGTGACATTCCAGTTCAAGAAAGTCTTCCAGCTGTAGACAGTAACCTTGTGAGAAAGGAGATTTTCTTATTCAAGAGGGTTTCCATGTAAGTGTCTAGTAAATTCCCATGGATCTCAACATATTGTGAACATTGAATGCCAAGCAACTCAATCAATTCAAATTGAAGTCTCTGGCAGATTTGTATAAAACCAGAGATTAAGTAGAAGCACTTGCTGATATAGATCTTTGGTAAAATAAAATAAATGCAGACCAAAGAAAGATCTCAAAGTAAGCTTTAACTTGCTTTGGGATTTCAAGTCTTGGACAGCAAGGAATGAATAAGTTGTACAATATGCCTAAGTCAATGAATATGGAATATCAGAAAGTTGTCAGCTTTGGATGAAAGAGATCTTAAATGATCCCAAAGTTTGATATATATTCATACAAGGTACTTTAAAAGATAGATGTATTGTATAAGGATATAATTTATAATTGTAAAGGGAGAAAAGCATCTTTCATATCCACTAGTTTAAATAAGGATCAAGAATTCAGAAGACTCAGAGACATTAGATGGAGTTGCAAATGAATTCTTAATGAAAATTTGGAGGGGATTCAACAGAAATATTCAGAAATGATGGAATTGCTTAAAGTTTGTTAGCTAATTGATGCTTGGAGGTTAAGAAACCAATCACTTGAAGATTTTGCCTGTTACTCGGTTAAATCTGACACATAAATAGCTTTCTCACATAATTCAGTTGGATTCATAGATCAATAAAATTAAAGAAGCCATATCTGACCATCTAATATTTTCCTCGTGATGTTTAAATAGAGGCTGACTCCCTTATTACTGTAGACTTTAGTTAAAGATAAATTTTTCAACAAATGAAAAAAATATGTTCATGTTAATAATTGGCTGGGACCTGAACCCAGAATTATATAGGGTACCATGGAAACTACTCAGAGGGCATTTTATAAGTATGACAAATTATCTTTAAAAAAAACAAAGAAATAAAAAACAAAGAAATAAACTCTCCAAAGATTAGAAAATAAAGAAATGGGGGCTGAAACATAAAAGCAATGTCTTTCTTGGGTCTTCCTTGGGTCAGCTCCTGGTGACTTCATGGACACACTCATGTTGTTTTCTTGAAAACAGGATAGATGTGATTTGTCCCTGCCTTCTTTTGGGGTGTTTTTCCCGCTTTCTAATCTAGACTATAGCCCTGGGATTTTCTCCTGGTTTCCCAACTAGTTCTTAGGCCAGCCAGCTCAACTAACCAGCTTAACCAAGTTCTTCAAGGTGGCGCCAATCTTCCACAAGTAGTAGAACCTTATCAAATCTCTGTATTCTCACATGCCGTCTCATGACATTTCCGCCATTTTTTACCTTCCTAATTAAAAAATCATCATCCCTTGTCTTTTCTTTGGGCCAGTTCCCTCCTCCTTTTTTTTTCTCTTGCAAGAGAATTTGGAAATGAAAGAGCAAATGGAGATAGGGCCTACTGGAAACCGTCGGAAGATTTATAAGAAAGATCAGGAAAAAAAACATAGTGGTTTCACACAAATTCTCTTTCGAAAAGCCTTTGAACAGGCCCTCCCTTTTCTAAATCAAGATGGGAAACTATTTTCTGTCCTTCACTAACCGCAAGGCTAGCCAGGCAATGACAGATTTCAGCACAGCCTTTTTTGATTATTCTTCCCTCCCTCATTTCGGTCCTCTCACTGGCACTTAGAGCAGGCCACCTGTGTCTCTCTCTGACGCAGGATGTCAGTTCATCCAAGCTGCCTTCATTTCATCCTCATTATCTGCTGGGGCACTAAGGTTTCCGCTTCTTCTATTCTCTTGGCGCCTCTGCTGCTCACCATTAAAATAAGAATGAAAGGAGAAGGAAGAAGAGATGATGGTCATCATTATTAGCTTTCTTATCATAGAATGCCCCAGTATGAGCTGATCCTTCAAACTGATTTAGAATGTTTCTGGAAATATTTGGGACCTCTTGTTTCCTTGTCCTGATGGCTATGTAAAGATAAATTCTTCAAGAAAAGCTCATCTTTGGGTTCAGCCACAGTTTTATTTATTTATGAACTTTGTACGCTACTTCAATCTAAATGGATTCTAGGTGGATTTTGATTGGTTATGTGCCATCAAGTTGGTGTCAACTTAGTGACCACCTAGATTTATTTTCTCTGTAACAATCTGTTCCCAACCTGGTTCTTCAGGTCTTCCAATGGTGCACCCCTAGGCAGCTTACCATATAAAAAGGTAAAGGTACCCCCCGCACATTTGTGCAGTCGTGTCCGACTCTAGGGGCCGGTGCTCATCTCCGTTTGTTAGCCAAAGAGCCAGCGTTGTCCGAAGATGCTTCCACGGTCATGTGGCCGGCAAGACGCACACGGAACGCTGTTACCTACCCACCGAAGTGGTACCTATTAATCTACTTGCATTTGCATGCTTTCGAATTGCTAGGATGGCAAGAGCTGGAGCTTGTGCGGGAGCTCACTCTGCACGCAGGGCTAGGGATTCAAACCTCCGAACTTGCAATCTTCTGATCAACAAGCCTGGCGTCTTACCCACTGAGCCACCACGCCCCCTTAGCTTACCATATACATATACATTAAACGACAATAATTATTACACAACAATATAAAGATATGAGAGCTGGTTTGGTGCAGTGGTTAAAGGCACCAGGCTAGAAACTGGAAGACTGAGTTCTAGTCCTGCCTTAGACACAAAGCCAGATGGGTGACAAGTCACTCTCTTCTCACCCCTAGGGAGAAAGTAGTGACCAGCCACTCCTGAAAATATTGCCAAGAAAACTGTAGGAACTTGTCCAGGCAATTGTCAGGAGACAAGACTGACTCAGAGGAGAGATGGAGACAGAGACAGAGACAGAGACAGAGACAGAGACAGAGACAGAGACAGAGACAGAGACAGAGACAGAGACAGAGACAGAGACAGAGAGAGAGAGATGACAGAGATGGAGATGGAGATGGAGATGGAGATGGAGATGGAGATGGAGATGGAGATGGAGACGGAGACGGAGACACAGATAGAGATAGAGATAGAGATAGAGATAGAGATAGAGATAGAGATAGAGATAGAGAGAGAGAGAGAGAGAGAGAGAGAGAGAGACGATAGAGAGAGACGATAGAGATGATAGAGATGATGGAGATGGGGATGGAGATAGGTACACACATACAATATATGTACATATAGTTTTGTTGACATATAAATATAGTTTTGTTGATAACAAAATGGAAGTGGCTTGCATTTCCTTCTTTTGGAATGTTTTATTATCTGCCCAGTCTAGGACATGGGATTTCCTAATTATTTCCCATCCCCTTTTTAACCAAGCATGATCCTGCAACCCAAATTACTACCTATGTGTGTTAAGTGAATTTTTCAGAAGCAATGGCATCTTCCTGAAATGTTGGCTTCTGCCACACCAATCAACAATGGCCAACTTGTATGCCTCAGAACAGGCCAAGTCCCACCTTCATTGCCTCTGTTGACACAACAAAACGTCTTTGGTGACATGACTTTCAAATGGCCACAGAGTCAAGGCTGTGAAGTCAAGGGCTGAGTTCTCACATAATGTAGCTTTCTTTCATCTTTGTTTAGTTTGCAGGATTAATCCAACCATTCTCATTTATAAATCTAGCTTATGCCATGAGAGTGCTGTTCAAATACAGGCAATTGTAGTTGATTCCGTGTTTTTTCTGGCTTTGCATGAGCTACTGAACTGCAAAATAACCCCACTTCACTCTAGTGTGTTTGATAAAACTCAACCTATAGGGGCATCTGCAGGGGGCGTCAAAAAAGTCAAGATGGTGGCCCCAACTGTGGGATTGAAGCCCTGCCTCCTTTTTACATGCATTATGCCCAGCTATGTGATTAGTTCATAGTTCAGTGTATTATGCAAACCCAGAAAACTGGGTTAATTGAGGGCACCATGGTTCAATTAACCAGGGGAAATTTGTGTTGATAAACATAACCACTGGCTGGATAATTTTTAGTTACTAGGAGCCACAATCAATCGGGGGCATTAAGGGAAGCAATAGATGGAGAGATTATGCAATATATGAGTCCAAGCAGATTAAATGACTGGAATTTTCCAGATTTTTTTCTGGCCATTTTTGTGGAATGAAGGAGATTTCCATGATTTGTTCTGCTTATCTTAGGCTCTTCCCATCTTTTCTCAGAAGGCTGTGCAGCGCTTCAGTTTTGTTTCCAAAAAAAAAGTGCTTTGCAGCTCACAGGGCACAAATGTGCATCTCCAGCTCGTTAAAGTGACATGTTCCTGGGAAAAGGCACCTCTGTTTTAAGGAGTTGCAGGCTGGTGGTAGGTTCACACTCCAAAACACCTTTTTGGAAATGAACCTGAAGCTTTGCACAGCTCTGTTTTGTGTGTGTGCTTTGCATCTCAACCCAACGGCAGTTGAGGGGGTCTCTTTCTTCCTCCCTCCCTGTAACTTTGTATTTGACCTGTATTATTGCCATTTTTCATCCCAGCAGATAAAAGCCAGAAACAAACATTTTTTCCCCACTCAAAACCGTTGCTTTGAATTTCCATTTGTTTTCAGAACTACAGCCAACGCTGTTCATTCCTCATGCTTTTTAAAATTCATTTGTTCAAGTAATGACTTGTGTAAAAAGGTAAAGGTAAAGGTTCCCCCCGCACATTTGTGCAGTCGTGTCTGACTCTAAGGGCCGGTGCTCATCTCCGTTTCTTAGCCGAAGAGCCAGCGTTGTCCGAAGACGCTTCCACGGTCGTGTGGCTGGCATGACGCACACGGAACGCTGTTACCTACCCACCGAAGTGGTACCTATTCATCTACTTGCATTTGCTTGCTTTCGAATTGCTAGGTTGGCAATGACTTGTGTACAATGGGTTGATTCCTGTTGGCTCCATTCTGCATTAACATGACATTACTGCACCCACCCATGTTCAAAAGCTTTCTTTTCTGAAACTTGAACGTGGAGCCATCTTGGGTACTGTTGAAATAGCCTTTTTATGTTGGCCTCTCAGTTTAGTTTCATGGCAACCTGAACCTGGAATCTAAGTGCAGGATCTCGTGGCTCAAAAGAATAGAAAATGAGTAATTAAGTATCTCATCATACCAAGCCATTGTTTTTGTTTTATGTTGATTAGGTCAGTTCTGACTGGATTTTCACCATACATGAGGCCATAATAAACAGGGCTTTCTTGTTTTTTGGTGCCTTTGAGTCAGCGTTGACTCCTGGCAACTGCCTGGACAAATCCCTTCAGTTTTCTTTGCAAGATTTTGGAAGTGACTTGCCACTGCCCTCTTCCAAGGGCCGAGAGACAGTGACTGGCCCAAGGTCATCCAGTTGGCTTTTGTGTCTAAGGCGGGACTAGCACTCACGGTCTCCTGATTTCTAGCCTGGTGCTTTAACCAAAATCTGGGATTACGTACCATCTCATGCCAAAACAAACAATACATCCAACACACATATCGGATTTTAAGCATTGGGATAACCGCATCAGAGTTAGACTTTGCTATTCAAACAAGTTGTTCTTTTCCGCATCATTCCTGCAATGTGTCCCGTCTGCTCTTCAGTAAAGAACTGTGAGAGTTATTTCTCACTCTAAGAGAAGAGAAGAGAAGCCAATTACTAAAACAGTAAAAAAAATACCAACTGCCTCTCCTCCATGAAATATCAAGGAGCCCAGCCCTTGGCAAGAACAAAAGTCTTGCCACCTTAAAATGGTTAATACATCCTTGGGGGAGGGGTGTTCCCGACTGCCTTTAAAGAGGCGTTGGTGCACCCCTTCCTCAAGAAACCATCCCTGGACCCTACCATCCTGGACAATCTTCGTCCTGTCTCCCACCTCCCCTTTTTGGGAAAGGTGGTTGAGAAAGTGGTGGCGTTGCAACTCCAGAGGACTCTGGAGGAAGCGGATTATCTAGACCCCTTTCAGTCAGGTTTCAGACCCGAATATGGGATGGAGACTGCATTGGTCATGGTGGCTCAGCGGGTAAGACGCCAGGCTTGTAGATTGGAAGATCGCAAGTTCGGAGGTTCGAATCCCTAGCCCCGCGTGACGGAGTGAGCTCCCACACTCGCCCCAGCTCTTGCCAACCTAGCAATTCGAAAGCATGCAAATGCAAGTAGATGAATAGGTACCACTTCGGTGGGTAGGTAACAGCATTCCGCGTGTGTCATGCCAGCCACATGACCGCGGAAGCGTCTTCGGACAACGCTGGCTCTTCGGCTAACAAACGGAGATCAGCACCGGCCCCTAGAGTCGGACACGACTGCACAAATGTGCGGGGGGAACCTTTACCTTTTTATGGATGATCTCTGGTGGGAGCGGGATGGGGCAGTGAATCCATCCTGGCTCTCTTCGACCTCTAAGCAGCTTTCGATACCATCGACCATGGTATCCTTTTGGGGCGGCTCAGGGAGTTGGGGGTGGGCGGCGTAGTTCTGTGCTGGTTCACCTCCTTCCTCCGGGGCCGTTCCCAGTCAGTAGTGAGAGGAAAGGAGAGATCCGGCCCGCATCCCCTCTTATGCAGGGTGTCGCAGGGTTCGGTTCTCTCTCCTCTTCTATTTAACATCTACTGTACATGAAACCGCTGGGTGAGATCATCCGTCACCATGGGATGAGGTATCATCAATATGCCGATGATACTCAATTGTACATCTCCATCCCAGGTGAAGTAAGTGATGCAGTCGCCGCCCTGTCTCAGTGTCTGGGGGCTGTGGGGGCCTGGATGGGGAACAACAAGCTTCAGCTGAACCCTGGCAAGACCGAGTGGCTGTGGATTGATGGCGCCTCGGTATCCAGGAAATTGTCATCTTTGGTTCTGGATGGGGTGGCACTGCCCCACTCGGAACCGGTGCGGAACTTGGGGGTCCTCCTGGACTCACGACTCCTGCTCGAAGAGCAGGTGGCAGTCGTGGCCAGGAGAGCCTGTGCGCAGCTTCAGCTTGTACGTCAGTTACGCCCATTCCTGGACCGAGATGCCCTCCGAATGGTCACTCATGCCCTTGTCATCTCCCGTATAGACTACTGCAATGCGCTCTACATAGGGCTACCCTTGGGGAATATCTGGAAGCTATAGCTGGTACAGAATGCAGCTGTGCGGGCAATTCTGGGTGCACCAAGATCAGCACATATAACACCTTTGCTCCGTGAGCTGCATTGGGTGCCGGTTTGCTTCCGGGTACAATTCAAGGTGTTGGTCATTACCTTTAAAGCCCTACATGGCATGGGGCCAGGATACCTGATGGACCGTCTTATCCCCATAACATCGACCAGCCCCACCCGATCATGCAGAGAGGGCATGCTCTGGACCCCATCAGTAAAGGAGTTCCATCTGGCGGGGTCCAGGAGATGGGCCTTCTCTGCAATGGCACCCACCCTTTGGAATATCTTGCCCCTGGAGTTGAGGCGGGTTTCCTCGCTTCCGGCCTTCCGGAAAAATCTGAAAACCTGGTTCTGCCGCCTAGCTTGGGACGAGAAAGGTAACAGCTCCTCCTGGGGATGGCTAGTACCATAATCCCCTCCCTATTTTTAAGACCAATTCACCTAGATTGGATTTTATGCTTATTTATTATATTGTTTATTGTAATTTTATATGGTATTTTATATGGTATTTTTTATTGTAAACCGCCCAGAGTCCCCCGACTGGGGGAGATGGGCAGTCATATAAATTGAAATAATAAATAAATAAATAAACAAACAAACAAACAAACAAATAAATAAATAAAGGAGTTTCATTTTAAAGTAGAGTACTTGCTGGAATTCTTGTGTTGCAACCTTGACCTTCCATCTAATCAATATAATTAATCTCTTGGATTTCTTTTCTTAGGGTTAACTGTTTCCAGTCCAGACCACATGGAGGGAAGTCTGACAAGAATTATGCTCCCAGATCCAACCTCATTGCCGATTGCATTTCTGGCTTAAAATACTTAGGGGGACATGTCTGTCTGTGTGTATGCTTGTGATTAACAGTTGGACAATCAGTTCTTTTTTGTGGGTGCAGAGTGACAGGGTTGGTGATTAAAGACCCTGGAATTGGGCCATGTTAGTTTGTCCACAGTACAGTTTCCCGCTTCTTAGCCAGCAGAACCTTAATGTCCAAAAACGAGAGAGGGGATGATCTTTTCCTGCATGATAACTAAAGTTTTTAAAAGTTTTAAACTTTTTTTTAAAAAACTTTTTTTAAAGTTTTAAACTTTTACTTTTAGAAGTAAAAGGAAGGAATATAAAGTTGGTTTATTTGATCAAGGTTAAAACAAGATATGTTGTTACTTCTAGCTACCCTTTTTGGACTTTCTGCTGATACCAGGACTGAAAAGATGATGTTTTATGGATTTGTTTATAGATAAAAGATGGGATATGGGATGAAGAGATAAATGTTTGTAACTTTAGAGAGGATGAAGAGTTACTAAATTTGTTTATATGTGATGGTTGGAAGTCACTTCTTTATATATTTATTTTCTTTTTCTTTATTATATTCTTACTCTGATAATATACTATTATATTCCTTTTTCTTTTTTCTTTCTTGTCTTTTTCTCTTTTTCTTTCTTTTTTCTTGCACTTTTTACTTTATTCTCTTTTCTTTCTTTAAGTTTAATTTGTATTAGATTTTACTATTATAATCAAAATTCGTGTGTGTGTCTGTGTGTGTAGATGTAGTTGTTGTTGTTGTTCAGTTGTTTAGTCGTGTCCGACTCTTCGTGACCTCATGGACCATAGCACGCCAGGCCTTCCTGTCCTCCACTGTCTCTCGGAGTTTACTCAAATTCATGTTCATTACATCGGTGATGCTATCTAACCATCTCATCCTCTGCCGTCCCCTTCTCCTTTTGCCTTCAGTCTTTCCCAGCATCAGGGTCTTTTCCAGTGAGTCGTCTCTTCTCATTAGGTGGCCAAAGTATTTGAGCTTCAGCTTCAGCATCTGTAGATGTAGATATAAAATTCCAAGTCATCCTCCTTCCTTGCAAGTCATGTGACCCTGAGTGGAGATAGTATTAAAGAGTTAGAAGGAATTCCAGGGTTGCCCTCTTGTGTTGGGTGTGTAAGTAGTGCTGAAACATTTGGTTGTGGACCTTGTCTACAAATGCTTCCTTTTGCAGATTTTTTTTAAATCAAAGCAATATAATTATTAGTGAACTTTGTCTGATGCTAACTAGGCTCTGTGAGATTGGGTGACCTGGAACTTCAATTCTGTCCCAGTAGAATTCATGGTAGATGGCTGTTTGGGTGTGACAATGATCCCAAGGAACAATCATTAACAATTGGAAAAAGTATTGTCTGAAACAGTGGAGAATTTTAAGTGTGGGTAGGTTGAGGTAGATGGACCAATGAAATAACTCTATAACCTGGTTACCAATTTGTGCTAAGACATCATAAGGTGTCAACCCTTCAAGGTAGACCAGAATAGGAAACCAAGTCATGAAGGCTAATATTACTTTTATTATAAGATTACAGTAACAGAACCTTGCAAGTCTGGATACACTTCCCCCCTCCCTCCCTTTATCTTCGTGATGATGGTGAGGGTCATGTCTGAGATGCTTTCTCAAATTACATTTCTTCCCTGGACTCATATTTCTTTTATCTGACCATTGTTCATTGTTCCCTATGGAACATCCTTCCCCCAGAGATAAGACAGATTCCTTCACTCCTGAACTTCAGAAAAAAATTGAAAACCTGGCTCTGTGATCTCGCCTGGGGCAAGAGGGAAAGTGGTCAAGCTTGGGGATGGCTGATTTTTTAGAGCCGCCCCAAATATTTTAAATATGTTCAGCGTTACTGCGAACCATCTGCCACTTGGTTTTAATTTAAATTATATTTATTGTATGGGTATTTTATTGTGTTTTTATTATATTTTATTATATATTGTTATTGTTGTGGTTGTGAACCGCCCAGAGTCCCTCCCTGAGGGGGAGATGGGCGGTCATAGAAATTTAATAAATAAATAAATAAATAAATAAATAAATAGTCTTGGTACTGGCTCTTCCTCCTGTTCCTCAAGGTTATTCCTTCTGCCCATTATATAAGGGTTGATTTTGACTTAGTGGTGCAAATGCAGCCATTGTGGTTTGTAAACTGTGGCTTATTAATCTATTCAATAAGTCACTATTGGATAGATTTATTAATCTATTAATCTATCAAACCACAATGGCTGCATTTGCACCACTAAGTCAGAATCAACCCTTATATAACGGGCAGAAGGAGTAACCTTGAAGTTTATTCAAAAACTATGGTTAAAGGAACAACGTTTTGGCACAGCACATGAATCTAGTATAAATCTTATATATAGGATGTGGCCTTCAAAATGCTGAAAGTCGTCCCCAGAGAAAAAACCCAAGAAAGGTTCAGATGGTCTTCAGCTGGCTGGAACTGGAGTCCAGCACAAATGATCCCCCTTTTCTTTTTTTTTATAAAAAAGATCCCCCTTTTCTTAACTGGGGCTGAGGTGAGGAGAGATAGTTCTGGTGCCCTTTGCTCATGACTCAGTGCAGAGTCATGGAGATGAATTCCCATCAGAGCTGATTTCAGTTCAACGAGCCTGCCAGCTTCCCGTCCAGTGAGATCCATCTCTGCACTCTACATACGTTATTGTGGATGAAGAGAGAGCAGAGGCTTTCAAGGAGCCAATTTGAAGAAGCAAATGGGATACGGAGGAATCAGCCCTCGCCAGGTTTTTCTCCAAATAGGCTAATTAGCCAACTGCTTGGTTCAGGCCAATTTCTAAAGGCTCTGAGCTTTCAAAAGAATGAAATGAAGAAATAAAGTGCTAGGTAAAAACACCTTCCATCTCACCAGTGCCTTCCGTAATGCACTGGGTGAGTCAGGCAAGAGAAAATGGAATGAGAGTTCTGGATGTAAAGAGTGGAGCAGAAAATACTGTATGAAATGGTATCAATAATTATTACAATGACATTGGGTGGTGCTTGGCTTTTTCTGGACTAGAATAATGAGTCTATTTTCAGGTAGTAACAGGAAGAGCCAAATGAAGGCTGCCCTTGCCCTTGAGAACAACTTGTCCTAGCAAAAAAAGGCCTTCAACTTCTCAGCCCTCAAGGCAGTCCTGAAATCATTCTTCTTCCACCATGTATTTGGTCACTTGGAATGCCCAGCTAATTAGTGTAGGGTAGATTACAGGTAGTTTATTTGTTTGTTTGTTTATAATTCAAATTTATCACCGCCCATCTCCCCCAATGGGGGACTCTGGGCGGTTTACAACAAAATCAACAATTAAAAACCAGTAAACATAAGTTACAGTCTAACCAGTATAATAAATAATAGATAAAAATCCAAAGGATGGTAAAATCTCATATAAAAAGGAGGACACTATGGGGCCAGCCACCCCCAGGAGGAACTATTACCTCCCCCATCCCAGGCAAGGTTGCAGAGCCAGGTCTTAAGAGTCTTCCGGAAGGCCGGGAGCGAGGGAGCCAGCCTCACCTCCGGGGGCAAGATATTCCACAAGGCGGGCGCTATCACCGAGAAGGCTCACCTCCTGGACCCTGCTAGATGAAATTCTCTTGTTGATGGGGTCCGAAACATGTCCTCTCTGCATGATTGAGTGGGGCGGGTTGATGTTCTGGGGATGAGACGGTCCCTCAGGTAACCTGGTCCCATGCCATGTAGGGCTTTAAAGGTGCTAACCAACACCTTGAATTGGACCTGGAAGCAAACTGGTACCCAATGCAGCTCGTGCAGCAGAGGTGTCACATGTGCTGATCTTGTAGCACCCATACAGTAACTTCCCATGCTGCCGCATTCTGGACCAGCTGAAACTTTTGGATACTCTTCAAGGGTAGCCCCATGTAGAGCGTGTTGCAATAATCTATGTGGCAGATGACAAGGGCATGAGTGACTGTTCGGAGGGACTCCTGATCCAGGAAGGGGCGCAACTGGCGCACAAGCCGAAGCTGCACAAAGGCCCTCCTGGCCACAACTGCCACCTGCTCCTCAAGCAGGAGTCGTGAGTCCAGGAGGACCCCCAAGTTCCGCACTGGATCTGAATGGGGCAGTTCTCATTTAACAACCATTTGTTTAGTCATGGTTAGGACTTATGACCGGTCCTCACACTTATGACCGTCACAGTGTCCCTGTGGTCACATAATCGCGATTTGGGCACTTGGCAACCGTTTTGCATTTATGCCCGTCACAGTGTCCCATGGTCATGTGATCGCTATTTTCGACCTTCCCAGCCAGCTTCTGGCAAGCAAAATCAATGGGGAACTGCGTGATTCACTTAACAACCATGCGTTTCGCTTAACGTTTGCAGTGATTTGCTTAACGACCGCCACAAAAAAGGTGGTAAAATCAGGTCAGATCTGCTTAGTGACTGCTTCACTTAGCAACCAAAATGCTGGTCCCAATTGTGGTTGTTAAGTGAGGATTACCGGTATTGCATTTATTTATTTTAAACTACCTTGAGTCTTAGTGAAGGGGACTGCCTGTAAATCTTGGTGTAAATGAAATAAATGCATATTCAACAAGGATTTGATTCAAAGGGAATCAAATCAAATCAAATCAAAACAAATCAAAACTTTATTGCTGTCATTTGACCAGAAATCTGATATAATAAATAAAACTAATACAGTGCATAGTATTTTTTGTCTGTAAGCAAGGCTACCTCTGCAGATAGTCATTCTGTCCCTCGACTGTGACTTTCTCAGAGTATATCTGTGTTGCTAAGCAGCAAAATTTTGCCATGGAGTAGGTAACATTAAGATTTGGGTCAGCTCTAAGATAGTTCCATAAAATTATTTAGTACAGCCAGGAAGGTTATTTTGAAATGGTTGAAGTAGCCATAACTGAAATTGGAATAGAAAACACAATTTAGAAAAAAACATGCTCCCTGAATTCAATCCTACCAGATCTACATGAGCATTGCTGCTATGATCCTGGACGTTTTTTTGGAATCTGTTCTCTAGGATGGCCACAGATAAAGCATGAAACAATCCCTGGAAAAGAATTCAAGGGGTTTTCAAAGAAGGCTGTGTGCTCACAGGTGAGGGCAGGCGAATAATTGCTTTTGGAGATATTTGGGGATGGAGAAATGGCAGGTGACGGAGAACTTGCGTACCTCTGCATATGTCCATTTGGAAGTTCCTGATCACATTCACAAGAAATGTGGGTTTTCCTCCCCTCAGGTTAACACTGTAAACAGTAAATTGGCATGCAGGCAATGACTTTCAAAGGCTTTGTTGACTGGACACAGTTTCCACCAAAGTCCTTCTTCAAGGAGAAGGACTGATGTTCTGGAGCACAATGTCAGATCGGAGCAGCTGAATATGCAAACCGTGACCCTTTTTTCTCCAGATACTGCATCCAAAGATACTCTCAAAGCTAATTTTAAAAAATGTAATATCAGCATTGAGAACTGGGAAGCCCTAACTCATGAGCGTTTCAATTGGAGGTCAGCCTTTATTAATGGCGCTATGGACTTTGAAGAAGCACGAGTACAGGGCGAAAAGGAGAAAAGAGCTAAAAGGAAGGCACGTCAGGCAAACCCTCATCGTGACCGTCTCCCACCCGGAAACCTATGCCCTCATTGTGGGAGGTTGTGCGGATCCAGAATTGGCCTTTACAGCCACTTACGGATCCACCGTTAAAATTTTACCTTTGGAAGACAATCTTACTCGGCTACGAGTGATCGCCAATGAATGAAATGAACTGCATCCAAAGGGAATGCTTTGATGTTTTGATTCAAAATGAAGTAGAATTGTCCCGAATCCAAAGGCCATTGAGATCACTTCCCCTAAATCAAAAAAGATACTTCAAAATGTCTTTCAGCCAATCAGATACTCCTAATATTGTGGCCCCTTGCCGCTGAATCCTTTTTTGTTAGAAGCAATTAAAACCAACAATCCATGCAGTTTCTTCAGTGCCTGTCACTGAATTCAGCAAGATTTACTTCCCAGAAAATATGTATAGACTTAAGGTGGAAAATGGGTTCAGGTGTACAAAAGATGTGGCCAACAAAATTTAAAAGGCCTTTTTGCTTAAAGATAGAAAGAGAGAAAAGATAGGAGGGGAGATGGGAAAGGTTGTTCATTACTGAATGCACTGCTACACTTACGATGAAGAATAAAATAAATGAAACTGCTCTCTCCCCCATCCATTACCTTTTAGAAGATATGGTTGTTTTGCACTTTAATATATTCATTGGCAAGCCAATGATCACAGTCCAGTGACATTTTGAACTTGAATCCTGCCATTAATACAATCAGAGAATCCCTGTGTCTAAGCAGAATACAACCTAAATCAACTGTGAAGAGAAAATAAAAGAGGGAAATATAACAGTAGGATGGGATGAGAATTTTAATTACACACAGTAATATTTGGTTATAACAACCAGGATTACAAACAAAAGCATCTTAAAGGCTTGGAGGAATCTCATCTAAGATGTCCTTCCTTGATGGAGCTTCACCCTTGTCCAGTAGAGAGTGAGTTGGAGAGTGTGTATATCAGAGCTTTCCAAACTGTGTGTCACGACACATTAGTGTGTCGGCTGCAGTGTCTGGGTGTGTCGCGGCTGCTGCTGCTTCCGAACCTGCCCTGCCAGGATTCCGCTCAGGTCCTAGTGCCTGCCTTGTGCCCTGCTGTAAGAGTGTGTCGCAAAATGATGCATGTCTAAAAAGTGTGTCACCAACATGAAAAGTTTGGAAAGCTCTGGTGTAGACGGTGGCACCTGCTTCTTGTATCTTCTTGCTCCGGTCTCCAATCTCAGAAGGAAGAAGAGCAAATGAGGGGGGCAAAAAGGGCAATACCTCAGTGGGGGAATACGTGACCTGTGTGCAAAAGGTCCCAGATATGTTCCCTGAGTCTTTAGGTATTCCAACAGCTGAAGACCATCCAGTGGAGCCACCTCTTTCCTGGGAATCTTAAAACGAGCTGTGGGTTCTGAGCCTCTCCTGAGAGGTGTGAGAAACAGATTTGATCTTTTCAGAGCCACTGTGATCCATTTGTGCGGGGCCAAGAACGTTCAGTTTTGTCTTTCTTCTCATTACATCTCACCAAGCTGTACTGATTCTTGAAGATGCCAGCCACAGCGACTGGCGAAACGTTAGGAACCAAGACTGCAAGAACACGGTCACACAGCCCGGAAAACCCACAACCACCATTGCACGGATTCTCTTCAATTAACTCTGTGTCAGGATGCGATCCTGCCATGGTGACAACCTGCCAGTCTATTGGAACCCGCAGGGTCAGCGGGACGCCTTGTGGTGGGCACACCTGCAGGGTCGTTGGGAGTGCTTTGTAATGGGATCTTGCTAGACTTGTAGAATAGGTGAGAATGCTTGTAGTGGGGTCTTGGTGTTTCGCAAGACCGCACATTATGCTGATGCGAGTGTTGTGTCAAACAATCCAACACCAAAGACAGGTCAAAGAACGCTGCCATCATGTTGGTTGATTCGAAACTGGGGAGATCTAGAAATTGTGAGACGAAGGGAGGGGTTGTCAAGCCACGGATCCCCGATGTGGGGGGACGCCTGAAGATTTTAATTATTGGTTTGCATGGGCTCCCTTCATTCGAGTCTTTAAGGTGTAATGGATCACTAGCTTTAATAAAGAACTCTTCATATCCTTAAGGGCTTGTGTTGAGAGTTTCTGATTTAATAGCTAAAGGATCACGATCATGACACTCTGGCTTTCAAGTAGAAATGTCAGATTTATCTCCTCCACTGAGCTAGACCCAGCATTGACTGACTACTATTATTTTCCGGCATTCTCTAATGATGAGCAACAGATTTATAGCTAATCTCAGAGCTGCGCTTGGTAAACTACACGGTGGAAACTGAAGCCAAACTGAACTAAGATCTCCCGAAGCTTGACTTTAGAATGGAAATATGTTATTCTAGTAGCCGTGGTATAAATTAGCACAATAAGCCATTTTATTTATTTATTTTTATTTTATTAAACAAATTTATATGGCTGCCCAACTCACACACGGTGACTCGGGGCGGCTTCCGTTTATGGCATTTCCTTAAATATTGAGATACTTCTATTTGTAACTGATGGGAAATGAACCAAACTGGGGAAAAAACGTATTTATTCACCCAGGTTTTTCAAACATTTAATACTTACCCTTTAAATATTCATATATCTTGTTTTTATTGCTTTTATTGGGCATGGGCCATCATACATAAAGTAATGTGGTCTAATTCATAGCATCACCAAGCTGTTACGTTAAAATATTTTTGGAATACATGCTGGTTTCAGGGTGAGTCTCAAAGCAAGGAGTGGTGCAGTCCAGATGTGCTGGGCTACAGTTCCAGAATTTGCACATGATGGTGGGGAATTCTGGGAGCTATCATCCAAAACATGGAGAAGGCTACACATTGAGGAAAGCTGGAATAAAAGACTATCAGAAAAGTTATGCTGGATCCAGATGAAGGTAAAAATGCCTGAACTGAAGCTGCAGATACCCTAAGAACCTTTTGATCAGACCATTCGGGGAACCCACAGTTCTTCACCAAATGGGAGATTGATGGAGAAGATTAATCTCCAGCTATGTACCATTATAGGGGCGTGGTGGCTCAGCAGGTAAGATGCCAGGCTTGTCGATCAGAAGATCGCAATTTCGGAGGTTCGAATCCCTAGCCCCGCGTGACGGAGTGAGCTCCCGCACTAGCTCCAGCTCTTGCCAACCTAGCAATTCGAAAGCATGCAAATGCAAGTAGATGAATAGGTACCACTTTGGTGGGATGGTAACAGCACTCCGCGTGCGTCATGCTGGCCACATGACTGTGGAAGCATCTTTGGACAACGCTGGCTCTTCGGCTAACAAACGGAGATGAGCACCAGCCCCTAGAGTCGGACACGACTGCACAAATGTGCGGGGGGAGCCTTTACCTTTACTTTTTATGTACCATTATGCCATCCTGTTCCCTTCTCCCTAGTGGAATGTTGTTTGAAACTATACACAGAATGAAAAAACTTTTGGTATCTAGGGGATGCTTCACTTAATAGCTTGGGTGAATGAGGACCATAATAGGGATAGAGACAATGCCAAGTGGAAGAATCCATATCACATGTGGACACAACCATTTTAAAAACTGGGTTTGGGGGAGCTTGGTCCTCCTCCTCCTCCTCCTCCTCCTCTTCCTCCTCCTCCTCCTCCTCCTCCTCCTCCTCCTCCTCCTCCTCCTCCTCCTCCTCCTCCTCCTCCTTTTCTTTCTTCCTAGTCATTCTTATTTTGGTTATTCTGCTTTTGTTTCCCACCCTTAAATGGCAGAAAACTGTGCTTTGGTGCTTGTTTGTTTTTTTGTAATTGTGATGGGAGCACATTCCAGGAGTTCCAGTGGGGCAGGACCCTCAGGTTGCTCAGTCCTTCAGGAAAAAAATGTGCATTCAATTACCATCCTGTTTTGAGACTCCTGTAATGAACGATAGTTGAGGATGCCCCTGGTATAAAGGTTATCTTGGCCATGCAGGAGCTGTCTGCAGTTGCTTTCTTTCGGCCCCTCTCCTATCCTGGGTGAGGATTAAAGAATGGGAAAGGCAGAAACGCAGTTATCTAATCTGAGGTCTAATTCCCCACAAGGCTTACTCATGGCCAGAGAAATACTCAGAGGAGTAGTTGGTATGCCAGTGAGGAGGTCAAAAGCCAAACCATCCAAGTCAAGATTCCAGAGGGCAAAAGCAAGACACAAAAGTCAGAGTCCGTGCACCAAACAATCAGTACACCGTGGAGGTCTGTTGTGCAATCAGGGTTCAAGGCACAAAGGTAGCAAAGTTACAGTCCATAAGCAATCAATATCACCTCCGCTAAGGAGCCATTCTCAGGTAACAGTTTTGAACTGGAGGTTGTTGCTCTACCTCCAAGCTAAGCCTGATCTGGCTGCAAGGTCACCTGGGGTAAGTTGGTCTGCTCTCAAGTAAATTGGTAGTCTCAGGGCACTCTTCCTGGTGAGGAGGTACTTTGGTGTCTTTGGACCTTAAATATTCAACCCAGCAATTGCGTAGCGAATGGCCTTGAAGGAAAGGAGGAAGTGCCGCTGCCAAGGCAATGGTCAGATAAAAGAGGCCCGAGCCCGGGACAGGCGTGGAACATGAGTGAACGTCTCAGACAAGCCCCTCCATAGTTCACACTAAGATAAAGGGAGGGAGGAGGAAGCACATTCAGACTTGCAAGATTCTGTTACTATGGCTGTTCCAATCAAATTTTTAGACCTATATGGCATTGGTTTCCTGGTCTGGTCAATCTTATAGGCTAACACAGACTCACACGTCTGCCTTGTTCTGGAACAGCTGAGAGCCAGTTTGGTCTAGTGGTTAAGGTGCTGGGCTAGAAACCAGGAGTCTGTGAGTTCTAGTCCCGCCTTAGGCATGAAAGCCGGCTGGGTGACCTTGGGCCAGTCCCTGTCTCTCAGCCCTAGGAAGGAGCCAATGGCAAACCAGGAGTCTGAGAGTTCTAGTCCCGCCTTAGGCCTGAATGCCGGCTGGGTGACCTTGGGCCAGTCACTCTGTCTCAGCCCTAGGAAGGAGCCAATGGCAAACCAGGAGACAGAGTTCTAGTCCCGCCTGAGGCATGAAAGCCGGCTGGGTGTCAGAACTCTGACAGGAACTCAGAGTCCTGTCATAAGCGACCGTTAAAATGAAGAACAGGGAAGATCGGAACTGGAGGGAAAGTGACAGCAATCAACCAATCAGCGAGTGATATTGACATAACCTGATCTGGAGAAAGTCCGAGAAGGGAGGGGGTGGGGCTAGGGCCATAAGGGTATAAATAAGCACCCCCACTCACACTACACATTCTTGCCTTTCTCCCACTCCAACTCGTGAATGTTAAAATAAAACGTTACCTTCTCAACATAATTGCTTCTGTGTAGTTATTGAGAGGAACGTTAGCAGGCACGGAGAGGAGCTTGTCACACTGGGTGACCTTGGGCCAGTCCCTGTCTCTCAGTCCTAGGAAGGAGCCAATGGCAAACCAGGAGACTGAGAGTTCTAGTCCCGCCTTAGGCATGAAAGCCGGCTGGGTGACCTTGGGCCAGTCCCTCTCTCTCAGCCCTAGGAAGGAGCCAATGGCAAAGCAGGAGACTGAGAGTTCTAGTCCCGCCTTAGGCACGAAAGCCGGCTGGGTGACCTTGGGCCAGTCCCTGTCTCTCAGCCCTAGGAAGGAGCCAATGGCAAACCAGGAGACTGGGAGTTCTAGTCCCGCCTTAGGCATGAAAGCTGGCTGGGTGACCTTCGGCCAGTCCCTGTCTCTCAGCCCTAGGAAGGAGCCAATGGCAAAGCAGGAGACTGAGAGTTCTAGTCCCGCCTTAGGCACGAAAGCCAGCTGGGTGACCTTGGGCCAGTCCCTCTCTCTCAGCCCTAGGAAGGAGCCAATGGCAAACCAGGAGACTGAGAGTTCTAGTCCCGCCTTAGGCATGAAAGTTAGCTGGGTGACCCTGGGCCAGTCCCTCTCTCTCAGCCCTAGGAAGGAGGCAATGGCAAACCAGGAGACTGAGAGTTCTAGTCCCGCCTTAGGCACGAAAGCCGGCTGGGTGACCTTGGGCCAGTCCCTGTCTCTCAGCCCTAGGAAGGAGCCAATGGCAAACCAGGAGACTGGGAGTTCTAGTCCCGCCTTAGGCATGAAAGCTGGCTGGGTGACCTTCGGCCAGTCCCTGTCTCTCAGCCCTAGGAAGGAGCCAATGGCAAAGCAGGAGACTGAGAGTTCTAGTCCCGCCTTAGGCACGAAAGCCAGCTGGGTGACCTTGGGCCAGTCCCTCTCTCTCAGCCCAACTCACCTCACAGGGTTGTTGTTGTGGGGAAAATAGGAGGAGGAAGGAGTATTAGGTATGTTCACCGCCTTGAGGTATTTATAAAAATAATAAAGGCGGGAGAAAAATTAATTAAATAAATAAATCCTGCTGGTTTGCATCAATGGGTTCACAATTAGGAGGACAAGAGAGATTTCTTCTTGCTCTGTTCCTTAACGCTCTCCGTGGCTTTGATTCGTCTACCCTTTTTAGGCCGATGCTACCCACTAGAATTTGTATAGCCATTCAACACCAGCAAATGTGGCAGAACCAGCACTGGTCTGCCTTGGAGGGCTGAGAAATTGTTGTCTCCATGGATTGGACAGCTGCTCTGGTGAGTCTGTCTCGGGCAGAGTGTCCTGGAGTAGTGGAGGCTGATTCTCGTCTGGATCTTGCATTTGAATCTGCTTTTCATTTGAAGAGGACCTGGGGCAATTGGCTTCTTCCTTCTCTTCGGAGTCTTCCTCAGATGACCAAAAGGCAGCCCACCATCAACACCCCAACCCCTTCCACCTGGAATTAATACCAATTTGATTACAGGTAGTCCTCACTTAACAACCATTCGTTTAGTGACAGTTCGGACTTATGACGGTGCTGAAAAAGCAGACTTACGACCAGTCCTCACACTTACGACTGTTGCAGCGTCCCCATGTCACATGATCACGCTTTAGGTGCTTGGGAACCTGTTCACATTTATGACTGTTGTAGCATCCCATGGTCACGTGATCGCCATTTTCGACCTTCCCAGCCGGCTTCTGGCAAGCCAAATCAATGGGGAACCGCATGATTCACTTAACGACCACATGGTTTGCTTACTGCCCACAGCGATTCACTTAACCACCGCTGCAAAAAAGGTCGTAAAATCGGGTTGGATTTGCTTAGCAACCAAAATTCTGGTCCCAATTGTGGTCGTTAAGTGTGGACTACCTGTATGAGACTGCTTTATCAATAACATCAAGACAATACATGTAAAGTATTTGAAATGCTAGTGTTGAAGACTACTGGACCCTATAACCTATGTCTTCCATTCTCTGAACCAAGGAGCACTTATTTAACCAAATTCAAGGTACTGCAAAATTTAGTCCGATTCTCCAGCAACTTTTTCAAAAAGCTCCTTGTCGTGGGAGCACTGAATCTGAATTCTACCCACACAAGACCATGGGTAGCAACTTAACCTGAACACCAAGCCCCAAAGATGTTCAGGAGTGCACCAGAAGGTGAGCAATGAGCTCATTAATACGTTGCATAAGTGTTTAGTATCTGGGGGGGGTGGGGGGGAAATGCAACAGCAATGGCTGATACACATCTGTGCCGGCAGTATCCAACCTCCTGATCTGCATGTTTTATGTACTAGAAATCAATGCTTAACAAAGCACATCAAGGCTTAAAGCAGAATGCATCATCCAAAGAGGGTAATGTAATCAATCCAAAAGAAAATGCTTATCCAGTGGCATTACAGATCTTAGCTTAATGAGTTGTAGTAGAGAGCTAGAAGGAGGGGGGATGAGGTGGCATCACTGTTGCTAGATGAAGCTCTGAAAGGGATGAGAAGCAGCAAATTATTTTCATTTCTGATCTGAATCGTTTCCAACGGATTCCATGCAAAGCATTGTCTACCCTTACGGCCTTAGATAGCCATGGAGTATTCACGCTGTCTTACTTCTCTTTGGAAATGGAACGATAAAGGAAGGGAGCTATCTTTTCCCCCATAGAGGGGAAAGCAGGTCTGAGAGATGTGTTCATGGTCGTCTCCCCAAAGGAAGAAAGAATGGCTGGCAGAGAAAAAAGAACTTCAGAACGAAAAAGGCTGACGGGGTTCAACTCCAGGGTCCTGGTGCTTCTTTGAAGGCTTTAAGTAGGATATGCCTCACTACAACTACTGTACCTTGTCTGTATTTTCCAACAACTACTATTAAGAGGAATATTATCCCCAGTGCTTGAGTTAATACATAGGAGAAGAGTGAAATACTTCAGGTGGCTTCATGCGGGTACATGTAATTTTCTTGCAGAAGCAGTTTGCCATTGTCTTCTTTTGACTTCCCAGGGGTCTTCCGTCCAAGTCCTAACCAGGCCTGGCCTGCATAACTTCTGAATTCAGACACGAATTCTGCCAATAATCAATAACAGGCATGTGCAAAGCTTTGAAGAGCTTAGATAAAGGTTTGTGCAAAGCACCTGCCAGGCCAGTCTTTCTCAACCTTGGCAACTTTAAGATGTGCGGACTTCAACTCCCAGAATTCCCCAGCCAGCATTCTGGCTGGGGAATTCTGGGAGTTGAAGTCCACACATCTTCAAGTTGCCAAGGTTGAGAAACACTGTGCCAGGCCCTTTAGCAGCTGCCTAAAGCGAGAAGTGATCCATTTCCAATCACAATTTTCTCCTCTGAAATCATTTTGTGCCTTCAAGTCAGCCTTAACTTTTGGTGACTACCTGGATAAGTCCATGCAATTTTCTTGGCACCATTTTCAGAAGTGGTTTGCCCTGGCCTTCTTCCTAAGGCTGTGAGAGAGTAACTGTCACCAAAGCCACCCAACTGGCTTTGTGCCTAAGGCAGGACTAGAACTCAGAGTCTCTTGGTTTCTGGCCTGGTGCCTTTAACAATATTAAGAAGAATGGGGTTACAAGAATTCCAGCAACTAAACTACTTTTAATTTAGAACCAAGATACTTCTGAATACAATAGGGTAGAGAACAGCTTTCCAAACTGTGTGTCGCAACACTTTAGTGTGTTGCAACACACGGTCTGGTGTGTCGCCACACAACCCGGAAGCGGCAGCAGGGGCGTGCATGGCGGTGGCGGCGGCGGCGCGCCATCAGCGCTTCCGCGATTTAGCGGAGGCCGCCGCCGCCGCCGTGCACGCCCCTGCCCCTGCGCACCCCCTGCACCACTGCTGTGCACGCCCCCGCGCGTGCCCCCGCACCGCCGCCGCTGCCGCCGTTGGTGTGTCACCAACTTTGGGAAGCACTGGGGTAGAGACTTTCTGATTTTCTTTCTGAAAGCCTTCCTATGATCTGATGAGGAGGCAGGTCTCTTCACTGATAATGGGGAAGTTTTCCACTGGTTGTCTATCGAATGGTCTCCTGAATCTTTATCCACTTGGGAACCACCTCTTATATCTTCTGTGAGAGCTGCTTCTCAGACGTTCTCCCTGAACTAGCCTGAAACCAGACTAGTTCATTACCAAAAAAAGAGAGAGACAAAGGACATATGGACAACAAAAACAACCTAGAAGATTACAAATAACATACAAATAAAATGGCAGAATCACTAAAAGGGAAGAGGAAAATCATGTTATCCTGATAATGACCCCAGGGGACAGGTGCTCTAGGTGGCTCCCTTATTAATATTCACGTATAATTTTCTTTTCTGTTTTAGTTTTGTTTTTATAGTTTTTATAGTTTTTAATGTTTTTAAATTATTATTATATAATGATTTTAGGTATATATATTTATTGTTGTATTGCACTGTTGTACGCCACCCGGAGTCATTCTTGTGAGATGGGCGGCCATATAAATTTGACTAATAAATAAATATAATATTTATTTATTTATTTATCGTATTTATACCCCGCCTATCCCCTCCCTAACGGAGGACTCTAGGCGGCTTACATACATATATATATATATTAACATTTCATACATATACATTTAAACCGCGTGCTAAGGAAAGGGGTAAGGGAACCGACTCTTCCGTGGCTTGGATTGCAAGCCCCACAATGCCTTGCGTCGGAGCCGGCTGCTGACGGCTATTAATATTTAATATTAAATACTATAGTGTAAAGAAATTAATTCGGGCTATGTGAGTTTTCTCCTCCGGGCTGAGGACCTCAAATCATCCCATTGTTGGTCTCCTCCACCTCCTCCTCTCCCCCCCCCCAAAGGTTTGCAGAACAGCATAAGTAGCAATCTGAACAGTTTTAAATCTTTGGTGGGTACTTTGTTATTCCAGATAGTACCCGAGTATGTACGCTCATGGCTGTTAAACAAAATTTGGCTATGGAACGTGTATAATTAGTCTGACAATTCAATAAAGTAATGAGATATATATAGGCTGACCATACATCCTGTTTTGAACGGGACAGTCCCGCTATTTTAACATTTTCCAACCGTCATGTCATTCTGGACAAAATCTCAGTTTTGTCCCACCTTCAAAGTTAGAGAGTGTGTGTGCGCACGCTAGCGCGCCTGCCTGCGTGCCTGCCTGCCTGCATTAGGGTCCCGTTTTCGTCTCAAGGAAATATGGTCAGCCTAGATATATACGTTCTCCACTATAAATGGAATTCTTTCATAATGGCTTCATAGCTTTTCTACAATAAATCTCCTTATCAGAGCATGTGTCTTTGGAGGTCTGTTCATGCCCTTATTTTACCTAACTGGTCAAAAGAAGCCTGACCACATCTCCATGAACCTGCTTTGTAAGCAATCTAACCTACCTGTTTTTAAAAGCCATGTAGGCATGCTCTTTGATTTCACCTGATTTCTAAGGACTTTTGTGGCAGTCCAATAGACGGAAGATGCTTCACCATGTCTATGGAAGCCTTTTCTGGAATTTCCAGTTGGCTATTGCACACCAGCTGCATAGGTGCCTCTTCTGACTTCTCCAACTACTGGATGAGCCCTCAAGATTGTTAGAGATCGGGTTTCAATCAAGCACGTCTCACACACAGACTTGAAGGAGGAGACAGCCTCTGCTGTAACCTGATCTTACTTACTTTGTGTGGGAGGGGCTGAATCCCGCTTTCCTGTTTCCTGTTTCCTGTTCCTTTCTCTTTCCCTCTCTCTGCTTGAATCTCCGACCAAGGAGGATGTGGCCAGCCATGGCTGCTGGCACGTGTTTCTCATACTTCCATGCAGCAGGGCCGCATTAATGAAGACTGCGGGTTTGGTCAGAACCACTTGCTTGCATGCATGGACCGTTTCTACTAAGGAACTGTGAGTTACAATAAACTTGTAAGCTCTTTTTTATGTAACTTTACATTTAACGTGTGAAGTGTGTTTATTTTGTGTTTTGAACTGATTAAGCCTTGTGCAAGTTTATGGGAACGCTTCTACTCTGCTATATACTAATAAGAAGCTGCGTGGAGTTCTGATACTACCATATCAGAATTCCTACAAAGATGACACAAAGCAACTTTAATCAGTTAAACCAGTTTTATTGTAAACCGCCCAGAGTTCCCCGTTGGGGGAGATGGGCGGTCATATAAGTTAAATAAATAAATAAATAAATAAATAAATAAATAAATAAATAAATAAATAAATAAATAAATTGGCCAAAGAATCATATTATATTTCCAAGCTAAAACATCTCATCAAGATGAATAGTGGCCAACTCATGCACTAACTACTGTGATTAGGGTTTAATGTGCCTAATCCTGTTGGGACCCAGTCAGATTGGTGGCCATCTTTAACACTTGGATGATGAATTCAGTCATTTGTATCTGCTCTGAATCTCCCATTATTCAGTTTCATTAGAAGAGCCCAAGCCGGGAGGACCAGATCCATTTCCCCCATAATTGTTGTGTTTCCTCACTTCCTTGCCTTTTTGTCTATTCTTTTTCATTTATTTATTTTGAAAAGAAAGGGGAGGGGAAAAAAGAAAAATACGTAAAATTTACAAAACACAAATATTGCCTGGAAAAATTTTCAGAACAATGTAAGGTAAGATCGAAAGAAAGTAGAAAACTATTCCACTGGAAGAAAATCTCATTTTTGTTCTTATATATCAGCTTGGATTAAAACAAAGATGGTTTTGTGACAGTTTACCACTTTCAAAACTGTTTAACTTCTACACCTTGCTTTCTATTCTTTAGCCACTTCATCTCTGTTCCCGATTGCAGGCTCTGGCATCTATTTTTCAGTTTAAAAAAGTCAGGAAAGTCACACGGATATTCATGTACAGGTAGTCCTCATTTAGCGACCAGAGTTGGGACTTGCAACTTGGTGGTTAAGTGAAGCAGTCACTACATGAAACCACAACTGTGCTTATGATCTGACTTCAGCTTTCCTTTGCTTTACAGACCTGCAAAGGTCGTAAATGCGAGGGTTGGTTGCAAAGTTACTTTTTCATCACTGATGTAACGGCAAATGGTCACTAAATGAGGCAGTTGCTAAACAAGGACTACCTGTAATCTGTAATGGCCCCTACTTGCATAGAAAAAGTGGAAAGAAGTCCTAGGCCCAGTCAAGAAGGGCATGGTTTGATGGGGCCATCTTCACCCACTCTGCCCACATATCTGGCTGCATCTCGAATCTTCTCCCCCTAATTTAGTAGCCTGCAGCACCAGCAACTGATGCTGAAGGTTATCTCTCTTCAGCTGCTTCTGATTGGACACATTTGCCTTTCCAACAACAGCCCATCAAACATTAAGTACTTCCTGATGGAAGAAGAGTTGGCTTTGACAACTACCACATTGGAGAAGCAAATAAATCAACCATGATATCTTTCTCCGTTACATTTCAGTACGGATGACCACGGAAGGAGGAGGAAAACAAAACAAAAAAACCCTCAACCTTTTCTTTTAGTTTGCAATTCTGAACAACAATCTGGTTCTTAAAGATTGCAAGAGATAGCCTAACGTTTTCACATTCACTTTCTAGCTTGCCTTCAATCAAACCATCATAATTTGGAAACTGGCTTGTTGGCTTGCTCATCACACTGAAAAACTTAAGGAAGGGCTGAGTAAAACGAAATGGCAAACCTACCTCTAGCAGATAAATAAAAAGCTGCTGGCTCTTTTCCCTTCTGCAAGATGCGGGTGTCCTCTCCTCCAGGCTCCATCAAATAATGCCCCCCAATATTAATGAGCCCATTTATATATTGATCCATTTTTCTAAGGCTGCCTGACTCCATAACAACTCTGGGGAGCATGCAATAATAAGAACCGTTTTGAAAAGCAGTGTCGTAAATGTTCTGTTAACGCTCTGCGAGTTGTAGGAAATGAAAGCTAGATTCATCTCCACTCCAAAAGAGGTGAAAGCTTCTTCCAGATTGGATTTGCCTCCCTTGGATTGCTTACTTTTCAGTACTGTCTTTTGTTTCCCTGGGCATCATTCTGTCTGTACCTCAAGCTACAACACTGGAGGCCCCTTGATTGGCAGAACTTCAGCTCCAACTGGAAACCATCTTTTGTGAAGCATTTAATGAGCCTCACCGTGACCCTCATTTGAGCACGGGCACTCTTTCCAAACACGTGGACAGCGAAGATGGGAGATCAAAGAATATCCTTGATGAAAAGAGAGCTGAGGAAGAAAGAAAAGAAGGAAGGAAGGAAGGAAGGAAGGAAGGAAGGAAGGAAGGAAGGAAGGAAGGAAGGAAGGAAGGCCTTTCTCTCTCTGCCAACAGTCTTGAGCTCCCTGGCTTGATTTTTCCCCCCTCCTCTCCTTCCTTTCATCTCTAAAAATGCTCCGGATGAGTTTGGCTCACTCTTGATCATCTCTAGATAATGTTCCTGTTTCTTTTGCTCTTTGACACAGACTTGGCAAGAAGCTGCCCCAGCTCCCGGCAAGCTCTGCTTCAGGATCCATTTCCTTTTGCTGCTTGAAGGAAACACAAAGCCTTTTGTGTTACAAGGCTGGAGGAAGCCGTACAAAGAAGAAAGAATCATGGGGCAGCTTGCATTGTGAAAAAATGATCGTGTAAAAATCCATAATCATCATCAGCCCCACCGTTTGGCAGGTCCAAGCAGCTGATTCTGGGTGTCCTGAAAAGACAACTCATCAATGATATTAATTATGATGATCATCACAGTATTAAGGACATTGCTAAAAAGTTGTTTATGGCATTGTACCAACCCTGGCCACATAGGTATTAAAACCGGGCCCCATAGAGTCACATACGATCTCCAGCACTCCATCTGCAGTCCCCAGAACTTTCCCTAAGAAAAGCAAAATTTTCAGTTCACATGGAGACATTTCTAAAGTACTTTGGAATTACAAAATTTCCATTGCATGTCAGTCTCCTATTGCATTACAGCTTCAAAGCTCTGCCTGGATACAGGCTCTTATCTCATCCCTTTGTAAGTCCAGAAATGGAAGGTTGTTTCTTTTTTTCTCTTTTTCTTTTTAACTTGAAATTTTAAACCAATTCAAATGGCAATCAAGATAATAACAATTGCAAACAAAACTATTAAGTTTCATTTCACTTGATCTTGTATCACAAAAACTATATGGCAAAAACTGGGGAAACAAGAAAACTAAAAAGAAAAAGAAGGGGAAAAAAGAGAAATGACTTTTTTCAGAGTTTATTTTTTATTTTTTTATTTATATTTATTAAGAGTTTTACATATAGTAAAAGTCAAATCTAAAGAAAAAAGATAGCAAAGAAAGAAAGAAAAGAGAAAAGGTGCAGAAAAAGAAAAAAAAGGAAAGAAACCTTTATGAAATATAATGACTTCCGACCTTTTCAACAGATATTAAGAAACCTATCATCTCCCCGCCCTCTTAACTATTCCAGAGATCCCTTCAACCCCTTATTTAATTCGCATCTTTTCAATCATTAAATCCATAAATCATTTCATTTTTTCTTCTTTTAGAAAACATCCGTAAAAGGTGTCCAGTCCTTTAAAATAGCATTTATTGACCAGACTTTTTTCACAGTTTCTAAAATATAACAATGCAGTTACACTATTCAATTTTTAAACCTACACCTTATGGCAGTGCTTTCCAAACTGCTGCCGTTGGCGACACACCAACGTCGGCAGCGGCGGCGGCGCGGGGGCGCGCGTGGCGACGGGGGTGTGCACGGCGGTGCCTATTGGTGCCTCAAGTGAGAATTCTGGGTTGATTTTTTTGATGATCCATTGGTTTGTTTTCTTGGCTGTCTGTGGTCTTCTCCAACACTTCAAAACACTTCAAAAGCATCAATACTCTTCCTATCCTGTTTCTTCAAAGTCCAACTTTCTCTTCCACAAGATGTCATAGGGAATGCCGTGGCTTGCACGATTCTGATCTTTGTAGGGATAGACACATCATGGCATTAACTTAATTCAATTCCTACTATAGTTAGAACCAAGAACTTATCAGGACTTCAAAAGTATCAAATACCTCTGCAATTGAGCCCATAATTAACCTTATTTAATACCATCCTCATTCTAGTACATAACTGAAGTTAATAAATATGCCAAATGATGTGCCCTAAAATCAGGAAAATTAAAATTAAAAACCAGTATGGAGTATGGAGATTTTATGTGATGTCGCAGTGCCATGGTTGGGATACATGGTGTTGTCATGATGTTTGGCCTGTTTTATTTATTCTATTTTTATTGAGTATTATTATTTTATTGAGCCACCATTATTTATTTATTTATTTATCTTGTGTAGGATAGATGACCATATAAGCTTCTAAATAAATAAAGATGGATATGTGTAAATATAAATTGATAGGGAGTATGTGGGTGTAAAAGAGGAGTGACTTTCTTAACTGAGATCATCATCGCTTTGCTCTCTAAAAATAACAGAGTATCTCAGAGGAAATGAATTTCCCATTTGGATTCTGGGGAAAAGAAAAAAAAACTCAACAGGAAATGTACTGACCTCACTCCAGAAGGGATGACTTATTCCCTTCATGGCAGAAAATGCCAAGGAAACATTTCTCCAGTTGTTTCTTTTTTTTCCTTTTTAGTCTTCCAAACCCTGCCAGCAGTCTGAAGAAGTCTTAAATCATTATTTGTCAGCAAAATTGTAATTTTACTTGCCACTGACATTGAAGCCAAAGTTACATAACTCCCATCAATGTCACTCCTTTGTGGCTCTTCATTGAACACCTTACTGACACAATGACATTTTTCTAAAAAAAAAAAAACGAGTTGCCAATTTGGTTTGTTATAGCGCAAGTGCCATATACAGTACATGTCTCAGGAAATTGAATTGGCAGTATTTTATTCAGAAGCTAGGAAAACAACTTCTGAAGAGTAGAAGAAAAAAAAGACACTCAGCTGCAGAGAGACTGCCTGAAGCAGTTGCTAATAATAATTCTTCTTCTGTTCGTTCAGGAGTTTGCCCTATTGGAACGCGAGCCACGGTTCAGTGGTGTAGCATATACTCTGTATGTGCAAGTTTTCAGGCTGGCATCTCAAATTAAGATGGTAATGAGGAAGAATCTTCTCTGCCCAGGAGACAGGAAAGAGAGTGCCAGAGTGGACAAGATTGGGTAGACGTAAAAACCACCTGACTGGGTATGAGGAACGCATGATCCTCCAGATCCATCCCCTGAAGTTTCACTGAGGTCGAGTGTCTCCTTCTGGGTCTTCCCAAGCAGAAAATATCTGCCCCGTACCTTCTTCTAATTCAAAAGATGGGTTATCCATAATATCCCCATTCCCCCACCCATGCAGAACTCAATGCTGGCAAAATCTGACAAAGGCCCTTAAATAATAGGTGACAACAGCTCTCTGCTGAGACAACAGCTGTCCAAAGTCCATTCATTGAAGCTCTGTGTAGATGGATTGTTGGAAGATATCAAGAAAGGCGAAACCTATATGAAGAACAGAAGATTGGATTATAGAAATCAAAGGGTATATGACAAAGAAAAGTTTCTGTGTATTGTATAAAGGACTAACATTTAAAGTTAATTGTTGTACTTAAAGTTCAAGGATAAATTGGAGGACATCTATTTTCTATATTTTCTTTGTTTGTTATTTTTTGACTTCACTTTTTCTTTTCCTTTTTCTTACTTTGTATTTCTATTTCTTTTCTTTTGTATTAGCTCTTAATATGTATTTTAAAATTTAATAAAACTTATGGATAAAAAAAAAAGAAGCTCTGTGGGAGCTGTCCAGCTTAGAGAATCCTTTCCTGACATTTTGCATGGACTGAATCTGGTGAAGTAGACGTTATGAAAGGTGGTGCCACAATAAACATCAGGGCAACATCAGGCAGCGCAAGCTACTCTATATAAACAGAGAGCAAACCCCACTCCCTTCTAGCACTGAAGATGTTGCCTAGCCGGGCAATGAAACATCTGCAAGAAAACAACCAAGCTCAGGGAGCACCAAGGACTCCACAAACATCTTCAGCTTCTCCAGCTTTTGCAGAAGAGTCTACTGCTTTTTCTGCAGCAGGCTAACAGACCCCTTCTCTCAAAATGCCAACAAGCAGTTGCTTGAAGTACTATTACTGTATTAATATAAACTAAGAAAGGTATCTAGTAATGAAGACACAGGCTCAACTGCATCAGCCTCTCAATTTTCCCCATAAACATTGCCGGTGCCATTAGAGAATAACTCAAATCTCTTTGTTTTGCAAATTGAAGGTAGAAATCCCTCTCCCTTTGCTTTCTGTACAATAAGTAGCAAAAAAATGGTTCGCATTCAGATATGGTCCACACCTTTATTTCCTACTCCTCCTAGTCTCTTTTTGCCCCATTTTCTGCAAAATTCTAGGGCATAGCTTTCCAAATTGTGTGTCGGGACACATTAGTCTGTCGGCTGCAGTGTCTGGGTGTGTCGCGGCTGCTGCTGCCTCCGAGCCCTGCCAGGATTCCGCGCAGGTCCTAGTGCCTGCCTTGTGCCTGGCTGCCTCCAAACCTGCCCTGCCAGGATTCCGCACAGGTCCTAGTGCCTGCCTTGTGCCTGGCTGCCTCCAAACCTGCCCTGCCAGGATTCTGCGCAGGTCCTAGTGTGATTACACGTAGGTCCTAGTGCCTGCCTTGTGCCCTGCTGCCTCCAAACCTGCCCTGCCAGGATTCCACGCAGGTCCTAGTGCCTGCCTTGAGCCTCCATGCCAGTGCCGCCATGCACACCACCGCCCCCGCGCCGCCACTTCGCGACACACTAAACTGTGTTGCGACACACTAAAGTGTCACAACACACAGTTTGGAAAGCTATGTGATACAGTGATGCCATAGAGCAGAGCTTTCCAAACTGTGTGTCGGGACACGTTAGTGTGTCGGCTGCAGTGCCTGGGTGTGTTGCGGCTGCTGCTGCCTCCAAGCCCTGCCAAGATTCCGCACAGGTCCTAGTGCCTGCCTTGAGCCTTGCTGCCTCCAAACCTGCCCTGCCAGGATTCCACGCAGGTCCTAGTGCTTGCCTTGAGCCTCGCTGCCTCCAAACCTGCTGTGATTCCGCGCAGGTCCTAGTGCCTGCCTTGTGCCCTGCTGTAAGAGTGTGTCGCGAAACGATGCATGTCTAAAAAGTGTGTCATCAACATGAAAAGTTTGGAAAGCTCTGTTCTAGGGGAAATGGCTTCTCAGATTCTACCCCTCTAGGGTTTCGGGTACATAGTGCTGTATTCTCTTCCTCTTGCTGAAATGAAGTAAACACACTCTCTTTTGCATTTGCAAAGCTCGATGCATTACCGCAGTCAAGGTCAACCACCCCCAGAGTGTTTCAGGTGTTCTAACAAGGCTTAAAGTGTTCAATTTTTCCCTCTCCCACCCCCTGCAAAAAAAGGAGCAGAATTTTTGGTCCTGCCAAATCTGGAGGAGTAGCTCAGGGGCTAGGAAAGGAACCTTGGTCTGTTGATGTTTTGCACTCCTTTGGCACTGCTAATAGAATTTACATGAGGAGTTGATGCTTCTCTCTGCCTGCCGGGACTTCAATTGATGTCATTCTTTCTTCATTAGCCTCCAGTTTACCCAAAACATTTTAAAAAGAAGAGAGAGTCCAATACTCTCTTGAACAAATTAATTCCTAAAAAAGGTCTCTGCTTGCCAGTAAACCTAAGTGTTTAGCTAGTGCCAGAAACCCCCATCTAGGTTGCCAACTCATTCAGGTTATGGCTAAGTTTTACAGTATTTTCTTCTCTGGAGGAGAATATAATAATATTGAAAGCACACAAGTGCTCTCCTGCAAAGATAATACTAACAATAAACTGTTCACTGAGTCCATAAACCCTTGTCCTAATTACAATGTTCTGTGTCTGCAGCGGAACAATAGCAACTAGTTTCCCATGGCGGAGAACCCGTTTTATGTATGAAGAAGAAAGATACAGAACTATGCCAAAAGACTATCTCTTCAGCAACATCTGCTTTGGAAACCTCACGGGCTCACAGATATGGAACTGGTTTTTCTATAGCAGATCCCACAGGGTTTTGGTATGGGAATGAATAGCAAGTGTGCTTTAATGGAGTTAGTCACTCAGCTCTTTCCCAACCAGCTGCTATTTGGAGCAGCCATGATTAGATGTTGTTGTTGTTGATGATGATGATGCATTAGATTTATATGCCACCCAACTCCCAGTGACTCCCTTACCCTTGATGTTTGGTTGGCCCTGATCCTGCTGGCCTTCAGAATGTACACAAAAGGACTGTGAGCATCTTAAACCAAGCCAAATCCAAAAACACTAGAGAATTCCAGGAAGCTTGGCACTCAGACAAAGCAGCCATCAACAGACACATAGAGGTAAACAACATTTACATACCATTCATAAGAGACAATAGAAAAGCCAGAAGACCAGAACACCTCCTTGACAGCAATCAACACCCAGATATGCAAAGATTAAGAGGAACAATCAAACAGCACAATATACCCTAATCAAGGAACTATCAACTCAGTCAATAAACCAAGTAGCAAAAAACAACCCAATCAAGGAACTACTAAGGGGAGAACAACAGCCCCACCAACACAAGCAGGACAAGCCACGGTCTATAAACAGAGAGCAAGTCCCACTCCCTTTTCGCACTGAGGATGTTGCCTAGCCTGGCAATGAAACATCAAGGCTCAGAGAGCACCAAGGACTCCACAGACTGTATAATCCTTTTTTTATAATGCATAATCTGGATTATGTATTATAATCCAGCAATCCAGATGCTGGAGTGCCAGCTTCATTGGAACAAAGAGACTAGCAACACCTGAGAAAAAAAATAAATAAATAAATAAATAAATAAATAAATAAATAAATAAATAAATAAATAAATAAATCATGTGCTCCAGCATTGATTGGGACCAGTGGCATCTTTTTTCCATTGGGGCACTGGCAGAAAGATGAATGCTACACATATTGCCATTGGTCTTCCCTGCCTGCGCATGGCAATTCAGCCTCTTTTATTCTTCCAGCTGAAGTGTGGCATACACACAGAACACCTTGATCTGCCATGTCGTGCAAACTCAGAGGGGGAGGTGAATCTGTTGATAGCTTTCTTTCTCAGCCTCTGGAGGAAGGAGTATTGCACAAACACTGGCTGTTTCTGGCACAGCTGAGTGGATTAAAGTGGGAGAGAAGATTATCCTTCAATTTCATCAGCAGCAGCTGCATTTTAATGGAGCCACTGCTGATTGTTTCAAATCTAAAAAAGGCATTGTTGTCATTCTACCTATTACAAACGTCTCTGAGAGATCGGCCAGAGATAAGTTACTAAAATTGTTTATACTTGTTGTGATGAAGGGGGAAGTCATTTCTTTATACATTTCCTTTATTTTTCTTTATTCTTTATTCTTATTTTTTCTTTCTTTTCTTTCTATTTTTTTTATTTTCTGCGCTTTCTATTTTCTATTTTTTCCTTTTATTTCTTTTAGTTTGTATTACATTTTGTCTTTTTAATTGCAATTCTTAATAAAATAATAAAATAAAAGAGTTCCATCTAGTGGGGTCCAGGAGGCGGGCCTTCTCTGCAGTTGCACCCGCCCTTTGGAACATCTTACCCCCAGAGCTGAGGCGGGTTTCCTCGCTCCCGACCTTTCGAAAAGACTTAAAAACCTGGTTCTGCCGGCTTGCCTGGGAGGGAAATGCCAACAGTTCCTCTTGAGGATGGTTGGTCCCATGAAGCCTCCCAGTATTACCATCCTTTTAACATCTTTTATGCTTGGATTTTATATTATTTATTAATACTGTAAATTTTTATTTATGCTTTTACTGTTTTATTGTGAACCGCCTAGAGTCCCCCGATGGGGGAGATGGGCGGTAATATAAATTCAAATAAATAAATAAACAATAATGAAAATAAAATGACTAGAAAAAAACCAAAAGTCTCTGAGACATCAGCCAAAAAACGGGGAGGTGAGTGGCAAATCAAGGTTATCAGGAGATTTGGTTCAGCATGTTGTGTGAACCTGCTAATAAAAAGGAAGAATCCAAGAACTCTTCAAAGCACTTAAGACAGGGAAAGGAACCTTGAGTTCCAAGCAATCAGATAAGCAAACCGCCAGCAGCCAACTAGACCAAAAAAGATTCCAGCTTAGATACAGTAGCCTTCATGGATTAGGGCTACTATATCTGAGCTGGAAAAATCTAAGTGATCACTAGATGGCAGCAAGGAATGAATGTTATGTATCTCTTTGCTACCATCTAGTGGTCATATGTTCATTTGCAGCCCAGATATGGTAACTCTGGAGTCCTTGGTGCTCTCTGAGCTTGGTTGTTTGCTTGCAGATGTTTCATTACCCAACTAGGTAACATCCCTTCTATTGGTTCTATTCTATTCTAACATTCTCTTCTATTGGTATGGTAACTCTATTGGGGGGTTGTGTCACGAATTCAAAATTACCATCAGTAGCTCCCTCTTGACATACATGGGTGCTTAGTAAACTAATGTCAATAGGCTACATACGTGGTCTCCAGCTCACATTTTGTGTTGCAGTTTCACACTACTGCAATTCAGGAGCAGAGCAGATAATTTTCAGCACTGATTTTTCACAACTTTGGGCTCAGATAAAGGTGAAAATGGATGCATTGAGCCTACAATTTGAGTTCACCCAACTCAGATTTCTATTAAACAGCTACCTCCAAAAGCAGGGTCCTCCAGACTGCTTGGACTTCAGACCCTGTAATCCAGTGTTTTTCCAACTTGGCAACTTTAAGATGGGTGGACTTCAACTCTCAGAATTCCCCAGCCAGCACGCTGTTGGGGAATTCTGGGAGTTGAAGTCCACCCATCTTAAAGTTGCCAAGTTGGGAAAATGCTGCTCTAATCTCCATCCAGGCCAGGAAAGGCTGAGTGTCTACCTTTTGTCCAGATTGACAAAATCTGAGCTTTGAGAGTCTGTAACATGCTGGGCACGTACTTGCCCATCCTGTCTGCCAGATGGTGAGCCATTCACTAATCATCCACCTCTTCCCTCTGTGTCTGGACCCCATGGAACTGCCACGAGCAATGAGAAATGAGACAGTTCCATCCACCAAAATTCATTGAAGGGGGTGGGAGAAATGACTTTTGAATGATGTGTTGTTTTATTCTGGGTAGATAAGAAATCAGGAGACCATGATACAGCTCTCACACCCATTCACAGGTTGAGAGAAAGGGGATATTCTTTTAAGCTCACTGCTTGTTTGGTTTCATCAATCACCTCTTGTCCTGCATTTCAATACTTTCAGACTAAAAGAATAAAAAAAGGACATCTGCAATATTTTTATTTCTTTATTTACCACATTTATACCTGTTGCAATGGCAAGACTCTCATCAGGAATTACTGATGAGTAATTTGGATGAAATGTCCATGGCAGGAATGGAAATAGATACTTTTGTAAAAACCATGAACACGTGGACATCATCAAGACAATCCAGCTGGGCATCCTATTGCTCACTGTAAGCATTCTGGAATAACTTAGTTTTCAGGCATTTCCAGGAGGGCCAACCTAATCTCCAAGCCAGAGCTTTCCAAACTCTGTGTCGCGACACGTTAGTGTGTCAGCTGCAGTGTCTGGGTGTGTCGCGGCTGCTGCTGCATCCGAGCCCTGCCAGGATTCCACGCAGGTCCTAGTGCCTGCCTTGTGCCTGGCTGCCTCCAAACCTGCTGTGATTCCATGCAGGTCCTAGTGCCTGCCTTGTGCCCTGCTGCCTCCAAACCTGCTGTGATTCCATGCAGGTCCTAGTGCCTGCCTTGTGCCTTGCTGCCTCCAAACCTGCCCTGCCAGGATTCCATGCAGGTCCTAGTGCCTGCCTTGTACCTGGCTGCCTCCAAACCGGCTGTGATTCCGCGCAGGTCCTAGTGCCTGCCTTGTGCCTTGCTGCCTCCAAACCTGCCCTGCCAGGATTCCGCGCAGGTCCTAGTGCCTGCCTTGTGCCTTGCTGCCTCCAAACCTGCCCTGCCAGGATTCCATGCAGGTCCTAGTGCCTGCCTTGTACCTGGCTGCCTCCAAACCGGCTGTGATTCTGCGCAGGTCCTAGTGCCTGCCTTGTGCCTTGCTGCCTCCAAACTGGCTGTGATTCCGCGCAGGTCCTAGTGCCTGCCTTGTGCCCTGCTGCCTCCAAACCTGCTGTGATTCCATGCAGGTCCTAGTGCCTGCCTTGTGCCTTGCTGCCTCCAAACCTGCCCTGCCAGGATTCCATGCAGGTCCTAGTGCCTGCCTTGTACCTGGCTGCCTCCAAACCGGCTGTGATTCCGCGCAGGTCCTAGTGCCTGCCTTGTGCCTTGCTGCCTCCAAACCTGCCCTGCCAGGATTCCGCGCAGGTCCTAGTGCCTGCCTTGTGCCTTGCTACCTCCAAACCGGCTGTGATTCTGCGCAGGTCCTAGTGCCTGCCTTGTGCCTTGCTGCCTCCAAACTGGCTGTGATTCCGCGCAGGTCCTAGTGCCTGCCTTGTGCCCTGCTGTAAGAATGTGTTGCGAAACGATGCATGTCTAAAAAGTGTGTCACCAACATGAAAAGTTTGGAAAGCTCTGCTCTAAGCCATGGTTGATCCTTAAAAAGCTACTGCTGCTGAGCAAAGGTACCTATGGGTGGGTGTCAAAAAAGGCAAAGTGGCGTCACTGCATGATGGAAGTCCCACTCCTTTTGTCCATGTATTTATTTATTTATTTATTTATTTATTTATTTATTTATTATTTAAATTTATATCACCGCCCATCTCCCCCAACGGGGGACTCTGGGCGGTTTACAATAAAACCAATAGTTAAAAACATATAAACAGAAAATTACAATCAGAATAAATAAGTGTAAAATCCAAGGGATGATAAAATCTCAAATAATAGGGAGGGCACTATGGTGTCAACCACCCCCAGGAGGAACAGTTACTTTCCCCCTCCCAAGCAAGGCAGCAGAACCAGGTCTTCAAATTCTTCCGGAAGGCCGGGAGCGAGGAAACCCGTCTCACCTCCAGGGGCAAGATATTCCAAAGGGCGGGCGCCACGGCAGAGAAGGCCCGCCTCCTGGACCCCGCTAGATGGAATGCCTTTGCCGATGGGGTCCGTAGCATGCCCTCTCTGCATGACCGGGTGGGGCAGGTCGATGTTATGGGGATGAGATGGTCCCTCAGGTAACCTGGTCCCATGCCATGTATGGACAAGGGGCAGAACTTCATGCAGTCAGAACTGTCATCTTGCCTTTTCCGACCCACGCAAGCCCTCCCCGCCTGCTGGCAGAGGCCGCTGCTCCTGAGAAGATGCACTCTGGAGAAGTAGCCTTGAAAACAAATTCTGTTGATCCAGAATAATAACACTGAAGTTTCATAAGGCAGATTTTAGCTGTTCAAAAAAACTCACATTGAGTCTCTTCATCTTTGTTAAAAGGCCTCTAGATATTCTTCCTTAGTGAGGAGGTAGACCAGGGTTGTGTGTAACGTCCTTCTTCTCATTGTTCAGCCATCACTCTATAGCTCTGCAGCCTGAAGACATCCAGTTTGGGACACATGTGAAGCCAGAGGAGCTGCAGAGGGGTGGAAAGATGTGACCCAGTCAACCAAGTCAATAGGAGCTCCCTCTACTACTCCATACCACAGAAGATGCTAAATCCTCCACCACCACCACCACCACCGAGCAGAATATGAAAGAGTTCTCATGAAAGAATGAAGTAAGAAAAACAGAAGCTTCTTTTACAGGAGATGGGCTTGCTCCGGGCCCAGCCTTAATCTATCAGCAAGGGATTATTTACTTTTATTTTTTATTTATGTATTTAATTTCTGTTGTTGTTTATTAGTTCAGTCGTTTCCGACTCTTCGTGACTTCATGGACCAGCCCACGCCAGAGCTTTCTGTCGGCCGTCACCATCCCCAGCTCCCCAATGGTTGAGTCCGTCGCCTCCAGAATACCATCCATCCATCTTGCCCTTGGTCGGCCCCTCTTCCTTTTGCCTTCCACTTTCCCTAGCATCAGCTTCTTCTCCAGGGTATCCTGTCTTCTCATTATGTGGCCAAAGTACTTCAGTTTTGCCTTTAATATCATTCCCTCAAGTGAGCAGTCTGGCTTGATTTCCTGGAGTATGGACTGGTTTGATCTTCTTGCAGTCCAAGGCACTCTCAGAATTTTCCTCCAACACCACAGTTCAAAAGCATCTATCTTCCTTCGCTAAGCCTTCCTTATGGTCCAGCTCTCGCAGCCATAGGTTACTACAGGAAATACCATTGCTTTAACTATACGGACCTTTGTTGTCAGTGTGATGTCTCTGCTCTTAACTATTTTATCAAGATTTGCCATTGCTCTCCTCCCAAGAAGTAGACGTCTTCTGATTTCCTGGCTGCAGTCAGCATCTGCAGTAATCTTTGCGCCTAGAAATACAAAGTCTGTCACTGCCTCCACTTTTTCTCCCTCTATTTGCCAGTCATCAATCAAGCTCGTTGCCATAATCTTGGTTTTTTTGAGGTTTAACTGCAACCCAGCTTTTGCACTTTCTTCTTTCACCTTCGTCATAAGGCTCCTCAACTCCTCCTCGCTTTCAGCCATCAAAGTGGTATCATCTGCATATCTGAGATTGTTAATGTTTCTTCCAGCAATTTTAACTCCAGCCTTGGATTCCTCAAGCCCAGCATGTCGCATGATGTGTTCTGCATACAGGTTGAATAGGTAGGGTGAGAGTATACAACCCTGCCGTACTCCTTTCCCAATCTTAAACCAGTCTGTTGTTCCGTGCTCTGTTCTTACCATTGCTACTTGGTCGTTATACAGATTCCTTAGGAGGCAGACAAGATGACTTGGTATCCCCATACCACCAAGAACTTGCCACAATTTGTTATGATCCACACAGTCAAAGGCTTTAGAATAGTCAATAAAACAGAAATAGATGTTTTTCTGAAATTCCCTGGCTTTCTCCATTATCCAGCGGATATTGGCAATTTGGTCTCTAGTTCCTCTGCCTTTTCTAAACCCAGCTTGTACATTTGGCAATTCTCGCTCCATGAATTGCTGGAGTCTACCTTGCAAGATCTTGAGCATTACCTTACTGGCATGTGAAATAAGTGCCACTGTTCGATAGTTTGAACATTCTTTAGTGCTTCCCTTTTTTGGTATGGGGATATAAGTTGATTTTTTCCAATCTGATGGCCATTCTTGTGTTTTCCAAATTTGCTGGCATATGGCATGCATCACCTTGACAGCATCATCTTGCAAGATTTTAAACAGTTCAGCTGGGATAGCGTCGTCTCCTGCTGCCTTGTTATTAGCAATGCTTCTTAAGGCCCATTCAACCTCACTCTTCAGGATGTCTGGCTCTAACTCACTGACCACACCGTCAAAGCTATCTCCAATATTATTATCCTTCCTATACAGATCTTCCGTATATTCTTGCCACCTTTTCTTGATCTCTTCTGCTTCTGTTAGGTCCTTACCATCTTTGTTTTTGATCATACCCATTTTTGCCTGGAATTTACCTCCGATGTTTCTAATTTTCTGGAAGAGGTCTCTTGTCCTTCCTATTCTATTGTCTTCTTCCACTTCCGCACATTGCTTGTTTAAAAATAATTCCTTATCTCTTCTGGCTAACCTCTGGAATTTTGCATTTAATTGCGCATATCTCCCCCTATCACTGTTGCCTTTTGCTTTCCTTCTTTCTTGGGCTACTTCCAGTGTTTCAGCAGACAGCCATCTTGCCTTCTTGGTTTTCTTTTTCTTTGCGACGTTTTTTGTTGCCGCCTCCTGAACAATGTTGCGAACTTCTGTCCATAGTTCTTCTGGGACCCTATCTACTAAATGTAGTCCCTTAAATCTATTCTTCACCTCCACTGCATATTCCTTAGGAATATTAGTGAGCTCATATCTAACTGATCTGTGGGTCTTCCCTATTCTCTTTAGTCTGATTCTAAATTTTGCAATAAGAAGTTCGTGATCTGAACTACAGTCAGCTCCAGGTCTTGTTTTTACCGACTGTATAGAGGTCCGCCACCTTTGGCTGCAAAGGATGTAGTCAATCTGATTTCGGTGTCGACCATCTGGTGAAGTCCATGTATAAAGTCGTCTTTTAGGTTGTTGGAAGAGAGTGTTTGTTATGCACAGTGAGTTGTCTTGGCAAAATTCTATCAGCCTATGTCCTGCTTCATTTTGTTCTCCCAGACCATGCTTGCCTGTAATTCCAGGTGTCGTCTGACTACCCACCTTAGCATTCCAGTCTCCTGTAATGAAAATAACATCTCTTTTTGGTGTATTATCTAGTAGGTGCTGCAGATCCTCATAGAACTGATCTACTTCTGCTTCTTCAGCATCTGTGGTTGGGGCGTATATTTGGATCACTGTGATGTTAAATGGCTTACCCTGAATTCAAATTGAGATCATTCTATCATTTTTTGGATTGTATCCAAGCACCGCTTTAGCCACTTTATTATTAATTATGAAGGCTACTCCATTTCTTCTGTGGTCCTCTTGTCCACAGTAGTAGATCTGGTGGTCATCTGATGTGAAGTGGCCCATTCCAGTCCATTTCAGTTCACTGACACCTAAAATGTCTATATTTAATCTTGACATCTCACCAATAACCACATCCAATTTGCCCTGGCTCATAGATCTTACATTCCAGGTTCCTATGGTGTGTTGATCTTTAGAACATCGGATTCGTCGTTCACCACCAGCACCGTCGGCCGCTAGCCGTCCTTTCGGCTTTGAGCTAGCTGCGTCATCACATCTGGGGCTAGTTGAACGTATCCTCTGTTCCTCCCCAGTAGCATTTTGACCATCTTCTGACCTGGGAGTCCCATCTTCCGATGGTATACCGACATATCTCTGGTTGTACTGATCCATTTAGTTTTCACGGCAAGAATACTGGGGTGGGTTGCTGTTATCTTCCCCAGGGATCGTATTTAGTCTGACCTCTCTGCCACGACCTTCCCGTCTTGAGTTATTTATAAAAATAATAAAGTTGGGATTTAATTTCTATCCCAACTTTATTATTTTTATAAATAACTCAAGGCGGCGAACATACCTAATACTCCTTCCTCCTCCTATTTTCCCCACAGCAGCAACCCTGTGAGGTGACAAAGGTTCAGGTCTCAGCAAACTATCCATATGTCTAAACCAGTGTATCTCCACCCTGGCAACTCTAAGATATGTGGACTTCAATTCCCAGAATTCCCCAGCCAGGTCTAAACTATCTACTAAACCAGAGCTTTCCAAACTGTGTGTCGCGACACAACCCGGTTGTGTCTGGTGTGTCGCCACACAACCCGGAAGCGCTGATCATCATCAGCGCTTCCGGGTTTTCCCGCAGCGACACACCAACAGCGGCACGCAAAAATCCGAAAGCGGCAGCAGAGCTTCCGGGTTTTTGCGCGCTGCCGCAATGGCGGCACTTCCGGGTTTTCCCGCGGCGACACACCAACGGCGGTTGGTGTGTCGCCGCGGGAAAACTTTGGAAAGCCCTGTACTAAACGATCCATCCTGTTTATATCTCTGATGCACTACTATGCTTGGACGTCCAGAATAACTTTGTGCCTTCAAAGAAAATCTGATATAGAATTCAGTTCAAACTGGAAACCATTCCTCAGTGAAAACATAATACATGGATTCGTCCCACATCCAGCATTTAGATTTCTCTATGCATTGAGTCTATATTTCAATTTTACAGGAAGTCTAAATTAGAACAGACTCTTAGCAACGTGGACCGAATTTTGCCAGGCTTGTCGATCGGAAGGTTGCAATTTCGGAGGTTCAAATCCCCAGCCCCGCGTGACGGAGTGAGCTCCCGCACTCGCCCCAGCTCTTGCCAACCTAGCAATTCGAAAGCATGCAAATGCAAGTAGATGAATAGGTACCACTTCCGTGGGAAGGTAACAGCGTTCCGCGCGCATCATGCCGGCCACATGACCGCGGAAGCGTCTTCGGACAACGCTGGCTCTTCGGCTAACAAACGCAGATGAGCACCGGCCCCTGGAGTCGGACATGACTGCACAAATGTGCAGGGGGAATCTTTACCTTTACCTTTTAATCTTACTTGGTGATTTATGCTGTGTTGACCATGGCTTTTGATATTCATTTTTTAGCTTAGAGCTTAATAGCAATTTTTAATCTTTTAAAATGATGCAATATATTTAGTTATTCATAACTAATTAATAACTAACTGGGAAACTGTAATCTTGGTGACATTTTTAATTCCTTGTTTATTCATTTGTATTTTATTCTTTTATCTTTTTGTTTATATTGCTTCTTTACGATGTCTATTTAAAAAGGAAATTCCAAAAAAATTCTATCTGCAACTGATCATTCCAACTGATCAGGACTCAGTAGATTATCTTTATGTCCAGGCTATCCACTAAACCAGGGCTTTCCAAAGTGCCGCCGCTAGCGACACGGCAGCAGCGGTGCGGCGGCGGCGGCGGCACGGCGGCGGTGACACAGATGGGCATGCGACAGCGCGCGCACGCGCGGCGGCGACACAGGAGGGCGTGCGGCGGCGCACGCGCGCGCGGCGGCGACACAGGAGGGCGTGCGGCGGCGCACGCGCGCACGGCGGTGGCACGGGGGGGCGTGCAGTGGCGCGGAGAGACGTGCGGTGGCGCGCGCGCACGCAAGGCGGCAGCATGAGGGGGCGTGCGGCGGCGCGGGGGGCGTGCGGCGGCGCGCGCCTGCATGGCGGCGGCAGCGGCTTCCGCTGCCACCGTGCACACGCGTGCCGCCGCTTCCGGGTGGTGTGGCGACACACCATGCTGTGTGTGGCGACACACTTTTGTGTCGCGACACACAGTTTGGAAAGCTCTGCACTAAACCATCCATCTGGCTTATCTCTGGAGCCCTTGACAAATATATTTGGGAGCAGCTAGTGCCATTTTAGAGCGCCAGTTTGGTGTGGTGGTTAAGGCATCAGGCTACAAACCAGGAGACCGTGAGTTCTAGTCCTGCCTTAGGCACAAAGCCAGCTAGGTGACCTCGGGCCAGTCACTCCCTCTCAGCCCTGGGAAGCAGGCAATGGCAAACCACTTCTGAAATCTTGCCAAGTAAACTGCAGGGACTAGTCCAGGCAGTCTCCAAGAATCGGACACAATTGAACGGATTTTTTAAAAAGTGCCATTTTAATTTCCCACAATGCCCTAAGCAAATGGCACACAATAATGTATCCACCAGGCATTCTTCCAAATGCTGGGTGTTTGAATGGGAAATCCAGGGCAGATGAATGTGATGAGTATGACCTCTGACAGGACACTAGAAACCCTGCAGTTAAATGGGATTTGTGTCCTGTTCAACAAACTGTTACCCTCTATTCCATCATAGCTATCTATAGTATCTACAGCAGGGGTACCCAACCTTTTTGGCACCAGGGACCGGTCGTGGAAGACAATTTTTCCATGGACCTGGGGGGCGGGGTTTGCAGGCGGGAGCCAATCGTGCAGGTGGGGGCGGGGTTTGCAGGCGGGAGCCAATCGCACGGACCACCACTGCTCACCTGCTGTGCGGCCCACTTCCTAACAGGCCGCGGCCCACTAGTGGGCCGTGGCCCATGGGTTGGGGACCCCTGATCTACAGTATCAATGTGGTTGCTAAGAGCTGACAATGACTTGATGGCACATAATCAATCAATCAATCAATCCAAGGTACTTGGATCACATATAAACTTCCTAATAGTGAGGCCTCTAGACCCCTTCTAAAAGTCACCACTCCTTCATTCTCAACTTGGCAGAAGGATTAAAACAAGCACATTCACGTGAAATTATTATAGTTCATTGATTTTATTTGCATTTAAATCAACAACAGTGCAGATTTTGCCCTAGCCCTGTCCAACTCGTCCCTTCTATTCACATCACTTAAAAGTCAAGTGAAGTTTAAATCATGGGACCCCTCAGAAAGGTTTTATGAATAACCAATTTATCAATATACATTTTCTACCAAACATACATTTTCTGTTGATTATTTATTTATTTATTTATTTATTTATTTATTTATTTCTTATTTAAACTTATATTACCGCCCATCTCCCCCAATTGGAGGACCCTGGGCGGTTCACAATAAAAAAAAGGTTAAAAATACAATATTTCACTTTCAGGGGAATGTAAAAGCAGCTACAGACAACTGAGGGGAACCTTTTTGGAGTGAATATTGAAATCTAATTATTGCTTCCAAATTGCTTTGAAGATTCCACGACTGTATATGAATTCGCCAAGAATCGGACACTATTGAAAGGATAGCACCATCATCATCATTATTGACATCATATGAATTCATAAATACCACTCCTTCTGAACTGAATCCACTTTTCAGATTGACTCACCTCAAAGCAACAGTCTGAGCCAAGAATCTGAACCCGGTTTGGGTGGTCTCCACATTTCCAGAAACTAAGTTAAGCAAAGGAACAAATGGATATATTGACAAGCAGCATTGCTCTTCTTAAGAGGCCATCTGTGTAAGATGCATGGACTTCGAACTCCATCTTGTGTTTAAATGCATGAATTACACCCTTCTTGCATGGCTTTATAATGGTATTTCTCAGCTTCAGCAAAATTTGTGGACTTCAACTCATGCTGGCTGGGGAATTCTGGGATTTAAAGTCCACACATGTTAAAATTGCTGAGGTTGAGAAATGATTTGTTAAACTGAAACACCTTTTGTAGTATGGTGACATGATTCAAGTCAAGTTGAAATCTTAAATGATAACAAGCGTCACTTAAAAACAGACAAAACAAAAATGGTTTTCCCCAGATCAATCTGTGAACCTTCGCCCACAGCTGAATTAAAACATCCTTCACTTTTCCTTCAATGGGCAGAAAACTGGTACGAAATTTTGCATTTATGATTTCTGTTCCCAGTCACTGCAGTCCCGTTGCCTTCCCTCCAAGATAAAGGTGACAAAGCTGGAGAAATTGTACACATCTTATTGTTTTAGTGCCAGTCCAAAGATGACTTAAGGCTGTCTCCCTCCTCGGCTGGGGATAAGGTGAAGGCAAAGTCATGAGGACGCGACAGAAAAAGATGTTGCCAGGATATGTTTGGGTCATGGTTAGAAAGAAATGTTTTCCTACCTGGTGGCTCAACGGTTGTGTTGGAACAGCAGCTCCTGAAATGTTCAGGAGGTTGGAAATGCTGGGAATTGGAGTTTCACTATTGATCAATCTGTAGCTTGAATCATGTCAACTGGATTTCTATTGACATGATTCAAGCTACAGACAATTCCACCTGGATGACTGAGAACCTTCATAGACATACTATTGATCAATCCTGCCATGGAAGAGCTCAGTTCAGATCCGAACTCAAAGAGCTGATTAGATGCAAATCAGTGGTAAATTGGATGTGCTAGAGGAGGTCTCCAAGAGGCTGATAACTTGTGTTTTAAGGGACTCTTTAGAACAGGGTTCCCCAAAGTGGTCAATATCAACCCCCAAGGGTCAATGGGACTGTCCATGGGGTCAATAAATGTCTGGGGGTCAACAGGTGGTCAATAAATGATGGAAGGGCGATTGGGGTTAATTAATCTTTTGGGGTCTCTGTGGAGCTCCACACCAGTCCCTGGTCCTGAAGGTGAGGTGGCTAGCTGCGAGACAGTGTGACCCAGCGTTGGATGGTCAGCCGCCAGCGAGAGCGGCCTTGAGTTGTCTCTATTATTATGGTGGTGGTGGTGGTGGTGGTGATTATTATTCGTAGTACTATTAGTAAAAGTAAGGTAAAGGTAAAGGTTTCCCCTGCACAGTCGTGTCCGACTCTAGGGGCCGGTGCTCATCTCCGTTTGTTAGCCGAAGAGCCAGCGTTGTCCGAAGATGCTTCCGTGGTCATGTAGCCGGCATGACGCATGTGGAACGCTGTTACCTACCCACCGAAGTGGTACCTATTCATCTACTTGCATTTGCATGCTTTCAATTTGCTAGGTTGGCAAGAGCTGGGGCGAGTGCAGGAGCTCACTCCATCACGCGGCGCTCAGGTCTTGAACTGCCTAACTTGTGACCTTCCTATCGACAAGCCTGGCGTCTTAACCACTGAGCCATCGCGCCCCCCTATATCTATATATCAGATATATCTTGCAGTGGGCAGTCATAAAGTCATAAGGTGTCATAAAGGTGCTACCCTTTGTAACCCAGAGCCAGAGTTAAGGTAAAGGTAAAGGTCCCCCCCGCGCATTTGTGCAGTTGTGTCCGACTCTAGGGGCCGGTGCTCATCTCCGTTTGTTAGCCGAAGAGCCAGCGTTCTCCGCAGAACGCTTCCGTGGTCACGTGGCTGGCATGACACGCGCGGAACGCTGTTACCATCCCACCGAAGTGGTACCTATTCATCTACTTGCATTTGCATGCTTTCAATTTGCTAGGTTGGCAAGAGCTGGGGTGAGTGCGGGAGCTCACGACGTCACGCGGGGCTAGGGTCTCGAACCTCCAAACTTGCGATCTTCCGATCGACAAGCCTGGCGTCTTACCCACTGAGCCATCGTGCCCCTTATATTAGTAAAATTAGTATTTATTAAATTATTTTCATATAATAAATGTTTGGGGGTCAGTGAACAATCTGAAGCTTCATGAAGGGGTAAATGAGCTGAAGAGTTGGGGATCCCTGCTCTAACGACACCATGTACATAACCAGATCAGTTAAAATCCTAATAGCTGCATTTGCAGGACTTGCAAAATTTGGTTTGTTTTAACTCTGTGTGTATGTGTCTTACTATGAACCCAGATCATTTGGCTAGGATATGTTGCAACAGATTATGTCAACAATGCAGAGGGTGTTAATTCAATAACCAAGTTAACTAGTCCTGGTTACATCAACCCAGCCATTGTTATTCTGGTTGCTGCAAATTTTACACAAAGATGACATTGGGGTTTGAAGACATTGGGACTGTGCAATGTTCATGTACGCAAATGCAAGTAGATGAATAGGTACCACTTCGGTGGGAAGGTAACAGCGTTCCACGTGCGTCATGAGGCCACATGACTGTGGAAGCGTCTTCGGACAGCGCTGGCTCTTCGGCTAACAAACGGAGATGAGCACCGGCCCCTAGAGTCGGACACGACTGCACAAATGTGCGGGGGGAACCTTTACTAATGTTCATGTACTTTAGGACTGTGCTTTGGGACAGTCAATTTTCAATCAGCTGTTGTTGAACATACCTGAAAGCATATTCTTCTATTCATTCATTTCCATAATACTAACTATGAACAGACCTTTATGTGCAGGAAAGATGAGTATTTTAATTTATTGCAGAAAGATCCAATTAGATGAGGGAGCTTTTTTGCTCATGGCTGTTTCTGATGTCTAATCTTAAATGTTTGAACAAAATAAATCAAATCAGTGGAAAGCACTGATCATGTAGGCAATTATTTTAGAGGAATGTTTTGTTTATGTATTTATTTCACTGAGTTTGATATGACTGCCCACTCCAGGGGAAATTATAGTGTATTCATTTTTATACAAACAAATTTTCTCCAACACCTTGTTATTGAATAGAAATTAAGGTTGAATTTATTCTAAGGTGAGCATATTATGGTCTGTTTGCAGTGACTAGAAATGCAAGTGCTGATCTTGTTATGACTTTTGATATCAATACCATGTGTAGTTTCCTTTTGTATTTATAGTATTCTTATTCTTATTATTTAAAAAATAACAGCAAAACAGACTTGCGTGATTCTGCTTGAATTTAGCTGGATTGTTTATAACATGTGATGTATGGTATGTGTTAACAATCTTACTTGAATGCACCCTGACAAATGGCACCTAACAGCTTCATTCACATTTCTGCAAAGAGCAGATGATGTGCTGGCCAATTGTGCACAAACATGAAATGTCAACTAAACCAGGAGCATCTGCTTTGGGTACAATATGATGCAAATGTTGTATTATGTTATGCAGTTGAGGATTAATAAAATGTCATGAAAAGTGAATTATGCTTTCTCACCTAAACTCAGTGAGCACAATTTGAGAAGTAAATAAACATTATTGCTACTTCTTCTTGGCCTTTGCTTGTAGCCTAACTCAGGGAGAGAAAGTGCAGATATGAAGCAGCTACAGTTGGCAGGGGTTAAAATTGTTTTGGAGAAGACATCATGAATGTGGCAACCATAGGGTTACAAGACCTCAACAATCTTCAATTCATCTCCAAGACTGGAGAAAGCAGAGTGGAACAAACATTGGGGTAAAGGCTGTGTTGAAGTGCACGTGATAGTCACCAGGGATACCTGTAAAAAATATCAAGATGGCAACTGGGACAGTGGATGAAAGATCTGCCCCTTTTTAAAGTGTGTTGCAACACATTTTTTAAAAAGTGGCAGAGCTTCAAACATGCAGTTGTGGTTACCATTTTGACTTTTTTTTTTAACTCCTCCTTGGTTTAATTTAATTTATTCAATTTGGATGGCCCTGGAACAGATGCAGTGAAAAGAAGCAATGCTGAGTCATCGTTTTCCTCTGAATTTTGAAAATGATTCTCCTTCAATGTTCTTCTTTGGTTGTAAATAAGGAGGACAAAATCAAGACACTCCCATGGACAGACTGTGGTGCGCTTGTACTTGTTCCATTACAACAGTGCTTCTCAGCCTTTGCAACTTTAAGATGCGTGGACTTCAACTCCCAGAATTCCTAGCCAGTACTTTAAGATGCATGGACTTCATGCTGGCTGGGGAATTCTGGGAGTTGATGTCCACGCATCTTAAAGTTGCTGAGGTTGAGAAACACTGCATTACAAGATGGGTGAAGAATTTGCGTGACTTCCTGGCTTACATTTTATTCTTCTCTCTAGTAGCCTGCAGCTTCCCCGGGTTCCTGTACTTCCATTCAATCCCAAGGGAAAACATAGGAAAGACTTTTCCTAAAAGGGCATTTTCAAATGTAGGCAGCCAAGGTAATTGTAGAGTAACAGAAAAATGCCACAATCCCTGCCCTTTCCACCATCTTGAAAAAGCGTCAGCAGCTCAAAATCTGAGAATATAATGGACGGCCAAGAAAACAAACAAATGGATCATCAAACAAATCAACCGAGAGTTCTCACTCGAGGCACAAATGACCAGGCTTAAATTATCCTACTTCGGACACATTATGCGAAGACCCAGCTCTCTGGAGAAGGCTCTAATGCTGGGAAAAGTAGAAGGAAAGAGAAGAAGAAGATGACCAGCAGAAGGTGGATGGACTCAGTTACAGCACTCTTGGAAGAGCTGAAGGACCAGATTAGGGAGAGATCATCATGGAGAAAATCTATCTATGTGGTCACGAAGAGTGGACAATGACTTGATGGCACATAATCAATCAATAATCAAACTCAAAACCACAATCCAAAGAAATTCTAAAGCAATTTTAAAGCATCCTGAGGATAAAGTAGGAATTGGTAGTCTCACTTTCGGGAGGAGACCTGGGGGAGAGATTTTGACCACATCCACTACCACAAATACGAAGATTCCACATGTCATTAACTCAGCCTCCTGGTTTGCTGCATGCCAGTTTCCCAAACTTCATCTTTTGTCACCTATTTTGGGACGTTCATAAACCTCAGCTTTTTATCCATTCCTACAGGCATGTTTTCTTTATCTTGTGCATTGGAATGTGTGCCTTTTAGGGTTAAAACGGCAGTTTGAAGCCCTCGTGCAAGAATATTTATAGGAAGCACAGCCTGAGCAGATTAAAATGCTGCTAGGCGAAGGTAGTATGGCAATTCAGAATATTTGTTTCCCTGGTGCCGGTACTAAAAATAATAGAGCAGAAAACTGCCAGGCACGATGTGGCTTTCAGGAACATTGCTTATTATTTGAGGAGATTTTTCTGCTTTGTAGAGCAAAATGGGATGACAACCCAAAATGATTAGCTGGCGTTTCATTGAATCCAAGGAAAGGTGTCTCCTGTAACAATGTTGAAGGCTGTCTTGAAGACAGGGGGACAATGCAGAGGAAGAAAGGGTCACAGAAAACGGGGGCCAACAGTTTTGTGATGTCCTCTAGCAGTCTTGGGTGTAGAAGGAATCTTGAACTTCTCAGTGGGGCTTCAAGGGTTCCAAGGAGAAAGGTCTGGCTTCTTGAAGGAGTTGCTGACCTACTGTACATTCTCAACAAATCACCCAGGGGCATCCGCAGGGTATGGTCAAAAAAGTTAAGCTGGTGGCCATGACGGGGGGATGGAATCTCCACCCGTTTTTTTATGTGCATTGTACAGACCCATAAAAAATGGTGATGCACATAAAAAATATGCACAGCTTCATTTTTACCTCAGATAAACCATCTGTTTCAAACGGCTCCAATTTCAGTCTTGAAAAAAGCTTTACAAGAATGGCAAGAAACTGTTAACAAATGTATATGGAATAGATAAAAACCCAGAGTTAAACTCAACATTTTACAAGACTCCAAAAACAGAGACGGTCTTGCTCTTCCAAACTTCAAACTTGTCAGGGAGACACAAGAGAGTGGAGAAGAGGGCCGGGCCATGAGAGATAAGCGGGCACGCAGCTCGGAGTGCCTAGCCTATTTTCCCAAACGTCAGAAGAAGGCTCCGCCCTAGGTTGGACTGATATACTTGGGAATCTGTAGGCATCGTTAGTTTAGCAGGATTTCTGTATGTAGGCATGCAATAAACACTAGAGACTAGATTCCTTGCCTCGGCGTGTTATTTCTGCACCTACACACGACAAACTGTACTACAGCGCAAGCTGTTTGTCCTGGTTAACAGGGTGGATTAAATCCTCAAACAGCAGAACGTCAGTCCTGGAGGGAGGAGGCCTGGCTAATGCGCTCCATCGATACTTACGGTAGAGGGACACAAAAGATGAGAAAAACCATCCTGGCTTTTTAGACCCTACCCTGAAGAGTCCCCTGAAATTTTCTTTGCTCCTTTGAATCAGTACTGATGCCCACCTCTCGTGGCACTTTTCAGGGGACAAACGCCAAGCAGAGATACCTAATGTGGGGTTGGTGTGTAGTGATGTGCTTGTGGATACCTGCCTTGGTGTGTAATGATGACAACTAGTTTACAGCAAGGCTTCATGAGTCATAAACTAGCTTCCACCATGACTATTATTTCCAAGAATGCTTCTGGACCTCATTGACTACCTTTTTCCGACAATGAAAATGGCTACAAGCTACAGCCGTGTGTAGCTCACTTAATTATAACAAGTTAAGGAAAACCTGAAGACAGGGCTTCTAAATTCTTTAAAAGAGTTCTACTCAAGGATACATGACTGGGAAGGAAGAAGGAGCAAGACTTAGAATAGAAGAGTCATCCAGAGCCCCCTGAGCTCTGTCCAGCTACCTCCCCCATAGGGATAGATTGGGGCATTTTCCAGGGTCTTTCTTCCCCTGCAATCTCAGCCAGATCCAGCCCATTTTTGAACCTTCTCCACACACACCAAGGGGGGGGGGGTTCCCCATTCTTCTGAGGTTTGAGACAGCATGTCAGCCCTTCAAGGTAGACCAGACTTGAACACCAATGTTATGAATACTAAAACTACTTTTATGATAGGGTTACAGAAACAGAATCTTGCAACTCTCAATGTGACGCCCCCTCCCTGCCTTTATCCTGGAGAGAACCGGGGAGGGTCCAGCCTGAGACGCTTTCTCAAATTCCATTCCTGCTTCGACTCAGATTTCTCTTATCTGACCGTTGCCTTGGCTGCAGCTCTCCCTCCTGTTCCCCAAGGTTATTCTCGCAGCCCATTACACAGCATCATGCTAAAAGACAGAAAGGGTCCCTTGACATAACTTCTTTCCAAACCTCCCTTGGATTGGAAAGAAGAGGAAGGCGCTTTGGAGCCTGGGAGGGTTGGCCTTCGAGAAAAAAGAAGCATGGGACTCGCCATGCCAACGGGGCAGCCATTTTGTGAAAGCACCTTCAACTCCATCTCAACATTCCAACAGTGCCCCTGAGCTTCAATGGGTTTCTTGCAAGGAACATGCAGCCTATGTCTGTCTTGTGCCTGCGTCTCAATTCTGTAAACTATGTACGCACAATAAAGAAGCCCATAAAGATAATGTTATAATTATCTCCACCTTATAGGAAAAGAGGAGCTATTTTTATAAACCCAGAGGCAATCAATTTTGGGGAGTGGAGGTGGGGAGAAGAAGTTTCTTTGGTTTATTTTCTCTGTTTTTTGTTTTGTTTCATTTCGTTTGTTTCTCTGGAATTCTCTGTGTATTACAAGAATAATGATGAGGCTATCAGCAATCTCATGAATACCACCCAGGAAGCCCTGGAAGATATGGATGGTTTTCAGAATAATACATATCCTCATATTATTCATCATAAAATTGGATTATTATCAGGAGGGGAAGTGCTCTGGTATCCACCGCAGGTCTTTTGTTTGTGAGTTGGAGATTAGTAGCTTGCTGGGACAAAGGGCTGCTGGTGGACAGAAGATGTAGTCATCTAGGAGAAGTTTCTGACAAAAGAGCTTCTGGCCACTTGTTTCCCTCCTCCTAGTAATTATAATAAAGGGATTTAATGGGAGGCCACAAGGAAATCCAAGCAGTATCGGCTAGACTGGCAAGTTGGGAAAAAAACCTGGAGGAAAATAATGGGAACCCACTTCCATCCAGCTGCCAAGAATATCATTTGGACTTATCTATAAGGTCATCAGGAACTGAGCTTGACTTAAAGATGATTTTGCTTTTTCAATCCCTTGCCAACGCTACAAGTCTTAGGTGGGAGCTGAAGAAGAGCCTTGGGCAACATTTGGCAATAATACTCTCCCAGAAGCTGCAAAACCGATGAAACGTTCTAATTTTTTTATTTGTCCCTAAAGGAAGCAGAGCAGTTGGGAGAACTGAAGGCAACAGGAGGAGCTGATTGTGCTGTGTTTAATTTTGATTTTTCTTTATTATATCAGACTAACAAGAGAGAAAGAATAGAAACAACTGTATCAACACTGTCATGTAACATCAAAATACATCATCACCAGATATATTTTTAAGTAAAAGTTGGGGGGGGGGGGAGGAATTAAGCAGTATAACCCCCCTGAATTTTACCATCTTCTTCCTGGCCCCTTTGTCAAAAAACGACCTCTAATTAAATGTTGGCAACATATATCAACAATCCAAATGAAATGTGGATTTCATAATTCTTTTAGCCCATCACCCCTGCCCTCCAGTTCCATAATTCTTGATACTGAGGACATTGTATACAGTGTACTCAGTACACAGTGTACACTGTACACCAGAGCTTTCCAAACTGTGTGTTGCGACATGTTAATGTGTCGGCTGCAGTGTCTGGGTGTGTCACGGCTGCTGCTGCTGCCTCCGAGCCCTGCCAGGATTCCACGCAGGTCCTAGTGCCTGCCTTGTGCCTTGCTGACTCCAAACCTGCTGTGATTCCGCGCAGGTCCTAGTGCCTGCCTTGTGCCTTGCTGCCTCCAAACCTGCCCTGCCAGGATTCCGTGCAGGTCCTAGTGCCTGCCTTGTGCCCTGCTGCCTCCAAACCTGCTGTGATTCCGCGCAGGTCCTAGTGCCTGCCTTGTGCCTTGCTGCCTCCAAACCTGCTGTGATTCCGCGCAGGTCCTAGTGCCTGCCTTGTGCCTTGCTGCCTCCAAACCTGCTGTGATTCCGCGCAGGTCCTAGTGCCTGCCTTGTGCCTTGCTGCCTCCAAACCTGCTGTGATTCCGCGCAGGTCCTAGTGCCTGCCTTGTGCCTTGCTGACTCCAAACCTGCTGTGATTCCGCACAGGTCCTAGTGCCTGCCTTGTGCCCTGCTGCCTCCAAACCTGCTGTGATTCCGTGCAGGTCCTAGTGCCTGCCTTGTGCCCTGCTGTAAGAGTGTGTCGCGAAATGATGCATGTCTAAAAAGTGTGTCACCAACATGAAAAGTTTGGAAAGCTCTGCTGTACACTGAGTACTGTGTACAGTGTGGAAAGTAGTCCATTTCACATGTCTGTAAGCATCACATGGTCCATCTCCAATTAATATTTTGAACACTTCCAAGAAACCAGTGCATGAGAACTTACGCATTTTCTAAGAAAAATCTTAATTCAAAAAGTTAATTTAGACCATAATCATTTGATGGACTCCAAGGTCCAGTCTTTGTGATGTGCTTGAGAATCCCAGCTGGTTGTTATTATCTCAGCATGATATCGGTCGTCATCTTGTAAAACAATTTGGTAATTTATTACCGGCCTTTGACATGCTTTTACCAGAAAGTAAATCCTGGGAGATAATAGTCCCAATATGAATCTGTCCATGGGTGATAAGATTTCCAGTGAAATTCTGAAGAAATCCATGGTGGATCTAGAAGAGGATAGGGGGATCTTTAAAAAGCATTTAGCAACAAAAGCCTTGTGATTTGACTTGGAATTTTCTGAATTCTGGCTAATTGAGGACAACTGACTTTATCCTCTCCAAATTTTAGTGTCATTTTTGCCTTTTAATGTCACCTGAGAATTTTCATAGATAATAATTAAGATTCCAGGAACTACATACCGAGAAGTTTTTCGAATGTTGTTGCTAAGTGATATTTTCTGACATTGCTTATAAAAACAATGAGGATACTAACTATAGTTTTGGTGAGACAAGAGTCCATAAAAATGTAATACTATAGACCAGAATATTATCTTCTACCATCAAGCTAATTTTTTAAAAAAAAAACTGGTTTGCAATATGTATAGATTTGTCCCAGCCTTTAACTCTTTCAACTCGGTAAAATTTTAGCAAAGTTTTGTGACAAAAGGTTGTTGCTGTTAATTCAGAAAGTTCATCACACTCAGGCTCTACAAGTGAAGGTGGGCCTACAATTCAAATCCACCACATCTTAGGGCCTTTTACTATTGAATATTTTTAATTAATAGTTAAGTACAAGAAATGGCTCCTCTTGCATCTTCTTGCTCCCCACTGCCTTAATTGCTCAATACCAGTTCCAATTAGTAATTCTAATTAGTAATTAGCCTAGTTTGATCTTGTTACTGCCACTATTTTATGGATGGGAAAACGATGAGTTTCAACAACACACCAAGCTGGGTTGGTGTTTACCTTAGTCGGTTTTTCTTGTAGCTTGGCGTGCTGCGCAGACCCAGCCTTAGTTTATGATTTAATGTATTATGCAAACTGGAAAATGGTGAATTCGGTAGTCAGGTTAAGTATGTTGTATGGATATAGCCAATTCTGTGCTTCCCCGCTCCTCCTCCCCCCACCAAAAGGAATAGCCTGATTAAACTTGGATTGCACGGTTGAATGAAAGGCTGGTGGGTAATCAGCTGGGCAGTAGAGAAAGCGGGCAGTTTCCAGGATGCTTGAAACCATATGTGGCTGCAGATGGCATTAAAGATTTGTTTGGAACAGAGCTTTCCAAACTTTTCATGTTGGTGACACACTTTTTAGACATGCATCATTTCGCGACACACTCTTACAGCAGGGCACAAGGCAGGCACTAGGACCTGCGCGGAATCCTGTCAGGGCTCGGAGACAGCAGCAGCCACAACACACCTAGACGCTGCAGCCGACACACTAACGTGTCCCGACACACAGTTTGGAAAGCTCTGGTTTGGAAGATGACAGTTGTTGGCTGTGGTCGGGGATTGGGGAGAAATGAAAGGAGAAAGGAGAACTGGATTTGCTTGGGTGGGACTGACTCAGGAGGCATGGGTATTTGTGTTAATTCTGTGATAAATTCATGATAAACAAAATCTTTATTTGTATATTTGTGTTAAAAAATGGGAATTTAGCTCTATCCACAGGGAGGAAACAGAGGGGTCTTCTCTCCTGGAAGACACCTGGGTTAGGTTTATGCAGCATGTTTAATCTGGGGAATGGACTACTGAACCACTTTGGGGGTTTACATGGGGGTTCACAGAACCATAAATTAACTTACTGGGCTGGGTGTTCAGAGAACCTGCTAAGCTACCAAAAACAAACAAGAAAAACTCATCAAGGTTAAAACTAACCAAGCTTAGCCTGTGTGAAGTGTATTATGTGAATAATGTGAATACCAGATTTACATCTGCTGCTTCCATCTCTTTATCACACGATTAGGAAATCTTGTATGCAAAGGGCCCCTGATTGTGCCAAAATTGGCACCTATACTTTTCTTGCTTTTTTATGTCTTAAGAAAATGACTACAAAGGTACAATGGGAAGAACAAAGACCAAAATGCTGAATATTCAGAATATTCCTTGAAAGATTCTGGTCTCTGGCCAGTAATAGTTATAAAGAACAAACTGATTCTAATTTGTTCCTTTGGTCTTCTGCTAGATCATCAGTTAATACCAAATGATGGCCATCAGACACTCATTTTGCTGTAACTGCAGGCTGAATCCTTAACAACTTTAAAAACCAAGCCATTGATCGCTGAAATGCCTGCTTTCCTACTTTGAAAGAAGAAGGTGGTTCTGATCAAGCACAATCCACTCAAAGAACACGCTGTTGGAAGCAAATTTCTCTGCTTCCTTTATCTTCAAGGTGAAGGATCAGAGTGAGTATAAATCTGGGGAAAAATAAATTCAAAGGAACTCTTTCTTCTCACTTAAAGTATCTGAGCAGCACTAACCTCTCCAGCCTCAATCACTGACAAAGAATATTCCTCTCTTTCTTTATGACCTTTGACTGCCATATTTTTTCTTCTTCTTATGGATTTTATTTCACCCTTTCCAGTTCTGCCATCCTTCCAAAGAATGCATGCTTACCTGGGCAAATGAAAGAGGAAAGATGGAAATGGGTAAGCAGAACCAGGATGCTGGTTTGCAGAAGATCTGCATAACCTTTACAACAACATCATCATCACCATCATCATCATCATCATCATCATCATCATCCTTCTTTATTTAACAAAACAGAACAACAACAACAAAACAATAGCAAAAGGAAAAAGGAAAAAGAGAAATATAACAACAAATAAAATTATATATATTAAAAAATGTAAAGGTTCCCCCCGCACATTTGTGCAGTCGTGTCCGACTCTAGGGGCTGGTGCTCATCTCCGTTTGTTAGCCGAAGAGCCAGCGTTGTCTGAAGACGCTTCCACGGTCATGTGGCCGGCAAGACGCACACGGAACGCTGTTACCTACCCACCGAAGTGGTACCTATTCATCTACCTGCATTTGCATGCTTTCGAATTGCTAGGTTGGCAAGAGCTGGGGCGAGTGCGGGAGCTCACTCCGTCACGCGGGGCTAGGGATTCGAACCTCCGAACTTGCAATCTTTTGATCGACAAGCCTGGCGTCTTACCCGCTGAGCCACCACGCCCCTTATATAAGAAGCCCCTAACAATAATAATAACAAAACAATAATAATAACAAACAATAGCAAAAGGAAAAAGGAAAAAGAGAAATATAACAACAAATAAAATTATATATATTAGGGGCTTCTTATATAGGTATATATGTAGATTAAATTTTAAACAACAATTTCAGTAAAGAATGACCATATTTCTTGTCATCATTATGCAGAATGAAATAGCATAATGAAATATGATGTTTTATTGAATCTGTAGTGCAGCCTTTCTCAACCTTTTGACCCTGGAGGAACCCTTGAAATATTTTTCAGGCCTCGGGGAACCCCTGCACATTCAGGCTCAAAGATAGGCCAGAAGTTACCAAATTATTATATTCGTTTCATGGGTAGGCCTGTATATATGCAATAACAGTGTTCTTAAACTGAAAATAAAGAATGAAGCTTACCCCTTTAATGTGAAGTTGCCCGAATTTGAAATAATTTTTTAAATAAATTGTGATCTCCCAGGGAACCCCTAGTGACCTCTCATGGAACCCTGGTTGAGAAACCCTGCTGTAGTGTAACAAAATTCATATATATCGATATATGCATGAGAAGAGAGAGAGAGAGATTGCATTGTTTTTTCTTTCTTTCTATTTTTGGGTTATTTTTTTTGTCTCCTCTCTGTTCTGTTTTAATAATTAAAGAAGTTAAAACAACACCTTCCCCCACCCCCACCCCGCAATAAAATAAAATAAAAGTAGTCAGTAGGAAACTGGCCATTTGCCTGTATTCCTTTTCTGCCAAGAACTCTTTGAATATAAAAATTTGTGATTCATGGCAGACAAGGCTGCTTTATTATATAATATAAATATAGTGGATGGTGTATAATTTCTGACTGCACAGAGAATTTATTCGCACGATAGGGAAGGTAAAAAAAGGACCAATTTCTCATAGACCAGATTAGAAATGCTTTTTAAACGACAACAAAGCATGTTAGCTGAACATCTCTGAGTGATGTTGGGGGTGGGACGGGAAGAGTGATTGAGAGCGTGCTGTGGCTTTGCACTTTTCATGCTCGACTGGATCAGATGGCGATGGAGGAACAGCTAGGATATCATGGAAATATTGTAGCCCAGTTAATTAATTCCAACAACTAATTTGGAGGGAAGTAGTTCTAGCTCAGAACAGCAATGGGCTGATTTAGGTTTATCTATCTCTCCCCATCAACTCTGTTGCACAAATGCTTTCTTCTTCTTCTTGGCGATCACTCATAGCTGAGTAAGATTGTCTTCCAGGGGTAAAATCTTAACAGTGGATCCGTAAGTGGCTGTAAAGGCCAATTCTGGATCCGCACAACCTCCCACAATGAGGGCGTAGGTTTCCAGGTGGAAGACGGTCACGATGAGGGTTTGCTTGACGCGCCTTCCTCTTAGCTCGTTTCTCCCTTTCGCCCTGTACTCGTGCTTCTTCAAAGTCCGTAGCGCCTTTAATAAAGGCTGACCTCCAGTTGAAACGCTCATGAGTTAGGGCTTCCCAGTTCTCAATGCTGATATTACATTTTTTTAAATTAGCTTTGAGAATATCTTTGAATCTCTTTTGCTGTCCACCAATATTCCGTTTTCCATTCTTAAGTTGGGAGTAAAGTAGCTGCTTTGGAAGACGATGGTCAGGCATTTGAACAACATGGCCGGTCCAGCGAAGTTGATGTTGGATGATCATTGTTTCAACGCTGGTGGTCTTCACTTCTTCCAAAATGCTAACATTAGTCCGCCTATCTTCCCAAGTAATTTGCAGAATTTTTCGGAGGCAGCATTGATGGAATCTTTCAAGAAGTTGGAGGTGGCGTTTGTAGAGGGTCCATGTTTCACAGGCATACAATAGGGTTGGTAGTACAATGGCTTTGTAAACAACCATTTTGGTCTCCCTGTGAATGTCCCGATCCTCAAACACTCTACGCTTCATTCAGGAGAAAGCTACACTCGCAGAGCTCAGATGAGGCTGAATTTCAGCGTCAATTTCGGCTTTTGTAGATAGATGGCTGCCAAGATAAGAAAAGTGGTCAACATTTTCTAGTAACACACCTTTAAGCTGGATTGATGGCGCTGCAGAGGGATTGGTTCGAACTTGCTGGTAAAGCACTTTGAGTTTTTTAATGTTAATCGTGAGGCTGAGCTTTTCATATGCTTCTGCAAAGATGTTTAGGATAGTTTGAAGATCTTCCTCGGAGTGTGCACAGACTACGTTATCATCAGCATATTGAAGTTCTATAACAGAAGTTGCAATTACCTTATTTTTTGCTTTCAGCCTACTAAGATTAAAAAGCTTTCCATCTGTTCGATATATAATTTCTACACCAGTAGGAAGTTTCTCTTCAACAAGGTGTATAATCATAGCGATGAAGATAGCGAATAAGGTTGGAGCAATAACATGTCCCTGTTTAATGCCAGATTCCACTTTAAATGGATTGCTTTGAGAGCCATTGTTATTCAGGATTGTTGCCATCATGTCGTCATGGAGTAACCGCAAGATGTTCACAAATTTATCAGGGCATCCGATTTTCAGAAGGATGGTCCAGAGAGCAGTACGATTTACAGTATCAAAAGCTTTAGTCAGATCAATAAACGCCATGTACAGAGGGCGGTTTTGCTCCTTGCATTTTTCTTGAAGCTGTCGTGCAGTGAAGATCATATCCACTGTTCCCCTGGAAGGGCGGAAGCCATTTTGCGTTTCAGGGAGGATGTCTTCTGATATAGATAGGAGACAGTTTGCGAGGATCCTTGCGAGGATTTTGCCTGCCGTAGCTAGAAGGGCGATGCCTCGATAGTTTCCACAGTCTATCACCCTTTTTAGAGAGTGATAATTATGGCATCCCTAAAGTCTGCTGGAATCTCCTCCCTCATCCAGATTTTTTCGATGAGCTTATGAAGTTGTTGTGTAAGTTCAGGCCCGCCTTCTTTAAAGACTTCAGCAGGAATCCCATCAGGTCCACTAGCTTTGTTATTTTTCATTTGATTAGTGGCTTTACTGACTTCCTCCAAACTAGGGGGTACTGCAAGCTCATTTCTTATTTGTTTTTGCGGGATTTGCAAGAAGACTTCATCAGCCACAGTAGAGTGACGATTAAGGAGATTGTAATAATGCTCTTTCCAGCGCAGTGCAATAGACTCTTTGTCCTTTAGAAGTTTGACACCATCTATTGAGCGTAAGGGATTTGTACCATAGTTTGTTGGTCCATAGATGGCCTTTATGGCATTAAAAAAGCCCCGTGCATCATGAGCATCTGCAAAATGTTGGATTTCTTGGGCTTTGTTGCACAAATGCTTTACTAGGTGAATAATTATTCCTTTTCATTTCCAGCACAGAGCTGAAAACCTAGAGTGGCTTCATGACAACAAGGCTTCTCTAGGAATACCATCTCTGTCTCCTTTTTACGTTCTACTTAACTCCCCTGCTCCCCCAGCCACTACCTAGAAGGGAGATTTAAAATAGGGTCAGAAAGGAATGGAGTGGATAAGGCCCCTCGATATTATTCACTGCGGTCCTGACCCCAATGAGGTCAGTACACATTATTTTTTAATGCCCTGGTAGTTCTCGGTGTTCATGAGGGCAATGGACGACTTGGTCAACCAGTAGGACTTTCTGCATGGAATTGGCAAATCTTTTGATATGCTGTTCAGTGCAGGCCCATAGGATATGGCTGGATTTATGCACGTTGAGGACTTTTGCCCTGAAATAAATTGAACCTAATAAAAATTTGCGTAACATTAGCTTTGGATTCAAACCTTCATACGCTCTGCCTGGGCTGGTTGATACAAGATGTTAGACAATTGTATGCTTTGCTTGCTCTGGCTTCGTGCAGTGTTTTTCAGACTTGGCAACTTGAAGATGTGTGGACTTCAACTCCCAGAATTCCCCAGGCAGCATGCTCAAAGTCCTGTCCCTTTTTTACTAGCATTGCAGCTCATGTAAAAAAGAGGAAGGGCTTTGATCATGTGGTTGCAGCCACAATCTTGACTTTCTTGACAGCCTGCCCCCCACCCGCCCGCAAGAGATGTCCCTGGACAGGGGTCATGCTAAGATATATAGGTTGGTTTGTTCTTGGCTTACTTTATTGTGTGAGACTGTCCATTCTAGTTCACAAGCCAGGGTTGATAACCTGATGGCTTGTGTATCATCAGCTTGTTGTGGCTTATTAAAAATGGCTAAAATCAGGGGCTAGGACAGTGTACAATCCAGGTCACTGTGCCACTACAGTATTTAGCAGAGCTGACTACGATTTCCTGGCCCCTGTTCCAATTTTTCTCTTGATGGTTGCCTATAAAATACTGTCAAACTAGCTAGGTTTGCACCACACCTACACCAGGCTACAGTAAGGATGGTTTGTTTGTGGATTAGCATACTGTGGGAACTCAGACATTGCCTTAAGAGTTTCTGCCACCCAAGCCATCATATTAAGACTCCCTTGAATTGAGTTTGATCTTTGGAGACCTGTTTTGTTTGTGTAAGAGAAAGTGAGTGTATTTGGCAACAGCACAGAAGGGATTTGCCACTGCCTTTTTTCAGTCCCCCCCCCCCCCGAATTCCAGTCTACAGTACTTACATTTCCTGGTCTCCCATCCAAGTATCAAACCAGATCTAACACAGCTTAGCATTTTTCAACAGAGCCAAAGCTGGCTTCAATGCTGCTATCTGTTCTAGATCATCTCCTTTAGCAATCCATTAGGGAACTATTTCTGAGTCTGATAGTATAAAAATAGAACATCTGTCTTGACTACAATGGCTCTCACTCCTTGGCAGCACTGCTGTTGGGGATAATATAAGGGATCTATAGCGCAATTCAATTCAATTCATTATGGTCAATCTATAGCCCAAGTTATCTGGGAAACACAGCCAGTATTAGACCCTGAACAATTTCCATCTGTATTTTGGGGTGTTTCCCCTTCCTTCTATGTCAGGGATGGGGAGATGGTGGCCCTTCAGATGTTGCTGCACTCAACTTTCCAATGGTCTTGCATACCCGAGAACAGTTAGGGATGCTGGGAGTTGTAGTTCAGCAAAATCTGGAAGGCCATTGCCTATCCAACTTGTGCCATGATGCTGCCTTGCATGGACAGACGTTTCTTAGCTGTACTTGAGACAGAGACTCAGAACTGCAGAAGGGAAGCCGATTTTATTTTGATTAGAGAAAGAAAGGGAAAAGCTTCAGCAATAGGGCGGATGCCCCATTAATGATTCGACCACACAATTGGCTGGTCTGCCAACGGAGGAGGTTCAAAACAGCACTGAAAAGGGCCACTTTCATAAAATAAAGAATGGCTTCCTAACCGCTATGCCTTCAAAGGGAGAAAAAGAGTGAGCGGGCAAAACAAGCATGTTATCTCAAGGGGAGCATTTGGGAAGTAAAAGCTTCAACATGACTTTTGAGGAGGTTTGATTTGATTACAGATTAAGCTAGAAAGCACTTACGGATGCATACGTGCAAAACCGACATGGCCCAGAGTTAGGCTGATCGGTGTGTGCAAATGTTTGATAAAATATTCCAAATCAATTTTGACACTTGCCACCCGTGCCCACATGAATTCTAATAGTCTAGTTGAGAGATTCAGTCCAAATTGATTCTGACATCTGAATCCAATCTAGTTCTGTTTTCCCCATGGATTCAAACCAAATTGGATTACTTTCCCAACATGATTCAAATGTTCTACTTGAAACAGATCTGATTCCCATATTCCTACGGATCCTTGTCTTCCTTGGACAAGAAAATGCATTAGCTTAGATCAGCCTTTCTCAACCTCTTGACCCTGGAGGAACCCTTGAAATATTTTCCAGGCCTCGGGGAACCCCTGCACATTCAGGCTCAAAGATAGGCCAGAAGATACAAAATTATTATATTCGTTTCATGGGTATGCCTGTAGATATGCATTAACAGTGTTCTTAAACTAAAGAATGAAACTTACCTCTTTAATGTGAAGTTGCCCGAATTTGAAATAATGTTTTTAAATAAATCATGATCTCCCAGGGAACCCCTAGTGACCTCTTGCGGAACCCGAGGGTTGTTGTTGTTGTTCAGTCGTTTAGTCGTGTCCGACTCTTCGTGACCTCATGAACCATAGCACGCCAGGCCTTCCTGTCCTCCACTGTCTCCTGGAGTTTACTCAAATTCATGTTCGTTACATTGGTGATGCTATCTAACCATCTCATCCCCTGCCGTCCCCTTCTCCTTTTGCCTTCAGTCTTCCCCAGCATCAGGGTCTTTTCCAGTGAGTCCTCTCTTCGCATTAGGTGGCCAAAGTATTTGAGCTTCAGCTTCAGTATCTGTCCTTCCAATGAGCAGTCAGGGTTGATTTCCTTTAGGATTGACTGATTTGACCTCCTTGCAGTCCAAGGGACTCTCAAGAGTCTTCTCCAGCACCACAGTTTGAAAGCATCTATTCTTCGGCGCTCAGCCTTCCTTATGGTCCAACTCTCACAGCCATACATTACTACTGGAAAAACCATAGCTTTAACTATACGGACCTTTGTTGGCAAGGTGATGTCTCTGCTTTTTAATATGCTGTCTAGGTTTGCCATAGCTTTCCTACCAAGGAGCAAGCGTCTTTTAATTTCATGGCTGCAGTCACCGTCTGCGGTGATCTTGGAGCCCAAGAAAATAAAATCTGTCACTGCTTCCGTTTCTTCCCCTTCTATTTGCCACGAAGTGATGGGACCAGATGCCATGATCTGAGTTTTTTTAATGTTGAGTTTCAAGCCAGCTTTTGCACTCTCCTCTTTCACCCTCATCAAAAGGCTCTTTAGTTCCTCTTCACTTTCTGCCATTAGGGTGGTATCGTCTGCATATCTGAGGTTGTTGATATTTCTCCCAGCAATCTTAACTCCGGCTTGTGATTCATCCAGCCCGGCATTTCTCATGATGTACTCTGCATATAAGTTAAATAAGCAGGGTGATAATATACAGCCTTGTCATGCTCCTTTCCCAATTTTGAACCAATTGGTTGTTCCATGTCCAGTTCTAACTGTTGCTTCTTGACCTGCATACAGGTTTCTCAGGAGACAGGTAAGGTGGTCTGGTACTCCCATCTCTTTAGGAATTTGCCAGTTTGTTGCGATCCACACAATCAAAGGCTTTAGCGTAGTCAATGAAGCAGAAGTAGATGTTTTTCTGGAACTCTCTTGCTTTTTCCATGATCCAGCGAATGTTGGCAATCTGATCTCTAGTTCCTCTGCCTCTTCGAAACCCAGCTTGCACTTCTGGTAGTTCTCGGTTCACATGCTGCTGAAGCCTAGCTTGTATGATTTTGAGCATAACCTTGCTAGCATGTGAAATGAGCGCAATTGTACGGTAGTTTGAACATTCTTTGTCATTGCCCTTCTTTGGAATTGGAACGTAAACTGACCTTTTCCAATCCTGTGGCCACTGTTGAGTTTTCCAAATTTGTTGGCATATTGAGTGCAGCACTTTAACAGCATCATCTTTTAGGATTTTAAATAGCTCAGCTGGGATACTGTCTTCTCCGCTAGCTTTGTTGTTAGTAATGCTTCCTAAGGCCCACTTGACTTCACTCTCTAGGATGTCCGGCTCAAGGTCAGTGACCACACCATCGTATTTATCAGGGATATTAAGATCTTTCTTGTATAGTTCTTCTGTGTATTCTTGCCACCTCTTCTTAATCTCTTCTGCTTCTGTTAGGTCCCTGCCTTTTTTGTCCTTTATCATGCCCATCTTTGCACAAAATGTTCCCTTGATATCTCCGATTTTCTTGAAGAGATCTCTAGTCTTCCCCATTCTATTGTTTTCCTCGATTTCTTTGCATTGTTCATTTAAGAAGGCTTTCTTATCTCTCCTTGCTATTCTCTGGAAATCTGCATCCAATTGGTTATATCTTTCCCTTTCTCCCTTGCCTTTTGCTTCCCTTCTTTCCTCAGCTATTTGTAAAGCTTCATCAGTCAGCCACTTTGCTTTCTTGCATTTCTTTTTCTTTGGGAGGGTTTTAGTTGCTGCCTCCTGTACAATGTTACGAACCTCCATCCATAGTTCTTCAGGCACTCTGTCTACCAGGTCTACCAGTTAAAATAGCCAGGTTTATTTTGCTGTTGGCTATGGAGATGATGGGAAAAGTTGCAGTTCACGTCATCTGGAAGAAACCTGGTCTTCTAAGCCTCAGATGAACAGTGGACTATTCTCTTGGGCTTTTAAGATTTCTGTAGAATAGCAAACTTCAGTAATCATACAACTGCTGAAATTAATGCTGTGTGGAAAATTTCCCCTCCATTTTTCCTACCAGTTCATCTTGAATTTCATGAAAGAGCATTTGCTTTTGACATTTCTTGCCAAGAAGGGTATTTCAGTGAAGCTTTGGGTTGGAGTGTGATTTTTTACTCTTATTTAGTGACAAGAGTGACCAAGGTGTATGCGTGCAAATGTTCTTTCTTTCATTGCATCAGAAAAGAACAATATCAACAGTAGTGCCCCCTCTATCACCAACAATTGAGCCAGGTCAAAAACACCACTAAAATCAGTTTGAAATTCTCCAGATCCTGAGAACAAGGCTTAAAAAACAAAACCTGCCTCCTTCATAGGGAAAGAAAAGCTTTGAGAAAAACATTTGCTGCAATTCTGTCTTTACCACCGATATTATGCATGGAGAGTCCATTCTGAATCCCATCTGAGCTCCCTAAGAGATACCAAGCAATGAAGCAGAAGGTTTACAATTCACAATGGCACTCAGGGCAAAGTCACAAACATGACTTTTGACTTGAGACAAATGGCTCAATGAACCTTGAATTGGAATTCATGGCTGAACAGGATTTGATATACCAGCTGCATGAAGAAAAAAATCCAAGCCCATGTGCAGTGTTGCAGCGGTCCCCAACCTTTTCAGCACCAGGGACAGGTCGTGGAAGAAAATTTTTCCACGGACTGGGGGGGCAGAGTTTGCAGGTGGGAGCCAATCATGCGCACCAGGGGTGGGGTTTGCAGGCAGGAGCCAATCACACGCACCAGGGGCAGGGTTTGCAGGCGGGAGCCCTGCGGCCCATTAGTGGGCCGTGGCCCACAGGTTGGGGACCCCTGCAGTGTCGGACTTGAGGTTTTCTTATTTTCTTTGAATCCTCTTCCACAAGTCAAGTATCCTGTTCACACAATGGAACTAGTCAGCTTTCTACAACTTTGATGTCTTCTTCACTTTCACTCTCAATGGTGGCCATCTTGCTGAGTAATTCTGAAAGATGGTTCACATCTGGAGAGCATCCATTTCAGTTTATTTACTTGATGAAATGATTAGAACTTCAAGTCAGCCTTCCTTGACTTAGGGCTTTCCAGATGTGTTAGGAGTACAACTCACGCACTTTTCAGCCAGACAGATCAGTAATACGGCTTTGTTTGGAACAGGAGTGGGCAACCTGGGACCACAGAGCTACATGCAGCCCTCAAATCCTGTTTTTGCAGCTCTTGAAGCCCTTCCTGACCAAACCCCCACAAACCTGTATATGGTTTCCTGCCCATTGTAGGAGGGCACCATAAAATTATGCATTTTTAAAAATAGTGCTGAGGTCTTTTTTAAAAAAATGGGGAAGAGCTACCATTTTCTTCCCTGGAATCATCCCCGCCCCCCAAAAACCACTGGGTTTCAAAATCCAGCCTGGCATGAGCTGAACGCAAGATTGAGGTTCTACCAAACCATTTTTAGAATTGAACCAAGTGGTTTCATCTATGATCAATTAGAGCAAATTGCACCTATCAACGCCATTTAGAGTCTGACCATTCATCTGTCACATTTTCTATTTTCCCTTTCTTCCAGGATTTCAAGTAGGCATTTGTGGGCATTATCCATTTTTATCTTCTCATCATTTTCATTCATTCATTCATTCATTCATTCATTCATTCATTCATTCATTCATTCATTCATTCTCTATCCCGCCTTTATTATTTTTATAAATAACTGAAGGCGGCGAACATACCTAATACTCCTTCCTCCTCCTATTTTCCCAACAACCACCCTGTGAGGTGAGTTGGGCTGAGAGAGAGTGACTGGCCCAAGGTCACCCAGCCGGCTTTCATGCCTAAGGTGGGACTAGAACTCTCAGGCTCCTGGTTCGCCATTGGCTCCTTCCTAGTGCTGAGAAACAGGGACTGGCCCAAGGTCACCCAGCCGGCTTTCATGCCTAAGGCGGGACTAGAACTCTCAGTCTCCTGGTTTGCCATTGGCTCCTTCCTAGGGCTGAGAGACAGGGACTGGCCCAAGGTCACCCAGCCGGCTTTCCTGCCTAAGGCGGGACTAGAACTCTCAGTCTCCTGGCTTCTAGCCCGTTGCCTTAACCGCTAGACCAAACTCCCCATATGTTATTAGGCAACTGAAAATCATTGTTCTCACTTCAATATTCTTTTATGAATTATGATACTTTGGGTCAATCTCACCTTTCTAGAAAAGGGTCTACTCAATGAGCACTAGCAACTGAAATTGGTAAGTAAAAGATGGGTTTTTAATACACTGCCTTTCAAATAGGTAACACGGACATGAGTAACAAGAGACTTCACATGTGATTTTATAAAAGAGGACATGATCCAAGAAAATTATTGTCTCATTTGCCCTGCTCCAAATTAATTTCATTCAAGTCTGATGCAAGTAAAATAGGAAGTAGTAATTCCTTGTCTATTCAAGGAGATTTAAAACCTCTATTCACAGAGTCTGAGTCACATTTTAATAATATTATGGCACACACAGAAAGCAGACAGACACTCATAGTCCTACTTTTTGGCTACGCTTAGTTTCTGTAAAATTCATGCTGAACGAACCTTAAGACCACGTCTATCAGGCAGAGAGTATTAAGTCATTGACGTGGTCCCCTTTTAGGAACTGTCTTCTGGTTGTTGGAATTAATATCATCAATAAACATTATCTTCTTTCCCAGGTTAAAATAGAAATTCCATCTGGGGCTACTCTTTATGACAATAACGTAACTGGTGTTGACTCCATTCTCTTGTTGGCTTGAACTTGCAGGACATTAAAAAGAGTTGGCACCATGGTCAATAGGAAGAGGTAAGAAAGAGTTCTCATTGAACAGAAGATAAGGATGCTTGGCTTAAAAAGCAAACAAAAAAGCAGAATTGTATTTGTTATCCCACAGAATTCCAGAATCTTGGACAGGTGACTGTCTAGCCCAGTGTTTCTCAATGTCAGCAACTTTAAGATGTGTGGACTTCAACTCCCAGAATTCCCCAGCCAGCGTGGGTCTAGCCACACCTGAACTTATCTCATAATCTCTCTGGGCATGGGTTCCTCTGTTGAGCTGCTCTTACAGTTGGGATACTGCTATAATTAAGGACAATCATCAATCGAAGAGAATTAAGGACAATCATCAAATGCAATATAGGCTTTGCAAACATTAAACCCTCAAGTTTAGTCTGAGCTTCTCCATCTGAAAAGGTTCAAGTAGCAGATACATTCCCCACCCTCCAAACTCTGGAAAGCTGCTGCATGTTATCAGCTATCCTCAACCTGGTGCTTTCCAGATGGGGTGAATCACAACTTCTAAAATTGATGGACATCCAGGCTAGGAATGATGGGAGTGAAGTCCAACATTTATTGAAGAGATCACATTGGACATGATTGGAATAGAATGTTCTGGGGTGTTGGAGCATAGAGAAGGAAATCCTGCTACAAAGCAAATTTCCTTAGTTTCTGGAAGAGTTTGTTGTTTATTCGTTCAGTCACTTCCAACTCTTCGTGACTTCATGGACGCCAGAGCTTCCTGTCAGCCGTTGCCATCCCCAGCTCCCCCAAGGTTGAGTCTGGAAGAGTACAAGTACTCTATATCAGTGTTTCTCAAACTTGGCAACTTTAAGACATGTGGACTTGTGCAAGCTGGCTGGGGAATTCTGGGATTGAAGTCCACATGTCTTAAAGTTGCCAAGTTTGAGAAACACTGCTCTATATCATAAAAAAACCCCTTGGTTTTCTTCTCCCTTAAAAAAAAGTTGTTGCCTGTTCAAAGTCACAAGGATACATTTCAGAAGTCTGATAATGTTTATCAGGGTTAGGGGCATCTTGGGAGGGTCACGTAAGTCAAGATGGCACCAGCTGCAGCCTCACCATTAAAACTCCATCATTTTGACCCTTTTGATACCCTCTCCCCACAGATGTCCCTAAGCAGTGGGGGATAAAGGCCTGGTTTTTTTGTAGCTGGCAAGGAATGCTGCTAATCAGGAAAAAACACCATTTTGCAGATCGATCCCTGCTTTCCTCTGGAAGTACAAGGCAGCATACATGGGGTGGGGGGGGGCATCCCTAATTATAACTGTACAAGAAAGCTGTGAAACAGGGAGACAGTGACTGGCCCAAAATCACTGGGGTCCACATTTAAGTAGAGACCTGAACCGGGATCCCAAGTCCAGTTCTACGACCGCAAACCCTCCCTGTGAAAATTGCAGTTCTGTAGCGGCTTTCAAATGGGAGAAGAATCCAAGCATTCCCTCCCTTACCCATGGACCAGTATTTCTCAACCTTGGCCGCTTTAAGATGTGTGGACGTCGACTCCCCGAGTTCCCCAGCCAGCAGAATTCTGGGAGTCGAAGTCCACACATCTTAAAGCGGCCAAGCTTGAGAAACTGCCATAGACGGAGGAAAAAATGGAATATCCCAGCTTTACCCCCACGCATGGTGTAACTCCACCCAATTCACCTTCCTGCTTCAGATGCTGCCGTTAAATCCAGTTCTCTGCCCCTGAAAGCTTGTCCATAGATGGTCTAGGAGGGAAGTCAATTCTCTGCATAGCTTCCTGGTGCCTCTCCCATGCTGGTGGACTTGGAATCCGTCTTGCAAAATATTGGAAGAATGTAATTTTTCAGAATTTATGCAGGCCCGAGAATGGGTCTATACTCACAGGTAGGGCAGGACTCAAATTCCCTTAGTACAGAACTTACCAAGAAAAGTACGAAAGAGACAGACAGACAGACACACACCTGTTTATACCTAGGAACAAAACCAAGTAAACATTACACATCCTGACACCTGTATGAAAAGGCCCTTGAGCACTGGAGACTGAATGGAAAAGCAGAGTCTCAGTACAAAAATACTGTCATGGTAAAAAAATAAAACAGGTCATGGAAACAATGGGCCTCTGATCAGTTGGATAAAAAAAGGGCTTTAGGTCCATTTGCTAATGAAGCACAGGCTGTGAGATAGGAGACAAGCCACCCGTTGTTTTCTCTGTACAAAATGTCCCGTGCCGTCAGGCTGGTGTAGCACCTGCTCATGTGCAGAGTCCCAGGGTAGCACTGTCTGCTCTTAACGTCTCCGGGGAAAGCAGCCTATTCCAGCGCTGGCCGAAAACCAGCGTCACTCAAGTGACTGTACAGTTGTGCCGACACGTTAAACGGAACGAAAGCTTAAGTCACACTCGGGTTTGACACGCCAACAAATTTAGATCACCTGGACTGGTCTACTGCAAAGGGAGGAAAAGGTGTCCGGTTCGGGGGGTGGCGGGGCGAGATGCTTCTGCGGCGACTTCATTCGTCTTGCTTCCTCTTGGGCTTCTTCGGGTTACGGGAACGGCTTTTGGCTTTGCAAAGGGGACAGATGGGGGCGTTCCGGTGGATCTGTTGGTGGCAGGAGAGGCAGGCCTGGAGGAGGACAAAGCTGTTCTGTTAGGACTGCAAAGAAGAGGCTGTGACCCTCTGCGCCTGGACTCGCCTTCCCCAACGGGACTGTAGGAACTACAACTCCCGTAAGACATGAATAAGCCAATGGGATGGCAAAGATGCTCAGCTTGGGAAGAGTGATCCAGACCGGGTTCATACAAAGCATTGGGTCCTGTTTTGCTTAACCAGAACTTATAGACTAAACCAGTGTTTCTCAACCTTGTCAACTTTAAGATGGGTGGACTTCAACTCCCAGAGTTCCCCAGCCATTCTGGGAGTTGAAGGCCACCCATCTTAAAGTTGACACGGCTGAGAGACACTGGTAAGGACAGAATCTTAGAACCCGCAAGAGAAATTTCCCAGCCTCATTGATCGTGAGTTCATTCCGGTGGAGTCCCCTTGAATGATCTGGAATGCTTCTTCCCACCTGGGCTGAGCTGCTGTTTATGAGATAAGCTGGCACCTGACTTGCCTTCTGTCTCTTGATCGTTTATGGCGACCTTCCCTTCCCTTCCTCAATCTCTCATGGACCCCTTCTCCCCACAATTAGTCTATGAAAAGTTCTCCTATATCATGGTTCTAGACTTCAGAGGGTATGAGAGTTAGGAAAAATATGAACCCGTGAAAAATTCAAGAGTACAGAGAAGAACAGAAGAGAAACAAGAAACATTCACAATCCAAGGGGGAGAAATGCATTCTCTGTTGCTCCAGAGCTTGGGATTAAGTCTAAGGAGTTGAAGTTCAAGGAGAATAATAGGCCCCTCTGGTTGAAATTGCTGGTTCCCATCTCAGATCTGGGGGGCACGGGAAAAAGGAAACATCCCCCAATGCCTTGTTTTACAACTGAGCCATCTACACCAGTGTCTTTCAACCTTGGCCACTTGAAGATGTGCGGACTTCAACTCCCAGAATTCCCCAGCCAGCATGGGGGGTTGAAGTCCACACATCTTCAAGTGGCCAAGGTTGAAAGACACTGATCTACACGGAGCATCCTCCAACAATTGAAATTGTGCCTACGTACCTTCATAGGCGGTGGCTGTTGTCTGAAAGTTGCCGTCTGCCTTGTATCCTGTTTCCGGGCCACCTGCAGCTGTTGGGCAGCTGCTGCAGCTGCAGCCAAGGATTCTGGGATTGGAGGCTCTTGCGGCTCCGTCTGCCATTCGGCTTTCTGCTTTTCAAAGTAACTAGACAGACCACAAAGCACAAAACAATCAGGGCCGAAGGATTCAGAAACCGACCAACTCTTACATTTCCCTTATATTTGTAGAGAGCAAAATGGAATGAGCTATCTCCAGGACATTCTAGTTTTGTCCCTGGAGCATCCTGTCTCCCTCTGTGAAAAATGGGGGGATATTTTTTTTTTGGGGGGGGTATGCAATTACAGAAGTGGATCACCCAGAACAGAAACAGCCAGATCCATTTCTTGGTCTGGATGATCCATTTCTGGAATGTCACCAACCCTCCTGGAACGCTTAGGTTGCCTCGTTCCGGAAGAAACTAGGACCTTCTGGGAGAAGAATGCAAAGTCTATTTTGCACATCTCTAGTTTACATCAGCCTTCCCTACCAAGGCATTGCCAGATGCTGTTGGAGACGGTGGCATTCACCAGCTGAGAACAGGGTTACGAAGGACTATTCTAAGCAAAGCTTATTGAAGCAAAAAGACAGTTCAAGTGGACAGAGTAGAGGGTGAAACAACAGAATGCTGGCAAATAGGAATGCCCTCTGAGACACTTCTCTTGGGACCCACCAGGCTCCTTATCTCACCTGACTTTAAACAGGAAGTTGGCACACTGCCAAGGAAGGACCACTCTCTAACACCGTATTTATCTGCACCCATCACTGATGTCTAGTAAAAGCCACAATGACGTCATGTGCATCACGATGTCATCATGCCCTTGACACAATGATGCATTGGCACGTAGGCCATCACCCGTCCCCTAAGCTACCTTGCAGACGGCTATGGTGGCAACATCTCTGGAGTCCACAGACATCTCATTAGTTAAGAGTAGTATTGTTAGTAGGAATAACTGGGCAGAGGTGTAGATCCCCTTCCTGTAAATAGGTGTTTCATGTTTGGTGTATCCGTCATGCCAAGCATGAGTAAGTATACAACTCTTCCATCCGTGGCAGTGCTTTTGTGTGCCTACCACGAAATTGCAATTATACTCTCAAAAGCTGAGCCACTCCCAATTTAGTGTACCATGCCTCCATGCACCCCTTTGTTTTCCCCTCCTTTCTTCTACCAGGCCCAGAAGTGGACTTTAGAGTTTTCAGACCAGTGGTCTTCTCAGCTTACTCAAGGGAAAGTTTCTCTTCCTCTTCACACAAGTCGGGCAACCTCTGCAAACCCAGGGTCATCCTCAAAGCATCCACATGCTCTTTAAGAGGCTTGTATTCCTCATGGAGACGGCGTGTGGACTCCAGGAGCTTGTTCAGATCGTTCTCAGACTGTTTGATCGTGTTCTCCATCTGGAAGAGAAGCAGGAGATCCATTCCTTGAGCAGATCTCTCCCTCGCTTCTCATTGGCGGGTCCCAATTCTCCAACCTGATGTCAAGGATGGCTGAAAAAATATCTGGGTGGTGATAGTGGTGGCCTCCTCCCTCCGTCAGCTTTTCTTTTCTCATGCGAAATGCTCCACAGAGAGCAGAGAAATAGGGAAGAGGATGTATCTTAGTTGTGGTGGGATACAGAAAAAGAAGGATGTGGCAGAAAGACACACCACTTTTTCCCAGCTTAGTGTGCTTTCTACCTGCAACCTCCAGAATTTTCAGCCAGCATGGGTAGATTGGCAGGGAACTCTGGAAAACCCAGCAAGTTGCAGATGAAGGGATCACCCTGAGAATACTATATGCATTAATAGCAACAATTTTGGAAGATATGGCTGTCAGGCCCAGCCCAAGAACAACCAAGAACCAGTCCAGCCAAACTTCAGTTCTCTATTTGTTAATGCCGTATAGACAGAATCTTGACAATCTAAAGCAACTCTACCTAACCTCAGGGGGAATAACCTGGGAAGGCTCTAAAAAGGTAAAGGTTCCCCCCACACATTTGTGCAGTCGTGTCCGACTCTAGGGGCCGGTGCTCATCTCCGTTTCTTAGCCGAAGGGCCAGCGTTGTCCGAAGACGCTTCCGCAGTCATGTGGCCGGCATGACGCGCACGGAACGCTGTTACCTTCCCACTGAAGTGGTACCTATGAATCTACTTGCATTTGCATGCTCTCGAATTGCTAGGTTGGTAAGAGCTGGGGCGAGTGCGGGAGCTCACTCCGTCACACGGGGCTACAGTCTCGAACCTCCGAACTTGCGATCTTCCGATCGACAAGCCTGGCGTCTTACCTGCTGAGCCACCACGCCCCACGCTCTAGGGCGGGGCTATTCTGAATCTCTTGGTTTTCCCAGAACTGCCCTCTGGACTACGTTTCCGCTTATCTCCTTCCCCTTCTTGGAATGTGCTCTCTCCTTCCTGAGAACCAGCGGCACTGCCAAAATCCACCACATCACCTCCCCCTTCAGTGACACATTCCATAACATCGGCTCTAGATCCCCCCATCTTTCTCCCTTTCCCACCCCAATTAAGACTATCCTCAAGGTCCCCCTGGCTGCATCAGCGGACGGAAGGTTTCAGCTGGAATCTCTCCCCGTCCCTTCACTTACCACATTGATGTCGGCGTGGATGAGTCTCAGTTCCTCCACGTGGGCCATCTTTTCCTGCAGCAAGAGGTCCATCTCCTGCTTGTACTCCTTCAGGTGCCTTTCCTCGGATTCCAGAGCCTCGAATTCCGCCTTCAAGCGGGCTTTGATCTTCTCCATCTGTAGGGTTTTATTTCTGGAGAGGGGGAGGTGGGGGAGAAATGGAGAAGACAGAGAAGGTGGTGACGTTTCAAGGTTGCCAAGCGGTATTTCATCTTCCTTCACTGCAGTCAGGAGGACCAGGGGGCGAGAGATAAAGTTAAGCTTAGCTCCCAAACAAGGGGGTCTGCAGGGGGTGGTTGAAAAGGTCAAGATGGTGTGCTTGAAGTTCCACCTGTGTGTAACCGCTGTTGGATTGTAAACATATTCTTACATTTCTGTATATATAAATACAAATATATTTCATATTCATATATTAGAAACATTTGCACTTGCATTATGGCTCTGAAAACATGTTGTATTTCCTTGAAGAGTTTTGTTAACTTTCTTACCCTTCCTTTCTAGCAGGCCTTGATAGATAGCTGTGCCTATAGAAAGATAAAGTGTACTTTCCAAGGATAGCTTCTCCAGGGGAAATATATTGTTTAATAACGGTCAAGGAGCCCTAGCAAGGATGGAAGGAAATTCCTAATATGGAATGAGGGTAAGGTGGAGTATGGGTAACTGAGTAAGGGGTGGTCTTCTAAAGGAGGAGTTGAATGGAATCTATATAATAATGTGCTGTAGGAAGGGGGTCCTGCGCAGCCGCCCACCTAACAGCTTGCTGTCATTGCTTTTGCTCTTGGGTGAATAAACTCCTAACTTCATGCAATTTGTCAGTTTCTTTACTCCCGGCTCAGGAACGAACCTAGTAAGATAAAATTTACTTCTAACACTGCCATCTTGACTTCTTTGATCACACCCTGCTTGCAGCGTAATGAGTTTTGCAGGCATTTTGCAGCTTAGATATTGTGCAAAACCATCAAACTGAGGTTTGTCCATGAAGCTACAGTTAAACCAACTATAATTTAGAGCAATGTGTGAGCCCAGCGCACAGATCATGCTCAGCTGTTCATTTAGTTTGCTTGGTTTTGGCTTACCATGAGGTGCAAACCCAACCACCGTTGGTAAATCGTGGTTTAAAATTTGGTGGGATGGGCAGACTCAGCCAACAAACCATGTCTTAATATGATGTGTGAATTCAGAATTAAGGACAAAGAGTGCCTCTGAGACCATGCTCACTTTGGAAGTCAACATTCTTTACTGAACTGGAATCCCATCACCTCAAAATCCATACCTGGTTTTCCTCTTAAAACTTTTTTGGATCTCAGCAGCCCAGTTTAGAAGAATAATTGATAATTAATAATTATAAGAATATAATTGCTGTTTTTTATTTTATATTTTATTTTAATCTATTTTATTGTGAACCACCCAGAGTTCCCCGTTGGGGGAGATGGGCGGTCATATAAATTAAATAAATAATAATAATAATAATAACAACAACTTGTCTGTTGTATTATTGAGAATCAGAAAATTTCCTGATCTACTACGAAGTACACAGACATCAGCCAGTAGGTCCTAATCCATCCTCTGCCAGCACGTTTGTCCCATTGCTAAGACACATAAAGGTGGATACAGACCATAATTCAGGAATATTGGATGAATCCAAAGATTCAACCTGTAGCACCAGTCCTAAGATCTTGCATAGCTACAGTGACCTTACATCCTTTATTCTAAAGGACAGTCCTTTATTTCAGAAAGCTGTCCTTTAGATTTATTTAATTATTTATTTTCTTGGTTTTGCTCTTGAATTTTCCTTTGTAAAGCAAAGTTATAAACATAAGCAATTTTTTAAAATCCTTATGAACCTCTTTCAGATTTGCTCCTTTTTCAGGTTTGTCCTTTATTTTTTCCAAGAAAATATGGTCACTGTACGCATAGCAAACAATGCAATTGACAGACAAGACATCGCAGATCTGATCTGATGTGATTTATTTACTGAACTTCTATCCTGCAGAATCTGCCCAGGATTCCTGGGAGATTTGCAACAATCTGGTGCCCTATTGTGAGAACTTCCACAATTCCTAGCTAGCCATGGCTTTTCTGGATATAATTGGGGGCATGAGAAATCTTGAATAGCTTTAACTACAAGAAATGAGAAAGCTCTAAGTACTTTAACATCTCTATCTTCCTACATGAATGAAGGCACTATGCATTCCTCTCTAAACGGTACCTCCAAATCCAGGTCACCATTATCTATTGTTTACTACAGTTACAGTATATACATCCTTCAGGGCAGAACTTTCCCTAGAGAAGTTGATACATATACTGTAAGTGAAAAACAACACAAACAAATGTTTAACCGCATCCAAAACAATAAACAGCCCATGGCAACATTTTTAGAGATATCACAAAAAATTTGGACGGGTCCGTTTGAAAGCTAACCAAGTCGGGTTATGTACCCATTTGGGGAAAGAGATTGAAATATAGGGTTTCCCCTGAGAAGACCCCCATTCTCAGCCCAGGCAAGGGAGATTCTGCCCTCCAGATCAAGACTCCTGGCAAATTGGAAGCGGGAGAATTTGGCAGTTGATGGGTTTCTTGAGAAAATGTGTATCTTGCTTTTTTCTTTGTTTCTTAACAATCTCAAAGCACTTCATCACTCTGGTTTGACAGTGCAGAGGAAAAAAGGCCCATCCAGGAATCTGTTGTTGATGGTGGCAGATTCTTCCCGAAAAGGACACCGTAAAAAGTAAGAGTATTTTGCTGTGTCTGTAAAAATGGCCAATCCAAGCCCTTATTTTGGGTTTAATAGCAACTCTCACCCCCACTGATCATTCAGCCATCTTTCTTTTCCTGTGAATCTCCAATGTCCCCTTTCATTCCTTTAGGATGCCCATAGAAAGGAAAGAAAGGGGGGAAATTCCATGAGCGTCATGTCATTGTGGCTTCTACTGGATGCACATGATAGCATCGTGGCTTCTATTGGATGCCAAGGCTTCCAGTTTGGGCTATTGTTTGGATCCCTACATTACTGGCAACATCTCCCCACCCCCCTGAAGAAAAAAAAAAAATGGGGAAAGCTTTGTGCTAGGCTATTATTCTGCCCCATACCTAGATATGTTCAGGCTCAAATTATCCTACTTCAGACACATTATACAAAGACCCAGCTCTCTGGAGAAGACTCTAATGTTGGGAAAGGTGGAAGGAAAGAGAAGAAGAGGAGGACCAGCAGCAAGGGGGATGGACTCAGTTACAGTGGTGATGAAGTCACCATTGGAAGACCTGAAAAACCAGGTTAGGGACAGATCCTCCTAGAGAAGATCTAACTATGTGGTCGCTAGGAGTTGAAAATGACTTGATGGCATGTAATCAATCAATCAATCAATCAATCAATGCAGAAACCGAACTCCCCTGAGAAGTCCATAATGCTGAGAAAGGTGGAAGGAAAGAGAAGAAGGGGACCACCAGCAGCAAGGTGGAGGGACTCAGTTACAGCAGCAACGAGTGCACTGTTGGAAGAACTGACGGACCAGGTTAGGGACAGATCAACATGGAGAAAATCTATCAATGTGGTCGCAAAGAGCGGGTGACTTGATGGCACATTATCATCATCATAATCCAAATATGTTGGACTGAAATCCCCTCATCTCTTACCACTGTGGCTGGAATTATTTCAGATGGAACCCATCATACCCAGAAACTATGTGGATATAAGCAGGTGGCTTCATTAATCCGAACTTGTGATGAAGATTGGTCTGGTACAACTTTGGGTACGGAATTTCCCCATTTTTTAAATCTCCATTTCACCTTAAAGTCAAAAAGGAATTTTGAATTGGCACAGGCTCCTCCTTCCGCCACGCACACCCCTCAGAGTAAGTTCAATTTCAAGTGGATATTTGCAAAGTGGATATTTAACTCCAGATTAAATGAATCCCGAATTGAAGCCTCAAGGTCACTGGAGGCATCCATTAGCTTTCTGCAGCGGTGATCCTATCCTATCCATGACCCAGGAGCAAGCCTTGCTGGACACAGTAGGGGCTTCTCTCGAGTAAACCCACATCTTGCCAATCAGTGCTTTGAGAGGTGCAAAAAGAATGCATCAGGGGCTTTCTTTCCCTTTGCAAACAGTTCACATCGAGATCCCTGCCTGTAAACTTTAAACTGTAACCGCCCAGAGTTCCCCATTGGGGGGAGATGAGCGGTCATAGTAAGTAAATAAGTAAGTAAGTAAGTAAATAAAATAATAAAATAAAATAAAATAAAATTAATTAATTAAAATAAAATAATAAAATAAAATAAAATAAAATAAAATAAAATAAAATAAAATAAAATAAAATAAAATAAAATAAAATAAAATAAAATAAAATAAACTTCAACCGCAAAAGGAGGGCCAAACAGCAACAACGCAACTTCCTTACACTTCAACGCTTCAAAGGACCCGAAGTCTCCTTCCACAATTCCAACCTGTTCCCCAGCAACTCCGGAGCGGCTCCGTTGCCAGTCTGTTTTTCCAAGCAGCATTTTGCCAGCGGCGTCACGCTCGGCCCACCTTCCCCTGCGCCCTTCACAGAACAGAACCCTGCTTAGCTTGAACCGTGCTAGCTCCGGGTCTCTTGCAAACCCGGCCGTGGCAGTTAGCTCAGCGGGCTGTGTGTCCCCAGAAAAACTATGTTCTTTCAGGGGAGGAGAATTAACGCCAAGCCAGCTCGGTGTGTTTTGTGCACAATCAGCCTGCGTGTGAACCCTGGGATGGGAAAGTCAGGTGTATTCCTGGGGAAGGTGGAAGAGGCGGCCCTCGGCTGGCAGGAAGAGCCCTGGCTGGGCGTCCAGTAAGCACGCCCCCGCGCAAATGGCACAAAAGGAACGGGGCAAAGCAACGCATCCTTTTGCAATCTCCTCCCTGCACCCCCTTACCTGATCTCCTTGATGCTTTCCAGTTTGCACATGATCTCCTGCTCATCAGCCATGCTTCCGCGCTCACAATGCAAGCCCCCCGCGAAAGATGCAAAACACCGGGGAAAAGGGAGGAAGAAGAGAGGGGGAGCCGCCGAAACAATAGACCCCGACGCACCGCCCGCGCCAGGCTCCTGGGCGCGGACTGCAGCAGCGGAGAGCAAAACCTCTCGGGACTTGCAGTTCCAGCCTCGGTAGCGGACCAGGCTCCGGCGGGCAGCCTAGACTACATGTCCCGCCATGCAAAGCGCGCGGCTCCTGCCAGCTGTCTTCCGGCAACTTTTTTTTTTTTAATGTTGGCATTTGTCCTGTTTAATTTTGCATTTGTACAGGTGAGTGCCGCAGGTCGTTCCAGGAGCGGAAGAGACTTTTCCTCAAGCGTTATTAGAGGGGGGGAAGTAGAGAGAAAATGTTGCCATGTAGACCTCCTCTGTTTTTGCAACTCCAGTGGGCGGTCTCAAATAAGTATTATGTAGCTCAGTGTTTCTCAATCTTGGTAGCTTTAAGATGGGTGGACTTCAACTCCCAGAATTCCCTGTGGACTTCAACTCCCAGAATTCCCTAGCCAGCCATGCTGGCTCGGGAATTCTGGGAGTTGAAGTCCACTCATCTTAAAGTTGCCAAGATTGAGAAACACTGATGTAGCTGAAAGAATAGTCTTTTCATTTTGCCACCAAGCACCGGCAGCTACGGAATAAGTTCTAGCTGATCTGACTTCAGTATGGATATATTATTTACAAACCCATAGAATTGTTTTCTTATTAGATTTGTGGGTTCCTGCAACGGTGTTGTGGTTATTACCCTGCTACTAGGGATGAGGGGAGATGGACAAGTGAGTGTGGGTCGCAGAATGTGGTAATTTAGATTTTTCACTTGGGAAAGCTGAACAATTTAAAATGCTCCCTGAGAAAAAACTGTGGGATCTTTATTTTATGTAATACTACACAACCCGTGACCTGTTGGGTCATTGTTTCAGGGATATTTCCTCACCAGATCCCTCAATGCCTTCAACAAGGGCAGAGCTTCTAATGTCCTGCCTTCCCTGGAAAAGTTCTTAAAAATTCAGGGAGATATTCTGAGAGGGATCTGCCTTGAAAATAGCCCATGTCATTCATATTGAACTGTATATATAGCCCAGTCAAACATCAGGAGTTGACCGCAGGAAACGTTTTATGACATTTTGTATTATGCCATAAAATGTTTTATAAAATTTGCCAAATTTCAATTCCACAGGAGTCATGGGTCCTGGATTTTGGATGCATTCTGTAAGCTAGCCCATTTGAGGTACCCTGGTTCAAAAATGTTGCCCTACGATGCACCATTTCGCCCAGTTAAGGTTACAAAGTATCAAACAGACACAAGAGTTTTAGTAGTATATAGATAGTACTATATAGAAAATATATAGATAGTACTATATAGAAAATAGGGGCGTGGTGGCTCAGCGGGTAAGACGCCAAGCTTGTCGATCGGAAGATCGCAAGTTCGGAGGTTCGAGACTGTAGCCCCGCGTGACGGAGTGAGCTCCCGCACTAGCCCCAGCTCTTGCCAACCTAGCAATTCAAAAGCATGCAAGTGCAAGTAGATGAATAGGTACCACTTCGGTGGGAAGGTAACAGCGTTCCGCGTGTGTCATGCCGGCCACATGACCGTGGAAGCGTCTTCGGACAACGCTGGCTCTTCGGCTAACAAACGGAGATGAGCACCAGCCCCTAGAGTCGGACACGACTGCACAAATGTGCGGGGGGTACCTTTACTTTACCTATATAGAAAATGGTGGGGGCGGGGTTCGTGGTTGAATAGATGACCCAAACAAATCCATGCTACAATTCATTAGGATTGATATTTTATCCTGGGTTGTAGCCCACTCCGCTTCCCCAGCATGGAGACTCCGGCGTGGCATTGAACTGCCATGCCCGAGTTGGTTGCTCAGTATAATATAACCCTTCTCCAACATATTAGACTACAACTTCCATACTTCCCAGCTAGCATGGTCAAACTATGCCACTCAAGGATGCTATAACTTATCACCCAGGACACTGCAGAATCTAAGAATGCAGGTAGCCCTCGACTTAAAACGGTTTGTTTAATGATGGTCCAAAGTTACAACAACCTCAGAATGGGTGCTTTATGGCCTGTAAAGCACTTCCAAGTGTCGCAAAACGTTGCACTCCCCCCCCATGGTCACATGATTGCATTTCAAGTGCTTGGCAACCGGCTCACATTTACGACCAGTTGCAGCATCCCACGGTCATGTGATCACATTTTGCAACATTTTTTGCCATTTTCCAGCAAAACACATTGGGGAAGCTGGATTCGTTTAAAGACCGCCGTAAAAATGGTCATAAAATCGGGTCCAGTCATGTGGTGACTCGACTTATGACCGCAACAACTTACGATGGAAATTCCGGTCCCAATTGTGGTCGTAAGTCGAGGACTACCTGTAGTCAGATCCGCTGGAAAATAAAAAGATTGTTATTGATTTCACAGAGCAAACCATTGCAGAATTTGTGACACTGATGAACAGGTAGAGAACAGCTTTCCGTGTCATCAAATGATAACTGCTAAGTGAATAAGCATCTCTGGAATGACAGGGAATGTGCCACTAAATTAGTGAGGCTCCCTGGTTTCTGGCGTTAGTGAAGCAGAAATTGAGTCAGTTTCAAGCTGTATGTTTGGAGAAGGTGTGTTCTCTCAAAGGATGATTTAATTAGAGAAAATAAATGTGATGGTGTCAGAGGAACTGAGAATCCAGTTGCTAAGGCTTTGAAAGAGCGAAAGAGGCAGATTGGAGAACTGAAAAAGATTAGCCAGAATATTTGCAAGGTGTGAGTGGCAGAATGAGATGAATTATGCTTACTTTCTGCAATAACAATAGGTTATTATCATTATTTTTGACCAAGGTAACATTTGGGAACAAGATTAGTTTATGCCATGTTGTGGCCTTCCTCTCCCTGAATGGGTGATGGAGAATCAGCTGAGTCAGTTGGCAGGAGCCTTCTTTAAGCTGGATCTAGACACCAACCGGTTTAATTCATCAATTCCAGCAAGGATCCTAACCAGTGTGTCTGTTGCTTTCCTAAGGACCAACAATTTGTGACATAATAATCTGGATAGTTCCTTACAGCAGGTTTTGCTCTGCTATAGCAACTTCCTCCTTGAAAAATCCCAGGGAGGGGAAAATGTTTTAGATTTAACAGACTAGTAATGCAGGTTTAAGAGCCACTTTGGTGTAGTGGTTAAGGCATCAGGCTAGAAACCGGGAGATGGTGAGCTCTAGTCCCGCCTTGGGCACAAAGCCAGCTGGGTGACCTTGGGCCAGACCTTCTCTCTCAGCCCTAGGAAGAAGGCAATGGCAAACCACTTATGAAATCTTGCGAAGAAAACTGCAGAGACTCATCCAGGCAGTTACCAGGAGTCAACACTGACTTGAAGGCACAAAACACAAAACATTATTTGGATAGGAGACAATCGGGGATCCCAGCATTGCAGCCTAGCATGGGGAATTAAAACACACACAAAGAAGAAGAAAGGAATGGGAAACCACTTTTGAACTGTTACCAGGAAAAACATGTGGACAAGTCCAGAAAGTGGCCAGGAGACAATCCTAATTTGAAAGAGACTTTACTTTAAAAAAGTGGAGCTTGAACGTGGATGCTGTTTGCTCATGGGGAAAATCAGTACTGTTTTGTTGATCAGCATGTGCAGATGGGGAATTTCTGGCCAGGGCCCTCCACAGAGGAAGCAAGTAATGCCTCATATCCCATAATGTCATCACTCCAATGATGGAAAATGTCATGTGTGCAGTGAAGGCATGACACTTGCGAAGTCCTTGTGGCTTCTACCTCACCTACACAAACATGCACATTAAAAAACAATGCAAAGTATGAGAGAATTGATTCCCATAAAGGTTGAAGAAGGATCATAAAACAGCGGATTCATTTTATTCTTTAAAGGGCAAATCAATACAGGCTGAGAGAGAAATAAAATGACTGACCATGGTATTCCTTTAATAAACTATAGAGTAGTATAGGAGTTTACATCCAATCAATAAATCAACCTTGCTTTTCTAGTAACAGGGATCTTTCCCCTTTCTCTGCTGTCTTTCATTTTCTTGTTCCTCTGCCTCATCTAATGACAGTGTAAGTATTTATTTCCCAATTTTTTTTTGCATTGTTCAATAGCTGCCCCTTCTGTGCAGACATACACAACAAACTTAAGTAGCTAATTATTAGCCGTGAATAAATTGTTTGTGACTGTTGATTGGTCTTATTTGAATTTGCTTCCCTGGCAATTTTCAGTCACATAAAAATTTGAATAGATAATCCTATTGCGTAAAAATGTGTAGGATAATAAATGGATTATTAGTCTTCATGTGTGGTTGGTTCCTATGTTCTGCGGTATAGCTTAGTGGCTACATTCTCCTGTGAGGCTGAGATTTCTGCCAGCATTTCAGTCCCCAAAGGGACTTACATTTGTCTTACATTTGTCCATATGCGGACCTGCTTTTACAACCAGATTTTCAGTGTATTTTGAATTTCAGAGCATTTTTGCATTTAAAGTGACAAACAAAACAAAGGTAAAGCAAAGTTAAGGCAGAAGATAGAATGTGTCAAAACCTTTGTTTGGTTAGTCACTGCAATCAATAATTAAATGTACTGTAACAGTTAAAAGACTTGGAGAAAACCTAAATGTGGTCGCTAACCACAGAGCTCCTAGTGATTTGGGGTCAGCCACTCTCTCCTAGCCTAAACCAGGAGTGATTTTATCTTGGGCTGAGAGATAAATGCAATCTAGAAAGGGTGTGGTTGGTTTGGAGTTTACGTATTTACAATCCAATGGTTACAAATTCAGCATATAAAATACATGTTTATATTAAATAAAAAGTGTCAGACGGGCCTGAAACAATGAGTAAGGTGAAGTAACATCAGGCGGCTTCTATAAGCCGTAGCTATTGATAAAAAGTTTGCAAAAAAGCGCATTGTCTTTGTCTTGCAATATAAAGAAATGCACACTCCACCATTCTGTTTGTGCCAACCTTCCAAATGGCTGGCAACCGTATTAAAAAAAAAAATACAGGTAGTCCTTGCGTAACGACCATTCGTTTAGTGATGATTCGGACTTACAACAGTGCTGGAAAAAACAGACTTGCGACCAGTCCTTGCACTTACGACCATCGCAGCGTCCCTGCGGTCACATGACCATGATTTGGGTGCTTGGCAACCGGTTCGCATTTACGACCATTGCTGTGTCCTGTGGTCACGTGATCGCCATTTTTGACTTTCCCAGACAGCTTCTGGCAAGCAAAATCAATGGGGAACTGTGTGATTTGTTTAATGACCACGTGGTTCGCTTAATGATCATGGTGATTTGCTTAATGACCGCTGCAAAAAAGGTAGTAAAATCAGGTTGGATTCGCTGACTGCTTCACTTAGCAACCGAAATTCCGGTCCCAATTGTGGTCATTAAGCGAGGACTACCTGTAAATCACAAGATGGTCTATATGGGTAGAGTGAATAATAGGTTAAAGGACTGAGCTAGTTCTATATCAATCCTTTGATTGATATAGTTCTATATCTATATCCTTTGTGGATATATTTTTAGTTTCTTCAAATATCACTCTTCTGTATATTCTCTTGTGATTTTATTAGTGCTGTTATATTTTGGGTTGTACTTCATCCTATCTTCTTGTTGTTATATGTCACCAATAAATTTTTTTTTTGAAAAATCACCCTGCAAAATCACAAGCATTAAAAAAAATGGAAATCAGTCCTATGAAACCAGATAATCTCTCTCCTTCCACCCGGCCCCCGCTAGGCCAGCCTCTTCTGCACCACTGTGACCCGGGTAACCTCTGCACGCCTTCCCACAACCCGCCGACTCAACCGCTCCAGCTGGTGGGCGGGCGAAGCCCAGCCTCTCAGCGCGCATGCGCGGGCGCGGCCAGCCTCCTCCGGCCCGGCAGCCTCAGCAGTCCCGTCGGGGCGGGCGAGGCCGCGCGGTTGCCTAGCGACGGCGCCCGGGCGGCCTAGTCCCGAAGCCGCCTCAGCTGGAGCCCGGCGGCGGCGGCGGCTGTTCCCGGACTCCGGAGCCGCTTCGCCTTCCGGCTGCTAGGCCTCTCCCGCGGCCGCCCTCATGCTGCGGATGCCGCTGGGCGGGAGCGGCCACCACGGGGCCCCCCAAGCGGAGACGCCGCCGCCGCCGCCGGAAGACCCGGAGCGGGCAGCTGCATCGGCGAGGAGGCCGGGTGAGGAGGGCAGGGGGCTCCGGGACTGGGGGAGGGGATGTTGCTGTTCCTCCGAGCCCCCCACCTCCCGGACAGGGCCACGGCGGGGGTGGGGGGCTCAGCCTCCTGGCCCAGGGCTGGGGGAGCTTCACTTTGCAGGGGCACTCTACCCTGCGGAGTTCCAAGGCTTTAAAGAAGGAGGAGCAGGGCCTTTTCCGGGTCTGGCTGGCATTGCTGGGCGCACGGGGTCCTGGAGGATTGCGGAGGTGGCGGGCTTTTCTTTCCTTTCCCCCCCCTTCCTAGAATTCAGTTGATATCTTGCTTTTCCGTTAGTAGAAGGCCCGAGGCGGCCAGCAATTTTAGATAAGTATTATGTGTCTGTGGAAAAAAACCAAAACAGTTAAAAGCCAGAGAGGGAGCATCGCGTTAAAAGAAACCCACGTTGTGTTTGAAGTCGGGGCCGTTTCAAGGCCCGGCTGGAGGGAGCGAAAATGGGGCCAGAAGCCCTTTCAGGAAGTGGATTTAATCCTTGGTGGGGGAACCGGGCAGGAGGAAGCCCAGCTGCTACTTTTGCAGGTCCAAAAAAGAGATCTGGCCTTTTGTGTGTCTGCCTTGGGCATTGATTGACTGCATTCATTAATTTATTGACTGATTGCATTGATTGATTGAGATCTGGCCTTTTGTGTGTCTGCCTTGGGCATATGTCGATGAAGGTTCTCAGTCATCCAGGTGGAATTGTCTGTAGCTTGAATCATGTCAACTGGATTTCTATTTTTTCAGTGGAAACGTTTCACTCCTTATCCAAGAAGCTTCTTCAGTCTGAGCAAAGTTTGTAAGGGAATCCTTAAATATGTTTCTAGGGTGGCTGTGTGACCTTGCACCTGGGGCTAGGTCATGGTTATTACATCTCAAATAACCATGACCTAGCCCCAGGTGCAAGGTCACACAGCCACCCTAGAAACATATTTAAGGATTCCCTTACAAACTTTGCTCAGACTGAAGAAGCTTCTTGGATAAGGAGTGAAACGTTTCCACTGAGAAAATAGAAATCCAGTTGACATGATTCAAGCTACAGACTGCCTTGGGCATGCATGCTTTCATTCATTGCACTGATTGATTGATTGATTGATTGTTTGCTTTCATTGATTTGGTACGTATAACGGTCCATCTCACATAGGTGACTCTGGGCGGCTCACAGCAATTAAAAAAGATCAACAAAAAACAGTACCATACAAGTAAAAAGCAAACAAAACATAAAACCATGTTAAAACCCATAAAGCATATTCAGCAGGCGAGTTACGAAAACATCCACAGCATTCAGCATAACCATTGAATGGGCTCTACATCCATAGATGTTGGGCAAGGTATTTTAAATGTCCTCATTGGCAAGATAGTGTTAATATATCGTTGGTTTTTGTCTGCTGATCTTTACAGAAGAAAAGAAAATCATGGATATCCCTGAAGCTTAAATATTGCACTAAAACTAAAATAAACAATAAATAGAGAAATACGCATCAATGCAACCACTTGCATCCTGTTACTCATTCAGTCAAGCTTTAAAATGGCAAGAATAGTTCTGTGGCAAGAATCCTGCGGTGTGTATGACTTATTTGGCGTACTTACCCAACTCTTCAGACATGGGCGATGCAACTGCAATATCACTTATTGATAGTGATAACTGCAATATCACCCAACTTTCAGCAAGGGCAATACCTAGAGTAAGAGATAAAAATGAAGAACCAGAATATTTACCTTTATTTCATCTGTGCAGAGCTTTGTCCCTAGGATGGCTTACAGCCAGGATTAAAAACAGCTGGTGCTGTGAAATCTCCATGATCGGGGTAGCATACTGTTTTGTGTTGCTGGAAGAGAAATAGTTAGGAAGTGGGGAGTAGTAGCTGCAGCAGGCTGAGAAGACAGTGAAACCCCCAGGTTTGGTGGCAGGGTACCTTTTGCAAGCAGATGTTGCCTGGATTTGTAGCACGACTCCTTGAATTTATTTATTTTTCAGTGTTGGGGATCTTGCATAATTAGTTAGTGGAGTCTTTGCTTAGAGGCAGTGTTTCTCTACCTTGGCAGTTTGGGAGGCAGTTTGGTCTAGTGGTTAAGGCAAAGGGCTAGAAACCAGGAGCCTGAGAGTTCTAGTCCCGCCTTAGGCATGAAAGCCGGCTGGGTGACCTTGGGCCAGTCCCTGTGTCTCAGCCCTAGGAAGGAGCGAATGGCAAACCAGGAGCCTGAGAGTTCTAGTCCCGCCTTAGGCACGAAAGCCAGCTGGGTGACCTTGGGCCAGTCCCTGTCTCTCAGCCCAACTCACCTCACAGGGTTGCTGTTGTGGGGAAAATAGGAGGAGGAAGGAGTATTAGGTATGTTCGCCGCCTTGAGTTATTTATAAAAATAATAAAGGTGGGATAGAAAATAAAAATAAACTTGAAGATGTGTGGACATGCAGCTGGGAATTCTGGGAGTTGAAGTCCGCACATCTTCAAGTTGCCAAGGTTGAGAAACACTGGCTTAGAGGCAGTGAATTCCGAAAGCCAGCAGCTTCTTTGGCTGTAAAATGGTTTGGACAGACTAATGTAAAAATAGGTTTATCAACAGGTATTAATTATGATGGTTACATACATAAATTTTTTTTTAAAGGTTGGTTTTTCAAGGTAAAATCTTTCTAAAGTGGCCTAACTGCCCAGAGTTGCTGGGAGGAGTGGCATTTAAATTTAATATATTATTATTATTATTGTTGTTGTTATTACTATTATTATAAATGTAAACTATAAAACCACAACTTTCAACCAGCAAAAAAGGAATAATTCCTGGCTGAGTCTATTTACAATAAAGTATTTGTTGTTTATTCGTTCAGTCGCTTCCGACTCTTCGTGACTTCATGGACCAGCCCACGCCAGAGCTTCCTGTCGGCCGTCACCATCCCCAGCTCCCCCACGGTCGAGTCTGTCACCTCCAGAATATCATCCATCCATCTTGCCCTTGGTCGGCCCCTCTTCCTTTTGCCTTCCACTTTCCCTAGCATCAGCTTCTTCTCCAGGGTATCCTGTCTTCTCATTATGTGGCCAAAGTACTTCAGTTTTGCCTTTAATATCATTCCCTCAAGTGAGCAGTCTGGCTTTATTTCCTGGAGTATGGACTGGTTTGATCTTCTTGCAGTCCAAGGCACTCTCAGAATTCTCCTCCAACACCACAGTTCAAAAGCATCTATCTTCCTTCGCTCAGCCTTCCTTATGGTCCAGCTCTCACAGCCATAGGTTACTACAGGGAATACCATTGCTTTAACTATGCGGACCTTTGTTGTCAGTGTGATGTCTCTGCTCTTAACTATTTTATCAAGATTTGCCATTGCTCTCCTCCCAAGAAGTAGACGTCTTCTGATTTCCTGGCTGCAGTCAGCATCTGCAGTAATCTTTGCGCCTAGAAATACAAAGTCTGTCACTGCCTCCACTTTTTCTCCCTCTATTTGCCAGTTATCAATCAAGCTGGTTGCCATAATCTTGGTTTTTTTGAGGTTTAACTGCAACCCAGCTTTTGCACTTTCTTCTTTCACCATCGTCATAAGGCTCCTCAACTCCTCCTCGCTTTCAGCCATCAAAGTGGTATCATCTGCATATCTAAGATTGTTTATGTTTCTTCCAGCGATTTTAACTCCAGCCTTGGATTCCTCAAGCCCAGCACGTCGCATGATGTGTTCTGCGTACAGGTTGAATAGGTAGGGTGAGAGTATACAGCCCTGCCGTACTCCTTTCCCAATCTTAAACCAGTCCGTTGTTCCATGCTCTGTTCTTACTGTTGCTACTTGGTCGTTATACAGATTCCTCAGGAGGCAGACAAGATGACTTGGTATCCCCATACCACCAAGAACTTGCCACAATTTGTTATGATCGACACAGTCAAAGGCTTTAGAATAGTCAATAAAACAAAAATAGATGTTTTTCTGAAACTCCCTGGCTTTCTCCATTATCCAGCGGATATTGGCAATTTGGTCTCTAGTTCCTCTGCCTTTTCTAAACCCAGCTTGTACATCTGGCAATTCTCGCTCCATGAATTGCTGGAGTCTACCTTGCAAGATCTTGAGCATTACCTTACTGGCATGTGAAATAAGTGCCACTGTTCGATAGTTTGAACATTCTTTAGTGCTTCCCTTTTTTGGTATGGGGATATAAGTTGATTTTTTCCAATCTGATGGCCATTCTTGTGTTTTCCAAATTTGCTGGCATATGGCATGCATCACCTTAACAGCATCATCTTGCAAGATTTTAAACAGTTCAGCTGGGATACCGTCGTCTCCTGCTGCCTTGTTATTAGCAATGCTTCTTAAGGCCCATTCAACCTCACTCTTCAGGATGTCTGGCTCTAACTCACTGACCACACCGTCAAAGCTATCTCCAATATTATTATTTTTCCTATACAGATCTTCCGTATATTCTTGCCACCTTTTCTTGATCTCTTCTGCTTCTGTTAGGTCCTTACCATCTTTGTTTTTGATCATACCCATTTTTGCCTGGAATTTACCTCCGATGTTTCTAATTTTCTGGAAGAGGTCTCTTGTCCTTCCTATTCTATTGTCTTCTTCCACTTCCGCACATTGCTTGTTTAAAAATAATTCCTTATCTCTTCTGGCTAACCTCTGGAATTTTGCATTTAATTGCGCATATCTCCCCCTATCACTGTTGCCTTTTGCTTTCCTTCTTTCTTGGGCTACTTCCAGTGTCTCAGCAGACAGCCATCTTGCCTTCTTGGTTTTCTTTTTCTTTGGGACGTTTTTTGTTGCCGCCTCCTGAACAATGTTGCGAACTTCTGTCCATAGTTCTTCCGGGACCCTATCTACTAAATCTAGTCCCTTAAATCTATTCTTCACCTCCACTGCATATTCCTTAGGAATATTAGTGAGCTCATATCTAACTGATCTGTGGGTCTTCCCTATTCTCTTTAGTCTGATTCTAAATTTTGCAATAAGAAGTTCGTGATCTGAACTACAGTCAGCTCCAGGTCTTGTTTTTACCGACTGTATAGAGGTCCGCCACCTTTGGCTGCAAAGGATGTAGTCAATCTGATTTCGGTGTCGACCATCTGGTGAAGTCCATGTATAAAGTCGTCTTTTAGGTTGTTGGAAGAGAGTGTTTGTTATGCACAGTGAGTTGTCTTGGCAAAATTCTATCAGCCTATGTCCTGCTTCATTTTGTTCTCCCAGACCATGCTTGCCTGTAATTCCAGGTGTCATCTGACTACCCACCTTAGCATTCCAGTCTCCTGTAATGAAAATAACATCTCTTTTTGGTGTATTATCCAGTAGGTGCTGCAGATCCTCATAGAACTGATCTACTTCTGCTTCTTCAGCATCTGTGGTTGGGGCATATATTTGGATCACTGTGATGTTAAATGGCTTACCCTGAATTCGAATTGAGATCATTCTATCGTTTTTTGGATTGTATCCAAGCACTGCTTTAGCCACTTTATTATTAATTATGAAGGCTACTCCATTTCTTCTGTGGTCCTCTTGTCCACAGTAGTAGATCTGGTGGTCATCTGATGTGAAGTGGCCCATTCCAGTCCATTTCAGTTCACTGACACCCAAAATGTCTATATTTAATCTTGACATCTCACCAATAACCACATCCAATTTGCCCTGGCTCATAGATCTTACATTCCAGGTTCCTATGGTGTGTTGATCTTTAGAACATCGGATTCGTCGTTCACCACCAGCACCGTCGGCCGCTAGCCGTCCTTTCGGCTTTGAGCTAGCTGCGTCATCACATCTGGGGCTAGTTGAACGTATCCTCTGTTCCTCCCCAGTAGCATTTTGACCATCTTCCGACCTGGGAGTCCCATCTTCCGATGGTATACCGACATATCTCTGGTTGTACTGATCCATTTAGTTTTCACGGCAAGAATACTGGGGTGGGTTGCCATTACCTTCCCCAGGGATCGTATTTAGTCTGACCTCTCTGCCACGACCTTCCCGTCTTGGGTGTCCCTTCACGGTTTAGCTCATGGTTTCATTGAGGTGCTCAAGCTCCAGCACCACGACAAGGTAACGATCTCCTTTGCTGGAGACAATAAAGTATAAACCAGTACAATAATGGCCAAAAGACCAGTGAGAGAGCAGTACAATCAATAAAACCATCTCAGCTAATATTCATTTTAAGTAGACAAATCTTTAAAACCATTATTGAAAGCAAAAATAATAGACCCGATTCGTTGGGGAAGAGTTTTACCAACAAGCCCTGTGTTTAGTGCCCTTCATTTTAATGGATCTTAATGGTTGCCCACAGGTTGGGCTTCTGATAGAGTTTCCAGTTTGGACAGGTTTTCATGGATGTGGGTGATCATCAGATAATCGCTCAGTGGATGCTTTATTCACAGAGAGGGAGGGAAGCTGATGCCATGGACAGGCTGTTCCATTTATACCAATGGTCTCCCCCAAAACCTACTTCGCTTTGCTCAGACTTGCTGTAAGAAGTGGGCTGTCCATTAATGGGCATATAGCTTGGTTCTGCAGAATTGCTTTCTTCTGAAGAAATAATATTCTTGTTTATTTACAATGTCTTGCTTACTTAAAGAATTCACTGCTGCAGGAAATGACGACTAACTTAGATAGATACAGGTAGTCCTTGACTTACAACCACAATTGGGACTGGAACTCCCATTGTTAAGTGAGGCGGTCGTTAAGTGAGTCATGCCTGATGGTTGTAAGTCGAGGACTAGCTGTAGCCAACAGAGGTGTGCATTACCTTTGTGTCCTGCTCATGATCATCCCCCAAGTGATACGGTAGCTTTTGTGAGACTGGGTCTATACAGTATTTCAGTGCTGGTGAGATTGTGGGTTGTGCAGTACTTTCCATTTTGTTTTCAGTTCCATCATCATCATCCTCCTCCTTTCCTGATACTTAATTTTCACTAACTGTATATTTAGTTTTGGGTAAGCTTTCGTATACAATTCAAAGATCACAATATTTATGATCACAGTATCATGATAGAACCAGGTTGTATTCTCAGTGGTGAAGCTCAATCATTACATATCTTAGGGTTTTCTCAATCTAATCTACCTAACAGAATTTCTGTTAGGATAAAGTAAGAAGAGGAAATCACAACTGCAGTCTTCAGCAGAAGGAAGGAAGGAATTATTGGCTGAGCAGCATTTGATATCCTAAGGCTGCTTGCTTGAAGCAAATTCCACTAAAATCACATGGTATTTTGGGGGCACTTGCTCAAACTGAGGGAAAAATGCTCAAAACAGTTCAACATCTGAACATCAGATGATCAAATCAAAACTTACTTATTTATTGGAAAATAAGATTCTTTGAATTTATTAGAGATAAACTCTGTAGTAAGAGCATAATCTTTACAAACTATTAAGAAATAGATTTTGTTTATGTGCCTATTAATTTGTAACCTAAGTGTTTAATTATACTGTATAGTGAAGTGTTCTTATGGCATTATGGAGACCCATACATTAGATGGATGGTATTACTGTATTTGTGATTTATATAGAGAGAAAGTGAGAGTGCGTGCTAGTCATATACAAACTCTTTTTGATGCATGTACACTTTCATATGCATTAAAATGTTTATATGACTGAGAATATAGTAAAATCAAAACATGTACTATGTTCTTATTATATTTACTTTATTTCCATGTAGCTAGCTTCCTCATATGGAAGAACCCTTATACTTTATGTATAGAAAGTAAGTTACAGTCACATTTTAAGCAATGAACACTAGTGTAATGAGTTTAATAAGGATAATTCATGTATATTATGTAATTGCAGTTCAAAGTCATTAAAAGGAATGGGATGTTTATGGTTGCGTTCAATGTGAAGTTTATTGTCGCTAAAAAGAATAATTTGAGGTTCAGGAGAGTGATTTGAAATAATAGAGTAGGCTTTTTTTTAACAGTTACAACAGTTATGATTTTGGGCACTCCCTCTGCCTGAAGGTACCCTTCCTTTGTCAGTATTAACCAAGGTGATCAGGGTTAGTATTAACTAAAGTTTGCAGTTGACATGTTGATATGCAAGCAAAGGTTGAAGACAACCTTGGCTACTGGTATTTAAAATGTAACACTATATCAGGTGTGGGGTACCTTTTTTCTGCCAAGGGCCATTTGGATATTTATAACCGGGGGGTGGGGGGCGGGGTTTCTGGGATTTCCGCGGACCGGGGGCCGGAGTTTGCGGGCGGGAGCCAATCACAAGCACTGGGGGGCGGAGTTTGCGGGCGGGAGCCAATCGTGTGGAAGGGGCGGGGTTTGCGGGCGGGAGCCCTGCGGGCCTTAGGCGGGAGCCCCGTGGGCCTGACTTTGCCCACCCCTGCACTATATCATATTAAGAACAGCAAAAGAAAGATGAGAATTTATATGATAAACTTATGATAAGGCAGTGTGTTTATCTATGGCTGCTCCTAATCTCTTTATCAGGGTAGGACATTTGTTCCAGCCAGGCATCTTATATACTGCTGAAACTCTCATGTCTGTTTGATACTTTGTAACCTTTAACTGGGTGAAACAGTGCATCATAGGACAAAAATTTTTGAACCAAGGTACCTCAAATGGGCTAGCTTACAGAATGCATCCAAAATCTGGGACCTGTTACTCCCGTGGAATAGAAATTTGGCAAATTTTATAAAACATTTTATAACATAAAAATTAACATAAAACATTTTATATTTTGTATAATACAAAATGTCATAAAACATTTCTTGTGGTCACCTCCTGATGTTTGACTGTGCTATACAGTTCAATATTGGCTACTTTCAAGGCAGATACTTGAGTTCTAGTCCTAGCTTAGACACAAAGCCAGCTGAGTGACTTTAGGCCAGTCCCTCTTTCTCAGGCCTAGGAAGAAGGTAGTGACAAACCACTTCTGAAAATGTTGCCAAGAAAACTGCAGGGACTTGTCCATGTAGTTAGTTGCCAGGAGTCAAGACTTGAAGGCACAGTAAAGAAATCAACGAATCCCTGTATTGTCAGATGCTGGAGACAGCAATCGGGGAGAGGCTTTGCTTTTGTTCGCCGATTGTCAAATTCCCTGACATATGAGAATGTGCTGTTGTACTCCATGGACTTTTGGTCAGGTTCTTCTGATGTGTGCATGGTTGTAGAAATTAAAATTTGTGCATTGTGGGAAATTAAAATGGTAACTCTGGTGTGTGTTGTAGGGCTGGGCGCCGCTGAAAACCCCTGCAGATGTGTAAGATGATGATGATAAACTTGGAGGGGGAAAAAGCACCTACTCTTTGCCTAACTCAAAACTTGATCTAATTACTTTATTTATGGGTATTTATAATACAAAGCTAACACTTTTTCTTTACAAGGTTCATCAGTTTGAATTCTGCATGTTGTGAACTATTTATGGATTGTTTGTTACAAGCAGAAATTGTGATTCTAAACTGCTGAGCCCACATTCGGCAGATTTAGAGTAGGATCCCAATTATAATTTGTACATGTGATGAAAAATTTCATCAACTTGTTCACTGTGTGAAGAGCACAGTAGATTTGATTGGCTTTTCCTTTTGTCCGTTTTCTTTCCTCTGTTTAGCTTGGTTGCATTGTATCTCCTTTGCTCCTCGTATTATCAGTTACTCCAGAAGTTTGGAATTGTTTATCATTAGGGCTGACCCAGCCTAAAGATTTGGTAATTGAATTTGATCCATGGATTTTAGTATATATGAGTAATTAACATATTCTGAAGAGGTTTAGTGAACTCAGAAACTTCAAGTGAAACTGAAAATTTTAATGGAATATTGATACATTTCATCAAAATTGTTTACCAGTGAGTTTTCAAAGCAGTAACAAATTTTCAGTTTTGAACTTCTGCCCTACTCTTTCATCTTTTAGAGACTGCAATGTTGAATGATTCCCTTTCAGTGGACTGAATCTGCTCTATAATATCCTTATACTTGTGTGATGGAATGTCTATCTGAGGGAGAAAGTAGTGTGATGGAGATTGCGGGAGAGGGAGGAGGGGGCACTTTCCACGGTGAGAAGGGCTTTCATAGCCTGGAAGACCTTGGGCAGCCATCCAAGAGGATCAGGCCGGACCCGCCTTAGCCTGCTTGGGGTTTTTTCCCAGTGAACTGGTCACTGTGGCTTAGTTTGGCAAGATTCTGTGTAAGGTAGAGAATAGACCTAGAGCTTATCTCTGAGGCTCAACGTCGTTCTTCGCCTAACCATGACAACTTGTAACAATAATTTTTCATCCTCTGGCTACCAATTTAATAGCTTGATCATATATACAGTCTGACTGGGTGAAATGTTGCACTGGAACTATCTTTCATGTGTGGCTTCACTTAGTCCATTAAAAATGTGCATGCATGTACGTTCCCGTATGACAGAATTCCCTGAGAAATATGATTGACTGCTACTAACCGTCATTGATGTATGGGTGGATAATTAGCGTACATCCAGTGTAGCAATACCATTTAGAGTGCTTTGTGTTGGCATTTTGATTGCTGCAGAACTGGCAATGATGGGACAATGCTAAATACCTAATAATCAGTGGTGATATCATTAGTAGTATAGCAGGTGCCCTTGCACGTTATAGATATTGGGGAACCACAAGGTGATCTCTATGTTAAGGCAGTTATTAGATAAAATTACAGGTAATCCTCGCTTAACGACCACAATTGGGACCAGAATTTTGGTTGCTAAGCGAAGCGGTCATAAGCGAATCCGACCCAATTTCATGACCTTTTTTGCGGCAGTTGTTAAGCGAATCACCACGGGCATTAAGCAAACCACGTGGTCGTTAAGTGAATCACATGGTTCCCCATTGATTTTGCTTGCCAGAAGCTGGCTGGAAAGGTTGAAAATGGCGATCACATGACCATGGGACACTGCAGCGGTCATAAATGCGAACCAGTTGCCAAGTGCCCAAATCGTGATCAGGTGACCACAGGACGCTGTGACGGTCGTAAATCTGAGAACTGGTCTTAAGTCATTTTTTTCAACACCGTTGTAAGCCCAAACCATCACTAAATGAATGGTTGTTAAGTGAGGACTACTTGTACTTAATTTATGATTACATAAAATCATAGAGTATTAATTCTGAAGTCTAACCCTATATGACTTAGGACCAATTTCTGGTAAATTTAATTGGACTTATTTTTCAATCCTGCATGGACTGCAGCTTTAGGAGAAGTTGTAAAAGAAACAGCATACAGGTAGTTCTCAGGTTACGACCTGTTCTTCAGCGACTGTTCAAACTTATGACGACGCTGAACGAGGGGGACTTACAACTGGTCTGTGAAGTTGCAGCCATCGCAGCGTCCATGCGGTCACATGATCGCAATCTGGGCACTCAGGATTACAAGGTCACAGTGAGCCGCAGTCACGTGATCATGATTTCCGATGTTCCCTGCCGGCTTCCCACAAACAAAGTCAATGAGGAAGCCAGCAGGAAGTTGGAAGTCGCTCCTGCTCCTGCCACTTTTTTGCCCACCCGCACTCTGTAGCATGCACCTGCGCACCCGCCTGTGGCAGCCCCGTGCCCCCCCAGCTCACACCTGCAGCTCTCACCTGCCAGCCTGCTTGCCTGGGACTTCCACCTCTTCCTGTTTAACAACCTGCGCCGTCCTGGGGTTACAATGGCAACAGGGACTGCTGGGATTGCCGTTGCTAAGGGATGTGGTCACGTGATGTCGCATTTTATGACCGCATCACTTAGCAACAAAAATTCCGGTTCCAGTTGCTGTCATAACCCAAGGACTATCTATTTCTAAGTAATACTGCCTTGAGACTGAATCCTGCATTCATTGAACAACGTTCCCTGACAGATTGATCAGTTTTTCCAAGTACTAGATTTTACCACAAGTGTATGGACTCATAGAAAATCCTTTGTGCTTGGTTATTTTGAATAATGCAGCTTAATTGAACTGTCCAAATACCCTTTTGAACCTAAGTCCCATAGGGTTGTAGAAGTCACGGCTGTGTTCTCTTTGGTTTTTAAGTATAGAGATTCTTTTATTACATAAGGAAGACTAAAGATAACGGCCTCTCTGACAAGAACATCTCTCTCTCTCTCTGTAATTTGAACAAAATTGCTTGTTCCATTTAACAAGTGACCTATTTAAGACTGCACATTGTATTTGCCTTCTCCTCCATATTCCTCTGTAAACTTTAAAACGTTTTATTTTAGAACGTTTGGGCGCAATTCAATATGAAATTTTAATGTACAACCCAGATTAGAATGAAAAAGAGTTGTGCAAAAGGATAATAGTACGGTTCTCATTTATTCCAGTGAGGCCTATACTAAAAAGTATGCTGGTGCTTTATTTGTTAAAGAAGAGTGTGCAGACAGTCCTTAGACTTTGGTGTCTTCTAAGGATGCTGATCAGTTTTTATATGAAATTGAGCAATATCATGGTGAAAAAAATGGATAATATGGCTAACAGATTTGTGGGAATGTTTATATTCAGCATGGAATTTTTATTCCAATATTACTGTATTGATCTACCAAAATGTAGCAATTGAACTTTAAATTTTAACTGTCTAGTCTACAAGAAGAATTGAATCCAGTTCTGTAGGGTTCAGGGATTTGGAAGATCATCTGAAAGTGTGCTTGACTTCTCTGTATATGGAAGGCTTTTTTCCTTTGCTAAGTTTAGGCAAACAAGTTTTACAATATAATTAATTTTCATAAGTTACTGAAGTATTAGCTTACTGAAGCAACAGGCCTAGTGCTGTGAGGGCATGAAATAAATACATTTTTCTTGCTTGCAGTGGGAGGATAACTATTTAAATGCACCTATGTGGAGATCGGAGGGGGTGCGATGGCTCAGCGTGTAAGACGCCAGGCTTGTAGACGCCAGGCTTGTTGATCGGAAAATCGCAAGTTTGGAGGTTCGAATCCCTAGTCCTGCGTGACGGAGTGAGCTCCCACACTCGCCCCAGCTCTTGCCAACCTAGCAACTCGAAAGCATGCAAATGCAAGTAGATAAATAGGTACCACTTTGGTGTGATGGTAACAGCGTTCTGCATGTGTCATGCCGGCCACATGACCCCGGAAGCATCTTCGGACAGCGCTGGCTCTTCAGCTAACAAACGGAGATGAGCACCGGCCCCTAGAGTCGGACATGACTGTGCAGGGGAAACCTTTACCTTTACCTTTTATGTGGAGATCACTCACATGGCAAGTTTTGTGTGAGATTCTAATGACTTTAAGCCATGTCATAGCAATCATTCTAGCAAGCAGACTTTCTACATGGAACTGCTTCTGTGCAATTGTCTCTATCTCTTGATGCATTTTATGTAACCCTCTAACAACACCTGAGTCATATGCTGAAGTTCTAGCCAGTGTTAAGTTACATATTTTTATTGTTCTGCTGTGGAGGTGGAGGTAGAGTAAGAAGCAGCAGCTGAGGGAGAAATCAACTAGAGCCATGCATCTTAATAACTACTTGAAGCTGAGTCCCACTGAAGGAAATGTGTCTCTTAGTTAAAGCTGAATAAAAATTGCTAAGAGGATACGTTACCTGAGGGATTTGACCTCTTTCACAATTGATGCATGTAATCTAAATATTTTGTGTACTTCACAGAACTCATAATAGCACAAAATCTGAGTGAACAACAGATGCCTTTTCTTTTTTGAAGCAAACAATGTTTCACATTCCTCCTTTACAACATGGCAAGCTCAGGGGGTCATTTGTAGGTTGACTTTTCTATTGAAAGGAAAAAGGCCTGGACATAGGATAGCTTCAAAATATTTTTATGATGTACCAGTGCAAGAAACTCCAAATTATCCTGGTGTTGATATGGAATTGTTAATTTCCACTAGCCAGCTGTGGAAGCTAATCCTGTCCTGGTAGCACAGAATATGATATGAATTCCACTCATAATTCAGAGTTCCCAAAAATGAAGCAGCCTAGAAGTTGGAGGAATCAATCAATAATCTGATCAATCTTGTATCTGCAGGAAGTGCATCCCATAATTTGGGAGCTGTGAATAGCAGGGCCTTTTCTTCATGCCCTGTAAGTGTTGCACATTTGAGCAGGCTTGATCCATACTCAAATTGAGCTTGGGAAGTATTTGGCAATCAGTATGCATTTTTAAATACAGAAGTGATATGATCACAGTATCACCCTTAGTTAGCTGCTTAACCGAAAATGCTGCACTAACGTAAGCCTTATGAAATCAAAGTATTGAGAATTGCTGCTGGATCAAACTGATTGTTTGCGTCTGAGGCATGAAACATAGATGTACAAATGGTTCTTGCACCTCGACAAACCTTCAAGGAGAAATATGGCAAATTTATGGAACATTTCGGAGGGTCCTGGGCTGAAATCTGAAATGAACTTCTGGGAAAGGAAGGTTAAAATCAGATACCAGCTTCTTCCTCTCTCTGATCCATCATCTAATAAAATGGTTTGTTAACTCCTTGTCAGGTTTATCAGCAATGGAAAACAATTCTAGTATATGACCATATTTTGTTTAACAGTTTCAATCTCCATAGACTGAAATACTTTTTTTACATAAATTAGTAAAATATTACTGTAATCTCTGCAACATGTGCTTTTGTGAATTTATTTTACTAGGAATTCCTGTACCTACCATGTGAGGCTGAAACAGATACAAGAAATTATTTGGGCTTTTTAGGGAAGAAAAGAAAATAGTTTTAATGGTAAGTTAAATCCTTCAGTTTCTTTTTAATATATATATTATTCTTCAAAACAATAGTTTTCTCAGGCTAGTCTATGAAACATGGAGTAATATAAAATGGTTTGATGCTGCTACTGTATGTTCTTAACTTGAAAATTTGTTCTAATTGCTGAAGAAACAGTCATCTCCAAGGTTGGTTGTGGTGTCTAAAAATATATATTCGAATGTGTTTGGGGCCATCTTAGTTAGTTGATATTCCAGTAATCATTATCCACATTCTGAGTTATTGGTAATCAAAATAATTGTTTAACATTTTATTTTTAAAAGCAAAGTTTAATATCTTAATATATAGGTTAGTCAATTACAGTTTTTGGTTACATTGCCTCAACATATTTCTCCTCTCCCAAAGTATTTTGCTAGAATATCAATATGAATTTTTCATTTAAAATACATTTCTATTCAACTAGGATAAGGGAGGAATCCAATTTGATTGATTTAGAAAAAACTGGGAAGATGAAATTATGGAATTACTATCATGAGAAGGAGCCGTTTTTAAAAATAAGAAATTCAGATTATTAATACAGGAGAGGCCATAAATTGGAATGGCATTCAAGGTGAGATGCTGATTATGCCATTTGTTTTTAGCATGGAATGAGAGGGGAAAATGTTCATTGATTGATTGACTGATTGATTATATATATATATATATATATATATATATATTCATTCGTTGATTGATTGAATATATATATATATATATATATAAAATCTTGTGTGTTCTGTGGTTCATACATTGGAGATTTTCTCCCTGCTGACCACCAGGTGGCAGGTTCTATTTGGATTAATGCATTTCCACCAAGAAATTAATGAATTAATGCTTTTCCACCAAGAAAATATCAAGGGAATAGTCAATGTTGCTTTATTTTCCTTGGGGATGCTGGGAATTGAAACTATGATCTTGTACTGATCCTTGTTCTTGAGGAAGCAGGTTCTGGGTTGTTTTTCTTCCATTGCTGGGGGAGGTGAGGGTTGGAGGAACATTCTGATTGCAGTTTCCTTACTTGGATTAACAAAATTTGTTAATTGTTAAACAAATTGTTAAGCAATAATTGTTTGATTGTTTTTATTATTGTTAGCCACCCAGAGTCACTGGTCTGAGATGGGCGGCTATATAAATTGAATAAATAAACAAACAAATAAATAAATTTAATAGGAGTCCTTAGGTAGCTCATATTTTAAGATCCGTTTGTGTTCTGCTTCTATGGCCATGGCATCTCATATTACTGACTTTTTGGATTACTATTGGAGAATCTCTAAGATTTTCTGCCAGATGCTATAATAGAAATGTTAAGCTATGTGCCAAACCTTTGCCTAAATTTGATGATGAAGTGAAGATTAATAAATTGAAGCAGAGTCAATACAAGATAGAGGTACTATATATATATATTGTTTCGAAGAATAATATATATATTAAATATATATATTGGGTCTGAGAACTCCCTGCCTGGGTAGATTGAGTTAAGGAAAAGTGTACAGGCCATGAGGGAGAAGGCACGGCCTACAAAGAAAAGGGTCTCTGACCGTGGGCTTTTGGCTACCGACCCTTACCATAAGGCAGTGGTGGGCAACTTTTTACTGGTCGTACTCCCAATGTAATAGTTGGAGGCCAGTGGCTAATGCCTGGGGAAATGACACACCATGGGGTTGGGGTGGTATTTCACAGGATGGGGGAATAATTTGGCTTTTTTTACATTTCATTTTAGTATGTTCCTGTTTTAGCTCTTTTGCTATGCATTTTCTAACTCGGGAAAGATGTGCTGCAGATTTTTAGCAATTGTGGCTAGAGGAGCTTTGATATCAGAGAAAAGGGGTTTGGGATGGTATCTGGCTGGGAGCTCAAGTTTCCCATGCTTGTTGTAACAATTGCTTCACTTGTATTAATAGGAATTGAGTTTTTCCTTCTGCATATGTTTCTTTAATTAATTGTAAATTATACCCAAGCTTTTGGTGAATTTTCTTGTATTATGTTTCCCCCCCCCCTTGTATACCAAGTTGATTAATTTTATGAAGGAGAATGTGCCTACACTGCACACACCAAACAACATGTAAGATTATAATGAAGGTTACAGTTAATAGAGTGACGTTGTTGTTTTGACAATGTTTATAAATTTCAGGGATGTCAAAGAGAACTTTAAATACTTAACATACTTTTGGAAGTTCTGGTGCAGGCAACTTATACACGTTTCTTTTTTAATGACCCTGCAATTTAGAAAAGTTGTTTTGTGCTCTCAGAGAAATGATTAGTTCAATGTTTAAATTTCATGTAATCCCCATAACATTTTGAAAGGTGGATTCATGTTCCTGCTGTTACTATTATCCCCATGCACATTGTGGCTCTAGTACAGATTATTTATTTATTTAATTAATTTTTATCCCTCCTTTATTATTTTTTTAAATAACTCAAGGCGGCAAACTTACCTAATACTTCTTCCTCCTCCTATTTTCCCCACAACAACAACCCTGTGAGGTGAGTTGGGCTGAGAGAGAGTGACTGGCCCAAGGTCACCCAGCCGGCTTTCATGCCCTATTGATCTGCATGTGCTTGATGCTTCACATGCCACTGGAGTAACGTGAGATCTACCCATTCCAGTGGCCTATTTGGTTCTAGTCTTCGATCCCTGCAGGAAGTTAAATGAAATTCCTTGCTTCTGAAGAAGTTTGGATAATTTTCTTGTAATTGCTATTTTTTGGGGATCAAATCCTGGCCTTTGGAACTCATCCCGAGAAAATGCTTGTCAGTGTCTCTGAATGAACAAGAGGGTTTTGAAGCACCCTTTAATATGTGCTGTTTGTCTGTAAATCAGATGGATTCATGGAAGAATTTCCTGATACAACTGCCTGAACCAGAGTAAAAGAGTGTGTACAGTCATGATGATCTGCTGTTATACCTTCATATTTTTAAAAACTAGCGAAATACATACTGGTTTTTATTTTTCATTTTATTATTTTGTGGTGTATAATTGTAGGGAAGAGAGGCAATCTGGTGTGGTGGTTAAGGCACCAGGCTAGAAACTTGGAAGGCAGTTTTAGTCCTGGAAGCCAGCTGGGTGACTTTGGGCCTCTCTTTCAACCCTAGGAAGACTGGCAAGGGCAAATCACTTCCGAAAACCTTGCCTGGAGTCCACACTGACTCGGAGGTGCAATAAATAAATAAATCAGGGAAAACCTATTTAAAAGGCTTGTGTAGCAACTACGTTAAGCACCATACTATGTGAACAGATATCAAGTCATTCTAAAATACATGTTTTCTTTGAATTGCATTATCAGCCCCACTAGTCAGTCGTGACTCTGCTGAAAAGCAATGTTTAGGTAAGGATGCCCGGTTACTAAGCAACGGGCAGCAGAGGCTTAAACACTTAAAGCTGTAGTGCTAAGTTTTCACTTCAGATGATGACATATTTGCATATTACAAATGGGAAGGTTGTAGTACTGGGTGTTTTTCTCTTTAAATTGCTGAACAGATAGCTATATTTATCTATATCTGTACTGTATTGTAATGAGGTTTAAAATTCCGAAATTTTATGTGGATAGGAATTGTCTTACTCCACATGACAAGTTTGTATTACTTACAGTGAAGAAAATATCCAAAGTGAAATGCTTAATTTTTCTGCTGAGATAGCATAGGAATCTGATCATAGTCTTCCATTGTTTCAGACAGGACAAATGTCCATATTTTCTTTTGCTAGTTTTAAGGAGAGCTTAATTTTCTCATTATTTTCTTTCTGTTCAGAACAGAAATGAGCTTTTCAGAACTTTTAGTCAGTGGAAAGTTACTGTTTTCAGCAAATAGTCACAGTGTTAATCCCGTTGATAATCTTCTCTTCCCCATGTGGAGGTAACAGTCTTTAATTTTTGATATTTGGATATCAGTACTGTTGATTGTGTAGCCAAAATATTATGATGTGGCACAAAAGAGAAATATTAGCAAGTATGGGAAACCTCTATGGTTAAGAGAAATGCAAAAAAGCAATCTTTGGGGGGGGGGGACGACATGGGGAACTCCCCAGGCAGTCCATTGACTATGGAACACTGTCCAAAATACTGTCCAAAAGTTGGTTGTGATTTCTGTCAAAGGGTAACAACCTCAGAAAGATTGATGGAAACATAAATCACATAGGACTGCTTCCTCACAAGCATGTGTTTAGAAGCAGTGGTGATTCTCACAAGAAAGTACCCCTCGGTCCTGGTGCTTTTTAAAGGAAAAATGACACAGCTGAATTTTCTTAATAGCTTTCAGAGTTGACAACCACTTTAAAAAAAAAAGAAAAAAAGAAGGGAGACAGAAACTCCTGTGAGTCATGGAAGTGGGTGTGTTTCTGCAGAGAGCAGCTTTCATAACGCATCCAGTCCCTTAGCAGAGTCCAAAGAGTAGAAAACTGCTGTACACACTACTTTTGCAGAGAAGTATCATCTGTATTATCGGTGTGGATGACAGGTAGCCTGCTTCCTCTAAAGAGAGTTGTGAGTAGCGTTTGGAGATCCATTTTTTTTTGCTTTCTTGGCTTTTGAAGCCCTTTTTGGATTTGTGACAGTTCTTTTAGGTCCTCTTATTTATACTGCTGTTCAAAAGAGGCCGCTTTCAATGAGGATATGGATGATTTTTTTCCACGATCTCATGAGTCTTTGGGTCCACAAATGATAGAAATAGGACAGAGGTCTGAATGAACCAGAAAAAGGGAATTCGGAAAAATGTGTTATATTTTAATGTTTTAAGGTTGATTGTGAAGAAACAAATATTTCTGAAAATAAAAAAAATGTTTGTATACATTTGCTTCTGCTATCCCCATTAGAAGCATTGAAGTTATGGCTGTGAAAGAGTAGTTTGCAATAAAGGAAAGGTGAGAGGGGAGAATATTTAACCCTTCATCTTTCAAAGATGTGCTGCTCTGATCCTGCCAGTTGCTTTTATTCCAATTAGTACACTGGATTGTTGTTTATCTATAGAAGAAGAAAAAACTATCAGAAAAGAAACTGGTCAGTAACAGAGTTATGTCCCCGTTGTTAAGGTTGCTTTGCATTAAAGTAACAACCTTTTCATTTTGTTAAGTTTTAAGGAGTTGCTTGTTTTGTGTTTTAGGTTGTGCAACCCTTTATCCTTATAGCAAATAAGGGCACATGCAAAGTTCACCAGTAAAAGCTTATAACTTTGACTATGATTGCTTATTTTAGAAACTGTTGGGCAGGTAATATGATCATATTCAGTAGATTCAAAGTTCTCATCACTGTGATATTTCACAGTAAGACTAAATTACAGAGCACAAGTTCTTTTTTATTGCTTTTAATCTAATTTCTATTTTTTTTTGCTATCATATGCTTTCTATACTTCCTGAGCTTAGAATTCTGAGTGCAAGTTTTTAAACTAATCTTAATATTTTTATTTGTATCCCAGATGCCTACAGTGCTGATTGTTTACTGAAGTTTGTGCTGGTTTTGTTTTTCAATTATTTTGTATTTCACATTTTATTTGTAATCAGCTGCCTTGAATGTTCAAGTAAAGGTTAGAAAAACTGCTAATAATACGGGGTCACAAATATTAGGGGAGTTGTGAAGTTTCTTCCTGTTCAAAATAGACTTTCAGAGGATGCTGAATGGGTAGACTTGCACAAATAGGGTTTTGTGTTTTTAAAAGGGGGAAATCCAGTAACAATAAAAAAGGACAATAACTGGGACAGACTTTTTGCAGTACTGCCCCACTAAATGTGAGAAGAAAAGTACCCGTCTGATTGCATACAACAGATGCTCTTGCTGGAGTTGTGAGAAACTCTTGTACACCCCAATCTGTGTGTATGTGCAGTGATGTTATAGCTTGCATATGAAAATGTTGTCATAGTCCATCTAAGAATGTGTTAGTTTTAGTTCACAGGAAGAAACGAAGAATTGGAGCACTAACCAGGACTAATTGGGTATGGTCTTCCATTGAAAAACTGAAGTCTCTGTAACCCCTCTCCCCCAAGCCCCCCTCCCAATATATGTAAATATGTTGTTGAAAAGCTTCATTGATAGTTCAGTTATTTTTCACTCTTCTAGTGGAGATTTGGAAGTGGTTTGGAAGTGCACAAGCGCAGCTCCTCTCTTGTATTCATTAACACAGACACATCTTTTTTCAAGCCTTAGAAAAGATGTGGCTGCTTCAACCAATAGAAGAGCAGGGCGTGTGCAAGTTCTGAAAAAAAATTCTGAATAATTTTTGAAGTGTGTACAACCCGTATATCCATTATAAGGTCCAGGGCACATTTTCCTCAAACAGATCCTGTCCTGTACTTCAAAGACTTGTTTCTCCATTTTCAAATAGCGTTTGAATTTATTTTATGTTCAGTATGTTTTTCAGTAAGTCAGAAGTAAAGGAACTTCTGTGAAAGAAGACACAGGAACATGCTTCAAAAATAAATGGCAGTGAATTGGGACACTTAGTATTAGAGCACCCTCAAGTGGGTACTTGTCCAATATTTAACGAAAAGACTTCCAAGAAGCAAGGGTGATTAGTCTTTGTGGGCCCCATTGGGAAACAACTCTTAATGCTGCCTCTCTGTAATTTAGAACCTCAGGCCCAAATAGTCATGTTTTAGTTTCATTAACCTCATTTGGAATAGCGAGCAGCGGCTAAATTATGTCCCATTAACTTCAATGAAATTTTAGCATGACTGGTTTTCTTTGGATTTGGGACAGTGTTTCTTGCCACTATTTTAGGTAGTTCTTGAATATCTGGCATACTTCACTATTGCTTTACAAAAACTAGGATTTCAAATCTATTGGTTGTGGACAAGTTATAATAATTGCTGTTGGTTAATTCTTTCCCCACCCTTGTAGCTTCTCTTTAGGAACTTTATGACTCTAGGTAGGGAACCATTTAGAGACGGTAGGAAACAATCAGTCTTCTCTCTAACCTTTTACTTTTATTATTTTATATCTTCTTGAGGTCTGTTGGGTGGCTGTGGGACAATAGACTCTTCCTTTTTCTAGTTGCTTATCCTTAAGTAGGTAGATTTTGGTGACACATGAATTGAAAGATTCCAAAGGTGGCTGGGCCTTCACCTCAGCCAGTCAAATTGTATTAATGGCTTCTGGCTTTATGCTCAGTGAATGAAAAGGTATATTTGATAGCCTTCTTCATGAACATTTTCTTAAGTTTTCCAACAGTGAAACCAGGGCATTGTCTCGTGGTATGTTTCCCACTCATTCCAGGGGCAGGATTAGAAGATTTTGTTGGTGGTTCCTGTGGGAGGGGATGTCATCATCACCAGTTCTGGTCCTACTTTTGCCTTGCTCTGGACAACATATGTGCCCACTGGCTCTACTGAGGACACCTTCAATCTTCAGCCTGATTTCCCTTCAGGATCAGTGAGATAGGAATGAGGGGAACAGTCCCTGATGAGGAAGAAAACCAACAGCCAGTCCCTTAATCCACCAGTCTCTCTCAAAAGTCAGACCTCCTCTACTTTCCAAGAAAGTCTGCAAACCTAGTCTCAGAACTAGAATCCCCCACCCCCAAGGAACTCTTAATGGGCCTGCAGAAAGCAGAGATATTCCCAGTGGCCAGCAACTCTGCCTTGTGCTCCCCTTCTTTGAAGCATTTAGCAAACTCCTTGAGGCAGAGTGAAAGAACTGCAAGAGGTGGGTCAAGTTCTATATCTTCTCTCAGGCTGCCCGAGATTTGCTGAACTTTCTGTACTAGATACTTTGGTGGCAGCACATAGTTAATAAAGACAACCGCTAAAAACAAGAAGACAGGAAAATGGAGATCCTGCAACACAATGCACATGAGGTTACACCCCCAGCCTCAAAGTCAACCCTTGTTCTTCAGTCTTTGCCAAGATTTCTGTCCTTTGGGCTAACTGCTAGCTTGGCTCGTCCTCCCAGAGCGTAGCAAACTCAGGCAGGGGAGTGACAATGAGCCAAGGCCGTTGCCTTCCTGGCAGAGGGTGCCTTGATGGTCTACAAAATAGCAATGGACTGGCTCAGCCTGAAAGACCCGGACTGGCGAATGTAGTAAGTCTTCTGCAAAAAGAAGGAATCTTACCAATAGCAACCTTCAACCTCCAACTTCTGGCCTTCTCACCGATGGGCCTTAACAAGGGACTGCAACCAAGCAGACAACTTTGAGCCCTCTCCTTGATCTCTCACTGTGAAGCAATAATGATTTTTTCTGCCCCTTCTTATATCAAGAAGTTCTTGATATAGGGAGTCTGCATACTCAGACCAACCAGTATCCGCCAGTATCCATCATGGGATAATGCCCTAACCCAATCCCCCCTTCAAAACCTTGCCTGAGTCAGCCTTAAAGCATCTGACATGGAAAGTGGTGTTCCTGATAGCCATAACCTCTGCCGGGCAGGTATCCCTCTCTGCCAAGAATTTTGCATCATATGGTGGATGCTATCATAGAGCAGACCTTTGCTTCTAAGCTGAATTTGGTCTCCCACCAGAGTCAGGAAACGATCCCTCCCTCCTACCATAATCCTAAAACCCAATTAGAATATTTGAGACATTGAATGCTACTCCCAATCTCCTAGGTTCCTTCCAGCAGCCCTATCATAGAGGTGTAAGGCCTCATTGTTCATGATCTCCAGGTGAGTCAAGGCCTGCATCAAGCTAGCCTATGAGGCCAAAAACAAGCCTGCTTCACAAGAAATGTAGCGCATTCCATTAGAAAGGTACAGCCTTCCCACCCCCAGGAGACCTGCAACCGATATAAATCCAGAACACACTGTGTTTTCCAGACCTCAAAGAAGGATGTGTTAAATCACAAGAAATAAGGCACATACAGCAGCTTTTGGCCATGTCTGAGATTTCTGGGAGTTTCAGAATTTTGGAGAACGAGGAAGATGGCTATGCAGAATGCAGAAATGTACTAAGTCAGAATTCTAACATTCTCTCTTGAATAAAAAAGGTATAATCGTAGTTGGGCTACTAATGCAATAATGGACAATCTAAAATTATGGGTTTGGTATGTGTTGAGCGAGCAAGCTTTGTTTTATAAGTTTAAAAACAAACTAGCAATTTTCCAAATGTTTTCAGCAGTTTCTCCACTGTTTTTCAAAACTAAGGGATTGTTTTCACTGATTTTATAACAAATTAGGCAGAAAGGGAGTTATCCTTCTGTATTTATAAAATACAACACTATGTCCCTTTAGTCTTAAAGGTAAAGGTTCCCCCCGCACATTTGTGCAGTCGTGTCCAACTCTAGGGGCCAGTGCTCATCTCCATTTCTTAGCCGAAGAGGCAGCGTTGTCCGAAGACGCTTCCACGGTCATGTGGCTGGCATGACCCACGCGGAACGCTGTTACCTTCCCACCGAAGTGGTACCTATTCATCTACTTGCATTTGCATGCTTTCGAATTGCTAGGTTGGCAAGAGCTGGGGTGAGTGTGGGAGCTTACTCTGTCACTCGGGGCTACAGTCTCGAACCTCCGAACTTGCAATCTTCCGATCAACAAGCCTGGCGTCTTACCTGCTGAGCCACCACGCCCCCTTCCCCCTTTAGTCTTAGGTCATATTTAAGTGATCTTTCTTGGGCTCAGTCATAGTCCATGCTGTTTCCAAACCCATGGCAAATTCAGGTTGTTTCATGAGCACATGTTTTGGAACTATCTGGGAATGGGAAGCATTTTTCCTCACTTTATTTTCAACTTTCCCCCCTTACTCGTTTATTCTTTTTTTCTTTTTTTTTTTGTCCTAGGGTCGTTCCTCTGTTTTCTGCTGCTGAATATCTGAGCTCAAAAAGCCATTGCCTTGAATAGAGGAATTTCTGGCAGTGTCTAGGTGTTTAGGTGCAGCAAAAATAAGCTATAATTGGGAAAAACAAAGAAACCCCAAATTTCTCAGCTTTGAAAAATAATAGTTGATTTATGCTTTGAATTGGCTTGTGCTTACATGTCATTAAATCAGTTTTGAATTTCTGTTGCTAAAAAAAACACCTGTGGTTAATATTTATTTTTTAATACTGAATTTCAGTGCTGAAATTTTAAGTTCCTTGTTGGTATGTGTTAGTCTTACGAGGTAAAAAGGGTGGAACGGGCTATTCCTTTCTGTTTTCCTTTCTGTAACTCTATGGAAATTCTAAGCTCAGAATTCCCCTTGATTTGCATAGCTGGGCTAGAGTGCAAAACGAGGGCCAAACTCATTTACTCTATGTTTAGTTTTCAGTTTCAGAGAGCACGTGGGATACCATAGCTTTAAACTAAAATGAACAGACTCAGGTTGCAAAATAATTCCCAAGTTGCAAAACGTATGTCAGTAAACATTAGTTTCCCTATTTTTTCTTGAGGGGAAAAATAGATAAATAGTTGTAATAGCAGTTCCTTTGTAATGAATTTTCTCAAGAAGCTGGCTTCAAGTTATATCTGGGGATTGTGGTGATGCATTCTTCATTTTTTCTTAGCATTTTGACCTTCCAGGACACTGTTTAGCAGACCTCAAAGTGACTGTTTTGGAAAAACTGGACTTTTTAACTCCACTGTTGAGGGAGAGGTTGCTGAACTCACATACATCAAACGGTTTCAGGCAATCTCAGAAGGTCTCAGCAAATACTGTAGGTTTTTACACATTACAACTCTTAATTGATGAGGGACTTCATTTGTGATCTGTCTCCTATGTAACCTGCATTTGCATAACCAAACTATCTTCCCCTCTCTTTCTGCCTCATTCCAATTTGAACCCTACATCAATTTAGCCATTCTACGCATCTGATGAAGTGAGTTGCAGCTCACAAAAGCTGATGCCTTTCAGTATCATATGTGAGACAGACAAGGGGCTACCAATCTCCTCCTGGAGAATTCTGCATCTCTCCTGCTGCTTGTCCTGTATCGTACCCAGTGCAGAGACTTGAATCTGAGTCTCTCGATCCAGTTTCCAACCACAATGCCATGCTAGTGTGATGGCATAATGATTTGTACTCATTGATAGTTTTAGATGAATTTGCCTAGTAATCTTTCAAAAAAGTTTAAATTGGTGATTGTGGTCATTCCACTGTTAAGCTTTGTGCCAGTTACCTTGACTCTTCCAGCAGTCAGTATCATTTGATGGTCCCACATATTAATATTGCGAAGGATGGAGAAAAATCTCTGCTTTTTCCACATTGTGTATTGTTTTCCACATCTCTATTGTGTCTTCCCTTATTAATGTGTTTTCTGAAATCAAAATGTTATATTTCTTTGTAGGAGTTTCTCCAGTTCCTGATAATACTGGTTAAACCCTTCTAGCTCTACAGTATGCTTGAATTGCAGCAAACAAGGCCATACGTAATATTTCATGTGGTCATACCATGTATTTGCATAAAGGTATTGCAGTATTAACAGTTTTTTTTATCCCTTTTCTAATGATCTCTAACATGTAATTTCCTTTTTATTTTTATTTTTATGCAGCTGCCTGAATACTGGCTGGACAGTTTCTTGGAGCTATCCAACACAACATCCACTTCTCCTTCAGTAAGTTTCAGCTTGGACACCATCAGCTGATATGTGAAATGTGGGGGGAGGGGGGTGTTGGTCCCAATAAGTGATTGATAACATTAAAAAATTAGCCAGTTACTAAGAAGGGGAGGGAGAATGTGCTAACTGATACTTTCCTACTGATTGAATCACTGCTTCATTAGATCACCTGCTAGTATCTGTTCTGGCAATGGTGCTCCAAGATCTTACCCAATCCCTTTAACCGAAGATGCCAGTGACTGAACTTGGGCCCATTTGTATGCAAGAGTTACACTCCATAAATTATGGTTCTTCTTATGGTCACATATGTCTGTCATTGTGTTTCCTACATTTTAGAGATGGAAATAAGGGATGCATGTGTGTTTAGAACAGTTTACCTGCCAGATGCTCTTCTCTACCTATTATAAGTTATACTCACTAGGTTGGATTCACACTTTAGTACAGATCTGTTGGAGTTAACATCCCTAGACTAGCCTTAATGTCTTCAGCTCTTTTCCATCCCATTGATTTCAGTGCTTGAAGGTTAAGAGGGGTCACACTGAACTACCGTGTGATTTGTTTGATGTCAGTATAGCATGTTACATGAATTCAAACATTGTAGTTTGTACATCATTGTTGTAAAGTTTAGTGTTGCATGTCAACTGTGCCAGCTATGATTTGTTCAATAAAGGATAACTAATGAAGTCGTGGTTTAGTGTCTAGGTTCACAACATGGCTTGGGGGGGGGTGTATGTGGTTCACCACAAGGTCAGGTGCATCTCCTTACATTGATTTTGTTGTCCCCCCAGTAACAAGTCCCATCCTGCTCCCGTGTCTCTAAGCTTCATCATGTTGCCTCTTTTGAATCTGTGAATATCAGTCTGTCTGTGTGTGTGTGTGAGAGAGAAAAAATATGTATGAGAGCTGTGGTTGTTTATTATTTGAGGGAATGGCGACAACTATGTGTCTTGAAATTAAGTTAAAAATTAAATTTATCAAAAGCAATAATGTTAGTGTATTTGTTATCCCCTGACTATTTCCCAAACCCTTTAATGCTGCCTCTTGTCTTTTGTAGCATGGCCTCTAATATGCTGTTCAAAAACTGGTATGGCCTTTGCTACCACTAAAGTTATGCACTTCTGGCTTAGCATAATATGATGTGTGAGTCTGGCCTACATATAACCAATTCTGGCTCCCATTGTCTGATCTGTGACAGTATTGTCCCAAGCAGAATTGGTTTCTAAAGCAGATGTACTCATAAACGGGGTTATAACTCCGCATCCCTCCCAGATCCTTCTGCATTGGAGGTTCCTGTAGTTTACTGGATTTGAGACCTAGTTTCTAGTTTACTTTTCCAATCCTGGCAGATTGCTACTTGGTACTAATTTCAACATTTTCTTTGTATTTTTCTCCCCTCCCTCCCAAAAGGTTCTGTAATTGTTTTTGTGACTCTCACAAATCAAGACCGGTTGAAGAAGTAAGCAACAAGATGATGCAGAGGAGCACACGTTCTGGGCACTTTGGGTATTGAGAGCAATTTGGGAGTATCTAGCCAGAAGGTCAACGTGATGACGGCCTGGTCTATGGTGGAAAGGCTGAAAATGGAGAAGAGGCACTCCCAAGAAGAGAGGACGGTTGAGCACGATGGGGATTGCAGCACTGAATCTGAAGAATGGACAAGCTCCGAGAGCGAACCGGAGCAGCCTTGCCTCCAGAACTGCTCCAGCAGCGCCCTGTGGAGGGAGGGGGACCACCCCCACAAGCCGCACCGGCAGCTGTGCCGCTCCCCTTGCTTGGACCACCCGAGCTTCTCCCAGAACAGCCTCCTTCAGGAGTTAAAACTGGAAGATGGTAGAGCAAACTCAGAGAAAGAATATCAAGCCAAAATTGATTTTGCTTTAAAACTGGGCTATGCTGGGGATCAGATTCAAGCCGTGTTGAACAAGTTGGGGGCAGATGCTCTCATCAATGATATTTTGGCTGAACTCGTGAGACTTGGGAACAAGGCTGAGAACGAAGGACCGACTAACCTTGGAAGCACCGCTGCTCCCACGGGTGGGACAGCCGCCAAAGAGGTGGCCAGTCCTGAGCTGTCCTTGGAGGAGGAACTCGTGGACAGTTCGGACAACTTGAGGCCAATCGTAGTTGATGGAAGTAATGTGGCAATGAGGTAGTTCATACTTTTATACTATTTTTGTTCCAACTACACTCCTCCTTTCTCTTGTATAAAAACCCTTCAAAGAAATCAGCACCCAGATAAATGTTTATTTCAAACATGGATCAGAATAAACCACGATGGATTCAAATGGGAAATTGTTCAGAGTATTCCTTGCTTCCAAATACCCAGGTACATCAGATACCACCTTGCCAGGTTTGAATCTGCCCATCCAGTGAGAACATCCCAAGAAGGCCCATGAGGAGTCCCTCCTCACTAGAGGTTAGGGAAACATGGGCCAGATGGGAGGCCTTTTCTGTTGTGTCCCCCACACTCTGAACTCTCTATCCCTGGAGGTCTATGCAGCCCCCAGCTTCCTATGGCCCTATTCCATCGAGCTTTTGCCCCTAGTTGATTGCTGGGGGTGTCTATTTTGGGAGAGATGTTTAGAGTTCATGTATCTTGAACTCTCTTATATTCTTACACGGTTGTAATCTGCTCAGAGTCTTCTGATTCAGGCATGCTGTTAAAAACAAATTTATTAATTTTATTCCATTTGGATGCCACTCGACTCCAGCTGACTGTGGGTGACTCACAACAATAAAATAACAAAAACAACAAGATGCAGACAATGAACCAAAACAGATAAAAATAACTACAAAATAATCACAAGGTGGCAACACAGAAGACATAGAACCTCACAAACGGGTTGGTGGTGGTGACCCATCCACCCTACCCCAATGCCTGGGTAAGGAGCCAGGTCTTTAGACTTTCCAGAATGTTATCAGGGTGGGAACTGTATGGATCTCAAGGGGACCTCATTCTAGAGGACAGGTGCTGCCAATAAATAAATACAAATAAATAAATAAATCTCACAAGGCTTCTGGAATATGTGACTCTTAAGTGCACATGTGGATAAAAATCCAAACTTTGATGTCACCATTAGTATAATCGGATCTTAAGCTGCATCTTCTATACCTCTTGGAGGTAGGTCTCATTATTTCTGAGTAGACCTGTACTACATCAGGAAATGAAAAACACACACATCCTTGATTTTCATGACTTACTGATGCTAATAAAAAAGGAAATTTAGAGCAGTAAATTGTCACTATAGTTTCTACATATTATGGAGATTTGCTTTCCTCTTGAGCACAGTTGTATGAGCATTTTAGGATTTGATGACAAGTTAAACACCAGAGTTACAGGCAGGCCCTGTTAAAATCCATTGAGATCAAATTGTTCCCCCCTCCCCAAAACATTAGAAAACAGAGTGAAGTTTGTCTGTTTTTTAAAATACTGTCTGCTAAACTTTAATAAATACCTTCCCCTTTTTATGTACTACATTTTTATCTCATTCATCTTAACTCAGAATATATCTCAGAATTCTCCAAATCATTTTTGTTTGTTTTCAGCCATGGAAATAAAGAAGGATTTTCCTGTCGAGGGATTCAGTTAGCTGTTGATTGGTTTCTGGAAAAAGGTCACAAAGATATAACAGTATTTGTGCCAACCTGGAGGAAAGAACAGAGTCGACCAGATGCTCCAATTACAGGTAACCATTTCAGGAATTGGCATAACTCCTGTCATATCAAAGATGAGGATCTTTCCAATAAGATGAGTCAGTTACTCTGTCTACTATAATGGAGGGTATTTGCATACTATGTTTGCATACTATAATGGAAGAAATTTGCATGCCCAGCTAAATCTTGTTGGCTACATTAATGCTTACATTGAGGAATGTTTAGAACCAAGTCAGTTGATTGGTACTTATGTTCTATTCTAGCCCATTGAATACTCAATTTGCTTAAGATCATTTCCATTTTATACTCACTTTAAATATATTGTGAGTGGGATATAAATTAACACAAGTATAGCAACAGTGTCTTGTTTTCTTTTTCCTTGTACTGATTTTTTCTGGAAAGAAAAATGGAATTAAGGAAGGGCACAAAGGGAGGCAAATTTGAAACAAGTGCCCAAAAATATTCTGCAAATTTGTATTCTAGCTTCTTTAATGTTTTTCTGCTGTTCTTTGGAATTCCTCATTCATACATTCCTCTAGATGGAAAGATTGCTGTTCACTTGACAGAGGAAATAATTGTGCAAACTTTCTAGTGAAAGAAGATGACACCAAATGTCCATGAACTCTTTGGAATTTTAAGGATTTCGTTGAATAGAAGTCCCACTGATTTGGAGAAAACTCATGCACATTTTCATCATCACCCTTTTCCCCCCCATAAGGTTTCCTTTCATTTCAGTAACTTTAAGCTTATTAAACCTGTCTTATTATTAAAGGCAGAACTAATACGTTGGCCACAAGCAGCATATTAGTTTTGCATCTATCCCTGTTTGCAAACAAGTTTGTGCCTACCTAAAGCAAGAGTGGGTAAACTTTTAACTAACAGGTTTTTTTGGTGATGGTGATGGTGATGATGATGATGATGATGATGAGTCCCAAAGGACTGCAGGGAGTGTAAGGACATTGGAGAGGGCACAGCTGCTTTTTTTTTTTAGGAGAATGGTTTCCGGGAAAAATCAAGTGCATTTATCCTACTGGAGATGTAAACTTATTTTAGAATGAATGAATTTAGGAACTTGGCAATAATCACACTGTCAAAAATAGATGATTTGCACTGAATTTCAGTGGTGTGGTCTCAGTGAGCTGCAGGGAGCTCAGAAGCTGGAGCCATACGTGAACTACAGATTATTTACTATGACTTAAGTAATAAATTTTGTTCATACTTTTCCATGTTCTGATTTTACTCTCTATCTTCTCAAAGCCCCTTAAATATTTGCAAAAGCAATGTAGACAAAGACTTGTGGGGTAAAAGCCAGGGGAAACCAAATTACATGTTTAAATCACCCAAAAGTCGTTGCTTTCATGAGGGATTCAGAGTAGACAAAATACCACTTTATCACCCTTACTATCTGCTTAAAAAGAATCCTGTAGATTATGAAGAAAACTCTGCACCATGGGGAAATTATGGTTGTGGCATACTTTGTGATGTGAGCAGGAAATGTTACCATGTTGTAGGTACAATGGATAATGATAGGTTCTGTGAAATACTTCTGGGATCCTTAGATTCAATAGTATCTAAGCCAGTGGTACACAGCCTGAGATCTTCTGCTGCATGTGGCCCCCAAAACCTTGGGTGTGACCCCAGAGATAGAGGTTCTTGTCAAAAGGTACTTTTTTGATGTGAGAAACTGAAACATGATTGCATACATGATTTAGAAAGAATTAAGTTTAAATATAAATGAACTCAAATCTATTTTTTACTGTCCTCACTCCCTATTTTTGCCCCAAAATCACCATTTAAAGCCAAGTGTGGTCCATGGCTTGGAAAAAATTATGGTCCCTTGAACTAAAAGAATTAAATAAACTCAATGAGTCAAATGGGTCATATTAATCCTTATAGAACTGTGAACAGTGACAAACTGTTATAAACACTCTTTATCCAGGTACCTTGATCTTAACAGATTCTTATGTAAACCCAATTTTGCAGACCAAGAAATCTTGCACAAATTGGAGAAGGAAAAAATTCTTGTTTTCACCCCATCTCGGAGAGTGCAAGGGAGACGAGTCGTCTGCTATGATGACCGCTTTATAGTGAAATTGGCTTATGATTCCGATGGCATCATTGTGTCAAATGACAATTATCGTGACCTTCAAAATGAAAAGCCAGAATGGAAGAAATTCATAGAGGAACGGCTGCTTATGTATTCTTTTGTAAATGACAAGTATGTTGTTTTTTCCTCTTACAGTTCATTTTACACAACCCCCCTTAAAGAGATTTCCTCTCCTTTCTTTGTGGGTCTAATTCTCATTATTCCAAAAAGCATGGCCAAGAATTGATGTCTGTGGATAATGGAAATTAGTGGTTAACTGATTTAAGCCTTTGTTCTGAATGTTTTCCTACATTCTTAGACTATCCTCCTTCTCCCCAATAGCTTTTGTTCTAAGCTAGAACAACATTTTCCTCCTTGGTGGGAGGCTGTTATCTCTTTGATTGGCACCTTTTGCTTGCTCTTCAGTATCTTTACTTTCACTTAGAAGAGGGTCGATTGCCAGAAGCTGCTTTCTGAATTCACTACTGCTGAGCGGTTATGATCTTGGCTTAGGATAGAAAAGGTTGCTGGTTTGAGACTCAGCTGCAATATTTTAAATCACCATCAGCCTGTATTCTGTATGCAGTATATAAGTTCAGTAAATAAATCTGTGCCACGGCAAGATTTGATCTAAGATTACTGTGTGGCCTTCTTACCCCCTAGATGCCTGCCACTTTATAGATTGGTGCTAGCCAGTTAAATTTCACTGTGTTTATTTTTTTAGGTTTATGCCACCTGATGATCCATTAGGACGCCACGGCCCTAGTCTTGAAAACTTCTTAAGGAAAAAGCCAGTTATTCCAGAGCACAAAAAGCAACCATGCCCTTATGGTGAGTAGGTAACTGAAGGGATTTGGAGGAAGTCAGTCTCATGTTCTCCAAAGGTTTGGGGAGCACTTTCAAGCTGCATGGCCATCAGTTATTTAATTGGGAACCTTTGGCCCCCGAATCTCTGGAAGACTCCAAGTTGGGGAAGACTAAATAAGAAATCAATATATTTAATAATTATTATTTTACACATCGTAATGGTGGTAAGGCAGTACGGCTATGGGGAAAATACATTTTAAAGTTAAAGTTGGCCAATCAAGAATTTGCTCTGAATTTTTTAAATTGGGAGGCAGCATAGAAACATTATTTTTCTAGGTTTATGCCACCTGATCCATTAGTTATTATCAATATGATCTTTGATAGCAAAGCCTTACTTTTCCTGCTCTCCCTCGCCTTTGGGGTTCCAATTATATCAACAGCCAAGAAACTCATTTTGTTTAGATAGGAATAGATCCTGATGATTCAATCATTCTGAATACTGTCACAACAAAACTGTATTCTAATTTACGCTGAGAGTTGGTGACCCCAAAGCATTCAGCTGACATCTAGTAACATGTATGTGGCAGATTTTTCTTTAAGATCACAAAATTCAAAGTGGACATTAAGGGTCTGAATGAGATGCTTCCCAGCATTATCATGAGCAAACATTTAAGTGAATGTGTCTATTAGGCAGCACTTTCTGGGCCTGCTCTTGCTGCCTTCAAGGAGCATTGTCGCGTGGATTGAAACCTGGATTGAATTTGGATCTGGTAACAAGGGAAATTGGGGACCTTTTATTCACAGTGTAAGAAAATACCCGTGTCTGTTATTTTATGTTTTTACAGTAAGAGCAAAAGAGTTCATTGGGGTTATTCAGGTAAGATACTGTATATAGCTGGCAAAGAACATGCCTAATCAGAGAGGATTTTTTTTCCAGGAAAAAAATGCACCTATGGACATAAATGTAAATATTATCACCCAGAACGGACAAACCAGCCCTTGAGATCTGTTGCAGATGAGCTTCGCATTAGTGCAAAATTATCTGCTGTGAAAACAATGAGCGAAGGTGCATTGGCCAAATGTGGCTCAGGGGCAGCCCTTGGCAAAGGGGAGAACGCTTCGGAGGTGAAGCGCAATCCTCCAAAACGTCAGTCTGATCCAAGCATTCGGTCTGTACCTGTGGAACCCGAGGACCGGCTGCCGATGATGCGGAAGCCTGAGGCAAGCTCCGTCCCGTCCCTCGTTTCAGCGTTAAGTGTCCCGACCCTTCCGCCTTCTAAAAGCCATGCAGTGGGAGCCTTAAATGCTCGGTCAGCGAGTAGCCCTGTGCCTGGTTCTTCTCAGTTCGCCCATCAGAAATCCTCCCTAGAACACATGGCCAGCATGCACTATCCTCCAATCCTGGTCACCAACAGCCACGGGGCTTCAATCAACTACGCAGATCCATACCCAAAATACGAATCTTTGGGAGACCATGGCTATTATTCTATGCTCAACGACTTTTCCAGTTTGAGCATCAGCAACATACACAACACGGATTATTACGGAGTTGATATGGACCAAGGTATCTACTCAAGAAATTCAAGCCCGTGTCCTGACAGTTGCTTAAGCCATGCAAGCAACGATTCTTATTCTTCGTATACTGACCTCTACCTGGGCATGGGAGATGTGAGTTCAGAGGATCATGCGAAAGTTCCTCGGATTCCACCACAAGGCCGACATCAGCCTTTTTCCCACGGCTATCACGAGAGCTTAACTAGGGTCCAGAGCTACAGCACGGAAAGGCCAAAACACACTCCGCGCAAACACTCAGCTTCTCATTTAGCACTGCACGTCCAACACCCTCTCGTGGGAGCGCGGTCCAGCTGCCCAGGGGACTACCCTCTGCCTCCAAACATTCACCCGTCGGCTGCTGCCCAGCCGAGCCGTGCGCTGGTTATGACGAGGATGGACAGTGTTTCTGATTCCAGACTTTACGAGAGCAATCCTGCTCGGCAGAAAAGGCCACCCCTCTGCCGAGAGCAGCATGCCAGCTGGGACCCATTACCATGCGCAACAGACGCCTACGCTTACCATTCCTATCCCTTGAGCAGCAACCTCATGCAACCGTGCTACGAGCCCGTCATGGTGCGGAGCATGCCTGAGAAGATGGAGCAGCTCTGGCGGAACCCTTGGATTGGGGTCTGTGGAGAGCCCCAGGAACCCCGCGTTCTCCCCGAGCATCAGTACCAAACCTATAAGAACCTCTGTAATATTTTTCCTGCTGGCGTTGTCCTCTCTGTAATGGAGAAGAATCCCCACATGACAGATGCACAGCAATTGGCAGCCCTGATCGTTGCCAAATTGAGGACAGGGCGCTAGAATGCGTTTCCCTTTGGATTCCTGGAGAGAAATATTGACGGCGCCAGACAAGCGTTCTGCAGGGGGTACCTGTGAACATAGAGAGATATTCTCTGTTTGGGAATAGTTTCCAACTGTGGTACACAGCTCTGTACATTGCTTTGGCAATTACATTTAATACGTGTTTGAAGCATTCTGTAAAAGCAGATTGTATTATAAGTAAGTATTAAATAATTTTTTAAAGCTGGGATTTTTAAAAAGGTATTTTACAGGAAGTGCATACTTTTTGCATGGATGTATATTGTTTCTTGAATCCAAAAGGTCATGTGTTGGTATGTCTGAAATGAGTCCCTCGAACTTGTTAGCAATTATATTGCATGAGTGAGTTTTATAGTATTAACTGGCAGGCTGCTCCAGGAAAATGCGCTGTGTGCATTTGAACATCCTCACAAACTGAAGGTTGGCCCGTTCTCCTTGTCCATCTCTTCCAAAGAGCTTATCTGAGGCCCAGGCAGCCAGTGTGAGCCCTTCTGACCTGAAGATGTCTTGGCAGAAGACTCGGTTCTCTGGGAAAGTCACTTTGCGTACACAGGAGAAATCTGTTTGCTGTCCAAGTGAGGGAAATGGTATGACGGATTGGGGGGCAGGAGAATCATTGCATGGATGAAGCACAACTAATGTGTGCTTTGGATTTTGGGGGGCTTTAGCTAATGCCCTTTGGGGACAAGGCCATCAGTGACAAATGGATTACATGAAAGCAAGTACAGCAATTCTCAGCTAAACCTTGCTGTATCATTTGCACAGAAATCCTGTTAAAATTGGCATGGATGGGTTTTAAAATGCAATCGTACTATTCAATTATTTACAGTCTGAAGGTGGTAAAATTGTAGCATCCCAAATCAAACTTCAGTTTTCAGTTTGGCCCAAATACAACTAAATAGGGAATGAGTAAACACGTTTTTTTAAAAAGGATCAAACGATGATGGAAGGTAGAGTAGTTTTCAGAGGGATGCTACAGAATTGATGAACCTGTTTTGGTTTTTCACTTTCAAATCCGTGCAAAGGTATGCATTTGCTTCTTGGAGCTCTTTGACTGGCTCAACTCATCTTTCTGCGGGTGGCAAAAGTTTGGGTATTTTTGCTCAGGAGCGGGCAACTCTGTAGCAAAATGTCTCCCATAAGAGACATTTACACAGGTGTAGTGGCTTTTCCATTTTCTTTTTTTAAAGCTGCACTGAGTGGACACCCTTTTTAAATCCAAATGTGTATTTGAACATTTTGAACCATTACTAACTCGATACGTCTCGAGCTAGGACTTGTTGACTTCTACTGTAGTTTTTTTTCATGAAAGTCGAGAAGGCCAAGTTTCTGGCCTTTTGTTTCTTCATGAGAAGGTGTGACACTGCCTAAATGTTTCTGACTAGGAAACACATGGAATGTGAGGCTGCCGTCAGGGTTGTTTCTGGTGTTTTGAGAATGGCTTCCAAGCTGCTTTCTGATTTTTTTTTTTTGACCCAGAGGATTGGGGTTGTGGGAAACAGTTCAAGTGGTGTTTCATGATGCTGGAATAATTCCCAGCGATGCCCAGAATGGCTGCATAATTCGTTTCTATTCAGGGTCAAGTAGGATATTTGAGGTGGCTCTAGACGGGGACGAGGCCACTAACTGGCAGGGTGATAATTCCATCCCAGTGTCCATAACGAGCACAATTGTGCAGTGATCCAAACAAGAGAGGACAACTTGTTTAGATTTTTGAGATTCTGCTGAACATATAGAAAAAGGCTATCTGGAGGCAGCGTCTTTCTTTAGAGGTGAATGACATCAGTTCATCTGACAACGTCTTTCTCCACCTCAAGAGATGTAGACACCACTTGCCTATAGCATGATTGCTGTTCCACAAAGCTGTCTTCTAAAAGCAGGCTTTATTTCCCGATAGGGAGACGGTTGTCGATCACCTGACACAGCCACTGCACTCGTCGTGGTATAGCTTTTTTCAAACTGCTGCTGACACGCCAGTGGCCCGTCTGTGGTGGCTGCTGATTAGATTGTTTTGGGAAGGGTTTGGGTGGTGCGCCATGCTGGGTGACTGCATTGGCGGCCCAGGGCATTCCCAGTTTTACCCAATGTTTTAGAAGCCCCGAAGAGAAATGCAGATTAGCCCTTTGGTTTAATCTGTGCCCTGAACATTCTTAACAATATTTGGCCTTTTTGTTGTGAAAAAATGCCCGGTTATCTAAACACTTTATCAATTAGAACAAAATCCCATTTTTGAGATTTCTTCCTTTTTAAAAGTAGCTGAGAGCAACACCTCAAATAACCAGAAACGACTTTTTGTTTGTTGATACAAATTGTATCTTTCTTGATTGTATAAAAAAAATGTATAAAAGCCATCTCTAGATTAGCTCAATATTGTACTTTCATCACTATGTTTGTGACACTGTGTGTCAAAGGGGAGTAGCCCATGGAGGATTATAAATCTTTTTATTTAAAATGGGCACTTAACAGTTTATAGAGAAAACAAAGGCAAATTTTGAAATCCATTTTATTACTACAGTGTACACTGCTAATGTGTGTGCATTTAAGAGCATTATTCTGCATAAGTTATATATTGTCTATTTATTAATACATTCTTGCAGAGAATTTTTTTGTAAAATACTGGTGTTAAGAAGGCTGATGTTCATATTTATACATGGCTATTGACAGTAAAACCGCTATACATCCTGCTCTTGTTTTTAACAGGATAATCAAAGAAGTATGGCTTAAGTTCAGTGTGAAATTTTTTGTGCTCACAATCTTTTGCATGGAATCCAATTTTTATATGTATAAAATAGGTGTTTTCCATTTTACCCCTAACCGTAAGGCAATCTTGTAGACAATCCTAGCAGAATCTTTCAGCACATTGAATGCTGAACAAAAGCAGCTGCATGAATTTTTTTTAAAAAATTGGGGATGAAAATATTTCAGTCAGTAAAAGCTATATACTTAGTTCTATATATTGTTAGCAATATATTAAAAATGTTACGCGTCTTTTGTGTGCTTGCTTGGGAATAAATATTGCTATGGAGAGGACGTTGTAAACTATCTGTAGCACGTCTTTTCCTCAAGGAATTCCCTTTTTCTAAAATGGCTTCAAAATCTAATCTGTACAAGCAAGGAGAGAAGGACAGTTTTAAAAAAGTGTCTGGTTTTTTGCTGCTAATTATTTTTCACCAAAACTGTTATCACATTTGTTAAGTAGATTTACTTATTTCTGTCTCCCTCTCTTGACTTTTCCAATACCAGTTCAAAACACTGACATTTCACTGCCTTCATCTCTCAATGCTGAATTTCTTCTTGTGTAGAAGGGATGGTATTAAAAAATCACAACTGCCTGTATTGTAAATACAACATTTTGCTTTGAAATGCTCTTTTTGAGAGCACCGTTTATTTATTTATTTATTAATTTGTGTATCAAACAGCTATAGCCTATCTATCTAGGAAAGGTCAGAAAACTCCATCCTATAAAGTATTTATTTGCATTTGAATTTTCTGTAATATACTGTTGTATAATGCTTAATACTCCGTTTGCTTAGCTACTGAGATCTGGGGTAGGTGAAATAATTTTGAAATGCAAGCTTCAGTTAAGTGATTTTGTAAATATTTAGTAGTGCTTTTTTGCTTGTACATCTTCTGACTACTGTTAGTCCTGTTGTAGTATTTACAGTAGTTTACTTTTTTCATTTGTAGAATTAAACATTGCTCTTTAATTGTTCAATATATATATATATATACATAAAAAAATCTTTGGGTTTTTTCTGTTGACCCAAATATAAGGTAAGTCTCAATGACAAAGAATGAAGATATATTTTAAAATTAATTGCCCTGATCCAGTCAGAGGTGCGACAATGACTTTTAGAAGTGCAAGGCGCAGATTGCACATCACAGGTGGTAACCCAGGCCTCGCCCACCTGTTTGGATAGCAGGTGGAGGCAAAAGGGAATGTGCATTCCCCTTCAGAGCACCAGGGAAGGGTCACTGGCTCTGGGTCAGGGCTGGCATGCATGTCTTGTAAATAGTGTAATCTGCAGTGCTTTTATCTGTAGCTGCATGTTTAAGGCATTCATGGGCCAGGGCATCTGTGTTGCCTTTCTTTTTAAAAAAGCATGTTTTGTAACTGAAACGGCCAAGTTAAGTACCAAAGCATCAGCTTCTTGGAGAGAGCCCCGTTTTTCCCTTTATGAGACAATTCATGTCTTTGCACCGATGCAGATCTGCACGCAGCTGATTGTAGATATCTCCTTATCAAACCAGGGACGTACCTAAGCAACTTTCTTCTCGGTTGCTTTCTAGTGTCACTGGCCACAGAGGGAGTACACTTGATGTCACTGTGGGAATGTTTGTCCCCTATACCAGCAGCATACATTTTTGTACATGCCTACTTGAGAGGGGAACGGTTTTCATGGCACTGTTGACGGACTACCAACATGACATATTACGGTAGTCTGAACTGCCAAACGAAGGCACAAAAGCAGCAGAGATATTTACTACTGAATGCTTAGCGCATGTGGGACATCGTTAGACGACTTCCCCAACGGTGCACTCCGGTTAGAGTGAATAAGTAACTATATTGTGTGGCTTTCCAAGAACCGTAACCAAAGTCTTAGAATGAATAGTCTCTGCTCAATGGCAGTTGTTGGGTGGCACCTCAGAATGCGTACAATACCTTGGCCGTTTTAAGTTCTTCTCTCCCTCGTTCACGGGCTGCTACTTCCCCATGCATGTGCTTGCTTTTTCCTGCAGTTTCTTTGGGGATGCTAATGATCACTTAACCTGCTTACCCTGACCCCAGCCTGCTTGAACCTTTGGTTTCTAGGGACCAGTCTGGGTGCTAATGTTTATTCAATCATCTTAGGACTTTTCCCCACCTTTGTTTGAATAGTTCCAATTTCTGTGTAACACCCTTTGTAGAGATGCTTTATATCCAGGTATTAATGTGTATACAATAAATGATCCACCAACTCAGTCTCTGAAACAGCTTGTTTGTTTCCTCTTTGTAAAAAACCAAAAAAACCAGTTGTAGTTTCATAGATGGCTTCACAATAAGCTTAAATCTGTTCTGAAGTTCAGATCTAGGACAAATAAACAGCAGGTGTATGTATTTCAAAGTGCTTTTTAAAGCCTTAAGAGAATCTAACGGAACGGCAACAATGATGTACTATCCAAATCTATGAATTACATATGCTTTTTTTTTAAAAAAGGCACAAATTATCTGCCAAAAACATTAAAACATTTTATTGAAATACAAGAATGAGTTTAAGCAGTGAGCAGTTCTGTTGTGCGGATTAACTGTGCCCGCCTCTCCACAGCCCTTAAATGTCCAGGAGGAACGATCTAGTATGGAGAATTAGCTGCATTGCACCAAAATAACTTGCAAAGAGCAGGCACAGCATTCTTCCTCGAGTGGCAAGAAAAGCCTCCCTTTAGGTTGTGTCGCTGGTGTGGAATCTCCCCCTCAGAAAAGCTGAATCCCACTCTTTAACTTATGGAGCTCGCTCTGGGTCCATAAGAGTCCCGCTGTGAGAAAGCCAGACCATTCTGACGAGCTGTGGAAAAAGAAAGGGCAACAGTGAGCTGAAAGAACCACAGCACACAGTTACTCAACCGAGTGTGTTCTGGTTACACCATGTGGCAAAAGCTGGGGGAAAGGAACACTCTCTCCACAGACACACATAAAATGTACTCATGGGGCATAGAAGGGAGGCAAGTTAATGGACACGTTTGCTTGCTCCCGTTATCCGAACTCCCTTAGGAAGCTTTTGTACAGTTACAGGGCTCCACTGAAAAAACGAGGCAGGAAGTAGGGAAATTTCTCTGGGTCCTGGTTTATTTAGTTCAGACTAAAGGAAGGGGAGCCATCCTGGCCTGATCTAGGACTGAATCTGACTGGACAGAAGAAGGAGCAGAGAGGATTTATTTCTCTGCCCTTACTGTGTCTGAGTGCCACCCAATGGCCCTGTCCCTTCTAGGTCAGGAGGGATCGGTGGAGCACCTGCAGGGTTGATGTGAGCTCTCCCCTCAACACCTGGTCAATAAAGTCACTCTGAGGTGGACACCAGCTGACCAGGTCCTGTAGAAGTGACTGAGGTCTTGCGATGTTATCTGGGAAGAGTTTGATTCTCTTGGTTCTGAAGTGAACAGAGTCCTTGGTGTGGCCACCTGTATTTTAGATCCATTCCCCTTCTGGCTGGGTCCAAGCGGTGGTTAATGCCTCTGTGCGGGGGGTGGGGGTGGTACCCCTTCTCAAGAGGCCATACTTGGACTCAACAGTGTTAAGACAACTTTAATCCAGTCTTCAAACTAAAAAGGGAAGGCTGTTGAGGGTGGTTGGCACTCAGCTACAAAGGGCTCTGGATGAAGCAGATTACCTGGATCCTTTTCAGTCTGGCTTCAGACGGGTACAGCCCTGAAATGGCATTGGTCACACTTGTAGGTGACCTTCAGAGAGCTTGGGATGGGAGTGGTGCAACCATTCTGGCCCTCCTGGATCTCCCAGCAGCTTTCAATACCATCAACCACAGTATCCTTCTGGACTGGCTTCAGGGGTTGAGAGCAGAAGGCAGTTTTGTGGTGGTTCTCCTTCCTCTGTGGCCACTTCCAGCCAGTGTTGGTGGGGAAGGAGAGGTCAAGCCACAGGTCCCTGCAGTGTGAGGTGCCCCAGGGCTCAGGTCTTTTGCCTCTCCTCTTTAACGTCTACATGAAACCACTGGGGGAGATCATCTGATGGCATATGGTGCAGTATTATCAGTACGCTGACGATACCCAGCTATGCATCTCCACCCCAGCTGGGCAGGTGATGCTGTTGCAGTGCTGGCCGAGTGCCTGGAGGCTGCAAGGGTCTGGATGGGGAGAAACCGGCTTTGACACAACCCTGGCCAGACGGAGTGGCTTTGGTCTTTGGCCCCCTCAGGCCTGGGGGATAGGTCATCTTTGACTCTGAACAGGGTGGCACTTCCTTGGACTGAGGTGGTACGCGATTTGGGGGTCCTCCTAGACTGATGGTTCCTGCTCAAGGAGGTGGCAGCTGTGGCTAGGGGAGCCTTTGCACCCTTTCCTGGACCGGGAGGCCTTGCTCATGGTCACTTCCTGTTTGGATTACTGCAATGTGCTCTACATGGGGCTGCCCTCGAAGGCCACCTGAAAGTTACAACTGGTCCAGAATGCAGCAGCACAGGTGTGTGCGGTGATGAGTGCCCCTAGGTCTGCTCACGTTACACCCTGTTGCACGAGCTGCGCTGGCTCCCCGTTTCCTTCCAGGTGCAATTCAATGTGCTGGTTACCACCTTTAGAGCCCTATGCGGCACCGGACCAGGTTACCTCTGGGACCGCCTCTCCCTAAGGCAGAGCTTTCCAAACTTTTCATGTCGGCGACACACACCAACGGCGGCGGCGTGGCCTGCGGTGTCCTGGTGTATCGCGTGCAAACCCGGAAGCACTGATGGGGGGAACCGGAAGAAGCGGCACCCGTCAATCAGTGCTGCGGCGGGGGTGCTGCTCCTTCTGGTTCCCCCAATCAGTGCTTCCGGGTTTGTGCGCAACATACCAGGACACCACAGGCGACACAGTAGTGTGTCGCGACACACACTTTGGAAAGCTATGCCCTAAAGACATCTGTGCATCCTACCAGATCAGGTAAGGCGGGCACCCTCCTAGTCCCTTCCCTTAAATGTTGCCACCTTACGGGACCTGGGAAGTGTGCGTTGTCTGTGGCAGCCCCTGCCCCACGGAACACCCTTCCCCCTGAGGTTCGGCAGGTCCCCACCCTTTTAATCTTCTGAAAAGCACTTAAGACCTGGCTCTCCCCCCCCCCCCCCAGGTGCTGGGAGAGGGTAAGATTGGTGGGATGAACTTGTGAGCTGCATGGGGAAGTTGAGCTGTGGTGCCAGATCTTTTGGTTTTAATGTTGCTTTTTTAATTGTAGATAGATACTGCTTTACTTTGGGGTTGTGAGCTGCCCAGTTTGGTTCAAGATGGTCGGCTATATAAATGTTTTACGTAAAAATAAATAAAATAATTATTTTATCAGCTTGCCATTCTGACACACTGGCGTTATTTTTAATGATTATGGTTTTGATTTCTTGTTTATTTTTGTGGTATGCTGCCAGAGCCATGTTTGAATTGGACAGCCAGATAAATGTTTTCAATCAATCAATCAATCAAAACAGATTGGAATCCAGAGAAATTCAACCACAGAAATTAAGCAATTTGTGGCTTAGCACGCTGGGAGAGAGTTTGGCAATCTACTCATGAGGTAGAAGAAGAACGATACAGTGACCAATATAATTACAGAAGCTCGCTCTTCCAACCACTAGAATCGCCTCCCCCTGTTATTTCTTCCAGATTTTGAGATTTTAGCAGCTGGTCAAAGCTTTTGAGCATATTGATGTATATGTAAGTGCTACAAACCTGATTTTTTTTAAAAAAGAAGAGGTAATATATATGGTTTTCTTGTCCTATAAAACAGTGGCATAAATTAACTTGGTAATGCCCTGAGCTACTAACCTTGGCTCAGAAATTACACAGTTCTCAGCATAATGTTCCTAAGCTACTTTTCATATTGGCCACCCACCTACTTGCTATCCTTCCAGATTTAATTTTCATAATGAAACAGTAATATTGCTATACTTTGAGCTCCTCTGAAGAACTCTTAATTGTCTAAGTTCTGACCTTAAGAGTTCAAGCCTTCTTACCCATCACTGATGTTCTTCATCCAACACTGTCCCACATAACTGATACTCTATGAAATCCAGACCAACACTCAATAACGGTCTAGCCAGATTTGATGTCAGGATGTAGTACAGGCATAAAGAGATTTTTGGATGTTACCAACATTGGATGTTACACAAAATGGACTTAAGTGGTGCAGAGGAAGAACATTACAATGGCACTGCTCTGAATTTAGAATGGCCCAAGCTTTGTGAAAGAAATGTTTATACTGTACCTATTCTGAAAGCATCACTGTCCAACCTCAATTTCTCCCGGAAAGCAGATGCATCCTGTACGTCAGGCAAGTCCTTCCTCTTTGGCTTGCAAAAGCAGACGGGGAAAACAGACGCTAACCCCATTCAGCTTCTCTCTCTACCCTTCAGCAACAGGTGCAAACTCTAGGACTGGCAGCTGACCCGATACCACCCTGCCTGCTCACAAGGAAATCTGCTTCCTGAGCATGATTTCAAAGTCAGAATAACCTCCTTTTCTTACTCTAGAGGCCACAAACCACACTTTGTTATTCAAATGATTCCTCAACCTCCTCCTCATGGAGTAAGTGCCCTTCTGCTTGTTTGCGAGAGCAAAGGCTGCTAAGGATTCAAATAAAACCTCAAGGCACATGACAGCGAAGGGAAAGAAGGGAGCCACAAACGGACAGAATCACATTTAAAATTGATTCAGAGAAAACAACAATCCTTTGTTGATATGTTCACTTGTTTTCAGCAGAGGGTCAAGGGGAAACTTTCACATCACATTAGATGACATCCAGAAGACAGAGGTCCTGGGTCTTCTACAGCAAGCAATAAAGCCAACATAAAGAGGCTCTAAAAACTGAGGAAGGGCCAGTATGTTCCATATTGGTGAACTTCAGCCACCAAGAAACTGTGCTGACACTGCAACAACTTAGACATGACTCAGAGTCCTTGACAGTCCTCTATTATTACATAATCCAGAGCTTTCCAAACTGTGTGTCGGGACACGTTAGTGTGTCGGCTGCAGTGTCTGGGTGTGTCGCGGCTGCTGCTGCCTCCGAGCCCTGCCAGGATTCCACATAGGTCCTAGTGCCTGCCTTGTTCGTTGCTGCCTCCAAACCTGCCCTGCCAGGATTCCGCACAGGTCCTAGTGCCTGCTTTGTGCCTGGCTAACTCCAAACCTGCTGTGATTCCGTGCAGGTCCTGGTGCCTGCCTTGTGCCCTGCTGTAAGAGTGTGTCGCCAAATGATGACCTGCTGTAAGAGTGTGTCGCAAAATGATGCATGTCTAAAAAGTGTGTCACCAACATGAAAAGTTTGGAAAGCTCTGACATAATCCCTTTCAATTCGATCAACAAGTAATGAGAGACATCAGGATTTGCAAGTGTGAGAAAAACTCCTAAGCCACTTTCTGCCTCTACTGTATCAGATTCCTTCTTTTCACTTGTTTTTCAGAAGATACTTACCCATAACTAGGCCTCTTTCATTAGATTCCTATAATTCTGTAGGAATATAGCTATAATATGAACATATTATGAAATGTCTGACTTGAGTGCTCTGATGTAAGCAGTAGAGATACGCAGAATGGCAAAACTTGGCTAGCATTTGCATCATTTATTGGGATCTATTAAAATCCTGTAAAGTAGGCCACAATTATCAAACACCGAAGGAGACACTTTATAGCATCTTTCAGCCACAAAGCAAACTCATCAACCAGGTGTGTTCTGAATCAGAGATCTGACAATCCAGAATTCGGGTTCTAGCTCTATTGTTGCCACAGCATCTGGGGCAAATACCATCTGAAATGAATTCCCAAGTGTCACACTGTAATAACAGTAGTGATTCATGACAACACGCACTTTGCTGACTGCATATTATGCCCGTGTCCCTCAGGAAAGTCAGTCAAACCGCAAACTCAAATTTGACTTATGAAAAAGCTACTTGCACATTTCTGGCTGAATAACTGGACTATGTTCAATAACGGGACGGGGACAGGAGGGCAGCCAGCAGCCTTAAAACAACATGAATACCTACAACTTTGATCTAACTGATGTGCAAAGTGTCCCTTTTCCATACATCCTTGATAGAAGGTTCCCCATGTCTATAGGAATGGGTTCATCTTGGTTAATTATGCAGATACAATATATTAAGCTGCACGATCCAATCTTGAATTGCTATCAAAAATACATTTGGGACAACCATAACCCCATTAGAAAAATACCATGCGACTGCATGGGAAACTTTCTGCATCTCCCTCCTGTACTTCCTACTTAACCACACCTAATGGGTTTTAACAGCTGCACAAGAAAAGCTGAAGTGGATATAACTGGTCACAATTGCCATAGTTGTGACAACCAATATTAGTTTCTGGATGACAGAATTATGCAAGTCTGCAGCTACTGCTGAAATGGACAATTAGAAGCCACCCTGCTAAAGTTTTCACTACAAACCAAGCTGCACTACAAACTGCAAAGGCCAAAAATTATAGTTTTACACTCCAGATCCCAACGTTCTCCAAAGGGATGGCTGGACTCTATGCAAGAAGATGGCAGGTTGCAGACTAAGATCAAGGCCAGGGATTCCCCTTTTTCTCAGCCATAGGACCACTTGGCTTGTGGGAAGCGCACCAAGAATCACTCCCTAAAAAGTAGTGCTTAAAGAGGACACAATCCAAAACTGATCTACATTTGTATTTAGATTATATATTTCACCAACCTAATTAGACATAGTTACTCTGTAGTTCTAGGCATGGTTGGTGTAATTTTCCCCTTTAGTCACATTAAAGTTTACAGTCTAAGAAAAAGACAGGAATTGGTCATGGTTTTGGGTCAAGGCCATATCTGGGGCAGGCAAAAACATCACAACAAAGGCTGCTACCATGTATGAAAATCTTACTGATCAAACATCCTGTAGCAACTCAGCCGGGCCCAGAGGGTGCAGGGCTGGGGGTTTCAAACCTTCCCAGGGCGCCCACTGGGTCAACACACCCTGGCCCTGACGCCTGCCCTGCTGTACCTGCTTGATTGTTACTACACTAGGAATCCTCCAGTCTCCAGTGGTGAATCTGTTGAGGTCAAGCCTGCCTTCTGGTTCCAGGACTGAAGGAACAATGAGATCATCTTTAGAACAATACCTGCCCGAGTGCCAAGGTTGGCAGAAAGACGACGTCGTGTGCTCTCTTGCATCTAAACACATACAGAGGTCAAAACCAGCAACTCTCTCATTACATTGGGCTACACAACTTGGAATTCAGGAGAGAAACACAGTATCATCCTTAACTTCACGTGGCCATGAAATCAGGGAGAAGGGAGGGGGCATCAAACTTTGTGAGCCCTGTTTTATAAATAATAAAACATGGGGAGTCTTTGGTGCTCTCTGAGCCTTGTTGTTTTCATGCAGACGTTTCATTGCCAGGCTAGGCAACATCTTCAGTGCGAATAGGGAGTGGAACTTGCTGTCTGTTTATATACCCTGGCTTGTCCTGCCTGTGTTATATAAACAGACAGCAAGTTCCACTCCCTATTCGCACTGAAGATGTTGCCTAGCCTGGCAATGAAACGTCTGCATGAAAACAACAAGGCTCAGAGAGCACCAAAGACTCCCTAGTTCAACCCTGAGCTACAAATATTCTCTTCGATTGATAATAAAACATTCCCAACATTGGGAAAGTATAGACTGTGCTGCCTAATTCATCAGAGTTCGTGAAAATGTTTAAGCCATCAACTGAACTTCAGAGGCCTATATTGAACCTAAGACTTTTAAAGGAAATGACTTTATTTCTATTTTCATGCTACCATTCCAGTCCTGGAACTTAAAGGGAACAGGCTCTTCCAAACTCTGCAGTAGAAGTGGATTTTTAAATCATGAAGGGAAATTAAACAAAAAAAATCCAACGCAATGCTTAAGCTGTAGCTTGAGGCAGCTGTAAATCATAAATCAGATCTGTGTTAATATACTTGCTACCCATTCCCAATAATGTTGTTAACCTTTTCTACCTTTGGGGCCAGGGCCATCTGGTACTCCCCAAAATATTCAGGATTACAGCTCCCATGATCCTTTGCCACTGGCTGTGCTAGCTGGAGTTGTTGGGATCCAAGTCCCCAATACTTGCATTACCCTAGAAGATAACCCTGGCCTAGAGAGCTCACCCCACTTCATCTTAGCAGCAGCCCTTGGAGACATCTCAGATTGAGAGGGATGGGCACAGAGAGACACCTTCGCAAAGCCTTCCTCGCTAATCATTATCACTCAGCCAAGACCGAACCAGCCTCCCTCTTTCTTGTCCCAGAGGCAACTTTGACCGTCCTCGGACAATGGAAATCCCCCCAATCTGCCGTGCGATACTCACACACTGTTGGGGGAACTTTTCCTGTCTCCGTGCCCCAGCTGGTCGAGAGCCGACATCACGGTATAGTTATCCACTAGCAGGGTATCAGGATCATCTGTTTGGCCGGGCAGTTTCCCCAGGGGAAAATTTCTCCATTTCAGTTCATCTGTGGGGGTGGGAAATTAAATAGACAGACCTTAGCAAGATCAAGTAACCTAGTTGGAGGTGGGGCTGAACTGAGAGTAGATTTTCTAGATATTGTTAGAAGCATGGTATGTGTGATCTCGGAAAACAACAGGCTGTTCAATCACCTGGGAAACTTAAATGTGTAATTGCCTGAGAGATATCGTGGCAATGGGAAATCATCAGTCTCGTATCTCCCAACTCCCTTTGCCCAATGGCAGCTTGGATATCTTAGAGCAGGGGTGGGGAACCTTTTTTCTGCCAAGGGCCATTTGGATATTTATAACCGGGGACCGGGGTGGGGGGCGGGATTTCCACGGACCGGGGGCCGGAGTTTGCGGGCGGGAGCCAATCACAAGCACTGGGGGTTGGGGTTTGTGGGGGGGAGCCCCGCCGGGCCTTAGGCGAGAACCCCACGGGCCTTATACGGCCCAAGGCCCTGACATTGCCCACCCGTCTTAGAGGATGGAAGGGCCTCATCCCTTGTTACAGCTAGCCCAACCTAACTGGGAAGAAGAAAGGGGTTTATAGCCTAGTCACCCATGTTACTTTACCTCCTGAGAATGCACGTTGGAAACTGATGGACTGAGTAGACACACTACTCCCATCTAGCTTCACACTAGTTATGATTTACCCCCGGCTTCAGTCAGCTCAACTAATAATGGTGAATTATGCTTTGAGTTCAGCAATATTCAGAGCCCCCCCCCCCCCCCGCTTTTCCAGAGCACCAGAGCCCCAAGGTTTTACGCAGGTCCCAAGCCCCACCGGGAGATACCAGGGATCAAGCCTGAAAGACGTGTGGCCTATTCCTCTACACCAGTGTTTCTCAACCTCGGCAACTTGAAGGCAACGTGGTGGACTTCAACTCCCAGCATGCTGGCGGGGGAATTCTGGGAGTTAAAGTCCACCACGCCGAGGTTGAGAAACACTGCTCCAGACTGTACTTCCAAGGATTTGCATAGTCCATCTAAGCTACATGTTTCATCCCTCCCTGCCCACTTCCCTTCCTCCCGTTCCACTCATTCCAACCGCAGACTATAGGAGACGTTCAGAGATAAAGCGGGCAATGCCAAGGCCGGCTTCTCGCGTTTCACATGCCAAATCTGCCAATTCCCACCATTCAGAAGCCGGGTTTTACCTGAGCCAACCTGCCAGACGACGCCCTGAAGAGCTTTCCGTTTTTCAGCCAAAGCCCCTGGGTCCTCCAGCAAGAGAGGTTCTTGCTGTGACGGCGACCGAGTGTCCGTGTCGTCCTCGTCCGCCAACCCTTCCTCTTTAACCCTTCCCGGCAGCATCTCCCGCCTCCCTGCTCTCTTCAGGAATCTGTGGGCGGCAGCGTTGAGCTTCAGTAAGCTCTCCACAGTGTAAATGGGCTGCTTGCTGAAGCCCAGAGTTGGGCCAGAACTGGGAAGGGAGCCATCTTCTTGGGTGTAAATAGAAGTGAGGTAGAGAAGTTTCTCTTGAGCCTCATCCGGCAACGGTGGCTCCATACTCAACAGAATCCTGGCAAGGAACAAGACAGACTGAGGAATAAAGGCAGAGAAGCAAAAGCAAACGGCTTTCGGATGGATGGGGAAGAAGCTGCTGCTCTAAATCCAACACGTTGCAGACGACAAGAAATTGTGCCTGGAATTTCATGAACGCCAGTCAAGAGGCCTAACAAAACGGGACAAACCTGTTTTCATTGTTCACCGGCCAGCTTTCTGCACCACTATTGAGAAAGAAAATCCAGTGGCCAGCCCAGAAATGGACTGGATGGGGAGAGCAGAGACAAATGGCTTCATTCTTCCCAGAGCTACTTGGAAGAACATCTTTTGTTCTTTTTTGCAAGCTTCCAAAGAGGTTAGTAGACAGATTTTTCCCATGCTGTCTACAGAAGCAGCAGAGCTCACCCAGGAAGTCACAGTAGCAGGAAATTCTGGGAGTTGAAGTCCACCCATCTTCAAGTTGCCACGGTTGAGGAACACTGATCTCGAGTGAGGATGCAGGCATCCCCAAGCCCTTTTTTTGTGCTCAAGAGTCCCCCAAGTTGTGCTGTTGAAGTTCAGTGGTATACTGTCGAATTAGAGAGGATAATTTCCTGCCAATTTTTGGAGTACTAAAATTCGTAAAATGGACAATAATGAACAGGCCTCGAATGCAGTTACGGACTGTGAATTCACGGGTGTTGCGCTAAAGTGGAACTGTGACCTCACATAAGCAGCTCCAAAAGAAAAGCCTGAATAGAAAATTCAGTGGTTACTATCTAAAAGGGGATTTCCTTGCACTGGTCATCTGCTGCCCCCTGGCCCTTTACCACTCAGAAATCTATATTCAAGAACATTCTCGCATAATGAGGATGTCCTAAGAATTATTATTATGGCATGGGGTACATAAAATAATTCAAATGGTAAATAGGGGCCTTTAAAAATGAAGGAGATTGGAGAAGGCCTAAGTGCAACTTTTTTTTTTTAATCTGTTCAATCGTGTCTGATTCTCAGAGACTGCCTGGACAAGTCCCTGCAGTTCTCTTGGCAAGGTTTTTGGAAGTGGCTTGCCATTGCCTCCTTCCTAGGGCTGAAGGAGGGTGACTGGCCCAAGGTCATCTAGCTGGCTTTGTGCCCAAGGCGGGACTAGAACTCACGGCTTCCCAGTTTCTAGCCTGACGCCTCAACCACTACACCAAACTGGCTCTCTCTCTCTCAACTATAAAGGTTCCCTCATTCGCTGAAAAACATGAACTCTTGTGTTCTTCAAGATGAAAGCACAGGGAGGGGATGTTTGCATTGATCAATGGTTCCTGCACTTTCTGAACATTTCTTTAGTGGCCCAATGACCGAAAAAAGATTGAGGAATACTGATCCAGGTGAAACTCTGATGATGGGACTCTCAGAAATGAGCCTCCAGAGAATATGGAGGTACCAAACTCTTTAAGACCTTCCAGCCCTGCAGATTTCAATTTGGGCCTTGAAACGATGGAAGCCAACTGAGATGCCCAAACACCGCCTTCCCGTCACTCTCCCCTGCATCAGAACCACGAAGCCCACGTTGTGGCCCCAGATCCATCCCACTGAAGGACCGACGTACTTACTGATGCAAGAGATGGGGACTTGCCCAGCAGGGTGCTTCGAGGCAATCCCTGAGGAGCTTCAGCCACTGCAACGAAATGTGGTGGTGAAACAATCTTAGGCAGCTCTGTTTCTTCTTTGCTCTGGAAGACTTTGACTTCTTCTCTTAATCCAGAATCATGGAAGAAAAAAAGAAAGGAAGGCTCTCACTACCAAACGCAGAGAAGATTGGATTTTGAAAAGAGAGATATGGGCTGGAGTTTAGATGTCACAAATGTAGTTGCACTCTAGTGTTGCATGGGGTCACTTCCCACTTTTGAACCTCAGTTCTACCTATAAAAGGGGCGTGGTGGCTCAGCAGGTAAGACGCCAGGCTTGTCGATCGGAAGATCGCAAGTTCGGAGGTTCGAATCCCTAGCCCCGCGTGACGGAGTGAGCTCCTGCCCCCGCCCCAGCTCTTGCCAACCTAGCAATTCGAAAGCATGCAAATGCAAGTGGATGAATAGGTACCACTTTGGTGGGATGGTAACAGCGTTCCGCATGCGTCATGCCGGCCACATGACTGTAGGAGCGTCTTTGGACAACGCTGGCTCTTCGGCTAAGAAACGGAGATGAGCACCGGCCCCTAGAGTCGGACACGACTGCACAAATGTGCGGGAGAACCTTTACCTTTACCTATAAAATGGGAGCGTGGGAAGGAGACGTGAGCATGTCACTGGACCAAAGCCAAGGCACTGGATCCATGTCCAGTCTGGCCTTCATATCGTGCACTTGGATTCACTTTCACGTTTCAGTAAGCATTTGTTCAGTTAATCATAGGTGTTGCTAAGGGTCCACACGAGACCACCAGACTGGGCAAGTGCAGGCAACACACCGAACCACCAACTAGGCCTCAACACTTCAGTCTAGTGCTACGAACCTCCAACCTTTCAATTTGGGACAGACAGATGATCCCAATTTTATGGACTGGCAGCTTAGGCTGAACAATAGTGGATGCTTTCCAAAGCCCATACAGCATTCGTCCTGCTGAGCTGGAGTGTTTTAATTAATACAATTGCAATCGAAGCATTAATGCCAGATTTTTATTTTTAAAAGCATGGCAGTTAATTTGGAAAAATCATTAGCAGAAAACCAGTGGATGATCCAGTGAAGGCTTTTTTTGTTCTGCAAAGTTATCTGGAGCTCAAACAACGAACATGACACACCACAGAGCAGGTCACTGCAGCATAAGCCTCACCCACTTTTGCTCCCTTGTTCAATCTGCAACCAAAGGACGGAGTGGTTGCTGGGCACAGTGGAACCTGGAAAGCCGCTGTCGGCTTGTTTTGCCTTTCCTGATAAGCTCACATGTGATTCAGAACACAGCCTGCCTCACGAATGTGGTAAAAATACCACAAACACATTCACGAAACGTACTGGTGTTTAATGCACCCTTGCTTGATTCCTCTCCTGGTAGGGATAGGTGCAGAGAATTACATCTTACCATCAGTTTGAGTATTTTCATGTGTTTTATAAGTGAGGATAAGTAGTTGTCGTTCTGAGCTTTTCCAGTATTTTTTTTCCTGGGGATACCATCGAAGGCCAGCTTAAAGTCTATACATGCAGCGTGTAGGGCAGATCTTGGTTTTGCTATTTATCCAATAAGTGACTCAACCTTTGTCCCTGCTCTGCAGAAGTTTGGCCTCTTGAATGCCTTGCTTATGATGCTTAATAAACTAATGGGGCAAAAATTTCCAGGGAGTTAAAAATTAGCACTATTATGGCCAAATCCGTGTCTTTGGGAACACGGGTTGTTTGATTTATGTAGCTGAATAGGGAGGCCAGGATTGGCACCCACCATTCCCAAGGGTTTTTAAGTCAATTCTGGAAGAATCCAAGCTACTCCTGCTGCCTTTCTGGATTTTAGATGGTTAATCACATTAGTTACTTTTGAGACTAAGACCCGCAGCCAGCATACAGCTCACAGAACCATTCCTTCCACCTTTTTACAGGAATTTGAGAATCCAAGTGTGCAGGCTCTGAGTGCCTGGAGGCAGACACCAGTGGCCAGAAAGCCCTTATTATTCAATTTTATATAAATTGCATCGCCGATTGTCTGACAAAAGCAGACCACCACCCACAGAACGCTGCAGGCCGGCAGATAGCAGTGTGACTCTACGCAGATGACTCACTGACCCCAAAAGGACAAAAGAGGGCCTTTATTCCTTATTCCTCTTCTGTTTGGATCACCACTTACAAATGAACTGCAAGATTATGGTGTTCTCAAAAAGACCCCAAAATCTGAAATTTCACTACATTGTCAAGGGCCAGAAATTTGACCAGGCCGCTTGTTTTAATCCCCCGAGTTTGATTTTTCAGCCAGGTGGGGAAGTTTACTTCTGGCATGTCTCCTTGCAGGCTGAAAGAAGCAGCACAGCCATTCTGTCATTCTTTCATATAAGGGGAGCACAATCTATTCCAGCCACCACTAGTCTTTTTGTGGCAAAGCCTGTAGCCCAACTTATTTATGGAGTTTAATGAGAGCTAAAGAGTCAGAAATCTCTGCTTGAGTCTACCAGGCCCAGGTTTTAAGAAAAGTCTTCCAAGTGGAAGGCTAATAGAAGTGAATATCTGTAGATCAGGGTTGAACTGTGGAGTCCTTGGTGCTCTCTGAGCCTGGTTGTTTTCTTGCAGACGTTTCATTGCCAGACTAGGCAACATCTTCAGTGCTAGAAGGGAGTGGGGTTTGCTCTCTGTTTATATACAGTAGCTTGCCCTGACAGTGTAAGCCAGTGTTTCTCAACCTTGGCAGCTTGAAGATGTGTGGACTTCAACTCCCAGAATTCCCCAGGGAATTCTGGGAATTGAAGTCCACACATCTTCAAGCTGCCACGGTTGGGAAACACTGGTGTAAGCAGTAAACAACAGCCTAATCATGGAACTACCATGGAGAGAACAACACCCCCACCAACACTGACAGGGCAAGCTACTGTATATAAACAGAGAGCAAACCCCACTCCCTTTTTGCATTGAAGATGTTGCCTAGTCAGGGAACGAAACGTCTGCAACCAAACCACCAAACTCAGAGAGCACCAAGGACTCCACTTAATGCCTGGAGGAGGATAAGTAAAGTCTGGCTAAAGTTGAATTTCCTACCGCAAGGCTTGGCCGATGTTGGCAGACTCCTTGCATGCACCATGGAAAGTCTGCTATACCTTCATTTACTACCTTTTTATACAAACTTTCTGTATTTTTGTTTGGGATCTATACTTTAGTTGTAAAACTGTATATTGTACTGGTCGGCGGCTGCAATAACGGTTATTTTGGTATTCATACTGGTATTTAGATTAATCATCTTTGCCGAGTCACCTGGAGGGGATGAAAGCCAACTAAATCTATGGGTCTATTGACAAGTCTGTTGGAAATCTTTACATGTCAAATGATTTTACTGAGAATGTTTTTAAAAAGACAATTTTATGAAAGCGATGAAGGTGATTTGGCAATGAAAGATCAGTATCTGTAAATAACTTTGAATTTATTCTCAGCTGCAGAAAGTATGCATGTTGGTTTGGATGGATTTATTTCTCTATAGATATTCAGAAACAGTCAACAAGCCAAGATTAAGGAGATGCCATATTTCTAGAAGAAAGACTGGATTGCAACGCTGTCTTCATACAACACACTAAACCACTACTTTTTAGTTTAGAATGTTGTGCAAATCCAGCTTGTATGATTAGTTTATGCTTCAGTGTGATGTGAACCAGAAAACTGGTTAAGCCATGAATAAGTTCATTACAGATAAGCATGCCATGCAAATAAAATCAATGGGAAAACTTTACTAGTCCCCAATTACGTTTTTCATCACCCTAACCCTAACCCACAGATAGAGAATAATGCCAAGTGAAAATCTTAATCTTGTCTCGTCTGAACACCTCACAATACTTACTAACTCTCAAGTTGGCCTTCAGAATTTTTGTGATCCAGTTGATGAGGTACTGAGACCGAAGTGGTGAGATCCTTGTGTGTGCCTTCAACTCATTAAACATTTTCTCCAGCAGAGTCTGAGTGAAATTTCTGGAGTGCAAACCTTTCAGCAGGGGTTGCCAGAAACGAAGAAACACTCGAGGGATCTTAAAATCCCACTTGTGAGTTTCTACACTCCGACCAACATAGAAGAAGAGGGACAGGGAAGAAAAATAATTTTAAAAGCTGAATCTTATAAACACCAATATCCACTCATCAGTGCTCTTAATGAGAAGACAGGATACCCTGGAGAAGAAGCTGATGCTGGGGAAAGTGGAAGGCCAAAGGAAGAGGGGCCGACCAAGGGCAAGATGGATGGATGGTATTCTGGAGGCGACGGACTCGACCTTGGGGGAGCTGGGGGTGGCGACGGCCGACAGGAAGCTCTGGCGCGGGCTGGTCCATGAAGTCACGAAGAGTCGGAAGCGACTGAACGAATAAACAACAACAGTGCTCTTAAGGTTAGAAAATTAATTTTCAACATTAATTTCCTGGGGGCCAGGAAAACATAACTGTAATAAATATTGCCAATTTAAAAGAGAAAGAAAGAAGTATAAGAACAAAGACCAACAAATTACGTGGCAACTATTTTAAAAAGGGCAAGAAAAATAAAATAGACGAGGCATTTGCGCAAACGTTTTCTTAGAAGAAAAAGAAACCATTTAAAAGTTACATCTGTCAATGATGATTCAAGATGACTGGGGGTGGGGAAGGCATAGACCGTGGACTCATCTGAGTGAAGGAAAACAGGTAGTTAATCTTTCCTTGCATTTCTGAATTCTCCACTAGTACGAACTCATTTCTCACTATGCAGATCATGATTTCTTTTTACTATTTGAGATGTTCTCCAAGAGACCATCTTTCTCTTCCAACCTGTCTGAAAGTTAAAACCTGCAGGACTTTTCTGAACATGTCCCCACGATCAGAGTCCTGCTGATCTGGCATATGGTAAAGGGCCTTTGCTCGTTCCAGGTGACAGAATTAAAACCCACACATTGAGAAAATCAGTTCAAACCTCTCTTTTTAGCCCTTGAAACGCTACCCGTTTTAAGAGTCGTTAGGTTTGGTTTAAGCGCTTAAGGTTTGGTTTTTGTCTTAACCCAACTGGTCCCGCTAACCGCGTTGAGTGTTTCAACGGAATGGCAACACTGCACGGATAACTAAGCCGCCTGCCTGGATCTGGTGCAGCTCATCTGCATGCATTTTGAACAGCCCAGGGTTGAAGAACTATTTGCTCAAGGAGAGAAAGCAACCCAGGATACCAACCTTGAGGGTGAATGCCCAAGATCTGCAACGCGTCTGCAGTTGGAATGAGAAAGCCATCTTCGAGCCACGTCTCAGCCACAGCTTCCCTATAGCAATTGTAAAGCCCAGTGAGTATTCTCCGGGACCTTCCAACTACACGCCCCCTTTTACTCCCCCACCACATTTTATTTTTATTATTATTCACAACAGCGTGAAACCACAGCTGCCAGTTCTTTAGCTGGCGTTGGCCTTCATTCGCACTGAGTTCTTCCCAAGAACCTATGTATCGGCGTAGTTTATGTGTGGATCCAAGCAATGTGGCCTTTTGTATTATTTTATTTATTTATTAAATTTCTCTGTATTATTATTATTATTATTATTATTATTATTGCTTGCCCAATTCTCACACAAGCTCAGCAGCACACTGATTTAGTCCAAGAGGCCCAACACAAATGGCCGGTTCCTCATCCGTTGGGGGCAGCTAACAGATCAGGGCTGATTCCAGAAAAGCCAAGCAGAGCAGGGTCTGCTTAATGCCCCCACCTCCTCTCACCTCACCACCCAGCCCGGCGCTCCCAGCCTCTCCCCACTGCCCCTTTCTTTTTGCTCTCCCCCACACAACCACAAGGACAACAGTTGACTCCCAGAATCGCCCTGGCAGGATGGAAACAGCCATGCGGCGGCTGAGATGCTGCAGGGAATTCCACATTTAATTCCACCCAAAAGAGTTGAGGGCTGACTTTAGCCCATTACTCTCTTTCAGCCCAGATTCTTTCACGGGACTATCATCACAGAGAAAGAAATGGGAACGTTACACATACTCCTTCACATCCCTGGAGGAAAGGCTGCCTATAAATCCAGTACAGGTAGTCCTCGACTTACAATCTTTCGTTTAGCGATGGTCTGTAGTTATGGCGGCCTTGGAAAGGGTGCTTTTCAGCCTGTAAAGCACTTCCCAGTGTCGCAAAACGTCACACACGCACCCTGCAGTCACGCTTTGTGACTTTTTTGCCGTTTTCCAGCAAAAAACGCCCATTGGGGAAGCTGGATTCGCTTAATGACCGTGGTGATCTGGTTAACGTCACAATTCACTTAACGACTGCCATAAAAATGGTCGTAAAACCAGGTCCAGTCACACGGTGACTCGACTTACAACTGCAATGACGTACAATGGAAATTCCAGTCCCAATTGTGGTCGTAAGTCAAGGACTACCTGTAATGAGTACAGAAACCCCCCCCCGCCTTGGTAATTTGGTATTAGTTGCTGCTGACAAGCCTGTCACTTGCTCCTCCCCTCCTCCATTTTAAAAGGGATTTTCTTCATACACGAAGCCAATATAACTTAGTGTTATTCTTTATTTTTGTACTGAAAAACAATGGGAATCACATTGCTGTTTCTTGGTGGTTTTCCTTTGGTAGTGTATCTTTGGTGGTGGGCTGCAAAAAGGGATTAATGGGACATGTATGTCCTATAAATTACGCTCCTCTGGTCTACACTACAATAGCCAGCAAGAAAACCCCCATGCTGTACAGATTTTTTTTTTCATTAACAATTTTAAAAATGTTAATTTCCAGGACTATTCTTAGATATCACCAGAAGTGGATGCTTCTCTTACACTTTCAGGACTTGAGGAAATTCACAGTTTGCCACAATCCCTCAATCAGGAAATCCGGAGATGTTTTGCAAAATCACAGGGTGATGTGAGAAGTTTTAAAAACCCCAAGGGCCTCCTTCCTCCTTCCTTTGCATGCAAACATTAGAAACTATTGATCTTGGAGTTGCTATAAAGCTGAGCTTGACTGACCAAACCACGTTTGGCCTTACCGCGCTTGTCAGCAAACCTGCTGTGTAAGCTATAGAAACCATTTTCTGCACAAATTGTGGCCTGCTCCCTTAACCCAACTAAAAGAATGGGTTAGTTCTTCCAAGGCCATTTCTATCTGAAGTGGAGTCAAATGGGGGTTTACACAGGTCAGAAAACCAGGGAGACAATATGCAAGCCCAAAGTTTGTTTTCTGATCTTCAAAATCATTGCTGGGACAAACCCAAACCCATAAGACAGGTGGACTTCAACTGGGGAATTCTGGGAGTTGAAGTCCACCCGTCTTAAACTTGCCAAGGTTGAGAAACGCTGCTCTAGACGGAGAGACGATGCATCGCTGTAGCTGGAAGATCAACCCCAGCTGCTGGGAATAGACAAAGCCTCACCCCCACACTGTATAAATAACAGCTGGTCCGATAATTCAAGAGACATGCTCCCCCAGAAACTGGGAAGTGAAGGCAAAATGAATAGGGAGGAAGGACTGTGGTCAAGTTTATGGGGAGAGAAAGGAAGGAATCCTGAAATTTCATAAACTTTCTATTCTCCCTCTCTATCTCACCCCCTCCGGTGAAATCCCCCACCCGCCCAACTTGCTTTTCGCTGTAACCAGATCTGTTCAATCTTATGACTGTAAGTTTAAGGAAGAGCCAGGCTGGTTCTTACTTCTCTCAGCAAACTATTCCCTGAACAATCCTTTGTGTGTGTGTGTGTGTGTGTGTGTGTGTGTGTGTGTGTGTAAAACCACTGTCCGCCCCCCGCCCATGGCCAGCATATTCTTCAGAAGCCCAGTAAGGGAAGAAACAAGCAAAAGAAAGGGGTGGGTGGGTGCGAGTTACAAGAAAGAAACAGCAGGCAGAGAAAGAGCTAGGGTTCATCCCTTCTTGCCATTTGTGGTGGTTTTTTTGCAAAACGCCCTCTTCCAAGTCTCTTCTCCATCAGGGAGCCTGTAGAACAAGGACAGCAAGAAGCAGGCAGCATCACTGGGCCCTGCAGAGAAACTACACTGGGAAGCATTAAAATGCTGGGGCGGGGGGAACACGAACAGGGGATCCAGAGCAGCTAGCAGCACTTAACCAAGACGGCCGTGCAAGAATGCTGATGCGACACCCTCTGAGGACACCAATTTATGCTTCCTTTCAAGGAAGGTGTTGCATCAGGTGTCCCTTTGGAACGTGGCTGATGTGGCAAGAGAGCCACCTCTTTGTCAAAATACCTTTAAAGCCATTTTACCTTAATAATAACCTAGTTCAACAGATCCCTCCCTCCCAAAGAGCTCTCGTTACCGGGCAGCATTGAATATAATAAACAATAAATCAATTAATATGCATCTTCTGTGCAAGGGGAGACCGGGATTATGTTAGGACATGCTTAAGGCTGCATCCATATTCTTCAGATGGGATTTGCAGCTGGCGTTATGCACACAAAACGATCCACAGAAAAATGAACATGGCTTGCTCCCTGGAAAGCTTCTTCAGAATCCCCTTCCCCTAAAACCAGAGCCTTGCAAGATTTCACAACAGAACAACCCCCCCCCCCCCCCCCAGCTCCTGGGGCTGCTTTTGCAAAAGAGGCTTCAGGGATGTGGAAGTGAGCTGGCCCTGCTCTTTTCCATCTGAGTCAGAGGCGGTGATTCTTAAGTGAGTTAGGGAACCCAAACTCGAGCTACTTTCTTGGTCTCGTGTCAAATTCACCTATCTCAGGTGACTTATTCAGAAAACCCCTCCTGCAAATCCTAGGCCTATTTCCAAAAAGGGCAAACCTTTTCCTCCAGGTTTTTTTTTTTTTTTTACTTCAGCTCGTTAAAACTTTATCTCAGTTTCTATATGAATAAGAGCATGACAAGGAATTCTTGAAACAGCAAAGTGTCACCTTATACCAATCATGGGTGGTCAACTAGCTTCACCTACGTGATTCTCCCAGCTAGAGTTTAATTTTCCTATAGCTAGTGTGGTACAGTGATTAAGTCATTAGAATGGGAAACCCAGATTTGAGTCCCCAATTGACCACAGGATTCACTGAGTAACTTTGGACGAGTCACTATCATTCAGCCCAATCTACTTCACAGGACAGAGTGAAACAAAGCATTCAAGGATGTGAACGCTCAAGAAAAAAGAAAAGAAAAACACAATTTAAACATTTTAAATTAAATAAATATGCAGAAAAAGACAAATAGGCCAAGGGGAAAAATGACAACCTATAGCTCAGCATTATATATTTTATAAACAATTAAACTGGTTAACTACCCACCCACCAACTGTGCTCATCAATTTCTGATCCAATTGAAATAAGGCCACTTTTAAATCTGACGGAGTGGACGGACACAGTTGCGTTTTAACATGGCTTGGAACTCCTGAAAAACAAACATGTCGTTTTCCTTGGGCCAGACCCTTTTGACACCAGAATGCCGTCACAAAGGAGAACTTCATTTGCAACATTTATTTCACGCCTTCCTTCTATCATGAAACTCTATATAGCAGGGTTCCTCAACCTCAGCCATTTTAAGATGTGTGGACTTCAACTCCCAGAATACTCCAGCCAGCAATGCTGGCTGGAGTATTCTGGGAGTTGAAGTCCACACATCTTAAAATGGCTGAGGTTGAGGAACTCTGCTATATAGCAGATGCAAACTTGTTTAGTTTGAAGAATCCTGCTGTGCTATATGCCTTCAGGCCCTGCTCCCCACTCTTGGTTCTACATTTGCTTGTTTGACAAACTACAGAACCCAAATGAGTCCCAAAACAGAGTAAGGTTTTAGCCTTAGGAAATCAAGACCTTGGACATCTCAGTAACTGGCAATGGTTACTTGAGAAGCAAAATCAATCTCACTGGCAGGAAATAAGGAAGGTCAATCTTTTGCCATATGAATATAGATCCTCATACAGTGAAAGGCCACCCTTGGAAAATCTGGCCCTAAACTATTTCGGGTTTAATAGCCCAAGGCTTCCACTTTTCTTCCATCTGAAACTTCTGTAACCTATTTGGGGACAAGCCATAAAGAGAAAATAATCTGAACCAGACATCACTAGGACACTGCCCCTCCCATGACCAGCAAATCATGAAGAAAAAAAAAGTTGAGGAAAATAAGAAAAAAAAGGCACTTTTATTTCATTTTCCAGTACAGAGGTATAGCTTTTGGAGGGCGAAGACTCAGAATCTTAAAATTTTTGTGTAATTCCCTTAGCTGGCATATAGTTTTCCCCATCTAAGCAAGGCTATTGTAGCTGATTCACATCACAGCCTTCCCATGCTCATTTAAAGCAATTTGCTATCTTCTAGAGATGAATTATTTAGGAAAAGAAGTCACTGGTTTTTATTTTATTTGTATAATTTAGAGGCTGTCCAAGCCACTCTTGGGTGGCTTACGCTTTAGAAACAGGAAATAATGAAAAATTATACAAAAGACTATACATGTTGAGAAGTAAAACCACACATAGCAAAGAAAAACAACCTTCACATCCTATCCCAGAGCCTGGGAGAACAGCCAGCTTTTCAAGGACTTTTTAAGGTTTTCATCAGTGGGAGCCATACGGATCTCAGGGGGATATTATTCTCTCGGGCTCAATTGGGCTCAAATGGTTATAGAGTGGGTTGGGATTCCATCGCTGAGTCTATATATTTAAGGCGGCCAATACCGTAATGCCTCTGCTTAGATTCTCCAAAGAAGTATAATTTCAGACGAGCCACCCTGGAAAATGAATGACCTCAGGCTGGGTATTTAGGAGGACAGATATGTTTTGTATAGTTTAGGCCAGTGTTTCTCAACCTTGGCAACTTTTAAGAGGTGTGGACTTCAACTCGCAGAATTCCCCAGCCAGCATATGCTGGCTGGGGAATTCTGGGAGTTGAAGTCCACACCTCTTAAAGTTGCCAAGGTTGAGAAACACTGATTTAGACAGACAGTTTAAGTTCATCTTTCTTACAGCCAGAGACCAGCCGTAATAACTGTATGAATATGTACATATGCACACCGCTAATTAAAACAGTCCTACTAAGAAATGATGGCCATTCAGAGTGGATATCATTTTAAACGAAGACTGGGGTGAAGGCATTACCCAGGGTACAACCTGGATTACTTATTTCCATGCCTTTGTTTGCATTCAAATTAATATATGGAAAGGGATATTGTTATGGACTCTGAAAAATGGAAGACGGCTAAGACTGTTAGACAGTGCAAGTCTTATCAGGAAGAAACCAAGAGATGCTGTAAGTGAAGGGACAGAGCTAAGAAGTTCTGTTTTTATCAGAATACCAGACTTCTCTAAAGCATTTCCCCATGCTCAGAATGGAAATTTCGCAGATGTTATAGTAACTGCAGACACAGCCCTGTGCTAAATTCCTTAAAACTACACATAGAAAGAAAGCAAAATCCAATCATCTCGATACCCACATAGCTATTGAGATCTGATCCCAGTTTCTCACTCAGAATATCTATTCCCTTGTACTACGGCAGAGATGCCAAGCCAGACTTACTGAAGGTAATGCAGTTAAGTTTAGAATCACACATCAAGATAAGCCATGGTTTGACCATGGTTTATTGAATAAACCACAAATCCCTGGGTCCACACTCCACGCTAAGTCATAAACCACAGTTGGTAAACCACAATGACTAGATTCCAAGCAAACCTAGCATGTTATCTGAACCACTTACTGAGAATTGTTTTGTGACTCTGCAGTGCAATTATGATTGACAATCTTGTGTTTTAGATCTCTGTAATAAGAATATTTAACTTAGGTGGAGGCTAACTTGGTGTGCCCCAGATGTTTTGGAATTCAACTCCCATCAGTCCTAGTCAGGAGATTCACTTTAGCCCAAAGTAGCTGAAATATTCTGTCTTAAATGCCTGATTTCTACTGCCATCTCTGTTGTCTTCCATTTCGTTGATGCAACACTGCACGTGATTTGACTGCATTTCTACTAGAGAAATATTCCCAAGTGTGTCCTAACTGATCATAAAATCTGAACATATGTATTTATAAGGCAAACCTACAAGACAAAATGGAATTCTAAAAACCCAGCCTTAAATATGAATCTACCTCTTCCTACATGGACATCCGAGAGCCAGTTTGGTGTAGTAGTGAAGGCATCAGGCTAGAAACTGGGAGACCAGGAGTTCTAGTGCCACCTGAAGCCCAAAGCCGGCTGGGTGACCTTGGACAGTCCCTGTCTCTCAGCCCTAGGAAGGAGCCAATGGCAAACTAGGAGCCTGAGAGTTCTAGTCCCGCCTTAGGCATGAAAGCTGGCTGGGTGACCTTGGGCTAGTCACTCTCTCAGCCCTAGGAAGGAGCCAATGGCAAACCAGGAGACTGAGAGTTCTAGTCCCGCCTTAGGCACAAAAGCCGGCTGGGTGACCTTGGACAGTCCCTGTCTCTCAGCCCAAGTTAGGAGCCAATGGCAAACTAGGAGACTGAGAGTTCTAGTCCCGCCTTAGGCATGAAAGCCGGCTGGGTGACCTTGGGCTAGTCACTCTCTCAGCCCTAGGAAGGAGCCAATGGCCAACCACTTCTGAAAAACCTTGCCAAGAAAACTGCAGGGACTTGTCCAGGCAGTCTCCGAGAATCGGACACAACTGAACGGAAAAAAAATATGGACATCCAGCCTTTGATGATAAAACAGCCTCTACTGCTTCAGTCGGCACTCTCTGAATCTCACCATAGTTTTAAAAAAGGAGAAAAGCAGCACAAAAGGAGTAGACCCAACAAGACAAGACTCTTTCCCCTTATTTCGGTAGATTTTTCTTGCAGGCCACAAGGGAGGTTGTTTTTTTAACCATGCACTTCTGCATGTGTATGCCGGGCCATTTGCATGCTGGCTGGGGAATTCTGGGAGTCGAAGTCCGCACATCTTAAAGTTGCCGAGGTTGAGAAACACTGCTCTAGCAGCTGCAGGGATTCCACGCTGGCAAAGTTTGGAAGGATAGAGTTCTACAACTTAAAGCTGTGAACCTCTGCTTAGCCCTTTCAGAAGCTTAGGAGGACCAGCAAGCCAGCCTGTAACCCAAGAACCTGCAGATGCCTCAGACCAGCCTTGAGAAAATCCAGAAGTCACCAAGACCCCGGTAAAATCAGCATTCCCAGCTGCTCTGTATGGACAACAGATCTCTTTTTAGGCCCAACTACGGCTGCTAAAATTCTGCCAGACTAACCTGCCGTTTGTGTTTTTCCACACCCCTCTGAGCCAGCAGAAAGAGACACCTGGGTCTACACTTGGACAACTGTTCTTTTCATGTACCCCTCTCATCTGTCTTCACAGGAGGAAATATGGCTGATCACACTGCACTGAACAGAAAAGGCACAGTGAAGACCAGCCCCTGCATGCTTTAGCTTGGTTAGAAGTCACAGTCCGTACCTGTCTTCTTGTAATAAATCTTTCATCTGGGCCGTAACCCACTCCACCTCTGAAGTAGCTGTGCTCCAAGCCTTGCAGGCCTGGTTGACATTTGGCTGCTGCCCGAGAACCTAAGCCAAGAATGAAGAAGCAGCACATCGGTTAATGAAAGGGATGGGCTAGATTCACATGTTCGGTTAAGGCATAATAAAACGCAGTAAGTTTATTTTGGGCTTGGCGTTGTACGTGAACTGAACCAGCTGGCTTATTGAGATGAGTTAAGTCGTTATGACAACCAACTTGGGAAAGCTGTTGATTCCAATAGTCAACCAGATTAGGAACAGAAAAAAACAGAAAGAGCAGAAGAAATCAGAAGGGATCCACCATCTGTATCCATGGACAGACTACTGAAAATAAATATAAAACTGATGAAAAAAGAATGCAAAAATGGGGTGTACAAATCAGGTGTGCCTATTTGTAACACGGCTATCCATTTAAAATTCAAACACCGGTTTAATTCCCTACATTACTATTGTTGTCACTTCTCTTTGTGATCCTCTTTGTGAAACTTAATCACCAGGACCGTCAGTCACTTTTGAGTTTTTGTAAGCTCTGGTTTATGTTCTCAGTGATGGCATCTCTCCATCTTGTCTTCGGACTGCCTTCCATTATTCGTAAGCATCAGGATGTTTTCCAGGGACTGGTGCCTTCACGTCATGTGTGCAAAATAGTCAAGCTTTAGTTTCATAATCAGTGCTTCCAGCGAGCTGCGTGGTTAGCATTTCATATTCTTCGGGTCCAAGATATTCTCAACAATGTAGCCAGCACCACACTCCAAGAGCAACATGTTTTTTATACTCTTTTTGATAGCCCAGTTTTCACCGCCATATTTACAACTGGGAAAACCCTGTATACATTTGCTTTTGGTGTGATGTCTGTGCACTTTCACAGTCCATCTAGATCTGCTGTAGCCTTTCTCTCAAGGAGAGACACCTATTTATTTCACGGCTACAGTCACCATTCCTGAGAAGTTTTGAACTTGTTCCTATTTCACCTCCTCTGGCTCTTGGCGCTGGGTTGGCACTGTCCACTGACGTAATCTTAAGGATTTTTAAAAGACCATTGAGCAGCAGGTCGATGTTTGCAAGAGTCCCTTGCATGGGAGATGGGTGGGGAATAAATTGAAATAATAAATAAATAAATAAACAAACAAACAAACAAATAAAATGTTTGCACTCTCTTCTTTCACCTTCGAGATTCCTTCTCCTTGTGTCCAGTCTTTAAAATTTTATCAGCAGCGCATTTGAGGTTGCTATTTCTCCTAGCAATTTTAATTCCCATTTCTTTTAGTCCAGCATCTCTCATGATATATTCTGCATACGTTAAATAGACAGTGTGACAATACACACACTCCTGTCCCAATTTTGAACCTTTTAGCTGCTCTACATTTCATTCTAACTGTGGCTTCCTGGTCAGCAAACACATTCCCTGCTCTCACTTTTTTCATCTCCCAGGAAAACGGAAAGAGGCAGTCCCAGTTCATCTGGAAGGTACAGGTAGTCCTCGCTTAACAACCATTTGTTTAGTGACAGTTCAGACTTACGACAGTGCTGGAAAAAATGACTTACGACCGGTGCCCACACTTATGACTGTCGCAGTGACCCCCACGGTCACGTGATCATGATTTGGGAGCTTGGCAAATGGTTCGCATTTATGACCGTCACAACATCCCGTGGTCACATGATCACCATTTCCGACCTTCTTGGCTGGCTTCTGGCAAGCAAAATCAATGGGGAACCACGCGATCCACTTAACGACCATGTGGTTTGCTTAATGCCCGCAGTGATTTGCTTAATGACTGCTGTAAAAAAGGTCATAAAATCGGGTTGGATTCACATAATGACCACTTTGCTTAGCAACTGAAATTCCGGTCCCAATTGTGGTCGTTAAGCAAGGACTACCTGTAGTGAATTGGGGGACCCTGCTTTGCCCTTGCACCAGAAAGCCCAAACTATAACATTTTAATCAAAGCAAAATATCTTGAATGTATACGTTTTTTTTTACTTATACTTTAATCATTTTATGAATTGCCAAAGGAAACAAGAATTGTTAGTCTCATCAAGAATCTATGGAGCTTACCTCAAGTTGCTGATTTTTATAGGAAGTCAAAACATCTCTGACTTTCCCTGGGGGAGAGAAATTGGAGAAAAGGAAGCCTTTAGAAAAATAGGAAGTGCAGAAAGAAGAAACAATAGTCGTGAACACACCTACCACAGAGTTCCTGGTGTTTCTGCTCATCGAGTGTCTTCTCTGGATCTTCTTGACTGCTGTCCATCTCATCTTCACCGTCTGTTTCTGAGGATTCTTCGGCTTCCTCCTCACCTTCTTCAACTAAACTGTTGCCCAACTGGCAGCTCCAATATGAGCGCCGAAGCCAGTCCAGCACAGTTTCACAGCCTGGAGAGAAGAATGGACTGTGCTATTAAAAACACAGACAGTAATACTAACTATAACGCACTGTCTCCTCATACTTTTGAAGAACAAAGTGCCAGTAAGCGTAATCAGCATCAACGAAACTGTTGCATAAGAGTGGATTGTCCTCAGGGCCATATCGAGCTCATTACAATAATCTGAACAAGAAGCGGCTCAAGCTAATTGTGGTGAAGCTGTTCAGGATCACTTCACTTTTGGAAAGCTGTTCAGGATCACTTCACTTCTGGAAAGCTGTTCAGGATCACTTCACTTTTGGAAAGCTGTTCAGGATCACTTCACTTCTGGAAAGCTGTTCAGGATCACTTGCAGTCTTCACTCCTACCAATCAGAGCAAAGGCACTGCGTCCGCTCAGAGACCCCGAGTGCCAATAGCGAAACTGAACCACAGAGCATCCGGGGTTATTTACCCACTTCTCCACCTACCCCCTCAATGACTGCAGACTATCGACTCAGCTCTCTGATCTAAGCACCACACCTGAAGAGAAAAAGAAACTAGCAAATGTTTGCAAGGACCCCATTTTTGGAAATATAAGAAAAAAGCCAAAACTTTTTTTCCCATGGTCAACAAAGCTACTACAGCCTTTAAAGAAAATCTGCAGGAGCTCTGCAAACTATCTGGAACAGCTTTCCCAGCTCTGTGCTCTCCAGAGACATGCTGAAAGTTACAATTCCACACCTCTAGAGGGTATCTATATAGAGGGGCCGTGGTGGCTCGGCGGGCAAGACGCCAGGCTTGTCGATCGGAAGGTCACAAGTTCGGAGGTTCGAATCCCTAGCCCCGCGTGACGGAGTGAGCTCCCGCACTCGCCCCAGCTCTTGCCAACCTAGCAATTCGAAAGCATGCAAATGCAAGTAGATGAATAGGTACCACTTCGGTGGGTAGGTAACAGCGTTCCGCGTGCGTCTTCCCGGCCACATGACCGTGGAAGCGTCTTCGGACAACGCTGGCTCTTCGGCTAACAGAAAAGAGCACCGGCCCCTAGAGTCGGACATGACTGCACAACTGTGCAGGGGGAACCTTTACCTTTTTAGAGGGTATCATGTTGAAGAAACCTTATCTGAAGCATTCTGCATTCTTCCTCCCACCCTGAAGAGCACAACATTTCTATTCCCTCTCATGCTGTACAGCTTAAAACCTGCTCCAAACAGGCCACTACTTATACAGCAGATTTAAGGCTATTTGTACTCTTGGGGACCATAGTATTCATTTCATCCAATGCAACAGCGCCACCCAGAGGAAGTACCAAAGACAGCATCTAACAGCAGAGATGTATGCAACAAATGGGAGTGAATGCATTAGCTGCCCCCCCCCCCCATCTTATTTCAGAAAACCTACTGATTATATGCTTGTTTACAGGAAACTACTCTAGGAGTCGGTGGGTAGGTAACAGCGTTCCATGCGCGTCATGCGGCCACATGACCGTGGAAGCGTCTTCGGACAACGCTGGCTCTTCGGCTAACAAACGGAGATGAGCACCGGCCCCTAGAGTCGGACACGAGTGCACAAATGTGTGGGGTGAACCTTTACCTTACTCTAGGACTAGACTGCCTTTAGACTGCCTGTTTGGCTCTTTTTCCTATTAGTAAGTGAACTTTGCTTTTTATTTCTGTATTTATTGTTTTTAAGCACTGTAAATATTCTAAGAGGGAAAGAGGCCAGTAGGAGTGACAAGAGGTTTCAAATTACAGCCGCTTCGGATTTGAAACAGCCAAAATAAGGAGCAGGAAGTGCTGTTTTAATTGTTTTTGGAAGTCTGTTCGGCTCAGAACACATGAAGAATGATCAGAGGAGTCTGCTTTGCCCTCAAACAGGGGCTTTCAAACTCAAGAATATTTGTTTGAATTTGAAACATTTTGTATACCACCAAGAGCACAGAAATTAAGTAATTTGTTCTATTGCGACTGCTCATCCTTGAGCTCTCCCCAAGCCCCCATCACCCCTTTTTTTGTTGTTGTTTATTCGTTCAGTCGCTTCCGACTCTTCGTGACTTCATGGACCAGCCCACGCCAGAGCTTCCTGTCGGCCGTCGCCATCCCCAGCTCCCCCACGGTTGAGTCCGTCACCTCCAGAATATCATCCATCCATCTTGCCCTTGGTCAGCCCCTCTTCCTTTGGCCTTCCACTTTCCCCAGCATCAGGATCTTTTCCAGGGTATCCTGTCTTCTCATTATGTGGACAAAGTACTTCAATTTTGCCTTTAATATCATTCCCTCAAGTGAGCAGTCTGGCTTTATTTCCTGGAGTATGGACTGGTTTGATCTTCTTGCACTCCAAGGCACTCTCAGAATTTTCCTCCAACACCACAGTTCAAAAGCATCTATCTTCCTTCGCTCAGCCTTCCTTATGGTCCAGCTCTCACAGCCATAGGTTACTACAGGGAATACCATTGCTTTAACTATGCGGACCTTTGTTGTCAGTGTGATGTCTCTGCTCTTAACTATTTTATCAAGATTTGCCATTGCTCTCCTCCCAAGAAGTAGACGTATTCTGATTTCCTGGCTGCAGTCAGCGTCTGCAGTAATCTTTGCGCCTAGAAATACAAAGTCTGTCACTGCCTCCACTTTTTCTCCCTCTATTTGCCAGTTATCAATCAAGCTGGTTGCCATAATCTTGGTTTTTTTGAGGTTTAACTGCAACCCAGCTTTTGCACTTGCTTCTTTCACCTTCGTCATAAGGCTCCTCAACTCCTCCTCGCTTTCAGCCATCAAAGTGGTATCATCTGCATATCTAAGATTGTTAATGTTTCTTCCAGTGATTTTAACTCCAGCCTTGGATTCCTCAAGCCCAGCACGTTGCATGTGTTCTGCGTACAGGTTGAATAGATAGGGTGAGAGTATACAGCCCTGCCGTACTCCTTTCCCAATCTTAAACCAGTCCCTTGTTCCGTGCTCTGTTCTTACCGTTGCTACTTGGTTACAGCACCACGACAAGGTAACGATCTCCTTTGCTGGAGCATCACCCCTTACCTTACCTTACCTTACCGTACCGTACCGTACCTTATTTTATTTTATTTATTTATTCATTCATTCATTCAATTTATATGGCCACTGTAACACTGGGCAGCTAACAGCAGTTTAAAAAAAATACATAACCAGCAGCCAAGTATAAAGCAATGATTAAAAGAGCTGTCTCATGGGCTCTAACTGACAATCCGACCCCCATGCCTGGGAATACAACCATGTCTTCAAGTATTCTAGCCCCATACCCCTTCGTAAAACCCATGTGTTTCACAAAAAGGTGGGCATAATCGCGATGTCTTATTGCAACCCATCTTAAATAAGCAAAATTAAAATAAACACAAATGGTATCCATGTTTATTTCCCCTTCCTCTCATTTCCATCCCCTCATTCTGAAAACATGGCAAGCACAGTGGGTGCCATAATGACTAAAGAATCCAATAGAAGAGAATCTCTGTAGCTCAGGGTTGAACCGTGAAGTCCTTGGTGCTTCCTGAGCTTGGCTGTTTGCTTGCAGACGTTTCATTGCCCAAGTGGTAACATCATCAGAATAAAAAATGCTCTTACCTTTTCGGCAAGTAACCAGCTGAGGAAGGGTGCCGTGGGTCAGATCGTGACGGAGATCCACAATCCAGGTTGGGATGTTCAGCTTTGAGCAAGAACCAAACAATCATTAAAACCAGAGAAGTGATGCATCCTACCAACATATGACTGAAATGCACCTTCAGTACTACCGCTGGGGGTAATTTTTTAATAGCATTCCAGAGCTTAATACACTCAAACCCCTTTTACCTCTTTTGCTAGATGCCTTAGCGGAATGGCAACCATCTTCTGCTTCCGCTCGGTGATGAGATTCACAAACCTGCACGTAACAAAGACATAAGGGATGAATGATTTCATCACACACACACTTTTGAGAATATTGTTTCTAACAACTGCAACTAAACCTGAATCAAACCCAGAAAGAGGAATTCTCCCAGCCTCCAGCCACTATGCTGAAATTGACTGTTGAATATGAACCATGGCACAGGGCCTGGTTACTTGAGGGACTGCCTGTCCCCCATAGTACCTGCCTGGCCGATTCGATCTGGCAGGGTTGGCATGCTCCGGGTTCCTTCAATTAAACAATGTCAACTATTGGGACCCCAGAAGCACGCCTGCCCTCTGGAATGAGGTTTCCCCTGAGATCAGGATGGCCCCCACCCTGCTGGTGTTTTGAAGGGGCTTGAAGACCTGGCTCTTCACCCAAGCCTTTGGCAAGGGTGAGTGAAGCCCTTGAATTGCGTGTGTTTCTTCTTTGTTCGATTCTTGTCATCTTTGCCATATTTTATTATTTCTTTTTGTTTCTTGTTTTTTTAAAACTGTTTTTATTCGTGAGCAGCCCAGAGTCAAGCAGCATACAAATATAATAATAATATCCAGAACAATGCAGAATAACAATTCAGCTACAACCTCAGGTAAGGTACACTCACTTGTTTAAAATCAAAATAAGCTCATAAAGCAAAACTTGTATGCTTTCAGTTATACAATTTAACAATACACACAGAGTAACTATTTAACATTTATTAATTCAAATATGTGTTTCGAGCATGCATTATAACTATAACCAGTTAGTTATATAACTAGAGAACAATTTCACTGCAGCTATGTAACTAGTAATGCTTAATGGTTTGCTGGAATCTCTTAAACAGCCCACTGCTCCTTCTAATCCTCGGTGATCAGACTTCTGTTTTACAGAACCGACTCAGGACATCTATGGAGAAGAGTTTGTTGCCATTTCAGTAGCGCAAAGCTATTAGTAAAGAAAACCTTTGATGCCTGAAGAGAGAACTAAGTCAATATTTTGCTTGATGCAGAAGACATTGACAGTGACTAGGTTCACTGAACATCCACAAACATAGGTTCATTGTCAACATTTACTAGTAGAAAAGAGATTGTGTTTGAAGAACCCTCATAAATTCCAGTTATTTTTCAAGATGTTCTTTATTCAACATTTTTAAGTCTTTAAAGAGATAATTTCAGAATTCAGAAGATGCTTCCATTAGTGGTAAATATAACTTTCTGTAAAAATCTAACTCTTTCTTTCCTAGACCCTCCTCTCCAGTAAGCCTTGGGGAACAGCTTTTGTAAGAAGCTTCTTCCTTCTTTCTCACAACTCTTACCTCACTAACGCCAGGCCGTATGTAAGGATCAATTCATGGGATTTCAGAACTCCAGAGGCATCTAGGAGCTTACAGCGGATCAGGTCTGCAGTGCATTCCACAGCTAAAGGCATCTTGTACCCGAACCTAGTTTCAGAGAGTTAAACACGGTGACATCACAATCTTCTCTATCCAGTGATTTATGCACCTTCTGCTGCAGACCGAGAACACCTTTCAACATTACAAGCATCCTTAGGGAGAACATCAACTGCAGAAGCTAAGTGTATCTGAAAGAGAGCTTACCCAATATGCCCAGTCTCCCTCTGCAGCATGGATGAAGGCCATTCTAAGACACACTTAACTCACTTTGGGAGACAGCGGTTCACAATAGTGCTAAGAAGCGGTCAGTGAACCCCAAAGTTCTCTGCAATGATCAGGAGTTCATTGGATTTCTCTGTACACAAAATTAATATGTAAAGAGCTCTCTAAGGGGAAAAATGTTTACAAAGTTGCAAACATCTGGCAGATAAATGACCTAGACATAGAACCCCTGAATACCTATTACCTAGAAATGGGGTAAGGGCTACATTGATGCAGATGAGACAAAACTGTTGAAGAATAATGTACTAGATCAGTGTTTTTCAAACTTGGGCACTCCCAGAATCCCCCAGCCAGCACGTTGCCAAGTTTGAAAAACACTGATCTAGAGGGTTTGGAGAGAGAACTACACTACGCTAACTTTGGGGGGAGGAGGGGTGTTTCTAATTCAAAATTCAAGCTGCTCTTATCTCAAAGACTTCTCCCCAAGTAAATATACATTGAAACAACGTCCATGTACTGGTCCTCCCCACCTGTCCTCTCCCGTTTTTTCTTCTCCCTTGGTCCTCAGATACACCAGCTGTATTCATACAAATCACTTAACTTAGTTACGGAACTAACTCATGTTCCGGGTTCATACAAAACGCTAAGCACAAAGCCTTATCCCAACCATTTTTAAAAAAGTTTAGTATGTATGCAAATGGAGCCACTGGGTCATTAACGGATCTAACAGTGCTGAGAAAACACAGCCCTCCGACGGCTGCAGCCGTTTCCTGTCCACGGCCCCTCTCACCTGCTCTTCCAGACAGACACTCTGTCCAGCGCGTCTCGTTGTGTCTGGCAGTCCTCACAATACAGCCCCACCATCACTTGGTCCCATTCAGCCTTGCTCTGCCAAGGAACGACATTCCGCGGTCTCTTCAACCGAGACACCGTAGCAACCTGCTTCCATCCTGGCTTCCGACTTCTGGGGCCACTAGCCATGTTGTTGGAGCTTGGCTCTTCTTCAGCCTCTAGGATCCAGCGTTATCAGCTCTAAAGAAAGCAAACCAGCCACAAATAAACCTCCCACCAACCAACCAACTGCTTCACAACCCCCGTCCTACCTCTCAAATAACAAAATACATCTTTCTAGCCCAGGGTTTCTCAACCAGGGTTTCATGGCACCCTGGGGTTCCGCAAGAGGTCACTAAGGGTTTCCTGGGAGATCACTATTTAAAAAATTATTTCAAATTTGGGCAACTTCCCATTAAAGAGGTAAGTTTCATTCTTTATTTTTAATTTAAGAACACTGTTAATGCATATATACAGTCCTACCCAGGAAACAAATAATTTTGTAACTTCTGGCCTATCTTTGAGCCTGAATGTGCAGGAGTTCCCCGAGGCCTGAAAAACATTTGAAGGGTTCCTCCTTCCTACATACATACATTTATTATTAATTAAATTTATATTACCGCCCATCTCCATCAGGGACCTACTGTATTTAAGACATAGTAAAGGTAAAGGTTCCCCCCACACATTTGTGCAGTCGTGTCCGACTCTAGGGGCCGGTGCTCATCTCCGTTTCTTAGCCGAAGAGCCAGTGTTGTCCGAAGACGCTTCCACGGTCATGTGGCCGCATGACGTGTGCGGAACGCTGTTACCTTCCCACCGAAGTGGTACCTATTCATCTACTTGCATTTGCATGCTTTCGAATTGCTAGGTTGGCAAGAGCTGGAGCTAGTGCGGGAGCTCACTCCGTCACGCGGGGCTAGGGATTCTAACCTCCAAACTTGCGATCTTCTGATCGACAAGCCTGGCGTCTTACCCGCTGCTGTACTTAAACTCCCAAGTGCTCTATTTAAGCCCTGAACACACTCCAAGATCAATCTTTGATTGATAAGTAAAACCCACCAAGGGTTCCCCCAGATCAGCACCCTCACCTTTCCCAACCATATGTTCTCATACCGCTTCCCCCCCTACAAAGCCTCTCCCCTTCCCCAGCTATACAAGTTTTGCCCTTCCCTCCCTGCAGGGATCTTAATCAGCTGATTTGCAAAGCTTATTTTAACCAAATCACAGAGGTGGGCAAAAAGTCTGACAGCAGTCAGGAAAGGAGAGGAACTGCAGCCCAATCTGAAGGGCACCACGTTGCAGAATAACCAAAGAGGCAGGTTAAATATGTATGCTTTTTTCAAACTTGGGCACTTGAAGATGGGTGGACTTCAACTCCCAGAATTCTGGGAGTTGAAGTCCACCCATCTTCAAGTGCCCAGGTTTGAAAAACGCTGATCTGTATTACTCTATGCATGCACAGCAGACACAAACACGTATCGAAAATGCAGAGGGACGAATGCCACACGTGCAGAGACCCAACACGTATCTCCTTATTGAAAGTCTACGCCGCCACACACACCGATCTGCCCATTTCACATGTGCCTGTTTCGACAGGTCGCCTTCTGTCCACTGTGAAGCGTGGGCACGAGGCAGAGGGGATTCCCTCCGGCCTCGCCCGCCCCGCTACACGCTTCTGCCCACGCCTGTGGGAGCTGGGGATGAGGGGAGCTGTAGTCCCGCGCAGGCGGTAGGTAACAGAAACCACGCGCGCACACGCGCACACACCCGGGTCACCCGCGTCCGCCGACCACCTTTCCCGGAGAAAGAGCGCCAGCAGCCGGAGTCCGGCAGACGCGCGACGGCGGACTCCTGAAGGAAGGCGGCGGCGCTGAGGAGGCGGAGCAGGAAGGGGCGGGGGAATGGGAAAGCAGCCAATCACGATACGGGGCGGACGAAAGAAGCCAATCGGAAAGGACGCGCGGCGTGTCCAGGAGCGGAAACGGAAGTTGGCATCACTGTGCGCAGTGCCTAGCCCTAGACCGTCTTCGGGACTCGGGCTTCCGGATGTTTCAGGCCGGGTTATCGCCCCCTCTGGCCCAGAAGTGAGCCGTCTTCTGCAACGTGGTGCCCTCGTTCAGGAGGTTGGGAACACGTTTTCCCGTCCCCCCAGGGTACAGCCGAGTGGAATATTATCTTCCTGTATCTGCATTGTATTATATTAGATGGTGTCTATATATGACATAGAGGGGTGTGGTGGCTCAGCGGGTAAGACGCCAGGCTTGTCAATCCAGATCACAAGTTCGGAGGTTCCAGTCCCGCCTGACGGAGCTCCCGCACTCCCAGCTCTTTGCCAACCTATCAATTCGAAAGCATGCAAATGCAAGTAGATAAATAGGTACCACTTTGGTGGGAAGATAACAGCGTTCCGCGCGCGTCATGCCGGCCACATGACTGTGAAAGCGTCTTCGGACAGCCATTGTAAAATTAATATAAAATATTATATTATATTATATTATATTATATTATATTATATTATATTATATTATATTATATTATATTATATTATATTATATTATATTATATTATATTTATTATATTATATTATATTATTATATTATTAAATACATACACACAATAACATAATCTATACACAGACTGATCAGTGCATATAAAACACACACCACGAGTGAATTATTAATGGAATATGCAAATTCTGGACATACTATATAATAACTATATTATATTATATGTCATCTATGTATTACATATTAGATAGATAGATGTAGATGTAGATATAGAGATAAATATTACATTATGTCTGTATGTCTGTATTTATTTATTTAATTTATCCCGCCCATCTCCCCGAATAGGGGACTCTGGGCGGTTTACAGAATAAATATTATATAGCATGTGAGAGAGAGACAGGGAGACAGAGAGAGAGATACACACACACATCAGTGCATATAAAACACACACCCCAAGTGAGCTTATTAGAGGGATATGATAGGAAAAATGTAGTAATGTACTTCTTGTAATAATTTTAAAAGGTTTATATATATATCACATCATATTTTATATATAATATTTTACTTTTTATAAAGACTTATATCTGATAGAATATTAGTCATGATAATTAATAAGAGCATATTTAAATTTGATTAAGGGGCTCACCCACATCGTGATCTGAATGTATTTTAATTTTTAATTGGAACATGTAACTTAACTTATAATTTTAAAACTATTTTAAATCAGATGGGGCATATTGTAAGGTTCAATGAGTATACCTTTGTAGAATTGTATCTCGTACTGGTCAGTGACCGTAATAAACTAGAATGAATTAGAGGAGAGGGAGATGAAAACTGGATAATGCTGGCCACTGTCAAAGTCCACACATCTTAAAGTCTGCTGGCTGGGGAATTCTGGGAGTTGAAGTCCTCACTTCTGAAAGTTGCTGAGGTTGAGAAACATTGTTCTAAAACACCAGCAAGAGAAATCCTAAAGCATTTGTAGAATCAGGCAGAAAAACAAAAGTCCGACAGGAGAAGGAAGTTTTTGAGAAAAGAAGAGATTGTAATTTTTTAAAAATCTCTGTTTGTTTTGCTTTTTCTATTTTTTCCCCAAAATGCTTTAAGTATGTATATGTATCTTCCTTTTTGCTTTTTTTTTGTTTGCACTCAACCAATAAAAAAGAAGAGATGTTTAAAACAGAACAAAAAATTCAATAGATTTTTAGATCACATCCTTTTTGAGAAGAAATATTTCAGAAATGACCTTGCTGCATTTATGTTGTTAGAGATGCAGTGAAAGTAATGCTTTATTTAAATATATTGTCCCATTTCAGTAAGAAGCAATTACCTGTATTAACTCAACTTCGAGATTTAATATTTTCAGATGTTTATATTCTTTTGAAATTTATCACATGGGAGTTGACTCCTGGACAAAGAAAATAGACTTATAGTCAAAAGACTTATTGCTCAGCATTGGAAACACAAAGGTTGACTCCATCCTTTCAGTGGTTTGCGGAATTGATTAATATAGATCAGCGACGGATAACTGTGATGAATTATGGCTTCAGTTTATTGATATATGTATAGTATGACATCTATCTACAAAAGCCGACATCGATGCTGAAATTCAGCATCGCCTGAGCTCTGCGAGTGTAGCTTTCTCCCGAATGAAGCGTAGAGTGTTTGAGGATCGGGACATTCGCAGGGAGACCAAAATGCTTGTTTACAAAGCCATTGTACTACCAACCCTTCTGTACGCCTGTGAAACATGGACCCTCTACAAACGCCACCTCCAACTTCTTGAAAGATTCCATCAACGCTGCCTCCGAAAAATTCTGCAAATTACTTGGGAAGATAGGCGGACTAATGTTAGCGTATTAGAAGAAGCGAAGTCCATCAGCATTGAAACAATGATCATCCAACATCAACTTCGCTGGACCGGTCATGTTGTTCGAATGCCTGACCATCGTCTTCCAAAGCAGCTACTTTACTCCCAACTTAAGAATGGAAAACGGAATATTGGTGGACAGCAAAAGAGATTCAAAGATACTCTCAAAGCTAATTTAAAAAAATGTAATATCAGCATTGAGAACTGGGAAGCCCTAACTCATGAGCGTTTCAATTGGAGGTCATCCTTTATTAATGGCGCTATGGACTTTGAAGAAGCACGAGTACAGGGCGAAAAGGAGAAAAGAGCTAAAAGGAAGGCACGTCAGGCAAACCCTCATCATGACCGTCTCCCACCCGGAAACCTATGCCCTCATTGTGGGAGGTTGTGCGGATCCAGAATTGGCCTTTATAGCCACTTACGGATCCACCGTTAAAATTTTACCTTTGGAAGACAATCTTACTTGGCTACGAGTGATCGCCAATGAATGAATGTCTGTAAATGTACATCTTGTATGCTTTTGTTTCTTGTTTTCAGCTTGTTTTCTTCTTTTGTAATTTTGTGTATTCTTTTTCTTTGTTTTGTGTAATATATACACACACACACACACACACACACATATATAAACATAAACATACACATACATACATACACACACTCAAAAAAGAATAAATTCTGGGGGGAGATGGGCGGTGGCAAAATTTGAAATAAATAAATAAATGTAAAGTAACTGTATTTTTTAAAAAAATAAGAAAGACATGGTGAGTTTTCCTTTGCCTTTGCCAGAGGTCTACAGACAAAGGATGGATGATAATCTACCCAAGATGGTTTTGTGGAGCCTGTACTGAATCGGAGGTTGGACTAGATGAACTCACAAGTTCCTTCTAACCCTAACCCTAATTCTAATTAATAATTAATGGCATTGTCCAATCAATTAACCATTAATAATTAACAATTCAGAGCCCGGAGCAGGTGCTGTATTTAGCCTTAGAGGAAAGGCCAGCTTTATAGAGAAGGGAAAGCTGTCATACATCCCAAATGCACTTATGTACGTTGCGGCTTTAAACTGCAGGGGGGTAAAAAGGGCCAGATGAGCTGTATGGGCATTGTGACATCATACACATGGACAAAAGAGATGGCACTTGCATTGCAACAGCACAATGTGGCTTTTGTCATTTGGACGAAAGCCCTGGAGCCCTCCGGATGGAACTTCCATTTTTCAAAAGTTTTGATCCCTGACAGGTCATTTCAGACATCTCCTTTTGTAGATCTTTGTTCCTTCCTCCATCTAGATCAGTGTTTCTCAACCTTGGCAGCTTGAAGATGTGTGGACTTCATCTCACAGATTTCTCCCCTTTGGCTTCTGATCTAAAATTCCCAATCATATATCAAGCTAAGACACAGTTCTCATTTATTCATGCTTGGATTGTCTAAGAAAGTGTCCAAGAGAGTGATATTGCTTTAAATCTTTTTGTTGGAGTGAATAGTGGGATATAAATCCTTTTTTAAAATTAATCTTTATTAAAATTTTAAGATAAAAAGATAAAAGCTAACAAGAAATGAAAAAAGTAAAGTAAGAAAGCAAAATAGAAAAAAGAACAAAGTAAAAATGGCAGAAAAAAAGAGAAAGAAAGAAAATACAGAAAAAGAATGACTTCCGACTTTCTTTGCTACAGATATAAGTATAAATTAAACTCTTGTTCTAAGCTTACAACATAGCTTTTATTAATTCTATTGTCCATTATTATTTCTAATGATCAAATCCAGATATCATGATTTCATATTTTTCCGTTTCACGCAAAAAGTCCAAAAAGGTTTTCCAAGTAGCATTAAAATTAGTCAGTGTCTTTTCTCTAATCAAAGCTGTCAGTTTATCCAGTTTTAAATACTGGGATATAAATCCTATAGATAAAACAAAAATATGCCATTGCCTGAATTAAATCCTTCCCTTCCCTTCCCTTCCCTTCCCTTCCCTTCCCTTCCCTTCCCTTCCCTTCCCTTCCCTTCCCTTCCCTTCCTCCATGCCTGCCTTCCTGCAAATTGTATTTATGCCCCAATCTCCCCAGGATCTCTTTAGAGGCATGACTGTGGTTTGCTGCAATGGGTGAACCATGCCACAAAATTCTCTGTGGCCGAGAACTGAAATACCTAATGGATTACTCTCTTATTTTTTTGAACCATCTTGGCTACCAAGATAGAGTACGGATGTTCCCTGATGCTGCAATTTTCCCCAGGAACTTGCTTTCCAACAATTTTTGACAGGAGTGCTCTGTATCATTCCTTCCCTGACCAGTTACAGACCTTGCAAGTTTTCAGGAACAGGTGCAGACTCCCCTGTTCCCCTAAACCTTCTGTTGAGTTTGTGTTGGATTTTGCGTTGGATTTGAGCATCCTTCAGTTACTTGTTGCTGCTGCTGACTTTGTTTCCCATAAAGCTGTTTTGTTTGTTGTTTATTCGTTCAGTCGCTTCCGACTCTTCGTGACTTCATGGACCAGCCCACGCCAGAGCTTCCTGTCGGCCGTCACCACCCCCAGCTCCCCCACGGTTGAGTCCGTCACCTCCAGAATATCATCCATCCATCTTGCCCTTGGTCGGCCCCTCTTCCTTTTGCCTTCCACTTCCACTAAAACAAAGCTGTTTTAGCCAACCCTAATTGTATAAGGTTTGGGTGTTTTTAATCTTGATGTATTCCCAGCTTTGGAATCCTGTTTTCAATAGTAAAAAGCAAGTCACAAATATTGTCAAGAAAGACATCATGGTGGGGATTGTTACAAAGCATCATGAGGTGCGTAGCTCAGCAGAGCACCTTACTGTGCGCTGGCGAGCCACATTAGCAGCAATGTGGAGGTCCGACAGCAGAGGGCCTGCGTCGCCTGCAGAAACATCACACGTGGGACTGGCACAGCAATTTCTGGAATGGAATGTCATTAAATTTGCTATTATTGCTGATTGGATCAGTATATAAGCTTTGCAAGGGAACAGCTGGTGGTGCACCCTTAAATCAATGTCTGATCTGCAGCAGAAGCGCACAGCGCTTTTCTGTGCTTAAAATTGATTTTCTCTCCCTCCCTCCTTCCCTCCCTACACACATACACACACGCACGCACACACACATAGAAAGATGCTATCTGTGTGTCTACGCTGCGTTGTTCCAGCACAGTGCTACTTCAGATTTCAGAAAAGTCACTTCTCCTGACACAATATTAATCAGATGTACTACAGGTTCTTTCTATTTAGAATTCATTGGTTTAGACATGCTCATGAATCTGGCCTGTGCAACGTGGTATTTTCTCTATCTGGATGGTCATGCTGGCCAGATTTGGGACAGGGCTGAATTGCTCTGCTTCACTTCAAAGCATTGAAATGAGTTGACTTGATTGAGCCAGCCTCTTCAGCTCAGTGAAAAGGGGTTCCTGTGCAGGTGCAGATGCCCCCTTTTATGTTCAGGTAGAAGCAGGGGAGCTGTTTCATTCTAGTGTTTTGAAGGGGAACATTGCTTCAATCAAAGGTTTGTTGACTTGTTAAACCCCTTTGAAGCACAGAACGCCCCTCTTGTTAATAACATGACTTTGTTAGAGATATCGGGTTTCAACCAAGCACGTCTCACACAAGCTTGAAGGAGGAGGCAGCCTCTGCTGTAACCTAATCTTACTTGCTTTGTGTGGGAGGGGTGAACCCTGATTTCCTGTTCCCTTTGTCTTCCCTCTTCCCTGCTTGAATCCTCACCTGGGAGGATGGTCATCCATGGCTGTCCAAGTTGCTCATACATGCATTCAGCAAGGCCACATTAAGAAGACTGTGGGTTTGGTCAGAACCTATCGCTTGCACGCATGAACCATCCTCTGCTACCATGAAACTGATCTACAATAAAACTGTAAGCTATTTTTCTGTAACTTTACATTAACGTGTGAAGTGTGTTTATTTTGTGTTTTGAACTGATTAAGCCTTGTGCAAGTTTATTGGGATGCTTCTGCTCTGCTAAACTAGATAAAACTGCGTGGACTTCTGTTACTAGCATTCCAGAATTCCTACAGTCTTCCTATTAAATCCAAGAACAAACTCACACCGAGGCACAGCTCCAGCACAAATTCCCACTTTACTTGTCCCCCCCTCTAAAAAAATCATTAACAATCACAACTGCCTATGGCCATGATCCTGCCCTGGGCACTTGTGATCCTACCAGCAAAACTACAGATATATTAGCAGTTTCAAAGATCTAGAGGTAGGTAGCTGGAGTTGCAGATAGGAATAAACCTTACCCACCATTCCCCTCTTCTACATGGCAAGTCAATCCCATTATCCCTAGACTGAGTTCACACACCATGTGGGAGTGAAGGTTAGGAGAGTCATGGAAAGGAGATCTGTTGGTAGCTTGTTGAATAAATGGCAACTTAGTCCAGGTGGCAAGAAATCTGTTTCACTTCATTCAAAGAGACTCTGCTTTAATGAACTCACTGGTGTATGAAGCTTAGAAATTCCTCTTCAAGTTCCCAAGATTCTGCATTCACTCCAAGTGTAGCATTAAAGATATTACTGAAATGTGGGTAGTTCTTGGTCCCTTGATCTTGCCCAGCTAGGTGGGGCTTGACACTATGGCTTGTATCACCACAATTGTTTTGAATCAAACGTAATTGTCTGGATTTGCACAGGTTACATTCCCCGAAAGCCAACCAAGGACCATCTCCAAAAATCATCCTCAACTTGTAGTCGTAGAATGTGAGCAAAGGAGGATTAAAAAAAACAAAACCACAAGTTTGTGCAAACTCTACTTTGGTCAGCCAAGGTTAAAGCCAGTCAGAACTATTTGGTAAATGGTGTATAAACAAAGAAACAAACAATAATATGCTGTCCAGCAAATACCTCACTTCAGCACAGCTTTTTGACTACTGATAAGACTATTAGTAAACCAGATGTGCATGTAAACATTAGGCATGATTTCCTTCCTTCCTTCCTTCCTTCCTTCCTTCCTTCCTTCCTTCCTTCCTTCCTTCCTTCCTTCCTTCCTTCCTTCCTTCCTTCCTTCCTTCCTCAGAATTGCATGTTTTGCATCCATAAAGATTAAAGCCCTCAAATGAAAATTGGTCTTGTGCTGAAGGCTGGCAAGAGAAAGGAAGACACATCTGCACGTCTGTCCATGCATACAGCTGGCAGCTAGAGAGCTAGAGAGCATCCTTTGCATCTGCCAGAAGGAGTTGGTGAGTAGAACTGGGCACTAATAAAAAACACACTAGCTGGGTTCGCACAACATCCTTGATGTCCTTCCGGAAGTCCCTCAAAACTTGGTTATGTCAAGGATAATTTTTCCTTACTGGATATACAAAAGAGCTCTGTTAAGGTTTTGAAGGATTTTATTACAAGTGACAAGCAAAAGGATAAACTTTACTTATTGGATATACAAAAGAAACCAAATACTCCTTCCTCCTCCTATTTTCCCCACAACAACAACCCTATGAGATGAGTTGGGCTGAGAGAGAGGGACTGGCCCAAGGTCACCCAGCCGGCTTTCACGCCTAAGGTGGGACTAGAACTCTGAGTCTCCTGGTTTGCCAATGGCTCCTTCCTAGGGCTGAGAGACAGGGACTGACCCAAGGTCACCCAGCTGGCTTTCATGCCTAAGGCAGGACTAGAACTCTGAGTCTCCTGGTTTGCCATTGGCTCCTTCCTAGGGCTGACAGTCAGGGACTGGCCGAAGGTCACCCAGCCAGCTTTCATGCCTAAGGCGGGACTAGAACTCCCAGTCTCCTGGTTTGCCATTGGCTCCTTCCTAGGGCTGAGAGACAGGGACTGGCCCAAGGTCACCCAGCCGGCTTTCGTGCCTAAGGCAGGACTAGAACTCTCTGTCTGCTGGTTTCTAGCCCGTTGCCTTAACCACTAGACCAAACTGGCTCTCTCTTTTATTCCTTTCATTCAACATTCTTAATAAAATTATTTGGAAAAAAAAAGTCAACAGAAATAATTGGGGGTCTCACAGAAATGGAGATTTAATGCAGTGGCCACATTGCGGGTAACATCTAATGCTCTCCCTTAGCCCTTCAGTCTTTTATAATAATAATATTAATGTTTCAATTGTAGAGTGCTTTTTTAATTACAGTTTTTTATGGTTTTATTGTACACTGCCCAGAGTCACGCTTTGTGAGATGGGCGGCATATAAATATGATAAATAAATAAGTCATGATAATCCCTCAAGATGGATTAACCAAACACCTTTGCAGAATTCCCATAGGATGCTTTGGCCAAAGAAATACAGGCAGTCCTTGCTTAACAACCATTTGTTTAGTGACGGTTCAGATTTACCCCGGTGCTGAAAAAAACTGACCTTCCCTTCCCTTCGGGGTTTCTGTTGAAATGCTAGATGAAGATTGGATTGCTGAGTTGAAGAAATTAAAGGGACAGATCGAGTTGCAAGCCATAAGGGAAATTGACTTTCTGATGGAATGTTATGGAAAAGAAGGGGTTATTATGTATGGGAGGCTTCCTATTGAGAAGTCGGAGTTTTTAAGGGGGGAAGTTGGGCTGTCTGATTTCTTTATGAAAAAAGCACTGTGTGTATTGTGGGGATATGTAAATGCTCTGGTTTATTTTGAAGTGGGGTAAGGGTTTAAGAATATTTGTTTGGATTGCTTCTAGGGCATGTTTGACTTCACTCATCTTTAATGATTTGGATTAAGATTAATAAGGTATAATAATAAATGCTTGGTTTTAGGCTTAATATGATTAAGATTACTATAATTGCTGTATTATTAATTATAATGGCTGGCAATTTATATGCTTTTTAGTTTGATTTAGTTTGATTTTTATTATAGTAGACAGAAATAAAAGACAGAAATTTCTTTCTTTCTTTCTTTCTTTCTTTCTTTCTTTCTTTCTTTCTTTCTTTCTTTCTTTCTTTCTTTCCCTCCCTCCCTCCCTCCCTCCCTCCCTCCCTCCCTCCCTCCCTCCCTCCCTTCCTTCCTTTCGCCAACTTTGCATCAGTGAACATCATGATTGTAGTAAAAAAAATGCACAAAGAAAAAGCCTAAAACAGGATTAGATAATAGATTGCTTTCCTGTTAACATCTCTGTCACTGTCCAACAGCTGCCTTCACAACCACAACAACAATGCATATAACTGTAAAACAAACTGTATACCTATCTGTGCTTCTGTGCAAAAGTTCACAGTTTACAGGTGCTTAGGTATTGTAGTACAGGTAGTCCTTGCTTAATGACCACAATTGGGACCAGAATTTTGGTTGCTAAGTGAAGCGGTCATTAAGCCAATCCGACCCAATTTTATGACCTTTTTTGCGGTGGTTGTTAAGTGAATCACCACAGGCATTAAGCAAACCACATGGTTGTTAAGCAAATCACATGGTTCCCCATTGATTTTGATTGCCAGAAGCTCGCTGGGAAGGTCGAAAATGGTGATCATGTGACCACATGATGCTGCGATGGTCATAAATGCGAACTGGTTGCCAAGCGCCCAAATTGTGATCGTGTGACCACGGGGATGCTGTGACGGCCGTAACTGTGAGGACTGGCCGTAGGTCAGTTTTTTCAGCACCGTCGTAAGTTTGAACCATTACTAAATGAATGGCTGTTAAGCGAGGACTACCTGTAGTGTTGCTGGGGAATAAACTAATTGCATGTGCAACAAAATATGTTTGGCCTGCCAATCGAAACCATTCCTTCTACATTTGGTCTGTTCTGTACTAAAGAAGGAAAGGTAAGTGTGTTCATTGGGGTAATCATGCAATGGAATTTGTTCCAGATGTCAAGAGAGCTCACTCTGTCCCCAAAGCAACTGTTCACATATAAACCATCTGAACACTACATTAATTGTTTCACCCTGGAGGATAAGACATAAATTATAACCCATTGGGATCTAATTGTATGTTCTTACCTGGTTGCTCATTATCCCTTATTCGTGAAAAGAGAGAACATTAGAATGTTAAATTTTGAATCCCCCCCAAAAAAAAAATTTAAAAAGTAATTCTGACGAAGACCTTACTTTAATCAAATGTGTGTTGTATCATCTTTCTTGTCTTTTGGGGGAATTTCAGTTTGGCTTCAAATCTGGACTCAATGTTTTCAGTGCTTAATTTGAAGAAAATTCAGATCCAGGAGTGTGCTAAATAGCAGATGACATTTATAGAAGTCCCTTTTCCACAGTCCTAGGGATCTGATTGTGGAGGAATGGATACACTTCTTGCAAAGGTCTGTAGATGCTTGAGAGTAATCTTCATGTTGTGCAAGCACAAATTTAATTCCTGGGTGGGCAAAATAGTCTCACACTAAGAAAAGTAAAAATACTAACTTCTCATTTCCATCCTTCTTTCTTTGTCCTCTATGGCCTATTTCTGGACTTCAGTGGACTTACTCTTGGCCAGCTCCAACAGAGGAAGACTTAGACCAATGTTTTTCAACCTTGGCAGCTTTAAGATGTGTGGACTTCAACTCCCAGAATTCCACACGCTGGCTGGGGAATTCTGGGAGTTGAAGTCCACACATCTTAAAGCTGCCAAGTTTGAAAAACACTGACTTACACCATTCCAATGCACCAGGTCATTTCTGGTTTGGGGCGCTACAGGGATCCCTTTTGTCCCTCCAATGATTTTCTGAGTGATCCTGGGTAGAGATTTTGAGATGGGTATCCACAGAAGGTCAAAGGGAAGCAAGTGACATCACACACACTTTGAGATCATTGTTCAAATTCCATGAACTGCTTCCTACACATTATTCAAGTCATGATGTTACAATATGAATTACATAATTTGCATCATTTACATGCTGGCTGGGGAATTCTGAGAGTTGAAGTCTCCATGTCTTAAAGTTTCTAAGGTTGAGAAGCACCGCTCTACTGATATATCTGCAGCTACTGTACGTCTTGCTGAAAGAAGGATGGTCTTTTTTCTTAGGATTAGTCTTTTTAAAACATTAACAGGACCTTATTAATTAATTCAGGCAAAAGGCCCATCTTGTCCCATACCTAGTTCTTAGGTAGGCTGACCATATTTCCTTGAGACAAAAACGGGACTCTACCCTACCCACGGCTTGCCGGACAAAGCGGGTGTGCGTGCGCACGCACACACACGTACACTCTGTCTAACAAAGCCTCGCTGGCAGCGTGGCCCCTGCGGCACCCCAGCAAACGGGGTGGTTGGGCGCTCTCTCATTGCGAACGGGACAAAATGGACATTTTTATTAAAACGACGGGACGGTCGGGAATTGTTTAAAAAACAGGACTGTCCCGTTCAAAACGGGACGTATGGTCAGCCTATTCTTAGGGTGGTTGAGAGTATCTCTCTTTTGCTGTCCACCAATATTCCGTTTTCCATTCTTAAGTTGGGAGTAAAGTAGCTGCTTTGGAAGACGATGGTCAGGCATTCGAACAACATGACCGGTCCAGCGAAGTTGATGTTGGATGATCATTGTTTCAATGCTGGTGGTTTTCGCTTCTTCTAATACGCTAACATTAGTCCGCCTATCTTCCCAAGTAATTTGCAGAATTTTTCGGAGGCAGCGTTGATGGAATCTTTCAAGAAGTTGGAGGTGGCGTTTGTAGAGGGTCCATGTTTCACAGGCGTACAGAAGGGTTGGTAGTACAATGGCTTTGTAAACAAGTATTTTGGTCTCCCTGCGAATGTCCTGATCCTCAAACACTCTGCGCTTCATTCATACTCTCAAAGCTAATTTAAAAAAATGTAATATCAGCATTGAGAACTGGGAAGCCCTAACTCATGAGCGTTTCAATTGGAGGTCATCCTTTATTAATGGCGCTATGGACTTTGAAGAAGCACGAGTACAGGGCGAAAAGGAGAAAAGAGCTAAAAGGAAGGCACGTCAGGCAAACCCTCATCATGACCGTCTCCCACCCGGAAACCTATGCCCTCATTGTGGGAGGTTGTGCGGATCCAGAATTGGCCTTTATAGCCACTTACGGATCCACCGTTAAAATTTTACCTTTGGAAGACAATCTTACTCGGCTACGAGTGATCGCCAATGATGAATGAGGGTGGTTGACAAGATCTCAATGCCTTCAGCAGGACAAACAAGTTCCCTACTCATGTTTCCCAGGAAATGATATTGGCCATATTATTTTTATTGAATTATTTTTGAATTAACCAGTTTTTTCAATCTACAAAGTACACTACAATAAATGAGCCAAGCAACTTGTAAACCACCTCTCCAGCGTGCAAAAGTTCTATGAAGCCCAGCATGTTGTATGAATGTAGCCACTGAAACATTTGCTGTCTTTGTTAATGGCTAAGCCTTGGCTAGTGTGATTAGGAGCTTAAGGCAGGCACAAATGACCACTTGAAATTCTCCAACAATTTCACAGAGAAATTGTGTGTGGGGGACCATTTCTACAAATTTCTCAAAGTAAAGGGGAAATTCTCTAACTACTTTTCAAGAGCAATTCTCCCTCTTTCCAGTCAAAACAAAACTACTAATCTATGATTGTTTGTTTATTTATTTAATTTTTATCCTGCCTTTATTATTTTTATAAATAACTCAAGGCGGCAAACATATTACTCCTTCCTCCTCCTATTTTCCCCACAACAACAACCCTGTGAGGGGAGTTGGGCTGAGTGAGAGTGACTGGCCCAAGGTCACCCAGCCGGCTTTCATGCCTAAGGTGGGACTAGAACTCTCAGGCTCCTGGGTTGCCATTGTCTCCTTCCTAGGGCTGAGAGAGAGAGACTGGCCCAGGGTCACCCAGCCGGCTTTCATGCCTAAGGCAATACTAGAACTCTCAGGCTCCTGGTTTGCCATTGGCTGCTTCCTAGGGCTGAGAGAGAGTGACTGGCCCAGGGTCACCCAGCCGGCTTTCATGCCTAAGGCAATACTAGAACTCTCAGGCTCCTGGTTTGCCATTGGCTGCTTCCTAGGGCTGAGAGAGAATGACTGGCCCAGAGTCACCCAGGCAGCTTTCATGCCTAAGGCGGGACTAGAAGTCTCAGTCTCCTGGTTTCTAGCCTGTTGCCTTAACCACTAGACCAAACTGGCTCTCTTGCAATCTTGCAATGCCTGTTTACTTTGGGAGAATAAAGACTGTGTTGAAAGAGTTAAGGTATCAGCAACTCTGTAAGTGGCGGCAACGTATGTTACCATCTTGCAGTAATCAATAACACTAATTCCTGTTTGTGTGAAGAAGTTATTGATAAAGAGACTCACCAGAGACATCTTTCAAGAATGGCCACCTGCCAGAACTTTGCGCCTGAAACTTAGAAATGAGAGGCTGTAACTGGCATGGAATGAGAATTAAAAGATTCAGCTGGCATGTTCCTTGGGGCTTTGTTATCTAGGTCAATCCTAGTTTGCTATAGCCCTGAATTATAAAAACCTCTGCTAGGGATGTCGATGAAGGTTCTCAGTCATCCAGGTGGAACAGTCTGTGGCTTGAATCATGTCAACTGGATTTCTATTTTCTCAGTAGAAACGTTTCTACTAGGAAGATTAAGACCATTTCGCAAGCTCAACAGCAGCATGGTAATCTTAACGCTCCTCCTTTAGATGATAAAGGGTCTTAGAAATAACATCTCAAAAATAACCATGACCTAGCCCCAGGTGCAAGGTCACACAGCCACCTAGAAACATATTTAAGGATTCCCTTACTAACTTTACTCAGACTGAAGAAGCTCCTTGGATAAGGAGCGAAACGTTTCCACTGAGAAAATAGAAATCCAGTTGACATGATTCAAGCCACAGACTCTGCTAGGGATAGGTTTCACTGAGAGTAAGAGATCACAAGACTTGTCAAAATACTCTGAAGAACAAAGGTAGAATTGGAGCAGATGGATATTATTCAGCGGGAAAGAAAAAAAGGATGAAATTGCCTTTAAATGCTTCTTTTTTAGGTATAAGAACATTTGAATCTGCTAATACTTCAAACATCTGTCTTTAATCAAGCCTCCAGACCAGCCTTTCTTAACCTTTTGACCCTGGAGGAACCCTTGAAATATTTTTTCAGGCCTTGGGGTACCCCTGCAGATTCAGGCCCAAATAGAGGCTGGAAATTACAAAATTATTAATTCATTTCATGGGTAGGCCTGTAGATATGCATTCACAGTGTTCTTAAACTAAAAATAAAGAATGAAACTTACCTCTTAAATGCGAAGTTGCCTGAATTTGAAATAATTTTTTAAATAAATTGTGATCTCCCAGGGAGCCCCTAGGGATTTTTCGCGGAACCCTAGGGTGCCACAGAACCCTGGTTGAGGAACCCTGCTTCAGACAATGCAAAGTAGATTTCATCATTCTACATTTCTGAAGTTTTTTAAAAAATGTGGCATGAATGCAATATTTTCATATTGGCTGGGTTCATGCAACAGGCTTAACCAGATCATTGAAAGGCCTGTTGGCTGTGTTCAAAAATATATGAGTCTAGTTACCATTAACTTGGGGAGGGGGTGGAGGTTGTTTCCTTGTTTTTCGGTGGTTAGCATGTTGTGCAAAATCACTCCATTTGGTTAGATGATGCTTCAGGCATTGTCAACTCAGAAAATGGGTTTAGTCAGTACCCTGGTGTGATAACCCTCAGGGTCAGAATTCCCAATCAAGAAATCCCTCAGGCAATTACTCTAAAGCATAGCTTTCCAAACTGTGTGTCGCGACACTTTAGTGTGTCGCAACACACAGTTTGGTGTGTTGCAACACAACCCGGAAGTGGCGTCAGGGGTGTGCACGGCGGCGGCGCGCACGGCGGTGGTGTGAATGGTGGCGGCGGCAGCGACGACGCCCCCACGCGTGCCCCTTTGCCGCTGCTGCCGTTGGTGTGTTGCCAACGGCGGCACTTTGGAAAGCACTGCTCTAAAGGATTAATTTATTCAGCATCAGTACACTTCAGACGAGGAGAAGCCTCGAATAAGGATTTTCGCGCCGAAGCTGCATTATCAAAATGTCCCCTTGACGTTACCCAGAGTCAAGACATAACAATTCAGTTCCCACTCCAAGCATCCCCCCTCCCGATAGAATGTCTGTTGAAAGAGCAGGTGCTTATCTCAGTCTTTGCCAAGCGATGCAAAAATGCTAAGAGGGAGGCTTCTTGAAGCAAGTAAGTGCAGACCAGCAAACTACATGTGTACAACAGTCAGGAAAGCATGTCAGATGAACATGCAAGGCTGACACCTGGTTAAGCATGTTCATGATAGCAGCCACTGAAAGCACGTTGGCTGTCTCCTGCTGAGAAACAAAAATTCAAATTCCTTCCTTCCTCAGGCACCTGTAGGAAACCAAGGTTATGTAAAAATGATGACCCACGCATAAGTCCAAAGTATTATTTTTTGCTGAGAAAGTTATAAGTCTTATTGAGAGATTGAAATTTTTAATAGAAGTGTTAGGAGAGTTGGCTGTTGTGGGTCTTCCGGGCTGTGTGGCCGTGTTACTTCCAGAACACGGCCACACAGCCCGGAAGACCCACAACAGCCATCGAACTCCGGCCGTGAAAGCCTTCGACAATACATTGTTAGGAGAGTCTCCCACTATTTAGACAAAATGAGAATCTCCAATTCCTTATGCCATTTACCCTTTAATATTTGCATGTTGAATTGATTTATCATCAAGTACTTCTAAAGACTCCAGCAAAGGAGATCGTTACCTTGTCATGGTGCTGGAGCTTGAGCACCTCAATGAGCACCATGAGCTAAACCGTGAAGGGACACCCAAAACGGGAAGGTCATGGAAGAGAGGTCAGACTAAATACAATCCCTGGGGAAGATAACAGCAACCCACCCCAGTATTCTTGCCGTGAAAACTAAATGGATCAGTACAACCAGAGATATGTCGGTATACCATCGGAAGATGGGACTCCCAGGTCAGAAGATGGTCAAAATGCTACTGGGGAGGAACAGAGGATACGTTCAACTAGCCCCAGATGTGATGACGCAGCTAGCTCAAAGCCGAAAGGACGGCTAGCGGCCGACGGTGCTGGTGGTGAACGACGAATCCGATGTTCTAAAGATCAACACACCATAGGAACCTGGAATGTAAGATCTATGAGCCAGGGCAAATTGGATGTGGTTATTGGTGAGATGTCAAGATTAAATATAGACATTTTAGGTGTCAGTGAACTGAAATGGACTGGAATGGGCCACTTCACATCAGATGACCACCAGATCTACTACTGTGGACAAGAGGACCACAGAAGAAATGGAGTAGCCTTCATAATTAATAATAAAGTGGCTAAAGCGGTGCTTGGATACAATCCAAAAAATGATAGAATGATCTCAATTTGAATTCAGGGTAAGCCATTTAACATCACAGTGATCCAAATATACGCCCCAACCACAGATGCTGAAGAAGCAGAAGTAGATCAGTTCTATGAGGATCTGCAGCACCTACTGGATAATACGCCAAAAAGAGATGTTATTTTAATTACAGGAGACTGGAATGCTAAGGTGGGTAGTCAAACGACACCTGGAATTACAGGCAAGCATGGTCTGGGAGAACAAAATGAAGCAGGACATAGGCTGATAGAATATTGCCAAGACAACTCACTGTGCATAACAAACACTCTCTTCCAGCAACCTAAAAGACGACTTTATACATGGACTTCACCAGATGGTCGACACCGAAATCAGATTGACTACATCCTTTGCAGCCAAAGGTGGCGGACATCTATACTGTCGGTAAAAACAAGACCTGGAGCTGACTGTAGTTCAGATCACGAACTTCTTATTGCACAATTTAGAATCAGACTAAAGGGAATAGGGAAGATCCACAGATCAGTTAGATATGAGCTCACTAACATTCCTAATGAATATGCAGTGGAAGTGAAGAATAGATTTAAGGGACTAGATTTAGTAGATAGGGTCCCGGAAGAGCTATGGACAGAAGTTCGCAACATTGTTCAGGAGGCGGCAACAAAAAACGTCCCAAAGAAAAAGAAAACCAAGAAGGCAAGATGGCTGTCTGCTGAGACACTGGAAGTAGCCCAAGAAAGAAGGAAAGCAAAAGGTAACAGTGATAGGGGAAGATATGCCCAATTAAATGCAAAATTCCAGAGGTTAGCCAGAAGAGATAAGGAATTATTTTTAAACAAGCAATGTGCGGAAGTGGAAGAAGATAATAAAATAGGAAGGACAAGAGACCTCTTCCAGAAAATTAGAAACATCGGAGGTAAATTCCAGGCAAAAATGGGTATGATCAAAAACAAAGATGGAAAGGACCTAACAGAAGCAGAAGAGATCAAGAAAAGGTGGCAAGAATATACAGAAGATCTGTACAGGAAGGATAATAATATCAGGGATAGCTTTGATGGTGTGGTCAGTGAGTTAGAGCCAGATATCCTGAAGAGTGAGGTTGAATGGGACTTAAGAAGCATTGCTAATAACAAGGCAGCAGGAGACGATGGTATCCCAGCTGAACTGTTTAAAATCTTGCAAGATGATGCTGTCAAGGTGATGCATGCCATATGCCAGCAAATTTGGAAAACACAAGAATGGCCATCAGATTAGAAAAAATCAACTTATATCCCCATACCAAAAAAGGGAAGCACTAAAGAATGTTCAAACTATCGAACAGTGGCACTTATTTCACATGCCAGTAAGGTAATGCTCAAGATCTTGCAAGGTAGACTCCAGCAATTCATGGAGCGAGAATTGCCAGAAGTACAAGCTGGGTTTAGAAAAGGCAGAGGAACTAGAGACCAAATTGCCAATATCCACTGGATAATGGAGAAAGCCAGGGAGTTTCAGAAAAATGTCTTTTTTTGTTTTATTGACTATTCTAAAGCCTTTGACTGTGTGGATCATAACAAATTGTGGAAAGTTCTTGGTGGTATGGGGATACCAAGTCATCTTGTCTGCCTCCTGAGGAATCTGTATAACGACCAAGTAGCAACGGTAAGAACAGAGCACGGAACAATGGACTGGTTTAAGATTGGGAAAGGAGTACGGCAGGGTTGTATACTCTCACCCTACCTATTCAACCTGTATGCAGAACACATCATGCGACGTGCTGGGCTTGAGGAATCCAAGGCTGGAGTTAAAATTGCTGGAAGAAACATTAACAATCTCAGATATGCAGATGATACCACTTTGATGGCTGAAAGCGAGGAGGAGCTGAGGAGCCTTATGATGAAGGTGAAAGAAGAAAGTGCAAAAGCTGGGTTGCAGTTAAACCTCAAAAAAACCAAGATTATGGCAACCAGCTTGATTGATGACTGGCAAATAGAGGGAGAAATAGAGGGAGGCAGTGACAGACTTTGTATTTCTAGGCCCAAAGATTACTGCAGACGCTGACTGCAGCCAGGAAATCAGAAGACGTCTACTTCTTGGGAGGAGAGCAATGGCAAATCTTGATAAAATAGTTAAGAGCAGAGACATCACACTGACAACAAAGATCCGCATAGTCAAAGCAATGGTATTCCCCGTAGTAACGTATGGCTGTGAGAGCTGGACCATAAGAAAGGCTGAGCAAAGGAAGATAGATGCTTTTGAACTGTCGTGTTGGAGGAAAATTCTGAGAGTGACTTGGAGTGCAAGAAGATCAAACCAGTCCATACTCCAGGAAATAAAGCCAGACTGCTCACTTGAGGGAATGATATTAAAAGCAAAACTGAAGTACTTTGGCCACATAATGAGAAGACAGGATACCCTGGAAAAGAAGCTGATGTTAGGGAAAGTGGAAGGCCAAAGGAAGAGGGGCCGACCAAGGGCAAGATGGATGGCTGATATTCTGGAGGTGACGGACTCGACCATGGGGGAGCTGAGGATGGTGACGGCCGACAGGAAGCTCTGGTGTGGGCTGGTCCATGAAGTCACGAAGAGTCGGAAGCGACTGAACGAATAAACAACAAAACTTCTAAAGACATACTGTGGTTTCTAAGTCTCCTAAGATTTGGCAACCCCTTCTAATAATTTAGGTGTCTAAATTATTTAATTTGCCACTGGTCCAAATTGAGGTGTTAGTCAGAATTGCGGTTGTAAATATAGCCGGTGGGTAGGAAAAGACATATGATATTTATCTGCACTGCATTTGTATAGAAAAGGAATGAGGAAATCATCCTGGCGCTTGAGATGCCATGAATATAATGCTTCATTCATTATTACAGAATAATGGTTCTATGGCCAATGAATAGAGGAAGATAACTAATAAAACAAACAAAAAAAGCATTAGCTGCAATATCATAGGACCTGCCCTGCAAGAAGAAAGAAAGAAAGAAAGAAAGAAAGAAAGAAAGAAAGAAAGAAAGAAAGAAAGAAAGAAAGAAAGAAAGAATATATATATTTTGTTGTTCAGTCGTTCAGTCGTTCAGTCGTGTCCGACTCTTCGTGACCTCATGGACCATAGCACGCCAGGCCTTCCTGTCCTCCATTGTCTCCCGGAGTTTGCTCAAATTCATGTTCATTACATCTGTGATGCTAATCTCATCCTCTGCCATCCCCTTCTCCTTTTGCCCTCAGTCTTTCCCAGCATCAGGGTCTTTTCCAGTGAGTCCTCTCTTCGCATTAGGTGGCCAAAGTATTTGAGCTTCAGCTTCAGTATCTGTCCTTCCAATGAGCAGTCAGGGTTGATTTCCTTTAGGATTGACTGATTTGACCTCCCTGCAGTCATATATATACATACACACACATATACACACATACACATACTAGACAACCCATGACCTGTTGGGTCATCGTTTCAGAGATATTTCCTCACCAGATCCCTCAATGCCTTCAACAAGGGCAGAGCTTCTAATGTCCTGCCTTCCCTGGAAAAGTTCTTAAAAATTCAGGGAAGCATTCAGAGAGGGATCTGCCTTGAAATTAGCCCATGTTGAACTGTATCGCACAGTCAAATATCAGGAGTTGACCGCAGGAAATGTTTTATGACATTTTAGATTATGTCATAAAATGTTTTATAATATTTGCCAAATTTCTATTCCACAGGAGTCATGGGTCCTGGATTTTGGACACATTCTGTAAGTTAGCCCATTTGAGGTACCTTGGTTCAAAAATTGTTGGCCTATGACTCACCATTTCGCCCAGTTAAAGGTTACAAAGTATCAAACAGACACAAGAGTTTTAGTAGTATATAGATAGAAGATAGATATGTATGTGTGTGTACATGTTTGTGTATGTGTTCTTTTTTTCTCTTTTTCTCTCGATTTCTGCTTAATTAAATTAAACAATAATCTGTACATGTTGGTGTCATGACACAATTCCCACCTTTATTTAGTTGTACTCTAATATATCATATCATACATAGATTGCTCCAGCCCCCCATTTCCTTCCTTCCCTTCCTTCCTTCCTTCCTTCCTTCCTTCCTTCCTTCCTTCCTTCCTTCCCTCCTTCCTTCCTTCCTTCCTTCCTTCCTTCCTTCCTTCCTTCCAGCATCGTAATGTTAGCTAATGAAACTCAGAGACCAAAACCAGCAACTAAAAGATAATACTAAGGAAATGAAGATTAGAACCTAACAGAAGAGAGACAGCCAGCTGATGCTTGACAATTGTGCTTCAATTGGCTTCAATAACTTTAAAAAACCCCATAAATTCAGAGAAAAATGGTCTTTTATGGATGAAGGTTGAAGACTGAATGCAGGCCACAGACAAGATTGAACCTCCTTATAGATGACTCAATATGAGAAAACCATTCTTTTCAGGCTGTCCCTGGACTGAGGAAAGATAATTGGGACTAAATTCAGAAGTGGTCCATCTCTACAGAACAACTTTTTCCTACCTGGACACACTAACTGGGATTATGGGAACTGAAGCCCAACATCAAGGCTGTTCTAGGTACATCAAACAATAGCCCAGAGCTTTCCAAACTGTGTGTCGTGACACAAAAGTGTGTCGCCACACACAGTCTGGTGTGTCGCCACACATCCCGGAAGCACTGATGATGATCAGCGCTTCCGGGTTTTCCCGCGGCGACACACCAACGGCGGCACGCAAAAACCGCAAGCGGCAGCAGCGCTTCCGGGTTTTTGCGCGGCGACACACCAATGGCGGTTGGTGTGTCGCCGCGGGAAAACTTTGGAAAGCCCTGCAATAGCCCATAGCATCATGATTCTAACAAGGATGCCCAGCACAGACGTCTTCATCAGGGCATCCAGTAGATCAGTAGATCATCTGGCCAGTCCACAGCCCTTCCCCAGTCACCGTCTTTACAGTCACTGTGAGGTCACGATGACTGTTCTTCAAATACTTCCAACCAACTATCTCAAGATCGTTAGTGCTCATTCTTTCACCTAAACATGTACCACACTTTTGCTTAATGTGTTTTAAGAACAGATGATAACCATAGCGACTGGGACAACTGATACCATTAGTTATGGCTGTATGAATCAGAAAGCCACAATTTTTAGTCTTTTCCTTTTTTCTTTAAATGTTAAAGCTTATTTTGCAGATTTCTACCCTCCAAAATGGCAGGAAATCACACCAGTAATTTCCAACAACTGCATCATCAGAATTTAGAGTAGGGTAAGTAAGTAAGTAAGTAAGTAAGTAAGTAAGTAATTAAGTAGTAGAGCACATTGGCTGAATGTGAAGAAAGTAATTCAGATTTTGAGCCATACCACCAGAGAACAAATGAGTAATAGTTTTTTTTTCCCCTCCAGGATCTTTGTTAAAAATTGATTTTTCCTTCTTATTTCCTCCTCCTGCTGCATTCTATGACCCCTTTTCTTTCTTTCTGCATAGCGTATTTCATCCATCTCATCAGGTTCCTTTTTCTGTCTGTGAAAGTGAGGCAACGTAGTTGTTTGCCATGTATTTTCTGGCAAGTTGCCTCTCCTGTATTGCTCAATTAATTTTCAGCTGGAGGCCATTCTGTTTTTTTCATGACCTTTAGGTGTATGAACAGGAGCTCATTAAAACACACAAGACTAGTTCTTTTCATGTGCATAACAAAATGCAATCTTGCATTTGAAATATTCGCCTCCATTGGGAGTTTTGAATAACAAGGAGGGGGGGGGACCTAGAACACCTGAGGCTCTGATCTAGGATTGTGTCCAGGTGAGGGTTTGAAGCAGATTCCTGGGTTTGAATTATCCTTTTAAAAATTCAGGTTACAGCTAAGTGACTGGAACATAATATTCTACCTGCCTTTCTCAGGTAAAGAGATGAGATAGTAAAGGCCAACCACCATTTACCTCTTTCCTGATAAAACCATATTTCCTTTTCGTTATTAAGGTAAAGGTTTTCCCCTCCACAGTTGTGTCTGACTCTAGGGGGCGGTGCTCATCTCAATTTCTTAGCCAAAGAGCCAGCGCTGTCCAAAGATGCTTCTGTGGTCATGTGGCCAGCATGATGCGTGCGGAATGCTGTTACCATCCCACCAAAGTGGTACCTATTTATCTACTTGCATCTGCATGCTTTCGAATTGCTAGGTTTGCACTCACCCCAGCTCTTGCCAACCTAGCAATTCGAAAGCATGTTATTGATTAACTAAAAAAAACTACCAAAATGTTACAACAAAATGAAACCATTTGACTTAAAAAAGGTTAATGGACGATCTAGACGACATCTTTCCAAAGAGATAAAGGCAAGAAGGATGGGAAGAATCACCAGATATTTGGTAGTAGACAACCATAATAATAATTATAAAAAAATCAAGGAATACACAGTACTATCATATTCTGGACCAGTGTTTCTCAACCTTGTCAACTTTAAGATGTGTGGACTTCAACTCCCAGAATTCTCCAGCCAGCATATGCTGGCTGGGGAATTCTGGCAGTTGAAGTCCACATATCTTGAAAGTTGACAAGGTTGAGGAACACTGTTCTGGACTCTGATTCACCAACAAAATTTAATTTTTCAGAGAGAGCTAGAATTGTTCCCTTGCTCTCTGCTTTGCCCAAGGAAGATCGAGAGCTGGCTTCCAGGGGCTATAAATTCAGACACCTCATACAATTCTGCATTTATAGGTTCTGCCCCATCCTCTGCACCCCTTTTGGTATTATCTGAATTGAGTTCTTAGTCATTATTTGAAAGCAGCTTTCCTCAAATTAGCCACTCTCTCTAGATTATGGATTTCAATGCCCAGCTTGACAACCGGTCTTCTAAAAATAAAACACTTGGTATGGGACCTCAGCATCCTCTCAAACAATAAAGTATAAGGTTTAATTTTAAGCGTATATCAGAAATATAAAATATAACATTTCTGAGTACTGGTTTTTTCCAGACAGAATATATAATGCATGATACAAATGTGGGAGAATGCTAGAACCGTATAGCTGAGACAGAGTCCAGAGTGTAGGGGCCGAGAAAAATATTATCGTGAAATTGGTCAGCAAGGCAGGGCTTCAGCATGACACCATGCTGGTCATCGTGCAGATTTTAACTGTCCCTACGGATGTCTCAGGGGGCGTGGTGGCTCAGTGGGTAAGACGCCAGGCTTGTTGATCGGAAGATCGCAAGTTCGGAAGTTCGAATCCCTAGCCCTGCGTGCGGAGTGGGCTCCCGCACTAGCTCCAGCTCTTGCCAACCTAGCAATTCGAAAGCATGCGAATGCAAGTAGATGAATAGGTACCACTTCGGTGGGTAGGTAACAGCGTTCCGCGTGCGTCATGCCGGCCACATGACCGCGGAAGCGTCTTTGGACAATGCTGGCTCTTCAGCTAACAAACAGAGATGAGCACCGGCCCCTAGAGTCGGACACGACTGCACAGATGTGCGGGGGGAACCTTTACCTTTTTACGGATGTCTCAGTCTGGAGAGGGATGTCACTCTGGCCTTGAGAAGGAGGAGTTGCTACACACGCTGCTCCCAGGTTCGGCTTATGGTCACTCACTCACACACTCACAGACTGTTGAGGCATGTGGATCTTGTCAGCCCCCCTGGCTTTCTACCTGGGTTTCCCAGAGAGGTGCAGCTTGAGCAGACAAGACCCACAGCCCTGGCCAGCAGCCGGGAAATAATTAGGATTACACACACAAATAACTTCCAACCGGAACACTGAGGCACAACAGGTTCTTTGTAATGCACAGAGACCCGGTGAATTTAAAGTAACAGCAAAACTTTACTGGTTGCAAGGTACATTTGCTCTTTCTCACATGCACGCACACACTCATCCATCCTTACAAACATCCTTCCAACTAGGTTGCCAGGCACTAGCCAGAGGGATGGAAGCCACCAAGTCTGGATCCAAGGACGACCCAAGGAGTGGGCGGGCTTTGGGACCCCTTTTATCCCCAAAAGTTCCTGCTTTGTTGATTCACAAGACTGGCAGCTACTCTTGCCTTGTTAATTTACAAGTCTGGTAGCTGTTGATGGGATTGGGGTGTGCTCAGGCCCATATTCCTCTGTCTGGTTCAGGTGACACATTTTTCCTTTGTTTCCTTAATGACTTGCTTCCTTTGTTTCCTTCTTATCTACGTACCTCCCCAAAGGATCTTATAGACAAGATTCCTGGCTTTTTGTCCTCTCTGCCTAGGTACCTGCTTCATCTTTAGGATATGGCAGCTTCAGCCTAGTCTCACAGACGGAGAGAGGAAATGGTCGCTCATCCCTGAGACAGTAGAAAGCGTGAAAAAAGAAAACGGCCCTGCCTTGACTTTGTTGTCCTTGAAAAGGGTAGGGAAAGTTTTGGAGAAGCTTTCAAGATTGATGTCAGCCATTCATGGTAGGCCAGGCCAAGAAACAGACATCTCAGGGATCAATAAATGCATAACTTTATTGTTGTAGGGTAGGTTAATGGAATCCTGAAAGCCTGTCCAGAACTTTCACTGCATCCTTTTTAAGGACAAGGCCGAGGCAGGTCCACTCGGAGTCTCTTTTTCACACTTTCTACGCTACCAGTGCGGAGTGACCATTTCCCCTCTCCCTCCTCTTCTCAAGGTCAGAGCTAAATTCCTCTACATCATCAGCGGATGGATCCTTTTCAACGTGGATTTGCAAATCTGTGCAGCTTTATTTTTTTCAAAGAGTTCTAAGCTGTGTTGAAGTCCTTAGAAGAAAGGCAGTCTTCAAAACAAACAAACAAATAAAACCAGACACTATTATAATCTAGTGCAGAGCTTTCCAAACTGTGTGTCGCCACACAAAAGTGTGTCGCCACACACAGTCTGGTGTGTCGCCACACAACCCGGAAGTGCTGATCATCAGCAGCACTTCCGGGTTTTCCCGCGGCGACACACCAACGGTGGCGCGCAAAAACCCGAAAGCGGCAGCAGCATTTCCGGGTTTTTGTGCGCTGCCGCAACGGCGGCACTTCCGGGTTTTCCCGCAGCGAGACACCAACGGCGGTTGGTGTGTCGCCACTGGAAAACTTTGGAAAGCCCTGATCTAGTGTGACATGTGAATTCTGCCCCATCCTTTGCATCCCTTTTGGTATCATCTGAATTTAGTTCTTATTCGTTCTTTGAAACCACCTTTCCTCAAATTAGCCACTCTCTCTAGATTATGGATTTCAATGCCCAGCTTTCTCTAGCCACCATGTTGAGAATTCTAGGAGCTGAAGAAGCCCAGACTTGAGTAGACCTGGCCGAAAGCATGAACCCTGAGAAACGTCTCAACAGGTAGAAGCACCTAGCTGACCTGGTCTTGTAGAGTTAAGTCTTGTTAGAACTTGGATAAGATTCCTCCAAGGAAAATTAGGTTTGTGGCATAGATTGGGGAATCAAAAAACATCTCAGAAGAAGGCAGTGCCTAGAGAACTGCATAGAAATTCCCACAGTCATTAATAGTCAAGCTCACCTTGAAGAAAACTATTAATTTAATGGCCGAAAGGCAAGTAAGGTCCCTAAAATTGGGAAGTCCTTATTCTTATGTAGAAGACATTTTATTATACAGCCAGATCACCTGGGAAGAGTTTAGGTTGTGTAGCAGAATCCACTCCTATCCTCTGTTCCTTCACCCTGGAGAACAGAATGGCTTCTGAAGTGGACCATGCTTTATCTTTGGTGATCCTAGATTGTAAGTAAATAAGTGCAAGAATGTAGGCTCCAACCATGAGAACTTAAGTTCTCCTTTTTTGCGGGGTGGGTGAGTGGGTAAACCTCTTTGAATGAAAACTGGAGGCAGAAAATGTATGACATCTCTGGCCAGCACTATTTAGAGCAGGGCTTTCCAAAGTTTTCCTGCGGCGACACACCAACCGCCGTTGGTGTGTCGCCGCGGGAAAACCCGGAAGTGCCGCCGTTGCGGCAGCGCGCAAAAACCCAGAAGCACTGCTGCCGCTTTCGGGTTTTTGCACGCCGCCGTTGGTGTGTCGCCGCGGGAAAACCCGGAAGCGCTGATGATGATCAGCGCTTCCGGGTTGTGTGGCGACACACCAGACTGTGTGTGGCAACACACTTTTGTGTCGTGACACACAGTTTGGAAAGCTCTGATTTAGAGCTATCCAAAGTCCTGTTTCCTATTGTCCTTCTCTCAAGAGAGTCTGTCTTGGCTTCACTTATCTTTCTTGACTCCTTCTAGGAGAGTACATTGCTACCCATCCCCTTCACTTATTCCCACATTTATTCTTTGATCTCATCCCTCTGTGATTGAGGACTTCAGGATGGAGGGTTCCTAGAGATTCCATCTCTCTCTAGTTCTGGGTCTCCCTCTCCCTCTTTATGGAGAGAAAAACGATGGGAAAACTCAACATTTCTGGACAAAGCATCTGGAATCCTTGTAAAATATCTTGCCCAATGGAAGCACCATGGCACAGTGAAAGCCTTATCTGGAAGCATCACTTGGTGACCTTAAAACTAAATCGTTTGACCCAATAAGAGAGAACCTTCTTGTCATAATGAAGGGGTGGGGGATTAAAGGGAAAAAAAGAAAGCAGGCTGATTTGTCTTGAAAGGCTGTGAAATTATCATTGACAGGAACTCTATTGTATGATTTTTCATGCTGGTTAATGCTTATAATTTTCGGAAAGCATTTCAATAGTACTACATGATTAGGCAAATGATGTGCTATGCAAGCTTGCATATCTAATGTGCAAGAGGAACTGGGGAGCGTTAACAACAGCACTGCCTTCATTTAGTTGCTGCTTTTTGTGGTGTTCCTAATTTCTATCCTTTCCCTCACCCCCTCCCGCCCCTTGCTTTCCTGGTAAGAAGTGTGAAAAGAATCTCTGGCTGTGTAATTACATCAAGGAAAGATTCGGATTAATTGAGAATGTTTGTTCTTGCCTGAATTGAGGTCAGTTCCAGCAATCTTTGTTTTGGATTGTTAGTTAGTTTGTTTTAACCAGGTATTGTGAGCAGGAGTTGACGTTATTCTGAGGATGCTGATGTGACGTCTTACCAGGCCTGGCCCACCACCCCTGATCTGACCCACTTTTTGAAGTGGCTTTTTATGTGGGGAGCCAGCATCTGGACATGTATCAAAATATTCACTAGAGCCAATAGAAATCTCACTCTGGATTTGGTACAATTGCTAGGTTTTCTACATGTAAGGATTTATTATTTATTTAACTAATTAATTTTTTCCCACCTTTATTATTTTTATAAATAACTCAAGGCGGTGAACATACATAATACTCCTTCCTCCTACTATATTCCCCACAACAACCCTGGGAGGTGAGTTGGGCTGAGAGAGAGTGACTGGCCCAAGGTCACCCAGCCGGCTTTCACGCCTAAGGCGGGACTAGAACTTTCAGTCTCCTGGTTTGCCATTGGCTCCTTCCTAGGGCTGAGAGACAGGGACTGGCCCAAGGTCACCCGGCCGGCTTCCATGCCTAAGTCGGGACTAGAACTCTCAGTCTCCTGGTTTCTAGCCCAGTACCTTAACCACTAGACCAAACTGTTTTATGGAAAGGAGATACCCCTGGTGTCAATCACAGGTAGCCTGAGTGTGTGTGCCAATCTTCGGAATAGCTGCAAAGGTGAGGAAGGTGAGGAATAGAGGAATCCCATCACCAAGAGGAAGGAATGAGACTCAGATATTGGCTCAGTCATCATGGCCATTCCGTTCTAAGGACTCAGGCCACATCCACAGCCTCCTTTCCCCAGCTGAAGACCCCCCACCCTTTCTCCTCACATAATGTTCTTAGAGTAGTTTACCTCTCCCACACTAATTCCCATAGCAAACCCCTTTCTCCAACTCCAGCTCTTCGGCAACAATGGCTGCATGGCAACTGTGCAAAGCCAGTTGACCACTAGATGGCAGCTAAGAGTAATGAACGCACTGTTGCCACCTTGTGGTTGAATGGTCAGTTGACCTATAGTCTAAGTGAATTTAAAAGAAAAAAAGCTCAATTGGTCAATGGTAGGATGGGAAAGAAGGAAAAAATGCAGAGCATGGAATAAACAGAGTATTGCACGTACCAGTTGGAGAAAGCTTTTCACATGGAGGATGATCTTAGGTGGGTCTAGACCAGTGTTTCTCAACCTTGGCAGCTTGAAGATGTGTGGACTTCAACTCCCAGAATTCCCCAGCCTGCATGGGGAATGGTTGGCTGGCTGGGGAATTCTGGGAGTTGAAGTCCACACATCTTCAAGCTGCCAAGGATGAGAGACACTGGTCTAGAAGGTGAGGAGGCAGAACTACCAATCACAGTCTTTTAAATGTTGGGCATTGAAGCTGTATGGAGAGCAGCACAGACCATTTTGGGTGCATGGTAAAATTGCCTTGTGGGGGCAGCAAGATTTAGGGTGGTGTAATTTTCAGGATGTAGGAATAGCAAAGCTATTGCATGGATATGGTAAGTATATACAGTATATTCACAGTCTGAGCTAGAAGAACCTCTAAGAAAGAGATGATTTGGATTCCATCAGCTGTGAGCGATGTAGGCAAACATCCTAGGCCAGTGGTCCTGGCAGAATTTTGAGGGAATCCTTGTGGGTACTCTCACAAAATGGCTATCATGGGGAGCTTTCCTGGTTCCTAAAACTGCTGCTGGGGAGGGTGAACCCAGTTCCAAAACACCTATAAGCCTGAATGCAAAGTGGTGAGATAGCTTCCAACACCTAGTCCAGCTAATTCCCCCCCTTTTTTTCTGGGCAAATGTGCTTTCAAAGAAGACATTCAGCTACAGACCCCCTCCACTTAGATTTTCCAAGATTTTCTAATTTTCTGTGTACTCTTTGCTTTGCAACATTATGATTATAATTATTCACTTGATTTGTATCCTGCCTTTCTACTCAACTGGAGACCTAAAACACTAATATTCAATCCAAAAGTGGCTAGTACCTGGGGGTGTCTGTAGGGGTTGTCTCTGCAGACATCCCTGCTGATACTCAATAAAGTATGAAACATAGAAAACTACATGTCAGAATCTTATAGTGCTATATATCAATGTAAGGTAAAGGTAAAGATTTCTCCCGCACATTTTGTGCAGTCGTGTCCGACTCTAGGGGCCGGTGCTCATCTCTGTTTCTTAGCCGAAGAGCCAGCGTTGTCCGAAGACGCTTCCATGGTCATGTGGCCGCATGACGCACGTGGAACGCTGTTACCTACCCACCGAAGTGGTACCTATTCATCTACTTGCATTTGCATGCTTTCGAATTGCTAGGTTGGCAAGAGCTGGAGCTAGTGCGGGAGCTCACTCCGCACGCAGGGCTAGGGATTCGAACCTCTGAACTTGCGAACTTCCAATCGACAAGCCTGGTGTCTTACCCGCTGAGCCACCACGCCATCCATCCATCCATCCATCCATCCATCCATCCATCCATCCATCCATCTATCTATCAATCTATCTACAGAATCTATCATGTAGATACCAACATATCCACATGCCAGGTATGAAGATCAATCACAACCTGCCTGAGTCAATCCAGAGCCTCACTTAGGTTCCTAGCTCTCTGAGAATGAACCTCTGAAAATAAGCCAACCCTAGTAGCAAAATTTGTGGGATCTCCTCAAATTCCCCTTTAAAATCCCCCTAACAGTCAACCAAAATCCAAAAACTTTTGGTCTTGCTTCTTGGGGGTGAACCTGTTCTTCTCAATGAACTTCTTCAACTCCCTGGAGGATCAAGAGGACCCCAAGTTCTCTCACCAGCTTAGCTCCTGCTTGATTGCTTTCCAGCTCTGATATATCAAATTGAGAAACCTGATGTGATGGTCCGTTCCTGCAAATCAGTACTCCTCACACGTTGATAGGAATCCTTTATTTACAGTTCGTGACCCATGTAATCTCAAAGACCCAAGTGAAATCAAGTTTGCAAACAACAGTCTAAGTACCTTGTCTCCCTCCCACACTTAAGTCATCAGGCTGAATACACAATGAATACCTTTCATCTCTATCTATTGTCTATCCTTCTCTAGTATCATGTCAGGATGGCACGTAGGCAATGGGACATCCCTGACGCCTGATGATCAGGTTGAATAGAGGGCCTTAAACCTTTTTGGTTTTGCTCAATGACTGTAGTAAAGTGTGCTACTGCTACAAAACCAACATTTAGTAGGACTGGTTACCTCCCTAAAAAGCTGGAGTTGGGAGCCATTGGTAGCTTGGCTTTGAATCCCTAGCTGTTTGAGAGAGAAATATCAGATGGTTCCCAAATCATGTTAAGCAATTTATAGAAGGATGAATGTATTTAGCTCCTTCCACAGATAGAAGCCAATCAATGATCAGGATAATTTATGAGACGTTCTGGCTTAATGTGACATGCAGACATGGCCTCTCTGTCAAATGTCACCATATGCTAAATCTCCTAGCATGTCAGTTATAAATTATAGTCATAGTCTGTACTTTTCATATATGACATGTCAATAATTTAACCCTGTGAAATGCCAGCTGTTACAGAACAGCAAATGTTTCTGATATATTCTGAGTCTGTGAATGTCAAGGGAATATTTGCCCCAAAAATTGGAGGGGTATTAGTGGAGATAGAGGTTTTTTAAGGGCTGAAAGCTTTCAAGGAGCGATTCAAACTTTGAATGGGTTCAAATTCAAATTCAAGCTCTGAATGGGTTCAAATGAGAATGAGTTGAACTACCTTTTTGAACTGAATTTTCAAATCAGATCTTATCAGTTGGACACGTTGGGTTGAATCAGGTGCTTCTGAGATATAAGAAGACAGTTCAGAAATTAAACGGGCTTGCTGGCTTCGACAAATTTGGAACATGGTTGAAGCTTTCGGTTATAGCTGAAGATTAAACATTTTGTCAAGTCAGATCTGCAATTGGTTCAAATCAGGTCTTACTCTGAATTATGATTTAAGTTGGCTCTTGGCTAATTCACATAGCTCTGGTTTTTGAGAGCGTGAGGGATTGTGCTGAGGCTGAGAGAAAAGGAGGAGTATCTCTAGATAGCATTTCTCAGTTTTCAAGATTCTGTACTTCAACCCTTAATTCTTGGCATTCAGACTCCTTAAAGAAAGGCTTTGTCAATCTTGCTTCTCTGATTAGGCTCAGATCAGCTGTTTTATACTGGTGTACCCCTCCTCAGCATCAGCTTCCAATTATTCCCTTGCTCATCCCCCATAATAAATAAGAGACTAATTTCTCTCAATAGGAGTTTTTGTCTCAAAATATGGCTCCTTAAGCTGAAGTGACTTGCAATAGATGCCACATAAGGCCAGGAAAATGACAGACCTATAATCATGCTGCAATATTTTTGTGAATGTGTGTGTGTGTACACCTGTTCAGCTAATTTTGCTTTTCTGAAGCAATCCAGCGAGAGCTAAGCAACAAAGCTGGGGTAGAACAGGTGGTGTAAGCCTTGCAGTTGGATCTTGGATGCCGTTCTCATTGTACACTTGATTTCTTTGCCCTGCGTGTAGAAGCCAGAATGGTGACAGGAATGACATGACAGTCAGAGGGAGTATGACAGGTGAGATCAAAAGTAATTGCACAATGTGATGCCCTCACTGGATTTAATCTTGTCAGGAGCATAGGAACACCTCTTCTGCTTCTTGCCTTGCTGTTCCAGCCCTTCTCATCAGTTACTTTACCAGCTTCCCAACAGAACAGGAGCTGATCTTTGAAAACTGCCAGCAAACTGCACTCTAGAATGATGGGGGCAGAAACACACAAAGAACAAGAGGAGTCTGTCAATCAAAGATGGCTCACCAGAAGTTATTGAGCGATAACCCCCAGCAGACCTGCAGGATGATCAGTAGTGATGGATGTTGGAACTGCAGTTTCACCATCTTTCTAAACTTTCAAGATAGTCCCTTTTCCCAAGGTGCTAGCCACAGAGGATTGGGCAACCTTCTGCCCAGAGCTGGAGGTGGGTAACAGAACCTCCCCCCACCAAATATCTGTGCTACTTACTTAGTCCACCAATCCTAGAAGAGGTCAGCTGCAGGAGGCTGCCCTGTCCTGATGTAGGTAGGGGAAATCTTCAGTTTGACCAGGATTAGCAAGCTAAGTTGTAAGTGTGGCTTCTTGCTACATTAAAGGAAGGAAGTTGATGCCTCCCTTTCAGAGATGATTGCAAAGGATGCATTAAGTGTAATACGTAGTTTGGCTCTGTGGTGATAGATTGGGAACCACTTACGCAAAGGCTTTGCTGCTGCTATAGTCTGACTTTGCAACACACAGGACAGGGGATCATGACTGAAGGAGACCCTAGGAACTGTCCAAAGGTTGCTTCAAATGGTGATTATTAATATGATAGAAGGAGGAAGTATGAAATACAGGAAAGTTATCATATTAGTATTATACTAGTTTGGATACATTATGTGAAGACCTAGCTTTCTGGAAAATGCTGGGAAAGGTGGAAGTAAAGAGAAGAAGAGGACAATCAACAGCAAGGTGGATGGACTCAGTTACAGTGGCAATGGGTGCACCCTTGGAAGACCTGAAAGACCAGGTTAAGGACAGTTTGTCATGGAAAAATTCTATCTATGTGATCGCTAGGAGTCGACACCAACTTCATGGCACATAATCAGTCAATCAATCAATCAATCAATTGTAGCGGCATCTAAGTTGTCTTGTCCTGCCCACTTCTTTGTTCTAGTCCTTGCCCACTTTTTGGAGGGTGGGGACTATAAACAAGAAACCCTTATTTATAGGTAATCTTAAATAACAGACCTGGATGTTTGCAGTTAAATCAGATAACATTGCCATACTCTGGCATATTTTAATAATAATATATTCATACACAAGGAAGAAGTATTATTAGAACAGAGGTTATTCTGAGTCTCTGCTTTCTCTTGATTAGCTTTTTTTTTTTGCATTCAGTCATTATAACCTTTTAGTTATTTTTTCCTACATATTCTCCTTAAGGCTCCGCTTGTCCTTTACACTCTGCTCACTTCAGGCTTCTTCTCCGATCTTCCTAGTCTTCAGTAGATTTCTTTGACCTCTTCTGCACGTGGAATTGTGGTTGCCTTACCTCTGTTTCTTTTTCAAAACCCATTTGTTCTCCCCATCTTTTGTGTTAGGCTGTTGGGCTAAAGCCTGCAAGGGAAAACCTCATTCACGGGATTGGGTAAGAGCCTTCTGGTCAGCCCTCCCAGGTAGACCAGACAGGAAACATGACAAGATGAGCTAATTCTACTTTATTGTAAGGCTACATTCACAGAATCTTGAAAGTCTGAAAGTACAAATCTCCCGCACTCCCTGAGTAGTTAGGGCGGGTCCTTCCTATGTTTCTTTCTCTGGCCATTACTCTCTTGTGGCCGCTTTCTCTTTTATCTGATCATTCCCTAGGCGGCATCTCTTCCCCCGTCACCCTCACATTCCATCACACCCTCTGAGTTGTAAGGAGTTGGATTCCATGCAAGGAAGATCCCTCAGGCTTGTCGAAGGCTTTCACGGCCGGAGTTCGATGGCTGTTGTGGGTCTTCCGGGCTGTGTGGCCGTGTTCTGGAAGTTGTGGTTCCTAACGTTTCGCCAGCATCTGTGGCCAGCATCTTCAGAGGGCAGGAGCACAGACACAGAGATTTCGCTCGGAGACTAACCCTAACCCTAACCCTAACCCCAACTTCCAGAACACGGCCACACAGCCCGGAAGACCCACAACAGCAATCCCTCAGGCTCTTTACTTATCTCACCCAGGCACAGTTGTCCATGGATCCTCCTTTTGTAGATGTCCATCTTGTATGCATGGACATTTTGTGGTGGCTTGCATTATCTGAGCAATTTTGGCAGGGCACTAAGTTCTACAGCAGAGCTTTCCAAACTGTGTGTTGCGACACAAAAGTGTGTTGCCACACACAGTCTGGTGTGTCGCCACACAACCCGGAAGCGCTGATCATCATCAGCGCTTCTGGGTTTTCCGACAGCAACACACCAACTGCAGCGCGCAAAACCCAAAAGCAGCAGCAGCGCTTCCGGGTTTTTGTGCGCTGCCGCACTTCCGGGTTTTCCCGTGGCGACACACCAACGCCGGTTGGTGTGTCGCCACGGGAAAATTTTTGGAAAGCCCTGTTCTACAGTAACGCTCTTGGTGGATATTGGTTTCTGAATTCTTGAATAGAGCGATTAGCTACTATAAACGGAGAGCATTGACTGGACAACTACATTATCAAGAGTAAGGCTGAAGTCACATGCTGAGCCATGCAGATTTGCTTAATGATGAATTGTGGTGTGGTGGTTGTAACTGTTGGACAGTTTTGCTATGACTGTACACCACAAATAGAGGACATCACTCATATCCTTTTTGACTGCCAACTATATGCTTCCGCCAGAGCACAGCATTTAAAGTCACTGATCCCATTGGGACCCCATCAACAGGCTCTCTTACCTCCTCCAAGATACCAACACATGAGTGGTAAGAAAGACTGCAAGATTATAGCTAAAGCCATCCAGCTGAGAGATTTCTACCTAGAACAGATCGGGGTCAACTGCCAAGGGGATGACCTTATCTGATCATGTCATTGAATATTTTTATGTATTTTGAAGGGCTATATTATTTTACCCTGTTTTATTTGATATGGTCATTTGGCTAATCAATAAACAATAAACTGAAACAGAAGCTATGGCTATTCATCAGTCACTCTTTGAGTTCTTGTCATAGTCTTTCTCCCAGGAAGCAAACACTCACTCTCTGTGAGGCCAGGAAGATGAAACCCCAATTGCCTGGGTTCACAAAACATCCTAAGCCATTGCATAGTAAGAGGTATGAACCAGCAAAAATCCTAGCTCTGAATATTATGTCTTAGGCATTAAAGAACCCCATAGAGATAATTTTCCATCTATCTTCCCCTAGTTATCACCAAATAACCAGGGAAAGCTACCTGCAAGTTTCATGTCGGAGTTTATAACCAGACACCAAAGCTTAAACTAACCCACAGCAGCCCTGAGGTTAGTTGTTGTTACTTCTTTTGAGTTAATCTGAGACTGACCATATTTCCTTGAGACAAAAACGGGACAAAAGGAATGGGTGGGGGCAGTGTGATGGGCGGGGGCGGAGCAGCTGATTGGAGGGAACCCGGAAGGGGAATCGCCTCCGCCTGTCGCGGTGCTGGGCCCGCCTCCCCGACCTCCTTTGCCGCGTGCTGGTGGGTGGGGGTGATTCCTCCTCCGGGTTCCCTCCAGTCAGCTGCTCCGCCTCCGCCTTTTCCTGAAAAACGGGACAAAACCGGCATTTATGTCAAAACGACGGGACGGTTGAGAAAAGGGGAAAAAACGGGACTGTCCCGTTCAAAAGGGACATATGGTCAGCCTAGTTAATCTCAATTTCTGGGAACCCCATGGACAGGTCATGCAGTTTTCTTGGCAACATTTTCAGGAATGGCTTGCCAGCACCAACTTCCCAGATATTTTTTGAGTTCCCCATCTAGGGCTGAGGAAGAGTCACTGGTCCAGAGTCACCCAGCTGGCTTTGACTGTGACACCAAACTGGTTCTCTAGACCTGGACATCCTTGCTGTTTCCTGGTTTTTGCTATATTTTGTTCCTTGTTTTTTTTTTTTTACTATTTCATCCTTTTATTGTTTTTGTGTTTTTATCTGTGAACTGCCCAGAGTTGCTGGGAGTCGGGAAATGTAAAAATTTTAATAAATATTTTTCTTATTAATAATAATCACTGTGACATTTTTAGTGCATCAGACAAAACATCAACTTCAAAAACTTATTTTTTGTTGTTTATTCGTTCAGTCGTTTCCGACTCTTCGTGACTTCATGGACCAGTCCACGCCAGAGCTTTCTGTCGGCCGTCACCATCCCCAGCTCCCCAATGGTAGAGTCCGTCACCTCCAGAATACCATCCATCCATCTTGCCCTTGGTCGGCCCCTCTTCCTTTTGCCTTCCACTTTCCCTATCATCAGCTTCTTCTCCAGGGTATCCTGTCTTCTCATTATGTGGCCAAAGTACTTCAGTTTTGCCTTTAATATCATTCCCTCAAGTGAGCAGTCTGGCTTGATTTCCTGGAGTATGGACTGGTTTGATCTTCTTGCAGTCCAAGGCACTCTCAGAATTTTCCTCCAACACCACAGTTCAAAAGCATCTATCTTCCTTCGCTCAGCCTTCCTTATGGTCCAGCTCTCGCAGCCATAGGTTACTACGGGGAATACCATTGCTTTAACTATGCGGACCTTTGTTGTCAGTGTGATGTCTCTGCTCTTAACTATTTTATCAAGATTTGCCATTGCTCTCCTCCCAAGAAGTAGACGTCTTCTGATTTCCTGGCTGCAGTCAGCGTCTGCAGTAATCTTTGCGCCTAGAAATACAAAGTCTGTCACTGCCTCCACTTTTTCTCCCTCTATTTGCCAGTCATCAATCAAGCTCGTTGCCATAATCTTGGTTTTTTTGAGGTTTAGCTGCAACCCAGCTTTTGCACTTTCTTCTTTCACCTTCGTCATAAGGCTCCTCAACTCCTCCTCGCTTTCAGCCATCAAAGTGGTATCATCTGCGTATCTGAGATTGTTAATGTTTCTTCCAGCGATTTTAACTCCAGCCTTGGATTCCTCAAGCCCAGCATGTCGCATGATGTGTTCTGCGTACAGGTTGAATAGGTAGGGTGAGAGTATACAACCCTGCCGTACTCCTTTCCCAATTTTAAACCAGTCCGTTGTTCCGTGCTCTGTTCTTACCGTTGCTACTTGGTCGTTATACAGATTCCTCAGGAGGCAGACAAGATGACTTGGTATCCCCATACCACCAAGAACTTGCCACAATTTGTTATGATCCACACAGTCAAAGGCTTTAGAATAGTCAATAAAACAGAAATAGATGTTTTTCTGAAATTCCCTGGCTTTCTCCATTATCCAGCGGATATTGGCAATTTGGTCTCTAGTTCCTCTGCCTTTTCTAAACCCAGCTTGTACATCTGGCAATTCTCGCTCCATGAATTGCTGGAGTCTACCTTGCAAGATCTTGAGCATTACCTTACTGGCATGTGAAATAAGTGCCACTGTTCGATAGTTTGAACATTCTTTAGTGCTTCCCTTTTTTGGTATGGGGATATAAGTTGATTTTTTCCAATCTGATGGCCATTCTTGTGTTTTCCAAATTTGCTGGCATATGGCATGCATCACCTTGACAGCATCATCTTGCAAGATTTTAAACAGTTCAGCTGGGATACCGTCGTCTCCTGCTGCCTTGTTATTAGCAATGCTTCTTAAGGCCCATTCAACCTCACTCTTCAGGATGTCTGGCTCTAACTCACTGACCACACCGTCAAAGCTATCTCCAATATTATTATCCTTCCTATACAGATCTTCTGTATATTCTTGCCACCTTTTCTTGATCTCTTCTGCTTCTGTTAGGTCCTTACCATCTTTGTTTTTGATCATACCCATTTTTGCCTGGAATTTACCTCCGATGTTTCTAATTTTCTGGAAGAGGTCTCTTGTCCTTCCTATTCTATTGTCTTCTTCCACTTCCGCACATTGCTTGTTTAAAAATAATTCCTTATCTCTTCTGGCTAACCTCTGGAATTTTGCATTTAATTGGGCATATCTCCCCCTATCACTGTTGCCTTTTGCTTTCCTTCTTTCTTGGGCTACTTCCAGTGTTTCAGCAGACAGCCATCTTGCCTTCTTGGTTTTCTTTTTCTTTGGGACGTTTTTTGTTGCCGCCTCCTGAACAATGTTGCGAACTTCTGTCCATAGTTCTTCTGGGACCCTATCTACTAAATCTAGTCCCTTAAATCTATTCTTCACCTCCACTGCATATTCCTTAGGAATATTAGTGAGCTCATATCTAACTGATCTGTGGGTCTTCCCTATTCTCTTTAGTCTGATTCTAAATTTTGCAATAAGAAGTTCGTGATCTGAACTACAGTCAGCTCCAGGTCTTGTTTTTACCGACTGTATAGATGTCCGCCACCTTTGGCTGCAAAGGATGTAGTCAATCTGATTTCGGTGTCGACCATCTGGTGAAGTCCATGTATAAAGTCGTCTTTTAGGTTGTTGGAAGAGAGTGTTTGTTATGCACAGTGAGTTGTCTTGGCAAAATTCTATCAGCCTATGTCCTGCTTCATTTTGTTCTCCCAGACCATGCTTGCCTGTAATTCCAGGTGTCGTCTGACTACCCACCTTAGCATTCCAGTCTCCTGTAATGAAAATAACATCTCTTTTTGGTGTATTATCTAGTAGGTGCTGCAGATCCTCATAGAACTGATCTACTTCTGCTTCTTCAGCATCTGTGGTTGGGGCGTATATTTGGATCACTGTGATGTTAAATGGCTTACCCTGAATTCGAATTGAGATCATTCTATCGTTTTTTGGATTGTATCCAAGCACTGCTTTAGCCACTTTATTATTAATTATGAAGGCTACTCCATTTCTTCTGTGGTCCTCTTGTCCACAGTAGTAGATCTGGTGGTCATCTGATGTGAAGTGGCCCATCCCAGTCCATTTCAGTTCACTGACACCTAAAATGTCTATATTTAATCTTGACATCTCACCAATAACCACATCCAATTTGCCCTGGCTCATAGATCTTACATTCCAGGTTCCTATGGTGTGTTGATCTTTAGAACATCGGATTCGTCGTTCACCACCAGCACCGTCGGCCGCTAGCCGTCCTTTCGGCTTTGAGCTAGCTGCGTCATCACATCTGGGGCTAGTTGAACGTATCCTCTGTTCCTCCCCAGTAGCATTTTGACCATCTTCCGACCTGGGAGTCCCATCTTCCGATGGTATACCGACATATCTTTGGTTGTACTGATCCATTTAGTTTTCAGGGCAAGAATACTGGGGTGGGTTGCCATTACCTTCCCCAGGGATCGTATTTAGTCTGACCTCTCTGCCACGACCTTCCCGTCTTGGGTGTCCCTTCACGGTTTAGCTCATGGTTTCATTGAGGTGCTCAAGCTCCAGCACCACGACAAGGTAACGATCTCCTTTGCTGGAGCAAAAACTTATTACTGAATGTCAATATTTAAGGCGCCATCCTTAAATATTTAAATTTGGATAAACACAAGACTGCAGAATGACTTTTGACTATGCTAAATCATGGTTTATTTTAACTGTAACTTGCTCAGCACAGTATAGTGGTCTGGTTCTTAAGTAACAAGATGATGATGATGATGATGATTTATTTTATTTTTATCACACCTTTATTATTTTTTTTAAATAACTCAAGGTGGTGAACATACCTAATACTCCTTCCTCCTCCTATTTTTTCCCACAAAAGCAACCCTGTGAGGTGACTTGGGCTGAGAGACAGGGACTGGCCCAAGGTCACCCAGCTGGCTTCCATGCCCAAGGCGGGACTAGAACTCTCAGTCTCCTGGTTTGCCATTGGCTCCTTCCTAGGGCTGAGAGACAGGGACTGGCCCAAGGTCACCCAGCCGGCTTTCCTGCCTCAGGCGGGACTAGAAATCACAGACTCCAGGTTTCTAGCCCAGCACCTTAACCACTAGACCAAACTGGCTCTCAGATCTGGTTTGGATGAGATGCTGAGTGATAGAAGTACATTTATCTTGTAATTAAAAATGTAATTCCTTTGTATTATTACTGTTGTTGTTCTATATAAAATAATTGTTTTTTAAAATATGTGATTTTTTTGTGATTTGGAAAAATGCTTTTTTTAAAAAAATGTGCTTGGTTCATTTTTTTCAATCTGAAGTTACTGAAGAAGAACATTTGCTAAAATGTGGAGACTCAAAAGGAAGCTGTGTTTTCTCAAAAGCATATTTTTAATTAGTGCTATAACGCTCCAAGTGCTTTTGTGAGAATATTTTAGTATTTATTAAAATGGAATCAATGGATTTAACACTATCAGATACATTAAAAAAAATAGCAGGTTACTAAAATGTTGCCCACCAAAAAGGTGATAGATTGGAGGTGGGAAGAAAGATATTGGCTTGGCAATATATATTGTAAGAAAAACATTTTGATCCATTTCAGCAACCCAGTAGAATGCAATGCGAAAATGTAACCTCCCGATATAGGGAGATTTGTTTTTTCCGGCAGGTCTCTGAGCCCAGATTCTGGGAGAAAATCTATTCTTGGTGTCATGTTTTTTGACCTGCACATCTTTGTTCTGTATAGCCCATCATGATCATCATCTGGATGATCATCTGGATGAAGCATAAAGGCATGTAGCGCTCAGACTTGACTTATTCATTAAATTTATAGAGCCACCCATCCCATGGCCATGACTCTGGGCAGCTTACAGAGTTAAAAATAATATATATATATATATATATACATACATACATACATACATACATACACATACATACATACACACACACACACACACACACACACATACACATACACATTTATATATACATATATACATATATACATATATACATATATACATATATACATATATAGTAAAGGTAAAGGTACCCCCCGCACATTTGTGCAGTCGTGTCCGACTCTAGGGGCCGGTGCTCATCTCCGTTTGTTAGCCAAAGAGCCAGCGTTGTCCGAAGACGCTTCCACGGTCATGTGGCCGCATGACACGTGCGGAACGCTGTTACCTACCCACCGAAGTGGTACCTATTAATCTACTTGCATTTGCATGCTTTCGAATTGCTAGGTTGGCAAGAGCTGGAGCTAGTGCGGGAGCTCACTCCGCACGCAGGGCTAGGGATTCGAACCTCCGAACTTGCAATCTTCCGATCAACAAGCCTGGCGTCTTACCCGCTGAGCCACCACGCCCCTTTTATATATATATATATATATATATATATATATATATACTGTATATATATACTGTATATATATACTGTATATATATACACACACATACATACATACATACGCACACACACACAAAAGCAACAACAAACAGAAAATAACCAGAAAATCATTAAAAACAATAAAACTATTAAAAACACAAAAACATAATCAGTGGGAGAGCACCATTCATTTCCCTAAAAGTTTAGCGGGCTTTCCACCAACATCACTAGATCCCCAGGTCAGGTGGCAAAGCCATGTCTTCAGGCTCTTCCAGAAGGCCAGCAAGGTCGGGGCCAACATCACCTTGGGGGGAATGATGACCCCTTCCTTCCTTCCTTCCTCCCTTCCTCCCTTCCTCCCTTCCTCCCTTCCTTCCTTCCTTCCCCCCTTCCTTCCTTCCTTCCCCCCTTCCTTCCCCCCTTCCTTCCTTCCTTCCTTCCTTCCTTCCTTCCTTCCTTCCCCCTTCCTTCCCCCCTTCCTTCCTTCCTTCCTTCCCCCCTTCCTTCCCCCCTTCCTTCCCCCCTTCCTTCCTTCCTTCCCCCCTTCCTCCCTTCCTCCCTTCCTCCCTTCCTTCCTTCCTTCCTTCCTTCCTTCCTTCCTTCCCCCCTTCCTTCCCCCCTTCCTTCCTTCCTTCCTTCCTTCCTTCCTTCCTTCCCCCCTTCCTTCCTTCCTTCCTTCCCCCCTTCCTTCCCCCCTTCCTTCCCCCCTTCCTTCCTTCCTTCCTTCCTTCCTTCCTTCCTTCCTTCCTTCTTCCCATCCATCCATCCATCCATTTTATATAGCCGCCCATCGCACTACAATGACTCTGGGTGGCTCACAAAGTTAAAAATCCCCAAAACAGTACAAAAAACAAAAAAACAACCACAAAAACATTAAAAACAATAAAACTATTTAAACCATTTTTTTTTAAAAAAAGCCATAGTCTGCAGTAGAGCACACTCAATTGCCCGAGCAATACAGCCACTTGGCAGGCTCCATGCCCAGTAAGTTACTGGATCCGCAGGCCAGTTGGCAAAGCCCCTTCCAGAAGAACAGCAAGGCTGAGGCCAGGCTGACCTAAGGGGGGGGGGGCGTCATCCGCATGCCCTGCTGTGGTGACATGCATTGTCTTTTTTAGGTATGTTGTATCTGGGCTGCAAACATGTGGATGACCACTAGATGGCAGCCAAGAGTCAGTTTATTTCTTTGCTGCCAAGAAGTGGTGGTCTTCTGGTGTTTGCAGGCATAGTGTGTGTGTGTGTGTGTGTGTGTGTATCTCTCTCTCTCTCTCTCTCTCTCTCTCTCTCTCTCTCTCTCTCTCTCTCTCTCTCTCTCTCCTATCTGTATGTACAGTATTTCAACATATATATTGAAACATGCATCAATGCATATTAGTGGCATTTAGTGAGAAAGTTAGCCTTACTAACCAATCCTTGGGTGATGGTGAGAGTACTTAATTCCCTGCTGCATGAAGATTCATTGCCACATTTCCAACCGCCCTTGACTTGTTGCAGTAGGAGATATTCAGGACAAATCCCCCTGGGTCCAGAAAGAAGAACCAGTATGTTTCTTGGAACATACAGAACTATTTTCTAAAGTAGGCACTCAGGACCATGGGGTATTCATCAGGAACCTTCTGTTTTAAAAGATATTCCAATGATACAGCCAAGATATAATTCTTGGGTGTCATGGAATTGTTTTGTCCTGCAAAGCAGGTGAAAGAGCCAATTCAATGCCTGTTAAAATAAATATAAAACAACAAGTCCAAGCTGCTTGGATCTGTCTTCCTAACCAGGCAGTTGGTGAATGTAAACACTTTTTGCTTCGGGAAACCAACCTCCACAACAATCAGAAATGACTTTAATAACATTGACTCAAGGCTGGATGATGGATGCTGTCCAGAAACTTGCTATTGAATTCTTTTGCCTGAGTAGTGTTTAAAAAGGCTCAACAATTCATTTCCTGGAGAGACATTGAACTGGATTTTCAATGGGTGGTGACATCATTCAGTCCAGGATGATAATGTCTGATTGGTCCACAGCCGGAGTGGGCAGAGATTTTCCTTCTGGCTCAAAAAAGGGGTGGATGCCTTCAGTGGTGGTGAAGTTAAGTCTAGCCTGTTTTGAGACAGGCAATATTACTCATTTTGGGTGCAAATAAAAAATAGGCTAGGAAGAGAAATCCTCTTGCATTTTCCCCCTTATCCCTACTGGTTCTCATTCAGTGTGATGAAAGAAGCTTTGCTTTAGGAATTCTTTTAAAGAGGAAAAGAATGAAGGAAAAATTCTCAAGATACATGTGGGGTTCTTGTATTTATTTAATCCCGAGGTGGCCAAAGGTTATGTGTATGTGAGATAAAGTCTTACCTTTCATTGCTTAACCATCCCTCTAGCTGCCTGCTGCCTCCCTGGTTTCCATCAAATCCATCAAGGGAAGCCATTGGAAAGTTTGCTCTGAAGAGATTTTGGACTGGCCCAAGGTCACCCAGCTGGCTTTGTGCCCAAGGCGGGACTAGAACTCTCAGTCTCCTGGTTTGCCATTGGTTCCTTCCTAGGGCTGAGAGAGAGTGACTGGCCCAAGGTCACCCAGCTGGCTTTGTGCCCAAGGTGGGACTAGAATTCACCGTCTCCCGGTTTCTAGTCTGGTGCCTTAACCAGTTTCAGATTGGGGAATTAGATGTAATAAGTGCTTGTATTCAATTGCAAACTAAACAGATTTATCTCCCATCTCTAGCAGAGAGAACTAGACAAGTTTTCCCCCCCCCCTAATTACAGGAAATATTTTTACCCTAGTAGTAAATTCGAAGCAAATATTGGGACCAGTGCTTGATTTTTGGAGAAAAGGTGTTTTAAAGTAAATGGGGGCCATGCCTTAACTGGAAAAATGTTTTGTGTTTTGGTTCAGTTCTGGAAATATCTCTGAATTCTACCTTTAGCACTTGGATCATTCCAGAGGCTACGAGAATTTATCATCCTTTGATTGTGATCAGAAATTGAATAGCACAATATTTGTTGTGAGGGAGCTAAGGTTCTATAAATCTTGGAGTGGGAGTGAAATGTTGAATGTGTTTAACAATCTAAAATCAATACTTATTCCCTGGTATAAAAGAGTGAGAAAAATAATGATAGACTCTTCAAACAACAGATATGAAACAATGGTCTTAGAAAAAACAGCCAAGCTGAACTTAAATTGGAAGACAAAAGGAAATCCTATCTATGTCAGTTTGGAATTAAGCTCCAGTACATTCAATATAATTAATCCCATTTAATTGTGATTACAATTGCAGCCTGAGGCATAATGAATCAGTTGGGCATTTTGATGTGATAGTAAGTGAGCAAAACTTATGGGAAACCATTAAAACAATCCTCATTTTGTTTGTATTAATTTTCTTAGATACTTTGGAGAACAATTTTAATTGTATTGTAATGTTTTGATATTGTGAGAATCTCTTACTCTGCTAACAAAATGTAGAAAAAAGTGAAGTGGGGGGGTTAGACATGTGTTGTATTAATTAAATCATTATAACAGCACCATAAAGAGGCATAAAATGATTCCATTAATTTGAAAATGGATCAAAAATGGCAACAAAATTAAAACTGATTGAAAGCAGGCAGAATAAGAGAAACTTGCTTTTCTTTATAAAAATTGATACTATACTTGATCTTAACCAAAAGGCCAAGAAGCAAAATTTATAGACAGGGCAGTTCAGCTAAGAACCCGTTATATCGAACAGATTGGGTTATCATGTAAAGTGAGAATGAGTGATACTTTTAATACTGTAAATCGTACTGCTCTCTGGACCATCCTTCTGAAAATCGGATGTCCTGATAAATTTGTGAACATCTTGCGGTTACTCCATGACGACATGATGGCAACAATCCTGAATAACAATGGCTCTCAAAGCGATCCATTTAAAGTGGAATCCGGCGTTAAACAGGGATGTGTTATTGCTCCAACCTTATTCGCTATCTTCATCGCTATGATTATGCACCTTGTTGAAGAGAAACTTCCTACTGGTGTAGAAATTATATATCGAACAGATGGAAAGCTTTTTAATCTTAGTAGGCTGAAAGCAAAAAATAAGGTAATTACAACTTCTGTTATAGAACTCCAATATGCTGATGATAACGTAATCTGTGCACACTCCGAGGAAGATCTTCAAACTATCCTAAACATCTTTGCAGAAGCATATGAAAAACTCGGCCTCTCGATTAACATTAAAAAACCCAAAGTGCTTTACCAGCAAGTTCGAACCAATCCCTCTGCAGCGCCATCAATCCAGCTTAAAGGTGTGTCACTAGAAAATGTCGATCACTTTTCTTATCTCGGCAGCCATCTATCTACAAAAGCCGACATCGACGCTGAAATTCAGCATCGCCTGAGCTCTGCGAGTGTAGCTTTCTCCCGAATGAAGCGTAGAGTGTTTGAGGATCGGGACATTCGCAGGGAGACCAAAATGCTTGTTTACAAAGCCATTGTACTACCAACTCTTCTGTACGCCTGTGAAACATGGACCCTCTACAAACGCCACCTCCAACTTCTTGAAAGATTCCATCAACACTGCCTCCGAAAAATTCTGCAAATTACTTGGGAAGATAGGCGGACTAATGTTAGCATATTAGAAGAAGCGAAAACCACCAGCATTGAAACAATGATCATCCAACATCAACTTCGCTGGACCGGTCATGTTGTTCGAATGCCTGACCATCGTCTTCCAAAGCAGCTACTTTACTCCCAACTTAAGAATGGAAAACGGAATATTGGTGGACAGCAAAAGAGATTCAAAGATACTCTCAAAGCTAATTTAAAAAAATGTAATATCAGCATTGAGAACTGGGAAGCCCTAACTCATGAGCGTTTCAATTGGAGGTCATCCTTTATTAATGGCGCTATGGACTTTGAAGAAGCACGAGTACAGGGTGAAAAGGAGAAAAGAGCTAAAAGGAAGGCACGTCAGGCAAACCCTCATCATGACCGTCTCCCACCCGGAAACCTATGCCCTCATTGTGGGAGGTTGTGCGGATCCAGAATTGGCCTTTATAGCCAATTAAAATTTTACCTTTGGAAGACAATCTTACTCGGCTACGAGTGATCGCCAATGAATGATCATGTAAAGGTGATGTATTTCTCTGAATGCTAATCCTTTGTATTTCCACATATTTGTATTTTTATTATTTTTACTTTTATCTATTTACTTTTACTTTTACTTATATTTACTTTTATCTATTTTACCCTGGATTTAGATCCTGTATTTTATCTTTATTTTATTTTCTTTGATATGGTCGTAAGACTAATCAATTAATAAACCACAACTACTTTATAAAACTTGAGATGGTTGGAACAGGGTAGAACCTAATATCGTTCAAGAGATGTTCTAGAACTTGGAAGTTAGCATAATGGCCTTGAGCTTCAGTCATGCGCAGCCATAAGGGAAGATGTGGAAGTCCTTGTTTTTAATCAATTTTTAAATTTAATCAATTTTTAAAATCATAAGCAGGGCGCCCTACCCAATTTATCCTAGAAAGGAATTCCTTCCCAACACCATGCATTTTGCCCAGGAATTCCTAAATTATATGCTGAGGTCCATCACTCAGGTCCTTTCCTGACAAGAAATAAAGTGGTTTGTTGTCTCTCTGAGTGAATTCTTGCTTGGTTTTTGCCAATCACACATCCCAATGGTTCTTCCAGCAGGTGTGATAAGATTGTTCAGTTGTTTCTAATGACTTCACAAAGCTCCAACAGGATTCATTACACACCTTCTGAAAAGCCCTACAACCTTCTGCATCACCGAAAAATGGTTCTTTCCCACCCTAAACATCAACCTTTTATGGGAAGAGAGAGGGATGTTAGTACTAAATATCTGTGATTTAAATCAGGAAAAGTAGAGGGGTAGAGGAGGAGACATCATAATTTTTTAAAAATTTTTAAAATGTTGAGCTGGATGTTAGGAAGAGTAAACGCCACCAACCAAACCATCTGAAGGAAATCCAAAGATCCTACAAGAAAGATTTAAGGGTGGTAAAGATAGATTTTTTGTCCTCATTCCCCTGTTTTTCCGGCTTACCTTTGGGTGTTCCTAAGGATGGCAACCTTAGATGTTTCTTCATTTCAAACATTCGTTAATTCCTCATTATTTATCCTTCCCACTCCTTTGCTGCGAGTCATAGCTACCTCCTTAGAGACATCCCCCACCTCCAGTTTGTCTTGACTGACAGCTTGATTCTTTCATCCCCACAAGTGGTGATTTATCTTTTATTCATTTCTGCACATTAAGTGCCTGTCAGGCTGCCAAGGCAGGCACTGTCTCTTCTGTACAGATTTATCATTAGGGAACTGTGAATTTAAAAGACATGACATGAAACATTTCTGCTTACAGTTGCTTGGAAGGAAATCCTGGTTTGCACAAGTCCCTTTTTGCAAGAGCAGAAGCTGAGCAAACACTCCGTATCTCTGCTGATCCCTCATGAAGAATGCCTGGCCAAAAACCTTTGGGATCCACTTTTAAGGTCCATCTGAAAATGTTTCAGATCAACTTGATTCATAGGGATTGTGTCTCTTCTGTCTGGTCTCAGTCACTCCTTATCTAGTGCATTTTCATGTCCTGCTAGGCAGAAGAAAGTTATGGATTTTTCTTTCTTTCTCTTTTCTCTTCTCTGAAATGCACCGAGTTGTGTACCTAAAAAGAAACTTATTTTCATGGTGCGATTGAGGCATCATGGTGTGTAAGTGCCTCTGTCAAGGCTAACTGCTTCCCACTTTAACTTACGTCTGTGGTCCACTGAGCCTCATTTTGCCAGCAAGTCTAACAGCGCCTCAAAGATCTGGTAAGCCTAGCCTTTCTTAAGGTTGTTAAAGGAGGGGAAGGGTTGAATTCAGTTTACAGTGGCAGTCAGTTTGTGTGGAGAGGATTAGTTTGTTGGTCTAGATTTGATTTAGATTTCTTTCCAACTGTCTGATCCCAGGATATAATACAAATATACAACAGCACTGGCTACCCTATTGGGAGATCAATAGTAGTCTGTCAGCCTTACCAGGCAGACCAAATAGGAAACATGGCCATATAAGCTAATTCTTCTTTATTGTAAGGCTACATTAACAGAATCTTGCAAGCCTGAAAGTACAATTCTCCCACCGTCTCCTTTACAGCCCGAGAAATTAGGGAGGGTCTCTTCTGAGCCTCTTGCCCTGCCCACTGTCTAGCTGTGGGCTATGCTGTCTTTTCTCTGACTGTTCCCTTGGCAGTGTCTCTTCGCTCTGTCTCCCAAGGTCTTTCCTACATACCATTATGTAGTCATACTTCTTTCAAACTTAGATTTGTTTCCTATAATTGCTCCATCTGGGGAGGAAGTTTTTAATTCACCTTTGAGATGAGATTTAATTTTTTTGAATTACATTCCTATTGCACGGAGATTGACATATAGAAACGTATGTTGGATTCTGCAGTGCTGGAAAGATAAATGTATGATCCAGCTACTCAGTGGCCTACAGAGCTGATGTTAGCAATTTATGAATGAATCACTTATCAGTGTAGATTAGGTATGGAAGATTTTAATGAAATAATGAGATATGGCACCTGCCCTCTGGAATACTATGCCCCCTGAGATTTATCAGTCCCCTACCCCTTTAAGAGAGCCCTGAAAACATGACTTTCCCCCCAAGTGTTGGGTTAAATTGAATGGTAGGTTCTATCTATTTTATTGTTTTAGAATATGTTTAATTGTATTTTAGGGCTGATTTCATTGTACGCTGCCTAGAGTCATGGCAGAGTCAGACAGCCTTACTTATAAATAAACACATAAACACATTCTTCAGACTGAAGAAGCTTCTTGGATAAGGAGCGAAACGTTTCCACTGAGAAAATAGAAATCCAGTTGACATGATTCAAGCTACAGACAATTCCACCTGGATGACTGAGAACCTTCATCGACACATAAACACATAAACACATAAACACATAAACACATAAACACATAAACACATAAACACATAAACACATAAACACATAAACACATAAACACATAAACACATTGAAGGCAGGGTTCACAATCTACACAAAGCCATGGTTTGTTTTAAATATGCTTTCTTGAATTAGCCACAACTGGCTGGGTTCACATATTGTGCTAAGTCCTACAAAACGGCTCCAATCCCACAATGGCTGGACTCACTCAATACTTTAAAATAAACCAAGCAAAGCATGTGACCTGCAAATTCAACCTGGTATGGGCATGATAGAGTTTGTAGAAGGTTTTGTAAGCTGGTCTCTGCTGCTATCCAAAAGTTAGATTTCCATGTGTTGCTTCTGACAAAAAATACATTGTTTCTCATCCCACTTCTGGCTGCAGAATTCCTGCAGAATTCTGAAAGCAGGATCATTTGGGGAATGGAAGCCTAAAGTCCTCATCCCAAAATCTACAGAAATATCGAGCAGACACTCCACAGCCCACTAGATTTGCAACATATACCCCAGTAATGGTAAAGCCAAGCCCCATTGCCCTACAGCGAAGGTGACTTCTAAACACGGTTATCGTAATATGGGATCTTTCTCCAAGCCAGAGCTGCTTGGTTTCTGAGACTCACTTTGGGGGTTAGAGGCTATTTTCCAACCCTCTGGAGAAGGGAGAGTATCTGCATAGCTGGCAGATCAGTGATTTATTTATTTATTTATTTATATATATTTAATTAATTTTTATCCTGCCTTTATTATTTTTTTAAATAACTCAAGGTGGCGAACATACCTAATACTCCTTCCTCCTCCTATTTTCCCCACAACAACAACCCTGTGAGGTGAGTTGGGCTGAGAGAGAGGGACTGGCCCAAGGTCACCCAGCCGGCTTTCATGCCTAAGGCGGGAGTAGAACTCTCAGTCTCCTGGTTTCCCATTGGCTCCTTCCTAGGGCTGAGAGACAGGGACTGGCCCAAGGTCACCCAGCCGGCTTTCGTGCCTAAGGCGGGACTAGAACTCTCAATCTCCTGGTTTTAGCCCAGCACCTTAACCACTAGACCAAACTGGTTAAGTTTTATCAGAATCATGCAAGCCATGGTATTCCCTGAGACACTCTATGGAAGCAAAAGTTGGACTTTGAAGAAGCAGGAGAGGAAGAGTTTGAACTTTGGCGTTAGAGAAGACTTCTGAGAATACCATGGATAGCCAAGAAAGGCTAACATCTGCCAACAATGCTTTAAATTAATGGAAATCCTGAACAGAAAAATAGTGCAAATTTTGAAAACTGAGATACTTAAAGCCCAAACACAAACAATACCAAGGAGTAATAAAACTGGAAGACAGCTGATGAAACTTAAAGAGCTCTCTAATAAACTGAGAAAAAAAGGACAAGTTTAAAAAATAGGAAGAGGGGCATATAACAAAAGCAGAATATCAGGAAATAGCCCAAACTTGTAAGGATGGAGTCAGGGATGCTGAGGCATCATCATCATCATCATCATTATTATTATTATTATTATTATTATTATTATTATTATTTATTATGGGCCAGGATACCTGAGGGACCATCTTATTCCCATAACATCGACCCGCCCCACCCGGTCATGCAGAGAGGGCATGCTACGGACCCCATCAATAAAAGAACTTCATCTAGTGGGGTCCAGGAGGTGGGCCTTCTCTGCAACGGCGCCCGCCCTTTGGAATATCTTGCCCCCAGAGTTGAGGCGGGTTTCCTCCCTCCCGGCCTTCCGGAAAAATCTGAAAACCTGGTTCTGCCGCCTAGCGTGGGAGGGGAAAGGTAATAGCTCCTTCTGGGGGTGGCTAGTATCATAATACCCTCCCCATTGTTTGAGATCAATTCGCCAGAATGGATTTTATACTTATTTATATCATATTGATGATTGTAATTTTATATTTGTATTTTAATCCTAATTTTTATTGTAAGCCACCCAGAGTCCCCCGTTTGGGGGAGATGGGCGGTCATATAAATTTAAATAATAAACAAACAAATAAATAAATAAATAGTCAAGTTGGTGTGGGGACTTGGAAACACACATTCCATCATCGTGGGGTAACCATGGTTAGAGACATACACTTATGTGTAGAAGCCTATCTTTATAGTTACTTAGTGTCTGCAAGAAAAAACAACTTGTCGACTCAAATCGAGTCCTTAACTTTTCTGGACTAGCTCTTGAGCACAGTTTGAGTTTCAAGAGGGACAGAATTAATACAGCCCCCTTTGTGTAATCTTTGACAGCCTGCAATTTGGAGAATGAAACTGAAGTGATACTTCCGTTACAGTAATGCCCAATCTTGGCACTGGCATTCTCAAATAACTCAGAGGTCACAGCACCCCATCAAGCAAGATTACTGATGCCACCCTGGGGCCTCCATTCAGTGTTAGCCAGTTGGATCTGAGAGCCATCGTTTTAAGGCCCCAAATATGTTTCTCCTTCTGCTCTTCCTGATATACAGTAGCAGCATGATTTAGGAACTGGCAGATACAGTTTGATACGTTTGACCTACAGGATGCTGAACAGAAGCTGGCCAGGATCCACAGCTCTCTCTTACATGTCCAAGGGCTGCTGTCCTCAGTGGAATATTTATTATTTTGCCACCCAATAGCATAGATAGAGAGGGGCGTGGTGGCTCAGTGGGTAAGACGCCAGGCTTGTTGATCGGAAGATTGCAAGTTCAGAGGTTCGAATCCCTAGCCCTGCGTGCGGAGTGAGCTCCCGTACTCGCCCCAGCTCTTGCCAACCTAGCAGTTCGAAAGCATGCAAATGCAAGTAGATTAATAGGTACCACTTCAGTGGGTAGGTAACAGCGTTCCGCATGTGTCATGCGGCCACATGACCGTGGAAGCGTCTTCGGACAACGCTGGCTCTTCGGCTAAGAAACGGAGATGAGCACCGGACCCTAGAGTCGGACACGACTGCACAAATGTGCGGGGGGAACCCTTACCTTTAACTTTTTAAATAGTGTCTTCGTGGGAAGACTAGCTGAGAAGGACATTACTGCATTACTGAACTTTGAAGAACCAAGATAGGAAGAGTATTGATGCCTTTGAACTTTGGTGTTGGAGAAGACTCCTGAGGATACCATGGACAGCCAAGAAAACAAACCAATGGATCATTGAACAAACCAACCCAGAGTTCTCACTCAAGGCACAAATGACGAAGCTCAAATTATTTTACTTCGGGCCTAACTCTCTGGAAAAGGCTCTAATGCAGGGAAAGGCAGAAGGTAGAAAGAAAGAGAAGGTAGAAGGAAAGAGAAGAAGAGGACCACCAGCAGCAAGGGGGATGGACTCAGTGGCGATGGATGCACCCTTGGAAGACCTGAAAGACCAGGTTAGGGACAGATTGTCACGGAGAATATCTATGTGGTTGCTAGGAGTCAAAAATGACTTGAGGGCACATCATCAATAAAAAGAAAATCAAATCCCCCTTTTGTCCATGTGTGTCATGCCACATGTACCAAAAAAAAGTGAGGCTTGCATCACAATGGGCACTACTTTTATCCTTCTGCCCCCTTGCCATCCTTTGCAAATGCCACTGGTCTCTCCCTTCTACACCCCTCAGCTTTGCCAAGCACAGCCATTGTTTTGTAGATCATCATTGTAGAGGGAATGGCCATGAGGGACAGGAGGAAAAGCCGCCACCAAGACAACTGTCAGATAAAAGAGAACTGAGTCCAGGGCAGAAATGTTATTTGAGAAAGCATCTCAGACAAGCTTCCCTAATTCACACGAAGATAAAGGGGGGGAGGGGGAAGCACATCCAGACTTGCAAGATTCTGTTACTATAGCTTTACAATAAAAGTAGTACTGACCAACATGGCATTGGATTCCTAGTCTGATCCACCTTGAAGGGCTGACAATCATCTTCTTGCATCCCTATGGGCAAAGTTTGTGAGCTTTTGCTTCCTAATTATGGCCTGAAGGAAGCACTTTGTCCCAGGAGGAATTGATTGGTTCTTCTTGTGGTCCAGAGTGCTCTTAGCAACCGTCTTCAAATACATAATCCAAAGTGTCTATCTTCTTTCCCCCACTCCTTCTCAATGTCCAGATTTCACAGCCACACGTCACTATTGCAGGGCCATAGCTTTAACCATTCTGATTTTTAGCAATATCCTTCTCCTTCATGATCTTGCATAAGTCTGTCATTGCGTACGTCTGTCCTTGCTTTCCTTCTTATGATGTATCTCCTTCGGATGAAGTCTCCTCCAGACTTCTGCAGCACAATGCTCATCTTCACCCATTCCTGAGCCCCCAAAAGCAGAACGATTCACCACCTTAATTTCTTTACCATCAACGGAGGGTCTTTTTCTTTACTTATCAATCAATTTGTAGGAAAGTTAACAGCATTAATTTTCTCCATGAGCATGTGGAAAAGAAAGGATGGGAAGTTGCCACAGAAGTGGGTGATGATCTGAATGGTACAGAAGGTGGCACAAGTTGTAATGTATTGTATTCCTTGTGAGTAGAATATAATGAGTGCCTAAAAGGAATCAGCTGGGTATGTGTGAGTGGCTCTCTACTTCGGATGTGACTTGCAAGCTTACCTACGTATTGGCTTTCTCTTAATATTTTCTATCTTTGTAGTGATATCAAACATAATATGGTGTTAGCAGTGGGATTTGAACCCATGCCTCCACTGTAGGTGACAAGAGGAACAATCAAGTCATTTAAATATCCTGACCTGTTGCAGACATGAACCAGACTGATGGACAGCTGTTGTGCCTTTGAAGCTTACAAGTTTAGCAAGCAGAAAGCAAGAAATGTTCATCCTAATTCTCTGGGACCATTACAACGTCTCATTATTGTGCTTCAGGCCTGAGGATAACGCTCCATTTTGAAACACAAATCTATCCATCCACTCAATATTACTAGCCTGGAAACAGAAAATGGAAGTCAAGTTCTACTTTTCAGGATGTGAAAACAGAACATAAAATGGATCATGAAGAATTGATGCTGGATTTCTGATCTTCCTTCATTTGGCCAGACTCATGTTAGCTGTTGCTGGTTTATGTGAAATCAGTTGCCTGCTGTCCCGGATTATTGGCTGGCAAACCATTTCTGTGGTTTTTAAAGCCAGATTGTAAATGTTGTATTCTCTGAAGAACTTACATAATTTGCCACTCCATTATAACTTTATGAGATGTAAACCATAAGTTCTTTCCTTTTTGGGCTAGAAATCGAACACCCATAAAGTATGCTAAGACGCACCAGTTGCAGCTAGCCAACAGGCCACAGATGTGCAATTTCTATACAAACACAATGCTTACATTGTTTTAACTTCATGTAACTTTTCCTAAAATTGGAAATTACAGCAATGAAATGTAAATGTGTACAAAATCCAGGAAACCACTGAATTGGAATACTGCCTACTAATGTGATTTAAAGTCACAGATTTATATCTTTTTAACGATCTGCACATTCTTAGCTGCTGTTCATTGAAATGCTAGGTGGTTAATAACTCTATAAAGCTCCAGGTAGGAGGGTAATACACCTGGATAATCTAAGAACTGTGACAGCACACCATCCTTCTTAACTCATTCCAGACTCTATTTATGTCACACATATGTATGTCACATAAATCAATGTTTGAAGACATTCAGTTATATCTGTGTGATGCTCAATCCCAGGGAGAGTTGGAAAGGACTTGGAACTGATAGCAAGGTTTAAAAGAAAATAATGAGTAGCCTTTCCATGCCTATAAGCCATTTCTAAGAATCAATCTTTAGTTCTTCTTAAACTAAATAACACTGTCTTTAAAAAAAACCAAAAAACTGTATTGCACTAGAGAGACAAAGAAGAAAATAGGTCTTCCTTACAGAACATATGTATATTCAGGGGTATGTTTATTACTGCAGACACTCAAGTGCATCCTACTTCATGTGGAAGATTACAGTAATGTCAACCAGGATGAAAAAAAATTAATCTGACATGTAGCCTTATTTCATGGCTGAGTAAAGATTTCATGTGGTTTCTTCAGTCTGGCTCAGTGACACTTCTCCTCTCATTCTTCTGTTGATAACTGGCTGGAATTCAAAGTGATGGCTGTCAGCCTGTTTGGATTGGAGACCCAACTATATTCAGAAGAAAAACAAAAAGGATTGATGAATTTGTGTATAACAATCCTCAACTTGGTACCCTCCAGATGTTTGGAGCTACAAATCCTATTGTACCAGCCAATATCTGGAAGACCCCAAGTCAGTGTTTCTCAACCTTGGTAAGTTTAAGATGGCTGGACTTCAACTCCCAGTATTCCCTGGCCAGCATGCTGGCTGGGGAATTATGGGAATTGAAGTCCACCCATCTTAAAGTTGCCAAGGTTAAGAAACACTGAGATTGATAGATAGATAGATAGATAGATAGATAGATAGAGAGAGAGAGAGAGAGAGAGAGAGAGATGGTGATGGTGATGGTGATGGTGATGGTGATGGTGGTGTTCTATACCATATAGTTTTAAATTTATATCATTTTTTTGCATTTTAATTACACTTTCTGTACTGTGCTCGCGCTTCTTGACTACCTCTATGCAGTGCTTTTCAGATAAAAGAAACCAATTAAATAAACAAACCACTAGCAACAGCAGCTAGACATCATCAATTTCCCTGTGGCAGCTGTGCCCCTTAAAGAAAATGATGGCAGGAGGTTTTTTTTTTTAAACTCTTTTGCACTGTTCTTTGAACCCCCCCCCCGCTTCCTCCCCCCCCCTCCCTTCAATAATCCCACTGGGCGAAAATCAGGAGGGAAAGAGGTCAGTCATTTCAGTCAGTCAGGGCTAAATGCAAATAAACTCCTAAAATATTGACTGTAATCAGGATCTAAATCAGAGTTGACAGTATAATTAGTAGATCAAATAAGGATTAATGGTGCTTAATTGTCATTGCTCTACTGGTTTGCTTTGGAAGTATCCCTCTGATCTCTGCATGAAAGAGTCCTTTGTAGATATTTTGAATTCTTGGTATGCTAGACCAATCATGTCCAGCCAATCTAATGCTTCCCACTTGGTTTCCCAAGCATTTGTTTTATGCAAAATCATTTGTTCTGTTTTTATATCCTCTAAGCGTGGATCAGATGTGGACTAACTGAAAAGCTGGCTATCAGTGGCTAATTACAATGGCAATACATTAACCTCAATGTTGAGATTGGTATGACTCTGGATACTAGTTATACTGGGCAACAACAAGACCCCCACTCCCTGTTTTTGGTCTTTTGAGATACCTAACCATGGCAGAAGAAGCTGATGCTAGGGAAAGTGGAAGGCCAAAGGAAGAGGGGCCGACCAAGGGCAAGATGGATGGATGATATTCTGGAGGTGACGGACTCGACTGTGGGGGAGCTGGGGGTGGCGACGGCTGACAGGAAGCTCTGGCATGGACTGGTCCATGAAGTCTCAAAGAGACGGAAGCAACTGAACGAATAAACAACAACAAACCATGGCAGAAATAGCAAAACTCTCCTGTTTTTTTTTTCTTCAATCGTTTTACATCAACAGCTACAATTTAACCTGAAATCTCAGGTTGTTTCTCAATTGCCTGAAACCAAAAGTGATTCTTTTCCAATCATGATTTTTTTCACAGAGTTCGTATTATCAACATTTACTGATATGAAAGGGATGTAAGAGTTCCAGTAACTGAATGATTTTCTCTTTGAAACCAATATAGAGTCGCTGGCGAGATGGGCAGTGTAGAAATATGAGAAACAAATAAATAAATAAATAAATCCCCATTTGTATTATGTTTTTTTTAATTCCTTTTTTAAAAAAACAAGTATCATTATATGTAATATAAAAAATAGGCAATATAGATAAAGAACCAAATGTAAATAGTGAAATATGGGCAAACAACCAACAAATCTGAAATATCAGATGACTAATATATTCCAATACATCATTAAAAAGTTATAATACTATAAAACATTTCATACTCATTTTCTAATAAAAACATGTCCCTGTTAAATTTAAGATACTTGGTTAACACTTTTCAAATCATTAAAAAAAGAAGGGGGGAAAAGAGAAGAGAAATAATAGGCGATAAACAGTACATTAAGACAATTATGTAGATTACATGTAGATTATATGTCAGCATTACCCTGATAGCAGAAAATGCAAAGGATCTGAAACTCTAGTAATAAAAGTCAAAGAGCACAGTGGGAAAAATGGGATGAAAATTAAACATAATGAAGACCAAACTAATGACAACAGGTAGAACAATCAGATTTTATTTTCTTGACAGATTTTATTTTCTTGGGCTCCAAGATCACCGCAGACGGTGACTGCAGCCATGAAATTAAAAGACGCTTGCTCCTTGGGAGGAAAGCTATGGCAAACCTAGACAGCATATTAAAAAGCAGAGACATCACCTTGCTGACAAAGGTCCGTATAGTTAAAGCTATGGTTTTTCCAGTAGTAATGTATGGCTGTGAGAGTTGGACCATAAGGAAGGCTGAGCGCCGAAGAATTGATGCTTTCGAACTGTGGTGCTGAAGAAGACTCTTGAGAGTCCCTTGGACTGCAAGGAGGTCAAACCAGTCAATCCTAAAGGAAATCAACCCTGACTGCTCATTGGAAGGACAGATGCTGAAGCTGAAGCTCAAATACTTTGGCCACCTAATGCGAAGAGAGGACTCACTGGAAAAGACCCTGATGCTGGGAAGGCAAAAGGAGAAGGGGACGGCAGAGGATGAGATGGTTAGATAGCATCACCGATGTAATGAACATGAATTTGAGTAAACTCCGAGAGACAGTGGAGGACAGGAAGGCCTGGCGTGCTATGGTCCATGAGGTCACGAAGAGTCGGACATGACTAAACGACTGAACAACAACAACAAGAACAATCAGCCTTAGAGTTGACAATGAAGATACTGAAGTGGTGGATTACTTCTGAGTACTGTATTAGGATCAACCATCAACAGTAAAGAAATACGCCACAGTCTAGCACTTGGTAGAGCAGCCATGAAGGCCTTGGAAAAGATATTCAGATGCCATGATTATCCTACTTTGGACACATTACGGAAAGACTGAGCTCTCTGGAAAAGTCTCTAATGCTGGGAAAGGTGGAAGGAAAAAGAAGAAGAGATCGACCAGCAGCTACGTTGATAGGCTCAGGTACAGTGGTGATGAGTACACTGTGCACTGTTGGAAGACCTGAAGGACCAGGACAGCATGCTGATGGGGGAATTCTGGGAGTTGAAGTCCACACATCTTAAAACTGCCCAGTTTAAAAAACACTGCACTAAATGGAAACAAAGTGGTTCAGAAAACTCTTTCTTTTAAAATAAGAATGTTATTGAGTTTAAGCAAAGATAAAAAAAGAAAAAAGAGTGAGAAAACAGAAAAAGAAAATATTTTTTAAAAGATTACATATCAAGATGACTTCCAACTTTCAACAAGAATATACAGCAATTTCCATAATTAATCCCTTACTCTATATCTAACCAAAATCACATTATTTCTATAAGTCAATCCATTAACACATTATAAAACTAAAAACAATTGCTCTTTCCCCTTATATTTAAAAAGAAATAAACAAATATATAAACCTCTAAATCTAAATTTTTCCCCCCCCAAAAAAGAACCTATTTATTTAATATTTCCTTCCTACCACTATTCTATATATTTCTAACCACTGTAATAAAAATCAAATTATATTTAAATTTTTTACTTAATAATACTTTTATACTTAATAATACTATAACAAACTTAACCTTTTTTTATAATTTTTATTAGGATTTTAAAATACATAGTTAAAAGTTAGAAACGGAAAAAGAAATAGAAATACAAAATAAAGAAAAAGAAAAGAAAAAGTGTAGTAAAGTAAGAAAAAGAAAAAGATATGAAAAATAGGTGACTTCCAATCTATCTCTGGTCACGTAGATAAAAGAATCTGCCCTAAATGTTGGTTTTTCATACAATAGATAGAAATAATTCTTTGTCTAATATACTCTATTATATTTCATCTACTCTTCAAAACCCCATGTAAGCTTCGCCCCTCCTGCATTTCGCAAATAATCCATCAATGGTTTCCACTCTTTGAGATATTGATAACTTGAGTTTTCTTTCAATAAACAAGTCAATTTATCATTTTCTGCCATGTCCATCAATTTTAACATCCACTCTTGTACTGTTGGTAAAGTCCGAGTTTTCCAAAATTGTGCATAAAGAAGTCTTGCTGCTGTTATCATGTATTGTATAATTCTAACAAAATGTTTTTCTATTTGTAAGTCCAATATTCCCAACGGAAACAATTCTGGTTTAAACGGAATCTGTATTTGTAGTATACTCTGCATCAACGTATGTATTTGGGTCCAAAATTTCTTTGCAATCTTACATGTCCACCACATGTGGTAAAATGACCCCTCTTGTTTATTACATTTCCAACAAATGTTAGAAACAGTCCCATATATTTTTGCAATTTTTTGGGGGGTCATATACCATTGATACATCATTTTATAGAAATTTTCTTTCAAATTATAACACAGAGTAAACACCAATCCTTTAGACCACATATTTTCCCATTGCTGCATATGTATGTTATGACCGATATTTTTTGCCCATTTAATCATACAATCTTTAACTTGTTCTTCCACCATTTCCCCTCTCAACAGTAGTTTATACATTTTAGCAATTAAATGTTCGTCTGTTTCACAAAGTTGTATTTCAAATTCTGATTTACTCTGTTCAAATCCAAAATCTTTTTTATCTAACTTGAATTTCTCTATAAGCGGCATATAGGAAAGCCGTTGAAAAGTATGCCCTTCCGAGGGAAGTTGTTCTTTTGATTTAATTTTGTATTGTCCTTGTTCTTTTTCTATCAAATCCTTATAAGTCAACCATTTGTCTTTATATCTTGTTTCAGTTCTATAGAATGCTTCTTGTGTAGAAATCCATAAAGGCATCTTGTGACATAAAGTTGACCTATATTTATTCCAAATCCTTAACAAAGATCTTCTAATATAATGATTTTTAAAGTCCACATTAACTTTAACTTTGTCATACCATAAATATCCATGCCATCCAAATCTTAAATCATGACCTTCTAAATTCAATAGTTTTTCATTTTTCAAAACAATCCATTCTTTAAGCCATACTAAACAACATGCTGCATAATATAGCTTCAAATCTGGGAGGCCCAAGCCACCTCTTTCTTTTGAGTCTTGCAAAACTTTATATTTTATTCTTGGTTTTTTAATACTTTTATACTTAATAATACTATAACAATCTTAACCTTATTAAACGTATAACCAAACTCTAATTATTGTATCTTATAAATCTTAAAAGATCAAACAAACTTTAAAAATAATAGAATACTTCTTAATCCAAATCATTAAAGAAAAATAGAATCATACAAACTTTAATATCAATCCACATACATATTCTTCATTTCTTATCCCACCTCAAAGTAAACCAGAACATTTACATGTCTCCATATTACACATAAGGCAATTTTTAAATAGAAATGAAACAGCCCAACTGCCCTCCTTACAAAGTCAAATTCCTCATCTGGAAACCTCCCACAAAAAGGGACTGCTTCGTTCTCAAAACCATCTTTCAGAAAAACAAGACCAACAATATCTTGCAAGTCGAACTGTCTTAACTCCTTCCACACCAGAGTATATCCGTCTCCTGGCATTTCCTCGAAGCCTCTAATCTCGTCGTCAATAAAAGCATCCTGCTTTTGATTCTCTTCTTCTTCCTTCAAAGCATCCTCAACCAGCTGACACATTTTAAAACTGATGTTTTGTACAATATCCTGAATATCTTGCATAATAGTTTGGCAAGTATCATGGAGTGCTCGGAGAGAAACTCTGAGAGTATTTCTTTAAGGTCGTCCATGTTTCAGGCAGAAAATTAAGGCGCCCCCTGAATACTTAGTTAGCACAGATAGAAACTATTGGGTTAGTAAAAGGCAACCCAAAGAAAGTGGATAGAAAAACTGAAATCTCAAAACAGAAAAATCAACGCGTAGGCAAATGTTAAATCCTTCAAATCAATTACAAAAATAGTAACGGGGTGATGATTATTTATTCTCAGTCCTCCTTAAAATTTAAATGGGAAATAAGCCAGCAGTTACAGGAAAGTTTTAAGGTTAATCCAAAAAATAATGATAAGCACCAAGAGAGATCATTTCTTCTTGCTGTGTAAAGCCTCTCTTAGGGTAAAAACTTTAAAAATATATACATTGGGTGATTTAGAAATGGGAAAGGCTCAACCTAATGTCCCTTTAGGGCTTCAGCGTGGTCTGGAAAACGATGGCGTCCCCGACTCCCGTCTCCTCTTATCAGGTTAGCATCAGTGCTGCTGACGATCCTCAGGTTACGAGACGTTCCAAAGTACAAATGGGGTGATTCCGAGTGTTTTCTGTCTGTGAAAACGCTCTAGGGTACCAGGAAAAGCCTGCCTGCGCCCCCAAAAGAACCCACACTTTTAGGTCTGCCCACAGCACTCATGAGCAGAGCGGTTCAGTCGGCCATGTTCCCACCAGAAGCCTCGGTATTTGCTGGGTCTTGATGGCAGAACTTACCAGTTTTACCACTGTAGCATCCTCAGTATGTATGCAGATTTGTGAGGAGTAAAAATGGTGGACTGTAGTTTCAAGGGTTCCTGCTGAATGTTGTTTCTGGATATGATTTACACTGGGATGGTGGGTTCCTTTTTTGATCTCTATGGGCAGCTGTGGGTGGGTTCCTTACAGCTCTCAGTAGCAGTCTCTTCTTTCTTCTGCTTTTCTTCTACATTTATGGGATGGTTTGATCTGACAGAGTTCAGAGTGGTTCAGAAAACTCTTAACTGTTTGTTGCTCTCTACTAGGTATCTAAAAAATAATAGAAAATCAGAGATATCAAGGGAACGTTTTGTGCAAAGATGGGCATGATAAAGGACAAAAAAGGCAGGGACCTAACAGAAGCAGAAGAGATCAAGAAGAGGTGGCAAGAATACACAGAAGAACTATACAAGAAAGATCTTAATGTCCCTGATAACCAAGATGGTGTGGTCACCGACCTTGAGCCGGACCTCCTAGAGAGTGAAGTCAAGTGGGCCTTAGGAAGCATTACTAACAACAAAGCTAGCGGAGAAGACAGTAACCCAGCTGAGCTATTTAAAATCCTAAAAGATGATGCTGTTAAAGTGCTGCACTCAATATGCCAACAAATTTGGAAAACTCAACAGTGGCCACAGGATTGGAAAAGGTCAGTTTACGTTCCAATTCCAAGGAAGGGCAATGCCAAAGAATGTTCAAACTACCGTACAATTGCGCTCATTTCACATGCTAGCAAGGTTATGCTCAAAATCCTACAAGCTAGGCTTCAGCAGTATGTGAACCGAGAACTACCAGAAGTGCAAGCTGGGTTTCGAAGAGGCAGAGGAACTAGAGATCAGATTGACAACATTCGATGGATCATAGAAAAAGCAAGAGAGTTCCAGAAAAACATCTACTTCTGCTTCATTGACTACGCTAAAGCCTTTGATTGTGTGGATCACAACAAACTGTGGCAAATTCTTAAAGAGATGGGAATACCAGACCACCTTACCTGTCTCCTGAGAAACCTGTATGTGGGTCAAGAAGCAACAGTTAGAACCGGACATGGAACAACCGACTGGTTCAAAATTGGGAAAGGAGTACGACAAGGCTGTATATTATCACCCTGCTTATTTAACTTATATGCAGAGTACATCATGAGAAATGCCGGGCTGGATGAATCACAAGCCGGAGTTAAGATTGCCGGGAGAAATATCAACAACCTCAGATATGCAGACGATACCACCCTAATGGCAGAAAGTGAAGAGGAACTAAAGAGCCTCTTGATGAGGGTGAAAGAGGAGAGTGCAAAAGCTGGCTTGAAACTCAACATTAAAAAAACCCAGATCATGCATCTGGTCCCATCACTTCCTGGCAAATAGAAGGGGAAGAAATGGAAGCAGTGACAGATTTTATTTTCTTGGGCTCCAAGATCACCGCAGACAGTGACTGCAGCCATGAAATTAAAAGACGCTTGCTCCTTGGTAGGAAAGCTATGGCAAACCTAGACAGCATATTAAAAAGCAGAGACATCACCTTGCCGACAAAGGTCCGTATAGTTAAAGCTATGGTTTTTCCAGTAGTAATGTATGGCTGTGAGAGTTGGACCATAAGGAAGGCTGAGCGCCGAAGAATTGATGCTTTTGAACTGTGGTGCTGGAGAAGACTCTTGAGAGTCCCTTGGACTGCAAGGAGGTCAAACCAGTCAATCCTAAAGGAAATAAACCCTGACTGCTCATTGGAAGGACAGATGCTGAAGCTGAAGCTCAAATACTTTGGCCACCTAATGCAAAGAGAAGACTCACTGGAAAAGACCCTGATGCTGGGAAAAACTGAAGGCAAAAGGAGAAGGGGACGGCAGAGGATGAGATGGTTAGATAGCATCACCGATGTAATGAACATGAATTTGAGTAAACTCCGAGAGACAGTGGAGGACAGGAAGGCCTGGCGTGCTATGGTCCATGAGGTCACGAAGAGTCGGACACGACTAAATGACTGAACAACAACAACACTAGGTATCTAGACATTTGCAGCTCGGATGTAGCAGCTCTGTTTAGAACTGCCCACCTGGCTAAAAACATCAAAAATATATAATTGGGGGAAATAGGGAGCCAGAAGGGTAGGGAGCAAGTTTACCAGTCCTCCATCCAATGAATGAATGTTTGAGATTGGCTACCCCCACCACAGCAGCCATTTTGTGAGACTTCCTAAGACGTGCTCTCAAAATTACAAATGTGCCTCTCTGCCCAAAATGTCCTCTACTCTGCTTTGAAAGTATAGGAAGAGAGGACACAGGTGTGAAGTCCAATTAATTCACGTTATGGTCATTGGTTCGATATAAATTACAGGGGACACGGTGGCTCAGCGGGTTAAACTGCTGAAGCTGTAGGACTGCCGGTCGGAAGGTCGGCAGTTCGAATCCCCGCACAACGAGGTGAGCTCTCGTTGCTAGTCCCAGCTCCTGTCGACCCAACAGTTCGAAAACTTAGCAAGTAGATAAATTGGGTACCACCTTAAAGTGGGAAAATATGCTGGTGTCCTGTCCTGTCTGGGGTCAGGTTCCATCGGACGGAAGATCTTTCGAATGGCTGCAGATCCCGGAAGCAACAAACATCTACAGGACGTCAGCAGCCGGCTCCAACGCAAGGCACCTTGGGACATGTAGTCTGGAAAGCCAGGAAGAGCCGGTTCCCTTACCCCCTCCCCTTGCGCGCAGATTGTATAATGAAAAGAACACTGTATAATTTGATGTATAACAATGTATGTAAGCCGCCCAGAGTCCTCCGTTAGGGAGAGGATGGGCGGGGTATAAATACAAATATAAATAAAAAAAAAAATAAATGTCAAGAAAAGGCAAAGATTCTTACTAATAGCAGCTGAAACCCCTTAAGGCAGAGATGCAGCTGTGCATTTAGATCATTTTAGATCTAACTCTGGACTTAATACAAGGGTGGATTTAGATGGTAATGTGTGTTATTTCACTTATTCCAAATGATCATAGAAAGGAACCATTTATAAGCTTGCAAGATTGAGGTCGGCCCTTTGAGGTAGTTCAAACAAGAAGCACAAACCATGAGTACTAACCCTACCTTTATTGTAAGGTTACAGTAACAGAATCTTGCAAGTCTGAAAGTATTTCTCCTCTCCTTTACTTTTACTTTCCAGAAAACTAGGGAGGTCCCTTCTGAGACACTTCCACGCCCTTTCTGCTTCTGTGGGCTGAGATACCTTTTGCATGACAGTTGTCTAGGCTGCAGCTCTTCCTCCTGTCTCCCAAGGTCACTCCCACATACCATTAAAGACATCTATTTTCCATATCAAACGTGTAATGTTCCTCAATGCTTTGACAGCTCTGTCCAAAAATGGCCTACCATCTTTAAATGGGTTGAGAATGCTGTTGTCAACTTCTCTCAGATCCAATCAAACCTATTTAAAGAGGTTAGACCCTTCTAGATATAGCCATATTACAGTATGTCCAAACGTGGCTCCATCTTGGGAATTAGGATGGTCAACCAGTGGAACTAAAGCCTTCTGGATACTCAGAAGAGCCTCAGAAAAGGCCTCTCTGTGCTGTCTTTGTTCTGATTTACAAAGCAAAAACAGCAGGTTCCCAGGGGATTCTATTTTTAGACCTTGTCTAACACTGTGAAATAGTGACGGCTTGGAAAAACATTGTCGGGTACTGACTTAGTTGCTGTGTGCAGTTGCTATAAATGGAACCCAACCCTGTGAGATCTGGATCACGTAGCTTCTGTGCTTTACATTCATCTCTCTGCACGCTTGCCGTTGTGTGTCTTCCAGTGTAGTATTGAGATGCACCTTAGAAAGAGACTCAAGTGAATTTTGAATTTTGTTCTGGATTGGACAATGACTGGGTTTCACGAAAGAGGCTCCGCTGCATTTGCACCAGAAGCAAAGCTCAGATCGCATTAACCTTGGTTAGGTTTCTTTGAAGGCTTCACATGTTGGGTGGACCCGGCCTGCCTGCTTAGTTCATTATTTTGCAAAATAAGGAAAGAATTACAATTAAGGAATTACAATACTTGAGGCGAAGCATATTGTGCAAATGATGGCTCAGTTAGAAATCTGAAATGTCCAGGTTCCTTTCATACACATGGACCTTATTTACTCATATGTTCATTAATTTTTCAAATTTCTAGGCTGGCCAGTTCCAATGTCTCTGGGGTGGTTTGAGGTATAAAACAGTAAAAATCAAAAATAATGTCCCAAAGACGGTGTCATCCCGAGAGAACAACAGGCAATTCTCTACCCTACCCACAGTACGCCGCCTTGAGTTATTTATAAAAATAATAAAGGCGGGATAAAAATAAAATAAAATAATATAAAATAATATAAAATAAAATAAAATAAAATAAAATAAAATAAAATAAAATAAAATAAAATAAAATAAATAAAATAAAATAAAATAAAATAAAATAAAATAAAATAAAATAAAATAAATAAAATAAATAAAATAAAATAAAATAAAATAAAATAAAATAAAAGAAAAGAAAAGAAAAGAAAAGAAAAGAAAAGAAAAGAAAAGAAACAACCCTCCCACCCCAGCCACTGTAAACCAAAGTTTGGGGGAAGAACAATATTTTTAATCCTCTTTTGAAGGTTGGTATGATGGGAATCATGTGACTCTCCTGGGGGACCTAGAGGACAGGTGCTGTGACAGGGAAGATCCACTTCCTGGGTTCTGCTAGATCAGGGGTCCCCAACCTTTTTGGCACCAGGGACCGCTTTCAAAAGACAATTTTTACGTGGACCCGGGGGGTGGGGTTTCCGGGATTTCCGCGTACCGGGGGGTGGGGTTTGTGGGCAGGAGCCAATCGTGTGCACCGGGGGGCAGGGTTTGCGGGCAGGAGCCAATCACAAGCACCGGAGGCGGGGTTTGCGGGTGGGAGCCAATCGCACAGAAGGGGCGGGGTTTGTGGGCAGGAGCCCTGCGGCCCACAGGTTGGGGACCCCTATGCTAGATGATATTGCTTAACTCAGTGTTTTTCAAACTTGGTAACTTTAAGATGTATGGACTTCAACTCCCAAAATTCCCCAGCCAGCATGTGAGGACTTTGACTCCCAGAACTGGCTGGGGAATTCTGGGAGTTGAAGTCCATACATCTTAAAGTTGCCAAGTTTGAAAAACTCTGGCTTAACTGATGAGAGTAGCAATGAGCAAACTCTGTCAGATCTTACAGAGATGCAAAAACCACAGATGGTCCCTCAAATAACTAGGCCCTGTAGGACTTTATATACTGTAGGTGGCTGAGATCAACCATGATCTTCTAATTGAGGAATCCATGCCTGTCTGCTCATGTTCCTTGAGTGCTTCAAGGAGACAGTAAAAACCCTTGCTTCTTTCAAAGCTCCCATCAATACATAAGGCAGCCTAGAGCTTGGTGAGTCAATGCAGCAATCAGTGGATTTCTATAAATGTAATGTTCAAAGTGACTGTGCAATCAATTGAGATAAACTCATATATATATATATATATATATATATATACACACACATACATATATAATTTTTATTAAATATTTTTTAAAAGGAAGACAAAAACGCTAATACAAACTAATATAAAGTAAGAAAAAGAAAAGAAAAAGAAAGAAATCAAGGAGAAAGCTAAAGGTGCAAGAAAGGGAAAAAAAGTAAAAGAAAAATAGAAAAGAAAGAAAAAAGATACAAAGAAGTAGCTTCCGATCTTCTTTGCAGCAGTTATAAGGGCAATTATAAATTTAGCTCTTACTCTATGGTTACAGCATAACTCTCTTCTTTGTATAATCTATCCTGTCTAATGTTCAAATCCATAAATCGTAAGTTCATTTTTTTCACGCAAAAAGTCTATAAGAGGATTCCAGTCAGGAGATAAACTCTTTTATTGATCACTGTTGATACTGCTTGGCAGCACACTCATGGGTGTGCAAGGAGGGAAACAGTTATCCAGGTGAAAGAAACTGTAAAGAATTCCAGACAAAGAATTGGGAAATCGATGCTATGCTGGGATGTCACCTACCATGCTAAAACCACATGAAGAGCCACAGAAGCTTTCCACAGAAAGCAGTACACAGTAATGCTAGGCTGAAATCCAATATTCAGTTTATCTAAAGTTTCCTTCCCTTCAGAGGGAAGTTTCTGTTTTTCTCCATCATTCCCAGAAGGCTTGAGAATTTCTTTCCAATTTCTCTGGCTAAGATTTTTTTGCTGATTGTATTGTTGAAAGTGACAGAGAGTGGGACTGTTAGGACAGTTGTGTTCTGTTGCATAACGTCCCTTCACTCAAGCAGAGCCATCTCCAGGATTGGATGCTTTCCTCAAAATGGCAAAAGCAGAATTGTGCCGTTGTGCAGCAAGCACCATCCTTTTTGTATGTTTGTGTGATTTTTATGGTTGTTTTTATTGTATTTTAATGATGTTGTGTTGTGAACCGCCCAGAGTCCCTCCTTGAGGGGGAGATGGGCGGTCATAGAAATTTAATAAATAAATAAATAAATGTCACTGGGCACATACAAAAGGGGTGGGTCTTGCATCATGATGGCAGTATGCTGCATTCGTCACTTTCCTCCCCAAGACTCCCCCCACGGCCGTGGACCCTTCTGCCCCTGTGGTCCTTTTCAACACATGCACTCAATGATTTTGTGAAACATGCATAGGTTTGGATCACGCAGGGACTGAAAATGGCCATAGGTCTCATTCTGGAGTTGGTCATTTCAAGCCAGAGACGATGTGAAGCCTGGTTGGTTGCATTCTAAAATACCAGTCAAGAGATAGACGGGCAGTGTTTACTTTTTGCAGAGTTTTTTTTTAATCCATTCAATCGTGTCCGATTCTTGGAGACTGCCTGAATGAGTCCCTGCAGTTTTCTTGGCAGGTTATTCAGAAGTGGTTTGCCATTGGCTCCTTCCTAGGGCTGAGAGAGAGTGACTGGCCCAAGGTCACCCAGCTGGCTTCGTGCCTAAGGCGGGACTAGAACTCTCAGTCTCCTGGTTTGCCATTGCTTCCTTCCTAGGGCTGAGAGAGAGTGACTGGCCCAAGGTCACCCAGCTGGCTTCGTGCCTAAGGCGGGACTAGAACTCTCAGTCTCCTGGTTTGCCATTGCTTCCTTCCTAGGGCTGAGAGAGAGTGACTGGCCCAAGGTCACCCAGCTGGCTTCGTGCCTAAGGTGGGACTAGAATTCACAGTCTCCTGGTTTCTAGCCTGATGCCTTCACCACCACACCAAGCTGGCTCTCTTTTGCAGAGTACTGTATAAGTCCATCATACAGTTCTCCATATTTTATGTAGATCAACCTTACTCAAACCAGTATCATCCAGAAGGATGGACTACAAATTCCATGGCTCTCAGCCCAATTGGAGGGGTAGTCCAAAACCCGTGGAAGGCACTGGATTGAGAAGATATTCTTATAAATTCCATTCCTGTTTATAAATATCTGATATATACTTCGTCATTGATTATTGTTCTGCTTTTTTTGTTTGCCGAGTTATTAACCTGAAAAGATCTCAGTTCTGGGCACTGATTTTGTTTTGTTTTGCTTTTAATCTTGTGGGCTGGTTTTCATCCAGACCAATTTAACTTTCAAGGATTAATGTTTTCCTGACTTTTTCTTGGACTTTGGCAGTTCAATGTAATAAAAACAACATGGGTACCAGCAAATTTGGGTTTCCATCTCTGATGCACAGTGTGATATGCAGCTTATATTCCTCATTCCACTGAACCCTAAAGCTGAAACTGAAGCGGTTGAAAAGAATGTCAACACCATTCGTATTTTGCTTACAAGACAAATTGCATTTGAATAATTTAAGGATGCCTTTTTTCCCCCTAGAGGCATTGAGCATTCTCAAACAACCCTCTTTTTATTGTTAAATCATATGCACGCAAGCTATTCTAAATTACAAATATTGACACATTGTTTTTTTAAACAACAATAACAACAATTGCTGCTTCTCAGGAAATTTTCTTCCGAGTAAGTTCAAAATCCTTTTAGGAGGCCAGATTTCTAGCTGATAAGACAAGAGGGGTTTTTCCAGAGCTGTTGTGGCTCAAATCCCTCTTGAATGCAAGTGATGGTTTGAACCTGCAAATAAGGCTGGAAAGAGATGTCATCTGTTGTGACAGGTGTCCTGGTCCATACTTGTGATGGGTTTTTCAAAGCTCATTCAGAGGAAGCAGAGATTACTGTTGTTGGTTTGCGAACATTTGCCCCCCTTGGAAGAAAACACATAATAAATAGCGCTGAGCTGCACAGAGCTTCAGATTCAAAGCCAAGAAGGTTCTTTGAAGCATGTCATGGGATGGACAGAGTTCTCTGTAATTCCTTCAAACAGCTGCATCTTTTCCCAGGATCACACAATTCTCCTAAGGAACAGGAGAAGAGGCCTTTGTTTTAAAGAGCTGCAGAGAGGTGCTCTGTGTCCGGAAGCACTCTCTTGTTTTCCAATGCAAAGCTCTGCAAAAGGCCGATTAATGAGTAATAATGCAGTAAGTAGATTCAGGCTGACTTACTGTTCCCTCCCTTCCATTTTTCAATTAGCCATTTCAGTATTTTAATCTTGCAAGCAAACTACAAAGCTGTAACTAATTGCACCATTGACTAATGAAGTTGACAATATTTGTATTTACGGCTTGAAAGCCGAAATAATGATAGGCTTGTAGTATTGGTGGCGGTGGTGGGGGGCTGCTTGCTTCAAATAGGAATAATCTTTACGAGAGTTTATAGGGGCAGTCTAGATTTCCAGTCCAGGATATGTATTGTTCTAAGGATCTTTTTTTTTTTTTTTTAATCAGGAGAAATATTTGCTAGATTGGACTGAAGCAGATGAGGAATGCCCTTGATTTCTAAAAAGTGTACAAGGTGCTGAGGGATTTTTTATATCTTTTTCTAAGATTTGAACATGCTGGTGGGCTTGCAGAAGGTTCAAGTATTTTGCAAAGAGGCTTCTTTCTTTGTTGGTGCGTCCTGGGATGATCAACACTTGGTCATGTCGCCCTTCCAAGAAACACCAATGAAGAAGCCTCCAGCCTTTGTAAAAGGCGGAAAGCTGTTTTTTTAAAATTAAATTTGAATGACTTCCAGACATTTCAGGAAGTAATCTAACAACCCCCTTCTGCATGTCACTGCATGTCATTTTTAACTCTGCAGAAGGGTAAATATGAACCAGAAGTTATTCCTCACCATGGATCTACTGAAAGCCAAATGCCTACATTCAGTTGCAACACGATCCATGCCAGAATTCCATTAAGTCCCTAATGAATATATTGCAAGGGCATTATTAAGCAAGAAAAATTGTAGAAAGTGTCAACTAATTAATTTATTGAAGAAAGTGTGAATTAATTTACTATCTCTGCATTAACTAGCATATGAGGAAAAAAAAACATTCAGAAAGAGTCTATTTTCCTTATATTTAGAGGAAATGCTTGTGTTCCAGAAGATGAAATATGTTTGGTCTGTAAAAGAAAAGGGAATCCCTACATTTGATGACCTTGGAAAAAAAATAACACTCCTAACCCAGTTAGGAATCTTGGATTTGGAACATTGAGTTCCATCAGCCCTTTCCCAACCTGGTGCTCATCAGAGGCATCAGGATTCCAAGCCAGAAGGACCTTAGCACATCTGGAAGCAATCAGGTTGAAGGAGAGTCCTATAATCCCATTCACGTGAGTGAAGCATCTCTTGAATGACAGGGATGGGATGGCAGTAGCTGAAGGAAGTCCCATGGAACATTTTCTAGATTGAGATTCTGAGGAACTGCTGCCAGTCCGAGCAGAAAACCTGCTGCCAGTCAAAGCAAAAAATAATCCCGATCTAGATGGAGCAATTCCGTGACCTAGATTTCCTGCAAAGTTCCTTCCTGTGTGCAAAGGATGCCCATGCATTGGCTTTGCATATTGTCAGAGGTCCTTCCAAAAACAAGCAACCCAGTCTCCTGAAGAAACTTTAGAGAACAGAAAGGGAATTATTCTGGAAATCTGCCCCAGAATTCCTGACATGGAAAATATCCTAAGAGGTGAACAACTTTCATCCCCTCTAACTAATCAATTCCAAATGGACGGCCCCTTTGATCTGCAGGAATCTCAGGCAAGTATTCATGCCATCTGTCAAAACTCCATCACTTCCCAGCATGGTCAACTATCTGTTTTTGCTATGCTTGTGACTCATCCTTCTCTCTAGATAGTTCAGGATGTGCCTTTAAGCCATGTGACACCCATGAAGCACTGGATATTAGAGATGTGTGAATATGAGAGGCCTTGTTTTTATGAGCAGAATGTGGGAATAAATGTTGGATTATAGGAATTCTAGTACTTCACCATTCTTGAAGTTTGGAGAAAGAGAATATTCGATTTCACTGAGGAACGTATCTATTCTATCATGGCCATCACACTGGGCTGCCAGTTGACTCCAGCCTACTTGACTGGGATTCTCCAATTCAGAAATGGGGCTCATGAAAAAAATTTGGCAGCTGTAATTTTTCCATCAAAATATTCATGCATCCAAAGTCCTAAAGTCAGCAGACTGACAGCCAAAGGAACTACCCACTTGCTGCAAGGATGATACATCAACGTGCCATGTAGTCCCACTAATCCGTCATTTTCAAGCAAGTAAGTTCTGTGCAAGAATTACTGGTGCATCATTGCAAGCGCATGTATTCCGAGGTTAGCTCTTTATTACCACATGTATAAAGGCCTAATTGTGCATGATCTCATTTTTATTTATTTGCTTTCAGTCTTAAAAACCCATTGGCAAGAGAACATCCTGCTTTCTCATCCTTCTCTGCAGCAGTGAGCAACTGACAAGTAAAAGAGAAGAAAAGCATTCAGGCAACAGACAACCGAAGAGGAAGAAACTGCATTGCTGGCTCAATCAGTAGATGCTCTCCTCCTTTGTCTGCTGATCCACCATGCTGGGGTTGCATCTGGAGCAGTGCAGGGAAGGTACATCACCTGGTCCTATCCCGGCAATCTTTCATCGTGGAGGATGGGGTCAGAGCCCGCTGCCTCTCCTCCAGACTTACATGTAATTTCTATCCAGATCTGCACAATCTCTTCACTGGGCTGGCTCCATATATTTGGGAACCATGAATAAACAGCATGCTGGTGGCCAGAGAGCATCTTCTGACTGTTTGCAGTTTGGGGTCACTGGTGACCAGCTCCGAGCTCTTTGCCTGAGTGAGTCCCTGCACTTTTCTCAGCAACATTTTCAGAAGTGGTTTGCCATCGCCTTCTTCTTCCTAGGGCTGAGAGAGAGGGACTGGCCCAAGGTCACCCAGCTGGCTTTGTGCCTAAGGCGGGACTAGAACTCTCAGTCTCCTGGTTTGCCATTGGCTCCTTCCTAGGGCTGAGAGAGGGACTGGCCCAAGGTCACCCAGCCGGCTTTCGTGCCTAAGGCGGGAGTAGAACTCTCAGTCTCCTGGTTTCTAACCTGGTACCTTTAACCACTATGCCAAACTGGCTCTCCCACAGTGGTCCCTAATAAAATCTATTTGAGGACCTACTGTATATTACTCATAGGACCACCTTCTCCAATCAGTATTGGTGCAACTAATTAGATCTACCAGGGAGAAACTGCTGCAAATCACACACTTTCAGGAGATTCAGGGGGCTGAGTCAAGGAGAAGCTGGTTTTCTGCCCCGTGCCGATGCTGTGGAATAGCCACCCATGAGAGGATCATGCTGGCTCCTGCTTTACTGGTTTTTCAGAAGCCCTGTTTCAGAGAGCCTCTGTAATGGTATGTGGGAAAGACCTTGAGAGACGGGGCGAAGAGGTGCTGCCTAGGGAACAGTCATATAAGAGAGAGCTTGGCCTGCAGCCACATAGTGGGCGGAGCAAGAGGCTCAGAAGGGACCCTCCCTAGTTTCTTGGGCTGTAAAGGAGACGGTGGGAAAATTGTACTTTCAGACTTGCAAGATTCTGTTAATGTAGCCTTACAATGAAGTAGGATTATTATTGTAAGCCGCCCAGAGTCGTGTACGAGATGGGCGGCTGAGAAATTCAATAGATAAATAAATAAATAAATAAATAAATTAGTGTATCTGGTCGTGTTCCCTGTCTGGTCTCCTTGGTTTTCCTGATTCGATTTGAAGCAGCTATCTTTCTTGATTCTTTCTTTTCTCTGTATGGTTGTATTGCCATTGTGTCTTTTTCCTTTTGTGCTGCGTATGTCTTAAATTGCATTTTTTCTGTGCAAGCCACCAAGAGTCGCGTTAATTGCAGCCACATAGAAAGATGTTTTAATTTCCAAGCTCAACATGGTGGGATACTGTGCTGGCAGTTTTCATAAGCATCTTTGAGGGCCACATTTAAATGGTTCAGTGGGCATGGGCCCTCCGTTGCTCATCTCTGATGTTAAAAAAAAAATGCTTTGAAATGTAACCCTGGTTGATTCACAGATTTAAATCTTTTTGCCTGGCCCGAATTGGGACTGATTTAACTATGATCAACCCATGATCCAGGAAGAAACTGAATGTTTGCTTAGGAGGGAAAACAAACAAATCAACAAAACAAAAACCATTCATTACTCACTGCATCAGTATCAAACTATCATATCCCAGTTGTCATGAACTTAATTTGTACTCATCTGAGGGACAGAGCAGTGGAGGAAATGATCTGTTTTTAAAGAAAGCTTCAGCACACTATTGTGAATTTTTGAGTTCAGTGGTGGAACGGTCTGATTGCATTGTCCCCTTGCTCTCCCACATGAACAATGAAGAATACCCTGCACACCAGATTTCTAAGACAGTCAGTTGGTTGAAAAGACAAAATCCCAGGTTCAGAATTATCTCACTTTTTTTATTAACAGGAGAAAGCATTGCAGAGTTTATACTGAAGGGCAGATGAGCAGCGTCCTATGGCAAGAGTGCACCCTATACACTTGTTTTCACGCCCGCTATTTAAATCAAGGTGGACAACCTTTTTGGTAGCTGGTAGACTCCACATTGATGGACTAACCGTGACTCACGGACAGGAGTTGTTAGGCACAATTTTTAAACAATTGCATGAAGCCTGTCTTGGAGTTTTTATGTGCTTCCTGACTCAACACCAGGAAATTGTGTGTGGCCAAGGTTTTTTTTTTCTTTTTAAGATCATGATTGGAGGATTGCAGGCTAAAGGAAGTGGTTCTGGGGCCTTTGAGAATTCTGGCTGCTCACCCCTGATTTAGATTAACCTTGGATTGACCAGCAAATTTAGAAATATGGCTCTTCTGAGATGGGAAGACACTGTTCCATATCTCTAGAACAGGTTTGCACTGGTATTTAATTTGTCCATTTCTTAATAGGCATGTCCATAAATCCATTTCTTAATTTACTTATTATTTAAATTTATATCACCACCCATCTCCCCCAATCGGGGGACTCTTATGCCTATTTTACTATCTTTGAGGCATAAACGCAACTAGAGAAGCCTTCCATAACATTTTGCCCTTTAGATGTATTGGTTGATTGCCATGTTGGCTAATAATGATGGAGGGAATCAAGTTGGGAAAGGCAGCATTTGAGAATTACAAGACTTAATTGCAGAATCTGTGCACAGCGGCTAGACTTTCTACAGAATCGGGTCAAGCGAGAAGTTGTAGCATCTTCTTCCATCATTTCATCTCATAAGTTTATATAATATTTTTCATGGCTAAGCAGAAATCGGATGGATCCTCAGCACTTTAAACAACAGCTCTGATTTTTGTTTGTTTTAAGTTTTTTAAAAAGTGTTTTTGTTTTTTCAAGTTTTGGCGTTGATACTTTAAAATATGGATGCTCCTCCATTCTCTTAAGTAACATCCTTCAGTCATGTCCCCTCAGGAGAACTTTGACAAAGAAGTGTATGGAGCAAGAACAAAAACCCATGGACAGTATCAAAAGGCTAAAAGATATGACGCCGGAGGATGAGCCCCTCAGGTCGGAAGGTGTCCAATATGCTACTGGGGAAGAGCGGAGGGCAATTCCGAGTAGCTCCAGAAAGAGTGAAGCGGCTGGGCCAAACCCGAAAGGATGCTCAGTTGTGGATGTGTCTGGAAGTGGAAGGAAAGTCTGATGCTGTAAAGAACAATACTGCATAGGAACCTGGAATGTAAGATCAATGAATCAAGGTAAGCTGGATGTGGTCAAACATGAGATGACAAGATTGAACATCGACATCTTGGGAATCAGCGAACTAAAATGGACAGGAATGGGTGAATTTAATTCAGGAGACCATTATATATACTACTGTGGGCAAGAATCCCTTAGAAGAAATGGAGTAGCTCTCATAGTCAATAAAAGAGTGGGAAAGGCAGTACTGGGGTACAACCTCAAAAACGACAGAATGCTTTCAGTTCAAATCCAAGGCAAACCATTCAACATCACAGTAATCCAAGTCTATGCCCCAACCACTGATGCCAAAGAAGCTGAAGTTGACCGGTTCTATGAAGACCTACAACACCTTCTAGAACTAACACCAAAAAAAGATGTCCTTTTCATCATAGGGGACTGGAATGCTAAAGTAGGGAGTCAAAAAATAACCGGAATAACAGGCAAGTTCGGCCTCGGAGTACAAAATGAAGCAGGGCAAAGGCTAATAGAGTTTTGTGAAGAGAACACGCTGGTCATAGCAAACACTCTTTTCCAACAACACAAGAGACGACTCTACACATGGACATCACCAGATGGTCAATACCGAAATCAGATTGATTATATACTTTGCAGCCAAAGATGGAGAAGCTCTATACAATCAGCAAAAACAAGACCTGGAGCTGACTGTGGCTCAGATCATGAGCTTCATATTGCAAAATTTAGGCTTAAATTGAAGAACGTAGAGAAAACCACTAGACCACTCAGGTATGACCTAAATCATATCCCTTATGAATATACAGTGGAGGTGAGGAATAGATTTAAAGGATTAGACCTGGTAGACAGAGTGCCTGAAGAACTATGGATGGAGGTTCCTAACATTGTACAGGAGGCAGCAAGTAAAACCATCCCAAAGAAAAAGAAATGCAAGAAAGCAAAGTGGCTGACTGATGAAGCTTTACAAATAGCTGAGGAAAGAAGGGAAGCAAAAGGCAAGGGAGAAAGGGAAAGATATAACCAACTGAATGCAGATTTCCAGAGAATAGCAAGGAGAGATAAGAAGGCCTTCTTAAATGAAAAATGCAAAGAAATCGAGGAAAACAATAGAATGGGGAAGACTAGAGATCTCTTCAAGAAAATCGGAGATATCAAGGGAACGTTTTGTGCAAAGATGGGCATGATAAAGGACAAAAAAGGACAAAAAAGGCAGGGACCTAACAGAAGCAGAAGAGATCAAGAAGAGGTGGCAAGAATACACACAAGAAAGATCTTAATATCCCTGATAAATACGATGGTGTGGTCACTGACCTTGAGCCGGACATCCTAGAGAGTGAAGTCAAGTGGGCCTTAGGAAGCATTACTAACAACAAAGCTAGCAGAGAAGACAGTATCCCAGCTGAGCTATTTAAAATCCTAAAAGATGATGCTGTTAAAGTGCTGCACTCAATATGCCAACAAATTTGGAAAACTCAACAGTGGCCACAGGATTGGAAAAGGTCAGTTTACGTTCCAATTCCAAAGAAGGGCAATGCCAAAGAATGTTCAAACTACCGTACAATTGCGCTCATTTCACATGCTAGCAAGGTTATGCTCAAAATCCTACAAGCTAGGCTTCAGCAGTATGTGAACCGAGAACTACCAGAAGTGCAAGCTGGGTTTCGAAGAGGCAGAGGAACTAGAGATCAGATTGTCAACATTCGCTGGATCATGGAAAAAGCAAGAGAGTTCCAGAAAAACATCTACTTCTGCTTCATTGACTACGCTAAAGCCTTTGATTGTGTGGATCACAACAAACTTAAAGAGATGGGAGTACCAGACCACCTTACCTGTCTCCTGAGAAACCTGTATGCGGGTCAAGAAGCAACAGTTAGAACCGGACATGGAACAACCGATTGGTTCAAAATTGGGAAAGGAGTACGACAAGGCTGTATATTGTCACCCTGCTTATTTAACTTATATGCAGAGTACATCATGAGAAATGCCGGGCTGGATGAATCACAAGCCGGAGTTAAGATTGGCGGGAGAAATATCAACAACCTCAGATATGCAGACGATAGCACCCTAATGGCAGAAAGTGAAGAGGAACTAAAGAGCCTCTTGATGAGGGTGAAAGAGGAGAGTGCAAAAGCTGGCTTGAAACTCAACATTAAAAAAACTCAGATCATGGCATCTGGTCCCATCACTTCCTGGAAAATAGAAGGGGAAGAAACGGAAGCAGTGACAGATTTTATTTTCTTGGGCTCCAAGATCACCGCAGACGGTGACTGCAGCCATGAAATTAAAAGACGCTTGCTCCTTGGGAGGAAAGCTATGGCAAACCTAGACAGCATATTAAAAAGCAGAGACATCACCTTGCCGACAAAGGTCCGTATAGTTAATGCTATGGTTTTTCCATTAGTAATGTATGGCTGTGAGAGTTGGACCATAAGGAAGGCTGAGCGCCGAAGAATTGATGCTTTCGAACTGTGGTGCTGGAGAAGACTCTTAAGAGTCCCTTGGACTGCAAGGAGGTCAAATCAGTCAATCCTAAAGGAAATCAACCCTGACTGCTCATTGGAAGGACAGATACTGAAGCTGAAGCTCAAATACTTTGGCCACCTAATGCGAAGAGAGGACTCACTGGAAAAGACCCTGATGCTGGGAAAGACTGAAGGCAAAAGGAGAAGGGGATGGCAGAGGATGAGATGGTTAGATAGCATCACCAATGTGATGAACATGAACTTGAGTAAACTCCGGGAGGCAGTGGAGGACAGGAAGGCCTGCCGTGCTATGGTCCATGAGGTCACGAAGAGTCGGACACGACTAAACGACTGAACAACAACAACAAGCTATGTATGGGCTATGTATGGGCATTTGACCCTACTATGGTCAAATACTGGCTGGGAATTTTAGGAGTTCTAGTCCCAATGCATTCAAATGATGCCTCATTGATGAGGTCTATGTAAGAACATAGTATGAGAAGTATTACTTTGAAGAATTGTTTTTTTCTTCAAAGTGTCTTTCACTTTTAAACAGTAGAAATTACAGTGGGTGTCAGTGTGTGAGAAAGAGTAGTACAGCTAATCCTCATTTAGTGACCACAATTCGGACCATCCACTTGGTTGTTAAGTGAAGTGATCGCTAGGTGAAACCACAGCTGTGCTTACAATCTGACTTCAGCTTTCCTTTGCTTTATAGACCTGCAAAGGTCGCAAATGCGAGGATTGGTCACAAAGTTACTTTTTCATCACCGTTGTAACTGCGAACTGTCACTAAACAAGGCAGGCACTGAACAAAGACTACTTGTATGTTGGTGGAAATGGCTGAGGTACTTGCCTTAAAGGAATTAAACTGACATAACATTTGGCTGCATTACTTAAAGCATTGATGCCAGCGAAGTTCGGGATTTTTGAATATGGAGTACATAACATACTGTGTTTGGCAAGGAAATGCTGAGCAGAATCATGTTTCCAAGATGGCTTGCTGATTGCCTAGGAGGTGCAAAAGGGATCATCGATGAGCTGCCCCCCTGGGAAATGGCTGAGCTAATGCCGCTTTTAATTGCCATGGCAAGAACATTAATAACATCATGGGAAAGCAGCCATTCTTTTTTCTCCCAATCATCCATTCACTTTCCTATGAAGTTTGTCAATATCTGGATGCCACTTGATTTAATCTCTGAAGGACAGTGTGTTGTAACTCTCAGGTCTCATATCACAGTTTGGAAGATTAGCTGAGAAATCACTGCAGTTTAAAAATCATGTTTAAAAATAAAAATAAAAATAAAAATTATAAAATATAAAAAATAAAATAAAATAACAAATAAAATAATAAAATAAAATAAAATAAAATAAAATAATAAAAAAATAAAATAAATAAAATAAAATAATAAAATAATAAAATAAAATAAAATAAAATAAAATAAAATAAAATAAAATAAAATAAAATAATAAAATAAAATAATAAAATAAAATAAAATAAAATAAAATAAAATAAAATAAAATAATAAAATAAAATAAAATAAAATAAAATAATAAAATAAAATAAAATAAAATAAAATAAAATAAAATAAAATAAAATAATAAAATAAATAAAATAAAATAAAATAAAATAATAAATAAGAGAGAGCCAGTCTGGTATAGCGGTTAAGGCATCAGGCTAGAAACTGGGAGACTGTGAGTTCTAGTCCCACCTTAGGCACAAAGCCAGCTGAATGACCTTGGGCCAGTCACTCTCTCTCAGCCCTAGGAAGGAGGCAGTGGCAAATCACTTCCAAAAACCTTGCCAAGAAAACTGCAGGGACTTGTTCAGGCAATTGCCAGGAGTCAACATTGACTTGAAGGTATGCATAAGTAAGTAAGTAAGTAAGTAAGTAAGTAAGTAAGTAAGTAAGTAAGTAAGTAAATAAATGTTTAAAAATAAAATCATGTATTTTATTGTAATTTCTTTGATTGTTGCAAGGTGCCCAGAGTCACTGAGAGTTGGGTGGCATATAAATTTAATAAGTTGTTGTTGCTGTTGTTGTTGTTGTTGTATATCAGCAAGACATCAAAATTAGAGCATAAAACCTTCAAAGAGAAACCCGTTTCCATGGGGAAAAAGATATGAACATAATGAATTCTTGCACTGAAACCAATGGGAGTTAAAAGACTGTAATCTTTTCGTTAATTAGTTGGGAATGAGCATCATTTAACTTAGACATTCTCATGCGTAAACATGATAGAATTTTGAAAATATTCAGCCTTGGTTGATAGAAAGAGAGGAAATTGCTTTATACCAATTCAGAAATCCAGCTAGGTAGTTATTGATATTTTTGATTGGTAGCAGCTTCCCAGGATACCAGGCAGAGAAAACTCTTTTCCATTACTTGCTGCTTGCTGCTTTCAAGTGGAGATGACTCGTATAGTATAAGGTCCCCAACCTTTTTTGGCGCCAGGGACCGGTTTCAAAAGACGATTTTTCCACGGACCCAGGGGGGGGTGTTTCTGGGATTTCCACAGACTGGGGGGGGTGAGGTTTGCAGGTGGGAGCCAATCGCGCACACCGGGGGATGGGGTTTGCGGCGGGAGCCAATCACAAGCACTGGGGGCGGGGTTTGCGGGCAGGAGCCAATCGCACGGAAGGGGGCAGGGTTTGTGGGCGGGAGCCCCACGGTCCAGTTCCTAACAGGCCACGGCCCACTAGTGGGCTGCGGCCCACAGGTTGGGGAGCTCTGTCGTATACAATCTGGGATCTTTGGTATGCAAATCAAATGCTCTGCCTTGGAGCTGTTCATAGACTATGTTCACAGTGACATAATAATCAGTCTGTTAAAGATTAGCATAGCAGTATCTACCTGATGTTGGCTGATCTCTGAAATAAGCATGGTCAGCCCTGGTTAGTCTTTGGGTAGGCATCAACTAACTACTAGTCTTTGGATAGGAGTCAACTAACTACTAGTCTTTGGATAGGTATCAACTAACTACTAATCTTTGGATAGGCGTCAACTAACTACTAGTCTTTGGGTAGATGTCAATTAGCTACTAGTCTTTGGATAGGAGTCAACTAACTGCTAGTCTTTGGATAGGCGTCAACTAACTACTAATCTTTAGATAGGTGTCAACTAACTACTAGTCTTTGGCTTGATGTCAATTAGGTACTAGTCTTTGGATAGGAGTCAACTAACTACTAGTCTTTGGATAGGCGTCAACTAACTACTAATCTTTGGATAGGCGTCAACTAACTACTAGTCTTTGGGTAGACATCAATTAGCTACTAGTCTTTGGATAGGAGTCAACTAACTACTAGTCTTTGGATAGGAGTCAACTAACTACTAATCTTTGGATAGGCGTCAACTAACTACTAGTCTTTAGATAGGTGTCAACTAACAACTAGTCTTTGGCTTGATGTCAATTAGGTACTAGTCTTTGGATAGGAGTCAACTAACTACTAGTCTTTGGATAGGCGTCAACTAACTACTAATCTTTGGATAGGCGTCAACTAACTACTAGTCTTTGGGTAGACATCAATTAGCTACTAGTCTTTGGATAGGAGTCAACTAACTACTAGTCTTTGGATAGGAGTCAACTAACTACTAATCTTTGGATAGGCGTCAACTAACTACTAGTCTTTGTGTAGATGTCAATTAGCTACTAGTCTTTGGATAGGAGTCAACTAACTACTAATCTTTGGATAGGCGTCAACTACTAGTCTTTGGATAGGCATCAACTAACTACTAGTCTTTGGATAGCATCAACTAGTTACTAATAATTGGATAAGAGTCAACTAACTACTAGTCTTTGCCAAGAAAACTTGCAGGGACTTGTTCAGGCAGTCTCCGAGAATCGGACATGATTGAACGGATTAAAAAAAACCTACTAATCATTGGGTAGGTGTCAGCTAGCTACTAGTCTTTGGATAGGTGTCAGCTAACTACTAATCATTGGATAGGAGTCAACTAACGACTAGGAACTCCAGCCTTTGCCTAGATTGGGAAGTCCTCCCCACCCCACCTGCCCCCAAACATCCCAGACGAAGGTCACAGCAAACCACTCCTTTCAAGCTGCCAGGAAAACTGTACAGATGGAGCCACCAGCAGCTGAGCGGAAATAAGAGTGTTTCCCCCCCTTTTCATGTGAGTTTGGTGCAAACCCCACTCCTTTTTTGGTGTTCTGTTTTAGCATATTATGCAAACCAAGCCTGTTAGTTTAACACAGTGTATCAACCCAACCGTTGTGATTTATGGTACAGCCATTGTTGGAACAATTCATGGCTTTGTGCAATGTGTGCAACCAGCCAATATCGCGTTGTCAGAGTCTGCAGACAAAATATTTGAAAATGACCAAAGTGGCATTGCTGCTGTATCTGCTGCTGGCAACTAGGACAGAAAACAATGTCGATATGCAATCAGGATATCTCTCCCCCCACCTTTTTTTTTTTTTACTCATGAAATTTGACAGGGCACAATTCTTGCTTCTATTGTGTTTGGGCTAAAAGTAATGAAGTGCTATTCCTCAAGTGGTTCTTGATAGTTAAGGTGAAACACAGTTTTTGTTTTTGAAATTTGAGACAAATCTGTGTCAATGTAGCACAATTCTAGAATAAATTCTTCATAGAAAAGGAAGCAAATTCTGTTTAGGAGAAATTAAGATTGTCATTGGCCAATGACCCTATGTTACATGAACATTATAAAGAATTCTGGAGCCAATCACACAAGAAATCAGGCATGTATGCTTTCTAAAAAGGATCCCTTGAGATCATCCCATTTCTCAAAAGATCTGAGAAACTTAGAGAGGGCTGCTTGAAAGTCACATCACCAGACTTGAAAGATCTCCCTGTTCTGAATGTTCAATAGCATTAATTGATGATATGAATCCAAATACTTTGAAGCAGGCACCTGCCCTGCTAAAAAAAACAGCAAGGGACAACACATTGAAAATTTTGTGGTGGTCTATTTCATCACCAGGAAACAGAATGTACAATCCTGTTTGGCTTTTCTGGACTTCAAGCTGCAGTCCACTTTTCAGGGACCACAGAGTTGTTCTGTTGTCGTTGTTCAGTTGTTTAGTCATGTCCGACTCTTCGTGGCCTCATGGACCATAGTACACCAGGCCTTCCTGTCCTTCACCGTCTCCTGGAGTTTACTCAAGTTCATGTTCATCACATCGGTGATGCTATCTAACCATCTCATCCTCTGCTGTCCCCTTCTCCTTTTGCCTTCAGTCTTTCCCAGCATCAGGGTCTTTTCCGGTGAGTCCTCTCTTCGCATTAGGTGGCCAAAGTATTTGAGCTTCAGCTTCAGTATCTGTCCTTCCAATGAGCAGTCAGGGTTGATTTCCTTTAGGATTGACTGATTTGACCTCCTTGCAGTCCAAGGGACTCTCAAGAGTCTTCTCCAGCACCACAGCTCGAAAGCATCAATTCTTGGGCGCTCAGCCTTCCTTATGGTCCAACTCTCACAGCCATACAGTACATTACTACTGGGAAAACCATAGCTTTGATTATATGGACCTTTGTCGGCAAGGTGATGTCTCTGCTTTTCAATATGCTGTCTAGGTTTGCCATAGCTTTCCTCCCAAGGAGCAAGCGTCTGTTCTAGTTAAAAACAAAAGGAAAACTAATTGACTAGATTCAACAGGCCAAAACAGATCTGTAACTCACTGGGAACTGAGGTATCGTGACATTCTGGCCATGACCAATGTTTACCAAGAACTCCTTCCATCTGACAAGGTGAGTCATCTGTCAGCAGATGTTCAGTCATGTGCTTCTTTGATATTCTGGTTTGTAGAAGGGGTGTGAGAGTGTCCATGTGCATACGTGTGTGTGTGTGTGTGTGTGTGTGTGTGTGTGTGTGTGTGTGTGTAAAATTTCCCGGAAGCAGTATAGGCTGAGAAATTGAGCAGGGCATCTCCTCCATTCCAATATAGACAAGATGTTTTGAGACTAGTATTTGTTTCACAAAGCAAAGGTGGTGGCCGATCCGGTTACAGAGATGAATCACGCACTTTATTGGATCCTACCAATGAAGGTGGTTTGCTGTGTCCACAGCATAAGCTTTTCCTTCTATTTGGTCTGGCCGCTGGAAAATACTGCCCTACATGGTTTCGACTTTTTGTCTGATGTGTCATCTGAAACTGATTTGCAGCCTTGATGATATCAAGACTCCTCTTATATTTCTCTTGAGGTTTTAACTCTGCCAGCAAGGAGCCACTGGGCTTCAGTCCTTGCTCGTGTCAGAGTTACAGCTCTGCGTTTACAGTTACAGCTCTGCATTTTTATGAAATAGGCAGATACACTTGTTTCCCGTTGCTTCTTGAACCCTGAAAGATAGGTGCATGCTGGCAACTTTGCGATCTTCATCCTGAGGCTGACTTTGAAGACCTCCTGGATGGCTACAACAGCTGCTGTTTGTGAGGTTTCCTTCCATCTTTTCCTTGTCCTTCTTTTTGTATCTTCCTGGCTGCTGAAAAGCTCAGGGGAACTAAAATTATTGTGTGCTGCTTTGTAAAGATTTTGGTTGGCCCTAATAAAGACATTGATCAACTATGGATTTTTTCTTCTTCTTTGTGGATTATTTTTGATATATTTTGGGGGGGAAATCCTCAAACCTACTAGTTTCTGGAAGACTGATGCACAGGGATGTCCCTGGAGTGCCAAAATGGCCAGACCGTGCGATCAAAGTCCTGCCTGTTTTTAATGTGTTAATGTGTTTTAATGTGTTGCATGGGTGAGACACATAAAAAGAGGGCAGAGCACTGATTGCACAGTTGTGGCCACCATTTTGATCTTCTTGACCATATGCTGCTGACACCCCTGCACAGAGCAAAAGTTAGAAGAGAATCAGTAAAAAAATTCTGCAGTGACTTTCTTTCTCTATCACATTGTTTGTTCTGGATGGCTACACTGCTAAACCAATCAACTCTGTTCTCTGCAGGGGATTGTAATAGGATATTGTACTATAAATCCCAGATTACATCTGTAAAAATAGCCCAGAAAAGATAGTTGGTGTGGATTTCCACAAGTCTGAGGCAAAGATATTTCACTATTTGGAATATTATTTGATAGGATTAGGACAAATACATCATCATTCAAAAATTTCATAGCCTATGATTTGGATACACATGTAGGCCTAAGACACACTTTTGTTCACCATAGTTTAACACAATTGACTCACAGATCTTACTGAGCCAAAACCTCAGCGTGGCTTCTATCACAGACAGCAAAAGGCTGGCTCTGTAAATGTATTTTCCCGAAACAGGAAGTCACATTTGCTAAGAGGTTGCAACCACTGTTAGTTATTGTAAAGCAGGCTGATTAATATGCATTTTAGCTACTCAAAATTTATTTATTTATTTATCTCATATACTATCCTAATCCCTAAGATTTTCAGTAGTTAACAAAACCATGGTTAATAATAATAATAATAATAATAATAATAATGGTTGTTGTGGGTTTTTCTGGGCTGTGTGGCTGTGTTCTGGCAGTTTTTGTTCCTAACGTTTCGCCAGTAGCTGTGGCTGGCATCTTCAGAGGACTGGAGCACAGCTAGAAGATTCTCTCTGTGCCCAAGTGGAGGGTGTATGTTCCTGCTGGTGTTTATAGCTGCTGAGAGGTAATCATCATCATCATCATCATCTCATGGAGCAAAAAACCAAAAGAGATGGTGTCACCCCAAGTAATCTCCAAATTCTGCCTAGAAAAGCTAAGTTTTAATAAGTTTCTGGAAATCAAATAGGGTAGGGCCAAACCTATTTTTGGTCCAGTGAGGTTTCAGTGTATCAGAATGCATTGAGCTATGTTGAGCTATTTTGCAAACAGAATGTATCCCATGCCAAATTTATCTGTATTCAAGCACATGGACTGAGACTGATGTTCATGAAACTCTTGGGAGAGAGAGAATGTCAATTATGTGGAAAAGTATACATTTAAGTTAAAAAAAACATGTAGAAGTTCAAAAAGCTTTCCTTGTTTTTTGTCTTGCTCAGGAGAGAAAAGCTAAACGGTGGAGCTTTAGACAAATGACATTTTAGGAAAGACATTAAGTGATGCTATTTGCAGGGATCTGATTTCCCCCTGAGTCTGGAACAGGTGTGATAAAATAGAAAGTTGGAGGTGATGTCTGAATAGAAACAATGGCCTGAGACATTTTAGTAGGATAGATACATGGCAGCTGCTACCCAAATATAGTCTGGAGTCAGGGATTAATAAGTCACCAGCTGTATAAGTAGCTCTTCCATATCATCACAGTGGGAGCAACATTATAATTTGGAAGCACCAAACAAACTCTATAGAGCAATTTCAGCTGGCTTTGCTTTCTTTTCAAGGAAAAAAAGTGCCAACTAAATCTTTTTCCTGTTGACTTTTTCTTAACACAGCCCTCCAGATCAGGCAGCTGGGCTGTAACTCAATCATGGGCAGGTCCTGCACATGAATAAGTCTGTGTGACTTCACATGGAGGTCTTAAAGGAATGTCCCATGATAACGTCGCCTTTGTCATATGGTAGACCAGCAGAACGTTGCTAAATTCACACAAATGGGCTTAATTTTGGTTTATCGCTTTGTGTAAACCCATCCATCCTGACTTGTAAACCATAGTAGATGGCAAGGGTGTGCCCTTTTTTTTCTGGAGCAAGAGTCACACAACATTTGGACTTTCAGGGGTTTGCTGGGAGCTCAAGAGAGAATTGGTGAAGGTGGTGATGGTCTTTTTGTTGTTTATTCGTTCAGTCGCTTCCGACTCTTCGTGACTTCATGGACCAGCCCACGCCAGAGCTTCCTGTCGGCCGTCACCATCCCCAGCTCCCCCATGGTTGAGTCCGTCACCTCCAGAATACCATCCATCCATCTTGCCCTTGGTCGGCCCCTCTTCCTTTGGCCTTCCACTTTCCCTAGCATCAGCTTCTTCTCCAGGGTATCCTGTCTTCTCATTATGTGTCCAAAGTACTTCAGTTTTGCCTTTAATATCATTCCCTCAAGTGAGCAGTCTGGCTTTATTTCCTGGAGTATGGACTGATTTGATCTTCTTGCAGTCCAAGGCACTCTCAGAATTTTCCTCCAACACCACAGTTCAAAAGCATCTATCTTCCTTCGCTCAGCCTTCCTTATGGTCCAGCTCTCACAGCCATAGGTTACTACAGGGAATACCATTGCTTTAACTATGCGGACCTTTGTTGTCAGTGTGATGTCTCTGCTCTTAACTATTTTATCAAGATTTGCCATTGCTCTCCTCCCAAGAAGTAGACGTCTTCTGATTTCCTGGCTGGTGATGGTCTTAAATGAAGATTATTTTGCATTTCTCCCTTCTTCACTCTCACACAACTTTTTTACTCATGCACATATTCATGTGTAATACCTATAGACCCCCTTCCCTTCCCATGCCCTTCATATTTCATCTCAAGTAGCACTCCGTAGTTACCGTCAGCATCACAGTCTGACTCGCATCACCTTCATCTTTTGATTTGTAAAAACCAACAATTGCCTGCACTCTTTAATAGTAAGCAAAAAACATTCCCACAAAGGTCCGGTTCGTTTGTCTATTTTAATTCAAATTTATTCAAAAGCACTTTCTGTTGTATTTTTTTATTTTGGGATATAAAAGAATCTGGGTCATAAGCCTCAGTTTAAAAGGACAAGCTGAGCTAATTTTTTCTCTCTTACCTGACAGGCGCCAAAAGGTCTGCTGGCACTGAGATTCCTTTAACCAAATAAGGTTTATCTTTGTGTTCTTAAGTGTTCATTACCATGTAAGGTATGCTTGCTTCAGCCAGGCTGACTCTTGGGTAAGTAAAGGTAAAGGTTCCCCCCGCACATTTGTGCAGTCGTGCCCAACTCTAGGGGCCGGTGCTCATCTCCGTTTGTTAGCCGAAGAGCCAGCGTTGTCCGAAGACGCTTCCACGGTCATGTGGCCGGCATGACGCATGCGGAACGCTGTTACCTGCCCACCGAAGTGGTACCTATTCATCTACTTGCATTTGCATGCTTTTGAATTGCTAGGTTGGCAAGAGCTGGGGCGAGTGCGGGAGCTCACTCCGCACGCAGGGCTAGGGATTCGAACCTCTGAACTTGCGATCTTGGGTAGACTCTTGGGTAGTCACATGCTAATTGGTTGCTATGGTAAATTATTGTTTATGTTTAAGATGTTAAGTTGTATAGGGGTGATCCTTTGTTAAGCCTGCTGTCTCTGCTTATCTGTATCTATTCTAATGAAGATGTGTTTTCCTGCCTCTGTGCCTCTAGAAGGTGAACAGGATTGTAAATATGTTCTTGGGTGTTTTTTGAATGAATGCAACTTAATTTTTTACGGCAAAATACTAGTTTATTGATCTCTCTATGCAAGCTTCTAAGAAACTCTAAATTCAAACATAATATTAAAACTTTCACCGTCCCCCAAATCTTTCAAAATAACTGTCCCCTTTATCCATTTTGAACTTTCTTACATTCACTTCTTTTTATGCTTTTTGCCAAAAGTTTTCAAATCTTTAAAACCTTTTATTTCTTTGTAATCCAGAAAAAATAATAACTCACCAAGTGGACTTCTGTTATCCTGCTGCTCAGAAAATCTCTTTTTAGCTGTAAATTAGTTACATCCAAAAGTGTTTAAGAAATGAGGCTTGTGTGAACCTTGTGCCCATATATTGTAGGTTGCATCATGGCTGTGAGCTTGATTGAACTCCCAACCGCTCAACTCATGAGCCAACCACAAAACCCTCAGTTCCTGCAGTCTACTCATGAGGAGAAGCTGTCTGGCATGCAAGTGGGTGATCTCACGATCTCTCCTTTTTCCGGAGAGACTTCACTGGCCAGAATTTGCCATCTGGCCACCAATCTCCACCATAATCCATCCCCGCTCCTTCAGGGACGTCTAGTTCACCATGAATCCTCACCGGAAGCTCTCAGATCTTTTTTTTTTTTTAGGGATGGTGGAAAAAGATGCCTTATGTCCACCAATCAGCAGACATTCCAACTCCCCCATCTCCTCCTCCTCCATCTCCAACTCCCCCCCCCCCAAAAAAACAAAACTTTAGCAACTGTCTTCATCTATTTAAAAAAAAAAACCTTAGGTAACCCTTCTGGTGGGCTTTGGCTTCCTTCAGAAGACATTGGAAAAACAATCATAACCATCAAGTGTCCCCTTGGCTTTGGGGAACATCACCACCAACAACTTATTCCATCTGAGCAGATGGCAGCACCTGACTTACCTTGGCCAGGCTTGGAAACTAAATAGGTTCAGGTCTGGTTAGTATTTGGAGGGGAGACTTCTTATGATCAGCAGTCTAAGAGTTGGACCTGGAAATGCAGGAGACCACACCCCTGGGAACTGTTGTGTAAATGAAGGTTAAATGGATAGCCAGCATGAAGAGAGTCTGCCAGCAGTCTTTTGCAAAAGAGCAGAAGAAAGAAGCTTAGGATTAGTGTCTTGGGGCATGCTTATAAATACCATCAGATTCCTAGCTTGTTAGAAAGCGTTCTTCATCTTTCTGTAATTGCTTGCTTCTGTAATGAAGGGTTTTATCTAAATCAAGTCCAGATTTATTTATTGATTTGATTTTTATCCCACCTTTATTATCTTTATAAATAACTCAAGGCGGCGAACATACCTAATACTCCTTCCTCCTCCTATTTTCCCCACAACAACAACCCTGTGAGGTGAGTTGGGCTGAGAGACAGGGACTGGCCCAAGGTCACCCAGTCAGCTTTCATGCCTAAGGCGGGACTAGAACTCACAGTCTCCTGGTTTGCCATTGGCTCCTTCCTAGGGCTGAGAGACAGGGACTGGCCCAAGGTCACCCAGCCAGCTTTCATGCCTAAGGCGAGACTAGAACTCACAGTCTCCTGGTTTGCCATTGGCTCCTTCCTAGGGCTGAGAGACAGGGACTGGCCCAAGGTCACCCAGCCAGCTTTCATGCCTCAGGCGGGACTAGAACTCACAGACTCCTGGTTTCTGGCCCAGCACCTTAACCACTAGACCAAACTGGCTCTTTCATGTGAGAATTTCATGTGAAAATGCCTAGTTCCAGTAAGAGGATTATTACAAGAGGCCAACAGGCATCTATCTGACACCCCAGTCTGTAAGTTAGCTTGAGAAGTCCAAAAAAAATCCTAGATTAAGACAATAGCACACCATTTCCTGTTGCCAAGGAAGCTACATTCCTGTTTCCATGGAATCATCAGGAGTCAAGCTCGACTTGAAGGACACACTCTATAATACCTCAACTTACAAGAACTTTGAGTTAAGTTTTAGGATAAATTCTGTTCTACAGATCCTGTGGCATCAACTTGACCACTCCATCTTCTCCCTACACCCACCCAAGCTCATATTTCACAATACGTTATCCATGTCCAGCAATAATATATTGCAACTTACTGTAATTAATAGCTGATATGTTATGGGAACCTCATTTAGCAGCTCAAATAGTCATGCTGTGGATTAGTTCACTTTATTTGATAACTACAAGGAGTTTGCTAGATAGCTACTTCCTTCATGGAAGTAGTCGATAGCACCTGAGCTTCATTTCAGGGTGTCTTTTCCTTTACAGTGCAGTCTAGGATTTCCCAGTATTGAACATTATCATATAATAAAATTCACCAGCAGTCTTTAAAAGTCGGTATGAACTGGCAAAGGGGTGTCTGCAGTGAGGCCAAAGAAGTCAAATAGTTGTTGCAACCGTGTGATTGAACCCATGCCCATTTTTAACATGTGTTCCACATGTTATATATAAAAAGGGGTGAGGCTTCAATCACACGGTGCCAACAGCCATCTTGACTTTTTTGATCCTTCCTGCAGACACCCCTAGAATGGCATTTAGCAATTTATGTATTTCAATGGCTTAAACACCAACACAGTTTCAATAAAAAAGAAGAAAGCTTAAAGATCAGCAAAACCTGGCTGCCAGTCCTGAAAAACACAGCTTGCAAAAGGTCAATGAACTCTACTCAACCACAGAAATATGCAAACAACTCACACAATAGATGTGCTAATCCCACACAGGACAGCACCACACCCCCTAATCACCACAATAAACCCTCTCCTAATCTCTTGTAAATGACCCACAGAAGACACACACCCTCTCAGCAGATATAAACACCAGCAGGCACACCCTCCACTTGGGCACAGAGAGAATCTTCTAGCTGTGCTCCTGTCCTCTGAAGATGCCAGCCACAGCGACTGGCGAAACGTTAGGAATCAAAACTGCCAGAACACGGCCACACAGCCCGGAAAACCCACAACAACCATTAATTATGTATTGTCTGGAGAATTTCCTTTTTTGGTCTGTTCTAATTCTTTCCCCAATTATCTTCAACCTAGTGGTTGAAAGGGATTAAAACTTAGAAGCAAGGCACGAAGGAAATGGTTCTCCTGCTACTTGCACTAAAGCAGGGTTCCTCAACCAGGGTTCTGTGGCACCCTCGGGTTCTGCGAGAGGTCACTAGGGGTTCCCTGGGAGATCACAATTTATTTTAAAAATTATTTCAAATGCGGGCAACTTCACATTAAAGAGGTAAGTTTCATTCTTTATTTTCAGTTTAAGAACACTGCAAATGCATATGTACAGGCCTACCCATAAAATATCATTTTGTAACTTCTGCCCTATCTTTGAGCCTGAATGTGCAGGGGTTCCCCGAGGCCTGAAAAATATTTCAAGGATTCCTCCAGGGTCAAAAGGTTGAGAAAGGCTGCTCTAAAGCATCTGATATTCAGAGGTTAACTGCCTTTGCATATGGAAGCTTTGTTGAGTTAGCCTGATTAATTAACACACAGTAGCAGCCAAGCATCTTCCTTCCCATTACCACCTTCTCTCGGTCCTCCACTTTGAACAGCTGTTGTATGGAAAGAATCCTCATCTGCTCTGAAATTCTGCACCAACAATGTCCTTGATGGTCATGTATAAAGCAAAATCCAGGGTTGACTGCCATTAATTTGCTGAAGCATTTTTTTTTTTTGCAAGCTGGGCTTAAAAGGGGGTTAATTCTAAGCTCTTATCTTAATAGATTCACATTTTAAAGGATTTAGTCCTCTACTCCTGCCCTCAGAACAAAAGCAATCCACACATTCTGTCTTCAGAATACCAATGAGAGTTTAATCTTTTCTGTAGCAGAGCGATGCTGGGGATGCTGACACAGAGAGTGTGACACAGGAGCACTACAGATCCCTAAGAACTGAAAATAATATTTTTCAGCTATTGTTCTTTTAAAAAATCAAATTAGATTCTGGATGACTTTCCAAGAGAACATGAGCAAGGGAATGCACATCCAAGTACAACAATACATCAAAATGTAGAATTTTGTTCTACTCTCAGACCATATTTATGGAGGTCATGTTGGTTATAGCTCTAGTGTCTGTTCTAACCAATGACCTTCCATAATTCTGCACATCAACCTGTGGCCTGTTTGCATCTACAATCTAAACACATCATGGTAAATTGTTCCAAAACATTGTTTTAGGTGTCATTCCTCAAGAGCCAGAGAGAGGGGAGATTGTGACAATTTGGTGTGGTTGAGTAGCAGCTGGACAATGCTGTACTGCTGACACCCCATCACCAGGTAAAGCCAGCAGGAATTCTGATAAATAAGACATCCAACTTCATTCAGAAAATGAAATTTAGACCCATAAAAAAGTGAAGATGTCCTCAGGTGGAGCTGAGCACGCATCCACACAGTTTTCTTGTAGTGTTATAGAAGTATTGGCCATTTCTTTGTTTCAGAATGTTTTTCAACTTCCCAGTCTAGTCAAATGCAGGTTTAGAATCATGGCCAACCTTGCTTAGCTTCCAAGATTGGCCAAAGCTGGCTAAATTTTACCCCCGTTGAGAGACTCATCATATGGGCTTGTAAAAACTCAACAGTGTGCTGGTAATGGATAGCATGGGGCAAAAAAATCAGTCCATCAGAATACATCTTGTGGATAAAGCTGACAAGGATGGGTATTGTACAGTGGTTAGCTCATACACCTACTAACCTAACATTAATTCATTCATTCATTCATTCATTCATTCATTCATTCATTCATTCATTTTTCATATTTCTATCACCGCCCATCTCCCCCAAAAGGGGGACTCTTTTGTTTGAACCATGGTCTTTTGAATAAAACACAATTCCCTGCATTCAGATACAAACAGTAGGCACAGAAGACACAGGACTGTCAAATTCCAGAAACTCCCCAAATCACCAAATTATAGCTTCATGGGCAAGAAAAATACATATATGACTGGACAGTAAACTTATTGCCTCTATGGCATTTTAATTACAATTTAATGTGAATGAAAAATCAAATGTACTTTGGTCTGACTCTGCTCACTAAGGACAGTTCAGATCCTGAGCTTGGAAATGTTGCGTATCTTAAGCAATAATTCCACTAGGGCTGAATTTTCATAATAGGCTCAACCCCAAAAAATATATTTTGGCACAATGCACAAGACTTTTCAGTTCCTCTTTAAGTCTGGTCAAAGATATGAAGGAGAACTGGGGGAGAAGCAGAAAATGAGCTCCAGAGTTTGATCCAGGGGTTCATGTTCTGTGCAAGGTAATAAATAATGTTATTTTTTTCCATAAAAATCACAGTCCAGATTTTTCATAGAACAAACAGCCCAGCTGGGAGTCAGTAGATTTAATAAGATTCAGGGTGCAATGTAGAACTTAGGGATTCCTCCTGATATCCTTAGGGGTTGTAGGCAACTTTATTCATCCTTTAAAATGGGAGTTAATAAGGACAGTTTTAGTCAAATGGGTGACCCTCAGATTTCTGTTTTATTCAAAAGACTATGGTTCAAACAACACCTTTAAAACAACAACAACAACAACAACAACAAAAGAACCCAAACTTAGTGTGTTGTGTCAGTAGATCCAGTCTCTGGATTTCATTGACCTGATTAAATTGTTGAGCTCAACTATTATTTTATTTATTTATTTATTATGTAAATTCTGGCGTGGGCTGGTCCATGAAGTCACGAAGAGTCGGAAACGACTGAACGAATAAACAACAATGACCGCCCAACTCCCCCAACGGGAGAACATTATGGTTCTGTTTCAATTAGTTCTTTCTAGCCTTGTACTGGATTATGTCTATGAAGGTTCTCAGTCATCCAGGTGGAATTGTCTGTAGCTTGAATCATGTCAACTGGATTTCTATTTTCTCAGTGGAAACGTTTCGCTCCTTATCCAAGGAGCTTCTTCAGTCTGAGCAAAGTTGGTAAGGGAATCCTAAATATGTTTCTAGGTAGCTGTGTGACCTTACACCTGGGGCTAGGTCATGGTTATATTGAGATGTTATTTTAAGTCCTTTTATCATCTAAAGGAGGATCGTTAAGATCACCATGCTGCTGTTGAGCTTGTGAAATGGTCTTAATCTTCCTAGGCACAGAAGACAAAGCAGGGAGGAAGATGGGGGAAAGATTGTGCCTGAGGCCCCCACCTCTATTCAAGGAAGGATTTTCCAAGTTGGCATAAATGGATTCCTTGACCCCTCTCTCAAACCGCCTATCTTCTCTGTCTGGTTTGAGAGAGGGGTCAAGGAATCCATTTATGCCAACTTGGAAAATCCTTCCTTGAATAGAGGTGGGGGCCTCAGGCACAATCTTTCCCCCATCTTCCTCCCTGCTTTGTCTTCTGTGCCTAGGAAGATTAAGACCATTTCACAAGCTCAACAGCAGCATGGTAATCTTAACGATCCTCCTTTAGATGATAAAGGGACTTAGAAATAACATCTCAAAATAACCATGACCTAGCCCCAGGTGTAAGGTCACACAGCTACCTAGAAACATATTTAGGATTCCCTTACCAACTTTTCTCAGACTGAAGAAGCTCCTTGGATAAGGAGCGAAACATTTCCACTGAGAAAATAGAAATCCAGTTGACATGATTCAAGCTACAGACTTGTACTGGATTGTTGCCTGTTGGGTAGAAGAGGCGCATCGTCTTGTGGAGGTGATACTATTTGCCTCCTTGAGGGTGTCATCAGTTTCTGGAGCCTCATCTGGAACATCCGATGCTGTATACTTGCAGAAACTTAACCACAGAAATCTCTTCCAGCAATAAGATGTGTGGGAGCAATATAGCAACTTCACTGGTTCTTAGAAGTAGAGGACCACACTGTTTTGAAGGGGTGCTTCCCTCAAACCCTTGTTAAAGCAAACCACTCCTTGGCCCGAATTCTTGCTTAAAACCTATCTATGCAGTTCAAATCAACATATGCACTTTTTCATGCAAATCTGGGCCTGCTGCTATCCAAATTAGAAGAAGTCCTGGACCAGATTGCAAAACCAAAGAAAGCAAAAATACCGATATCGAAAAATCTTATTTCGGAAGATGATCAGCACAACTGAATGGCCTTTAATTTTAACCACAGCCCCAAAATGTTTTGGGGTGGTTCTGAATTGCGATAGAAAAAAAATGTCCTTTACAGTCTGCTTAGTAATATGAGTGTGTTCCAATAAATTTGTTTTGGCTTTTTTCCCTCTTCTGATAAGTAGGTTTTAAAAGAAGCCTCAATAGGATGTGGGTAATCTTATTGCAATATACTCTTGCCAGAAAGATGGCTTTTTGACTGCAGAGAAATGATTAATTGCTGTTTCCTTGCAGCTAACATTTGCTTGCATCAGCGACCCACAGTCCTTCTGGTATCGCATATTATGAAAGAGAAATGGAGATGAGTTGGGGTGGGGGGAGAGAAAAAACCTGTTTTCCAACCTGGGGCAGAAGGGAAAACTCTAATGCCTGCTGGAAAAAAGAGAAATAAGAGCTCAGAAGCATTTGATGACAGCTGAAGAGCACCTGGTTTCCATTAAGTTGTGCTTTGAGGAATGCCTTCCAATTCCACATGCTTTTGTCTGCTGTATTATTATCATCATCATCATCATCATCATCATCATCATCATTTTAAGTAAAGGCTCATTATCTGGAGCATCATTAACTGCCAACACCCTGACATAAACATGACATGTCATCCATATTAAATGCACAAACAGCCTACAAGAGGCTGCAAGCCAGCAATCATATCACTTGACATAAGCTGGAGGATTTGAAACCATGTCCTCGGGCCTTCTGCCCTTTTCCCCAAATGGGTCTGAATAGGTTTGACATTTGACAAGTGTTTCCTTACAATAATAATACAACACGGGTCCTTCAGTCAATCAACGTAGAGAAGAGATGGGTGGCTAATGCATACTTCAGCGGGATAATTGGGTTATAAGCGGATTCTGGATTTTAATATCCTATGAAGATGTTAGATAAAGGATGCCCAACCTCTTTTAGGTTGAGGATCCTTGTTCATCTCATATATTACTCAATGGACTGAAATCCTGAAGTTACTTGATATGATAAAATTTCTTACAGACTAGATTGTGTATGGACCTTTCCCCTTTCCCCCTTCCCTTCCCCTTTCCCCCTTCCCTTCCCCTTTCCCCTTCCCCTTTCTCCTTTCCCCTTTCCCCTTTCCCCTTTCCCCCTTCCCCCTTCCCCCCCCTTCCCCCTTCCCCCTTTCCCCTTTCCCCTTTCCCCCTTCCCCCTTTCCCCTTTTCCCTTTTCCCCTTCCCCCTTCCCCTTTCCCCTTTCCCCCTTCCCCTTTTCCCTGTTCCCTTTCCCCTTTCCCCTTTCCCCCTTCCCCCTTCCCTTCCCCTTTCCTCCTTTCCCCCTTTCCCCCTTTCCCCTTTTCCCCCTTCCCCCATCCCCCTTCCCTTCCCCTTTCCTCCTTTCCCCCTTTCCCCCCTTTCCCCCTTCCCCTTCCCCCTTCCCCCTTCCCCCTTCCTCCTTTCCCCCTTCCCCTTTCCCCTTCCCTTCCCCCTTTCCCCTTCCCCTTCCCCTTCCCCTTCCCCCTTCCTCCTTCCCCCTTTCCCCCTTTCCCCCTTTCCCCTTTCCCCCTTCCCCTTCCCCTTTCCCCCCTGACCCCTATTCCCCCTTCCCCCTTCCCCTTCCCCCTTCCCCCTTCCTCCTTTCCCCCTTTCCCCCTTTCCCCCTTTCCCCCTTCCCCTTCCCCCTCCCCCTTCCTCCTTTCCCCCTTTCCCCCTTCCCCCTTCCCCTTCCCCCTTCCCCCTTCCCCCTTCCTCCTTCCCCCTTTCCCCCTTCCCCTTCCCCCTTCCCCCTTCCCCCTTCCTCCTTTCCCCCTTTCCCCTTTCCCCCTTCCCCCTTCCCCCTTCCCTTCCCCTTTCCCCCTTTCCCCCCTTTCCCCCTTTCCCCCTTTCCCCCTTCCCCCATCCCCCTTCCCTTCCCCTTCCTCCTTTCCCCCTTTCCTCCTTTCCCCCTTTCCCCCTTCCCCCTTCCCCTTCCCCCTTCCCCTTCCCCCCTTCCTCCTTTCCCCCTTTCCCCCCTTTCCCCTTCCCTTCCCCCTTCCCCCTTCCCCCTTCCTCCTTTCGCCCCTTTCCCCCTTTCCCCTTTCCCCCTTCCCCCCATTCCCCTTCCCTTCCCCCTTCCCCCTTCCCCCTTTCCCCTTTCCCCCTTCCCCTTTCCCCTTTTCCCTTTCCCCCTTCCCCCTTCCCCTTTCCCCTTTCCCCCTTCCCCTTTTCCCTGTTCCCTTTCCCCTTTCCCCCTTTCCCCCTTCCCCCTTCCCTTCCCCTTTCCTCCTTTCCCCCCTTTCCCCCTTTCCCCCTTTCCCCCTTCCCCCATCCCCCTTCCCTTCCCCTTTCCTCCTTTCCCCCTTTCCCCCTTTCCCCCTTCCCCTTCCCCCTTCCCCCTTCCCCCTTCCTCCTTTCCCCCTTCCCCCTTTCCCCCTTCCCCTTCCCCCTTTCCCCTTCCCCCTTCCTCCTTTCCCACTTTCCCCCTTTCCCCCTTTCCCCTTTCCCCCTTCCCTTCCCCTTTCCCCCTTTCCCCCTTTCCCCCTTCCCCCTTCCCCTTCCCCCTTCCCCCTTCCTCCTTTCCCCCTTTCCCCCTTTCCCCCTTTCCCCCTTCCCCTTCCCCCTTCCCCCTTTCCCCCTTTCCCCCTTTCCCCCTTCCCCCTTCCCCTTTCCCCCTTCCCCCTTCCCCCTTCCTCCTTTCCCCCTTTCCCCCTTCCCCTTCCCCCTTCCCCCTTCCCCCTTCCTCCTTTCCCCCTTTCCCCCTTTCCCCTTTCCCCTTTCCCCCTTCCCCCTTCCCTTCCCCTTTCCCCCTTTCCCCCTTTCCCCCTTTCCCCCTTTCCCCCTTCCCCCATCCCCCTTCCCTTCCCCTTTCCTCCTTTCCCCCTTTCCTCCTTTCCCCCTTTCCCCCTTCCCCCTTCCCCTTCCCCCTTCCCCCTTCCCCCTTCCTCCTTTCCCCCTTTCCCCCTTTTCCCCTTCCCCTTCCCCCTTCCCCCCTTCCCCCTTCCTCCTTTCCCCCTTTCCCCCTTTCCCCCTTTCCCCTTTCCCCTTTCCCCCCTTCCCCCTTCCCCTTTCCCCTTTCCCCCTTCCCCTTTTCCCTGTTCCCTTTCCCCTTTCCCCTTTCCCCCTTCCCCCTTCCCTTCCCCTTTCCTCCTTTCCCCCTTTCCCCCTTTCCCCTTTCCCCCTTCCCCCTTCCCTTCCCCTTTCCTCCTTTCCCCCTTTCCCCCTTTCCCCCTTCTCCCATCCCCCTTCCCCCTTCCCCCTTCTCCTTTCCCCTTTCCCCTTTCCCCTTTCCCCCTTCCCCTTCCCCCTTCCCCCTTCCCCCTTCCCCCTTTCCCCCTTCCCCCTTTCCCCTTTCCCCCTTCCCCTTTTCTTTTTTTCCTGTTTGTCTTAATGGCAAAATAAATTTAATCAATGGCAACAACCATAACAAAATACTCCATCATTCAAGGACATTTGGGGAGCTGTGCTATAGAGCTATCATGCCTGGGTTGCAAAGTTATGGATGGCCACTAGATGGCAGGAAATAGCTACAGAAAAGCCTCTGCTGTCATACAGATTTTGGAGGCTAGATCTGATCACCTTCCTGCACTCCAAAAGGTAGGTGGGGCCAGGAGAAAGAAGTGGGCTGAGTTAGGGAGAAACTAAATTTAATTTAGCTGAACTGTGAACATATAATTAAAATCAATTTAAAAGAACAGAATACAGCTAGTGTGATTACTCTCCATATATTTAATAATCATCTCCCTCTATCACATTAAAACAAAAAACAAAATAGACTTCCAAGAGACTTGGAGGCCCTCTAGCCAAGGTTTTTGAGGGCTCTAGGTTAAATTTCATTGGGTTAGATAGTAGTGTGCCTTATTTCGCTCACTTCAAATTAATAGTTTTAGTGGTAATAATAATGTTTTCATTGTTTTAAATATGAGTCATAAGAACATAAGCAGTGCCCTGCTGGGTTGGATCTCTGGCCCATCTAACCCTCCAGTCTGTTCTCCGTTGGTCTCCCAGCAGATGGCCTTCAGAGGCACTCCCACCAACAGCCTCTGATCCCCATGTCTTCCATGAATGGGTCAACATAACGGAGTTAAAATATATATTTAAAATGATGGATAAATGCCAGACAACTGATAATGCAAGTTAAATGGTGGAAAAAGAAAGGTCCCATGAATTTCAGTGGATGTGAAATGTTGTTGTTGTTTATTCGTTCAGTCGCTTCCGACTCTTCGTGACTTCATGGACCAGCCCACGCCAGAGCTTCCTGTCGGCCGTCGCCATCCCCAGCTCCCCCACGGTCGAGTCCGTCACCTCCAGAATACCATCCATCCATCTTGCCCTTGGTCGGCCCCTCTTCCTTTTGCCTTCCACTTTCCCCAGCATCAGCATCTTTTCTGTCTTCTCATTATGTGGCCAAAGGACTTCAGTTTTGCCTTTAATATCATTCCCTCAAGTGAGCAGTCTGGCTTTATTTCCTGGAGTATGGACTGGTTTGATCTTCTTGCCGTCCAAGGCACTCTCAGAATTTTCCTCCAACACCACAGTTCAAAAGCATCTATCTTCCTTGTGAAATGTTGTAATCCTCTGAAATGGACTTTATAGCTGGCATCAACGGGGGATTGTCAAAAAAGTCAAGATGGTGGCTACAACATACAAACAGGCAGGGCTTCAATCATACAGTCATGGCCTCTATCTTGATTTTTTAAACACCCCCCCCCCCCAAAAAAAAATACCCCTGCTTTATGGAACTTAAGTCGAACAGCAATAAACTGAGTCCATTAGTAGCTGTCATTCTCCTTGCAAAAATTCAAGCAAAGAAGCTTGGGGAAGCAAGCTGCATACAAAAATGTGCATCATGGGGGAAATTGCCTTAGAGAAAGGTCCTGAGGGGGGGGAATGCATCCATGAATAGTGGGCAAATTTGTGACAAGGAATGAATATTTTTAAGCTGTTAAAGAACAAAAAGAATTGAAGGAATGGACGCATATGACGGAGTAGGACCAATTCTGTCTCTGCAGTCGGAACCCTCAGCAGTGTTTTTCAAACTTGGCAACTTTAAGATGTGTGGTCTTCAACTCCCAGAATTCCCCAGCCAGCATCTTCCAGTGGTGGTTGATTGTGATTTTCTTGGTGCATGAAATGACTGAAATTATTATGGTGGATCACCTGTGAGTATGCCCCCATTTTGTTCAAGAGGATCAACTATCAGTTAAATATGGATACAATGGCAGGGTTCCCGCAAGTGATTCCAACTGTTTTTTCAGGTAGCTTCTCAAGCCTATCCTCTGGAATACACGGTGGGTCAATTTATAGGGACTGGATAGGATGACTAATTCCATATTGGACATGTTGATTGAAGATCATATTCTGCTATTGTAGAACATTGACTCCCTGGCTAGGATTCTTGACTGGGCAAGCCGATTCCTATGGAAGAGATGACTATCCAAACTCTTCCTCAATGAAGAATCCAATATCTCAACACACGGCAAAACTTTGCTGCCTTAGAAAAGGTCAAGACTACAATGAGGTTGGTATCCATCATGGCCTAAACTCTAGAGATAATATTGAGTAAAGCAGTTATTTTCTCTGGCTCAGAAAGGAAACATGTAACTCCAGACAGCTTGTACTGCACGTAGAAATACTGTCTGTAACCAGGAAGTAGCAACTGAAATTACAGCCTGATCTTTCTCATTCTGATATGGAGCATGATAAGTAGCGAAAAATATGTTCTATCCTTTTTCAGAAGTCATTTTTTGTTAACGTTAAGGATAACATTGCAAATTAGAAGGTCTGCATTTTATTATAAAAATCTTTTGAGGGAGGATTTCTGACTAATAGCTCAGACTGGGATCCAATAAATAAGTCTTCCTGAGAAAGACGAAAACCATTTGTAGGAGTTGATAGACACATCACTGGAATTGCTTTCCTACACCGGGGCTTTATTGTATTCTTGTAATTGATTGTATGGATTCTTTGGATATTATGCTTGGGTATTTAGCCTTGTTCTTCCTTGTCCTATCCTCCTCCTCCTTGTATCTTGAGAATAAAAAACTCCCACAATTCCCTGTAGGGCTGTTTACCCAGGACCCCTGCAGGCAAAAGGTACCAAAGGTTAAGAGTTAAAATGGGTGAAGTAATTTTAATTTTTTTTTTCATGAAACCTGACATGATCTTTGAACATCTGGGCCTGGCAGTGAGCCCTCAACACTTACGGCAGTTATATAGTCAAATGAAACATTAGTCATACTTAAATTGACTTGCTTGGCAAACAAGGATACTAATGACTTTCCTTCCATCATTCTTCTGTTAAAAAGGTAAAGGTTTCCCCCCACACATTTGTGCAGTCGTGTCTGACTCTAGGGGCCGGTGCTCATCTCCGTTTCTTAGCCGGAGAGCCAGCGTTGTCCGAAGAAGACGCTTCCATGGTCATGTGGCCGGCATGACGCATGCGGAATGCTGTTACCTTCCCACCGAAGTGGTACCTATTCATCTACTTGCATTTGCATGCTTTCGAATTGCTAGGTTGGCAAGATCTGGGGCAAGTGCGGGAGCTCACTCCGTCACGCGGGGCTGGGGATTCGAACCTCCGAACTTGCCATCTTCCAATCAACAAGCCTGGCGTCTTACCCGCTGAGCCACCATGCCCCTATATCTTCTGTTAGGTCTGGCTTAATGGTCTGATCCTTGTAAGGAATCTTGTTCATCTTCCCAGACTAGTTCCTTGAGTCCAAAGCTATATTAAACAAGCCACACAAGAAGGAACTTATGCATCCTGTGTTGCTGGGGGTAGATCATTCTGAATGGCTGCGTGCCACAGTTTCTAGTGTACTAAGAACCATTGGTGCCCATTACACCAACGTATGTGCATAACCACTGACTTTAATTAATGCTGATAGTGATATGCCTCAGAATTGAAAGCTACCATGAGGTCTTGAATTGGCAATCTCAAGGACTGCTGAGAGAGACCTGCCATATCTCTGCCTCCCCTCTGGCCAAATGAAGAAGAACAGGAGAAGAATTTGAAGCTTCCTTGCCCTGAACTGGACAATCTATTCAGATCTATATTGTTTACTCCAGTACAATAGCTTTTCAGGGACTCAGTCAGAGATCTTTCCTTTCATCTCTTCTATGATTATGTTGAAAATGGGGATACCAGACTTGGAACCTGACCTGTTGCATAGAAAGTTGGGTTTTCTCATTGGTCTGTCTGTCTGTCTGTCTGTCTGTCTGTCTGTCTATCTATCTTCTATCATCTATCATCTATCTATCATATTTATATCCCGCCCATCTCCCTCTCAAGGAGGGACCCTGGGCGGTTCACAGTAAAATAGTTTAAAATCAATAAAAAACCATAAATAACACCAATAATCCTGGTTCCTCTGTGACCCTTTGTATCTCCAACATGTTAAAGCCAGCTGGAGATAGGAGGAAGGGAACTCTCCTCTACTCTGGGGGGTAGATAGACATTAGTACCTTCTGTGCCCTCAGTGGCCTTACACCATCTTTGCTACAAGTTTTGTAGACATGGAAGAGTAGTTTAAGATTCAGTTCATTTGGATCTCCTTGAACTGAGCTGGTTACACAAAACTTATAAAATCAAGGGAGCACTTTAAAAAAAATATATTTTTAGCCTTGCTCAGCATTCCAATGCAATATGGTTCTGGATGGGGTGGCACTGCCCCATTCAGAACCGGTGCGGAACTTGGGGGTCCTCCTGGACTCACAACTCCTGCTCAAAGAGCAGGTGGCAGTCGTGGCCAGGAGGGCCTTTGTGCAGTTTCGGTTTGTGCACCAGTTACGCCCATTCCTGGACTGCGATGCCCTCTGAACGGTCACTCATGCCTTTGTCATCTCTCATATAGACTATTGCAATGCACTCTACATGGGGCTACCCTTGAAGAATATCCGGAGGCTACAGCTGGTACAGAATGCAGCCACGTGGGCAATTTTAGGTGCACCAAGATCACCGCATATAACACCTTTACTCCGCGAGCTGCATTGGGTGCCGGTTTGCTTCCGGGTCCAATTCAAGGTGTTGGTTATTACTTTTAAAGCCCTACATGGCATGGGTCCAGAATACCTGATGGACTGTCTTATCCCCATAATATCGACCCGCCCCACCCGATCTTATAGAGAGGGCTTGCTACGGACCCCATCAATAAAAAAACTTCATCTAATGGGGTCCAGGAGGTGGGCCTTCTCTGCAATGGCGCCCACCCTTTGGAATATCTTGCCCCCAGAGTTGAGGTGGCTTTCCTCCCTCCCGGCCTTCTGGAAAAATCTGAAAACCTGGTTCTGCCGCCTAGTGTGGGAGGGGAAAGGTAATAGCTCCTCCTGGGGGTGGTTAGTATCATAATACCCTCCCCATTGTTTGAGATTTATTCGCCAGATTGGATTTTATACTTATTTATGTCATATTGATAATTGTAATTTTATATTTGTATTTTAATCTTAATTTTTATTGTAAGATGCCCAGAGTCCCTCGTTTGGGAGAGTTGGGCAGTCATATAAATTCAAATAATAAATAAATAAAAATAAATAAATAAATAAAATATGGAATGCCTGGTTGATCCCCCCTTTTCTAAGAGTAATCATATAGATCTCATATCAATATCAGACTGATGACTGATATTGTAAATAATTACCAATTACTGATTTGGTCGTGCAGCCTATTCTACGGATTCTTCACTGCTATATTCCTAAGTTTTCTAAAAATTGGAAACTATCTTCTTTTCATAAAAAGATAATTGTAGTTTCTCTGGGGAAGTGGGGGAGAAACCAAAGGTTATAGCTACTTTTATTTAATTAATTCATTTTAATCAATTAATTACTGAAATCAATTGATATGGCTGCCATCTCACAATAGCAACTCTGGGTGGCGAACTTAGGGGTGAAAAACTCATAAACAATAATGTGACATACACAACGGCAACGGGGGATAACATAAATAATCAGTGACATAAAAGAGTATACAAGCCTCTGAGTTTTCCAGAACTCTTCCTTAGGCAAGATGTTATGAAAAGCAGGGAGTAGGATAGGGGAAAAGTGAGAAAAATCAGAATTAAACCAGACATTTAAGCCAAGCATTCTGAAGTTCAACTTCAAGGTCAAGAAGAAAGTTGTGGATTGAATGCAGAATCAGTGTTGGCTGGTGGTGTCACCAGGTTATTTATCATCTCTAGGGACCAAGGAAGTGGTTGCTTTCTGTCCCAACTTTGAAAATACCTCATGGCTTAGGAAACTGCCTAATTTTGGGATTCTCTTCTTCCACATCACTCCCCCATATTTTTTTTTTGGGTGGTGGTGGTAACATCTTGTTTGATTTTCTTTAATTTTTTAAAATTATTTTTAATAGTGAAATACAAATAACTACCACACCGATCAAAAAGAGTAGTGATTACAGGTAGTCCCCACATAACAACCGTTCATTTAGCGACTGTCCAGAGTTACAACGGCACTGAAAAAAACGACTTACAACCATTCCTCGCACTTACGACTGTTGCAGTGTCCCAGTGGTCATGTGATTGCGATTCAGGGGCTTGGCAACGATCACACATTTACGACGGTTGCAGCATCCTGTGGTCACGTGATTCACATTTTTGATCTTCCCAGCCAGCTTCTGATCAGCAAAATCAATAGGGAACTGCATGATTTGGTTAATGACCATGGTGATTTGCTTAACTACCACCACCAAAATGGTTGTAAAATTGGTCTGGATTTGCTTAATGACCGCATTGCTTAGCGACCTAAATTCTGGACCCAATTGTGGTTGTTAAGCAGGGACTACCTGTATGCAGTGAGAAAAGAATCTATATACGTTTGTGGTGATTAAAATTAACCAAATATAACAAGAAAAGAAGGCAAAACCAGTTAAAGAAAAAAAAGGAAAAGACTTATATGCTATCTGTGTAACCTCAAAATAGAATTAATTTAATTAAGTTCTTAAGATTATCGTTAAATCTAGATCATATGGAAAGTAACATCTTGTCTGATGAAGCATTCTGAAGACCTCAAAAGCTTTAATATTCTTTAGGGTTGTTTGGTTGGTTTTAATAAATGTTTTTGTGATTCATCCTGGATTTACCTCTATGAGATGCTTTGTGCTTTGGAGGCAATCCTTGTTGGGATGAAGACACAACATGATCCCTTGAATCCTTGCCCAGCTGTTCCAAAGCCTTCTGCCAAGATATTCTCTTCCTGCATGGAAATGTTAGAAACTGATGTTGTGCATCCATAACACATATAAAGAGTCTATGTTAATTATTGGAAAGCGATGAAGGCAGCGTCAAAATCAAGGTCAAGCAAAGTCAAACCATTGCTTCACTCTTAGAACTATGGGGCCCCATTGTTTTGCAAATGAGTTGAGATTTCACAGAAGCAAAATGCCCCTTTGAAGATCTGCATGGCCTTAGTACCCACCCTCAGCACTTGGATTATCTCTGCAGTCTTCTTTTCTCCTCGATAAAAGAGATAGCATAAATTGACTTGGACTTGAAAATTAACAGGGTCACTGGCATGATCTTCACTCAGACTTAGTTTTGTTTTCTCTTGATAATTTCATCGTGGAGCCTCATTTGATTGGCTGTGTGACCATTTCTTCCTAATGAAAAAGAAAATCAAGACTGAGAGAGAAAATGCTGGAAAAATAGTAGGTGACGAGGACTGCATAGATTCTCCAATATGCTGCAAAGCTTTGAAGGAGGAATGGTTGGTAGAGACCTTCCTATCAACTTAATCATTGAATAAATTAAATCTTTTGTTGAGAGCTAGTGGTAGGTGGCGTGCACATTTGTGCAGTCGTGTCCGACTCTAGGGGCCAGTGCTCATCTCCGTTTGTTAGCCGAAGAGCCAGTGCTGTCCGAAGACGCTTCTGCGGTCATGTGGCCGGCATGATACGCGCAGAACGCTGTTACCTTCCCACCGAAGTGGTACCTTTTCATCTACTTGCATTTGCATGCTTTCGAATTGCTAGGTTGGCAAGAGCTGGGGCGGGGGCGGGAGCTCACTCCGTCACGCGGGGCTAGGGATTCGAACCTCGGAACTTGCGCTCTTCCGATCGACAAGCCTGGCGTCTTACCCGCTGAGCCACCACGCCCCTTTCAGGTATGGTTAGTCCTTGCCTTTTTCAAGAAAGTTTGTTCAGCTTCCCAGCCTAACCCAGGGTCCTGTGATTTCTTGGGAGCTTCCCATCTAAGTACCAACCAGGCTCAACCCTGCTTAGCTTTTCCAAGAACAGCCAAGGTTAGCTAAATAAAGTCGGCAGGAGTCATCCCCCTGGCAACTTCATGGTTAGGTCCAGATAGTTTTTAGATAACAACTAGACAACCCGTGACCGTTGGGTCAGTGCTAAAAGGTAAAGGTTCCCCCCGCACATTTGTGCAGTCGTGTCTGACTCTAGGGGCCGGTGCTCATCTCCGTTTGTTAGCCGAAGAGCCAGCGCTCTCCGAAGACGCTTTCGCAGTCATGTGGCCAGCATGACGCACACGGAACGCTGTTACCTACCCACCGAAGTGGTACCTATTCATCTACTTGCATTTGCATGCTTTTGAATTGCTAGGTCGGCAAGAGCTGGGGCGGGGGCGGGAGCTCACTCCGTCACGCGGGGCTAGGGATTCGAACCTCCGAACTTGCGATCTTCCGATCGACAAGCCTGGCGTCTTACCCACTGAGCCACCGCGCCCCTTATCCACAAATTTACCACCTTAATGATCCAGCTACCCATCCGTCCATCTGACAACAGCCAGGTATGTAGCTGAGAGAAAATAGATTTGGAGGAACGTAAGTAAGACGGGACTGAAGGTTGTGTTGAGAGGAGAAATAAATAGAATAATTTTGGTTGTTTTTATTTTTTTATTATATTTTTATCCCATATTCCTTCCAGGAGCTCCACAGAATATATACAGTTGCAATTGAAATTATTCAACCCTCATTGCAAATCAGGTTTATTGGTAAAATTTACAGACTTTCAGCTGTTTGCAATGAACAAATGAAACAAAAGCAATTGAAATAGCTCCACAGAATATATATGGTATACCCTCTTCCAGTTTGTTTCATAACCTCAACCCTAAGAGGTAAATTATGCTGAGATTAAGTTATTGGCCCCAAAACACCCAGTGATCTTCCATGGCTGAGGGTGGATTTGAATCTGGATCTTCCTGGTTCTACTGAATATCTTAAAATGTCTAGCTCTGTTCACATTATGCTGCAGTCCATCCACGAATTTCATGAAAGCTTTCTTGACTTGTCTGTGGATTTTCTACTCTAGGATTTCTTTCAGAAATGGTTTTGAGCTGGCTTTATTGTTGCAAAGTGAGATTTACAAGTATTCTGTGAAATATTTTCCCACTACATTGCAGCTTTTGCAACTATCCTTTCTTTCTGGAATGAAGTGTTCACTGATGATGTCTTGAGATTTAATGGAAGTGTAGTAAACCACAGAGGCTGCAGAACACTAAAGAGAAAATATTATGCCATGAAAAAGCAGGATATACATACTAATTTGGCTTGGCTATTTTGTAACTAAGTACAATAATGGGGCGTGGTGGCTCAGCGGGTAAGACGTCAGGCTTGTCGATTGGAAGATTGCAAGTTCGGAGGTTCGAATCCCTAGCCCCGCGTGACGGAGTGAGCTCCCGCACTCGCCCCAGCTCTTGCCAACCTAGCAATTCGAAAGCATGCAAATGCAAGTAGATGAATAGGTACCACTTCGGTGGGTAGGTAACAGCGTTCCGCGTGGGTCATGCTGGCCACATGACCGTGGAAGCGTCTTCGGACAACGCTGGCTCTTCGGCTAACAAACGGAGATGAGCACCGGCGCCTAGAGTCGGACACGACTGCACAAACGTGCGGGGGGAACCTTTACCTTTACTACAATAATGGCACAATTCACTCTTATGGATATTTCTCCATTTAAAAAAAAGATTGAAGTTGAAGGAGAATGATAGGGTCATATGGGAAGAAATATCCAGCACACTTTTGATTAAGGTATTATAATTAAAATTGCTATACTCACTTAGGGCTTCATTTCAGATTTCAATGGACAGACAGACAGAAACTTTATTTTGGTCATTGACCAATAGATTTCAAGGGTGAATTTCTGTTCTTGTTGTCAAGGGAATCTAGTACCCACGGCCACTGGGTATTTTCCATGGCATTGAGAAATGGGAATGAAATCATGCATAAGCAAACGTTGGACCAATTGGAGGCCCTGGCTTCAAAAATTAAAGAAGAGTCCCCCAGCCCCACCCCCAGGGTTAGAAAAGGAGGTGTGAGAGCTTCCTACTTACGCCTGTAAGGTTTAAAGTGATGAGGTGGCAAGGGAACCTCTGGTTCTCATTCCACAGAGAACTGTAAGGTAAACAAGGGAGAGAAGCAGAATTCTTGAAAGTTTGGTAGATGGCTATATGGCCACTGACTTTTGAATAGATGGGAGGAAGATACAAAGGATTTGAACCTGGAGACTAACTGATATGGAGGAAAGGATTCTAGGATGCTGTTCAGTGGAGAACGTCCAAATTCTCTGCAGTATCTCTACTGATCCAACCTTCTTGTATCTCCTCGGGAATGAGGATCAGAAAAAGAGTGTAATTACCATATCTGATATGAGGCTCTGACAGCATCCACCATCTTCAACACCTTCTGTAATTACCAAAGGTTACTTGACCGTGCCACATTGTGTCATCGTCTTCGAATCAGTCAATCAATGGTAAGTTGCCCTTCTTTCTCTTCAGCATCCATTTATGGATGACTCTGGTTGGAGATCAATTTCCTCCCATACAAGCAGAGGTGAATTTGAAGTAATCTTTCTGAACTGCAGTAGTTTATAGGTTTGCGACACCATGTTCTGCTTGAAATTTTAACAGCCTCTCAACCTCCTCACCTCTTTTTAAGCAGGGGAGGGGGGGAAGAGAAAATGGTTGCTCTCCAATGGATGAATGTAATATGATGAGAAGGAGTGCTCTCCAAGTTGTTTTGCTACTTGCAGAACTGGGGAAAGAAAAATTGGTGGCAAAGCCTGCAAGGGAATTATCACTTCCCACTCATGTTTACTGACAATTTTTCATATGTAGCATAAGTGTGATTTACCTTTTTTTTCCTCCTCTTACTAAATCTGCCATTACAGCAATAGTAAATAATGTGCAAAAGCATTCCATCTGAGAACAGGGAATAACACTGGCTGCGCCGATCTTATCCCCCAGTTATTGCGATCTCTGCCTTAAATTAGATTTCACGTCTGCTTTCCAAGAATCACTTGAAATCATTGAAATCATCCATCTTGCTATTTGCTTTGTGTACCTGTCTGTTTTCATTAATTAATGGTTTTCCTGACATGGGGCAAATTATGAGAGCCAGTTTGGTGTAGTGGTGAAGGTGCTGGACTAGAACCCAGGAGACCAGCTTAGGCAGGGGACTGAAGACCTCCAAGGACCCTATCAACCCTCACTGCTCATTGGAAGGACAGATGCTGAAGCTGAAGCTCAAATACTTTGGCCACCTAATGCGAAGAGAGGACTCCCTGGAAAAGACCCTGATGCAGGGAAAGACTGAAGGCAAAAGGAGAAGGGGACGGCAGAGGATGAGATGGTTAGATAGCATCACCGATGTAACGAACATGAATTTGAGTAAACTCCGGGAGACGGTGGAGGACAGGAAGGCCTGGCGTGCTATGGTCCATGGGGTCAGGAAGAGTCGGACACGACTAAACGACTGAACAACAAGGACCCTTCCAACCCTTAATTCTATTATTCTAGTCCTCCTTTAAGGGGCGCAATGGCTCAGCGGTTAAGACGCCAGGCTTGTCGATTGGAAGGTCGCAAGTTTGGCGGTTCGAGACCTGAGCGCTGCGTGACGGAGCGAGCTCCCGCACTTGCCCCAGATCTTGCCAACCTAGCAATTCGAAAGCATGCAAATGCAAGTAGATTAATAGGTACCATTTCGGTGGGAAGGTAACAGTGTTCCACGTGCGTCATGCTGGCCACATGACGGTGGAAGCGTCTTCGGACAACGCTGGCTCTTTGGCTAACAAACGGAGATGAGCACCGGCCCCTGGAGTCGGACACGACTGTGTGGGAGAACCTTTACCTTTACTAGTCCTCCGTTAGCATGAAAGCCGGCTGGGTGACTTTGGGACAGTCCCTCTCCCAGGCCAATCCAACCCACAGGGCTGTCGTTATGTGGAAAATGGAAATAGGGAGCATTGTGGATGCCATCATCAGCTGAATAAAATAAGGGCAGGGTAGAAATCTAATAAGTAAATAACACCAGCTCACAGGGATTGTGGGAAAAAAGCAAGCTCTTTCTCTAGATCTACAGTATGTACCTCATCTAAAGTCAGCCCTCACCCCGACAGCTGCTTTTCATACAAATTAAGAGATACAGGTTGCCTGAAGTCTCCCATCCATACTTTTAATTTTCTCAGGGGGGCAGGAGTGAGACTGGAAAGTGCGCTATTAAATTCAGCCATTTTTGTACTGTGCAGGCCGAGATTTGCTGTCTAGTGTCCTAATGCCTTGGGACATTAAAAAAAGAGAGGAAGAAAAAGAAGAGAGGAAGCTTAGAGGGAGTGATTATATGAACTGTCTTCCATTTCATTAAATTAATTTTGGTTTTGCCCATCCCTCTTTGTTCCCCGGGACTGGGTCACTTTTTGGAACCAGACCCTTGAGCACACTACTCAGAAGGGAAGTGCAGCCCTCAACCTGAAAAAGTATTGTGCAACACCCTAGTTGTTGATAGAGGAAGACTTCTTGATTTATTACTAAATTATGGATTCTAGACTCTTACATACATATAGAAGTCTTCCCAATTGTTTTTAAAAAGTATACACAGTAAAGAGGAAATCAAAATTGGTAATTAAAACTTATCGGTAATGTTGTGGCTATAATTCCCGTGCAGCAGCGCCAGTAACAAAACACAATAATGCCAAAACTGCAGTATATTTTCACAAATGCCACCATGATATACTTGCATCTCAGTGTCTGACACAAGTACGTACACTGCAGCATTTACAGGTAGTCCTGCTTATCGACCACAATTGGGAATGGAATTTTGGTTGCTAAGCGAAGTGGTCATTAAGCGAATCTGACCTGATTTTACGACCTTTTTTGCAGTGGTCATTAAGCAAATCACCACAGGTGTGGTGGTCGTTAAGTGAATCATGTAGTTCCCCATTGATTTTGCTTGTCAGAAGCTGTCTGGGAAGGTCAGAAATGGCGATCATGTGACCATGGGATGTTGCAACGGTCATAAATGCGAACCGGTTGCCAAGCACACAAATCATGATCATGTGACCGCAGGGATGCTGCGATGGTCATAAGTGTGAGAACTGGTCATATGTCATTTTGTTCAACACCGTTGTAAGTCCAAATCATCACTAAACAAATGGTTGTTAAGTGAGGACTACCTGTACATGATGAGGTCATCACACATGTAGCTATTTTCCCTTCTTGTCCCCGCCCCTTCCAAGATGCCCAGGTTCCTGTGTACCTAATCCTATATAATCTTACCTCACCATGTAGCTCAGTTTCCATGGAATTAGGGGGTGAAAGGCTAAGAAAAAGAGGAGAGGGTAAGTTTGGTTCCTGTGGCCCAGATTCCCTACAACTGTTCCATCAAATGCACTTATTAGAATGTTATTTTAGACCCTACTGTTATTTTAGAACTTACTGGAAGTCTCCGTCGAGACAGGCCCATGACTGTAACGTGTTTCTAAACAAGAAAGCATGTTAATATTGGGCCTGATTACTTTTCATTCCATCAGTGCCACAACAGAGCCACAACTGAGTGACAGGTGCAGGGTTCCTGCCGTAAGGACCAGGCCCAGCTGCGCCACTGTTCCCTGGAAAACTTTCAACTTAGCTTCCTTATTTCTATACTTCTGTAAACCCAGCTCCTAAACTAGCATGTACAGTAGCTGCAGGGCTGCTGCAACCCAGATGTAGTGGTATGTGGGAATGACCTTGGGAGACAGGAGGAAGAGCCGCAGACTGGGCAATGGTCAGATAAGAGGCAGCTGAGCCCACAGAAGGAATGGGGGCGTGTCAAACGTTTCAGAAGGGACCCTTCCTAGTTTCTTGGACTATAAAGGTGAGGGGGGAGAGATGCACGTTCAGACTTGCAAGATTCTGTTAGTGTAACTTTACAGTAAAGTTAGAACTAGTACTTCTGGGTGTGCTTCTTGCCTGGACTACCTCGCAAGGCTGACATCAGTGCACAAATTGTGCACTTTACGAGGGTGCCACATAAGAGGTCACCAGTTGCACGATAAAAAAAAAATTAACAGCGGGCAAGTGTCCATGTGCATGGTTGGAATATAAAAAAAAAGTTTTTGGGGGGACGCTAAGTGGAATTCTTCACACAGGCACATTGTGTACCAGCAGTGCCCCTGCACAATAATTGCAGGGCAGACCCTCCTGGGAGTCATGAGGAACTAATACATTTAGCTGAAAACAACAGTCTAACCTTACCAGAAGCATCTCAGTTGCTGTTGCTAAGTTCTGGGTTAACTCATATGTGAGGGAGCTAGACCGCGTTGATACATACTCTTCCAAAATTAGCAATTGGCACCACTTTCTGATTTTAAAACCCCTTTGATGAACCCCAAGGCTGTCAGGCCTTCTTTAGAAGGGGATTGGGATGTTTGGAATCCACTCGGCCACCTCTTCCAGCTCTCTGCAATGTTGTTCTGGGTAAGCACTACCCTTGGCGAGGGGTTCGGCAGCCTGGCATCCTTCTTGAGGGGCAGCTGGTCATTTGAAGGGCTGCTAATTGGATTTGGTTGATGAATAAATGGAACGGGTTGCCAGGAGTCCCATCGTGAGGGACTCCTGCACGTTTCTGGAGTCTAAGCTTTCCAGTCATCATAAAATAATTTACAGAGATGGAATTGTAAGAGTCATGAAGAAAATGTGGCATGTGGGTCCAAAAAAGAAATAGGTCAGTTGAAACCCGAGTCCTCACTCACTGCCAGTGCAATACTTGGATATCTGCCCATTGAAAAAGTCCTTTGAGTTCATTGGGGCTTGTTTCCAGATACGTGGAAACTGAGGGTTGTAGCCTAATTTTGGATTTTGTATGTTATATGGTCTCACCTGGTGTTGTTGTTAGTTGCCATCGAGTCATTTACAACTCATGGCGACCCTATGTATAATAGAACAAAATGCTAAACGGTCTTGCGCCAATTGCCTGACTGTTCCACTGTTGCATCCATTGTTGCGGTAATTGCGTCAATCCATCGCATTGAAGGTCTTCCTCTTTTCCGCTGGCCCTCGACGTTACCAAACATGGTGTCCTTTTCGAGCGATCGGTCTTTCCTGACAATGTGCCCAAAGTATGAGAGTCTAAGCCTAGTTATCCTCGCCTCTAGTGGACAATTTGGTTGTATTTCTTCCAAAACTGATTTGTTTGATCTTCTGGCAGTCCATGGTACTTTCAGTAATCTTCGCCAGCACCACAATTCGAACGCATCAATTCTTCTTCTATCTTCCTTTTTTAATGTCCAAGTTTCACAGGCATATGTGGCAATTGAGAAGACCATAGCATTTTATGGTCTTCTCACCTGCTGTTAGACCCATAGTTATCACCGCAGTGGGTAGAATGGCCCAGGAGCCTTTCGCAGTCCTACCCACACCTTCCTTTTGGCCTCCAGAGCAACCCTGGATTATCGTACTGAAATGTCATGGCAAAAGTTACCCTTATGAAGGAGCCCATCTTTCTGCCTTTTCGCTTATCTAACGAAAGTGCAAAGTAGATGAATTAAGTCTCCGCAAGGCTTAAAATACATATTTTGCATTTTAAGATTAAAATTACTCCCCCAAATGTTCATAGCCACGCATCACTGGACAAACCCTGTGGGTCCTGGAGAAAGGAACAACAACTGTAAATAATGGCAACAGCAACAACAAGGACAAGAACGGAGGAGGAGGAGGAGGAGGAGGAGGAGGAGAAGGAGGAGGAGGAGGAGGAGGAGGAGGAGGAGGAGGAGGAGGAGGAGGAGAAGGAGGAGAAGGAGAAGGAGAAGGAGAAGGAGAAGGAGAAGGAGAAGGAGAAGGAGAAGGAGAAGGAGAAGGAGAAGGAGAAGGAGAAGAAGGAAGATCTTCTTAGCTAAACAAGATGGCCCACTTCTGGCATTTACCTAGCTCAGCATGTCATGAGAATTCAGCATACTATAGTTTATTCAACAAACTATGGGTAAATGAACAACATCTTAGAGCAACGTGTGCATCTTAGTGACCTACAGCAGCTGCTAGCACTCCTTGGTGGGCCGTGCAATATGCATAGTGACCACGGTCCCAATTTAACATGAAACGGCAGGGGATTCCAGGCGTTGTCATCCAGCGTACCTGAAGAGCTGCCAGTTGGAGAAGGCTGCTGCCAGCCCTTTCCGCTTCCCTCACCAGTCCTTGCTGTTCTGTTCCGTCCAAGACACCCTTTCCATCCTCTGCCTTGGCGGTGGCTGCTTTGAAACAAGAGATTCCATCTATGTCTATGAAGGTTCTCAGTCATCCAGGTGGAATTGTCTGTAGCTTGAATCATGTCAACTGGATTTCTATTTTCTTAGTGGAAACGTTTCGCTCCTTATCCAAGGAGCTTCTTCAGTCTGAGCAAAGTTGGTAAGGGAATCCTAAATATGTTCCTAGGTAGCTGTGTGACCTTACACCTGGGGCTAGGTCATGGTTATATTGAGATGTAATTTTTAAGTCCTTTTATCATCTAAAGGAGGGTCGTTAAAAACACCATGCTGCTGTTGAGCTTGTGAAATGGTCTTAATCTTCCTAGGCACAGAAGACAAAATGGGGAGGAAGATGGGGGAGAGTTTGTGCCTGAGGCCCCCACCTCTATTCAAGGAAGGATTTTCCAAGTTGGCATAAATGGATTCCTTGACCCCTCTCTCAAACCACCTATCTTCTCTGTCTAAAATGTGAACATTAATGTCCTCAAATGAGTGTCCTTTTTCTTTTAGATGAAGATAAACTGCTGACTCTGGTCCTGTGGTGTTATTTCTCCTGTGTTGGGCCATCCTCCTGTACATAGGTTGTTTGGTTTCTCCAATGTAGAGTTCAGGGCACTCCTCACTGCACTGGATTGCATAAACTACATTGCTTTTCTTGTGTTTTGGAGTTTGATCTTTGGGGTGTACAAGCCTCTGTCTCAGTGTGTTGGTGGGTTTGAAATATACAGGTATGTGGTGTTTGCCAAATATCCGTTTTATCTTTTCAGACACGCCAGCCATGTAAGGAATGACCAGGTTCTTCCGTTTACTCTGAGTCTCAGCCCTATCTGTCGCTGTTTTAGGTCTGGTAGATTTAGATTTGGTGAAGGCCCAATTTGGATATCCACAGGCCTTCAGGGCTGTTCTCAGGTGCTGATTTTCATTCTTTTTGGAATCCATGGAGGTGGGGATGGTTTCTGCTCTGTGTGACAATGTCCTGATGACTCCTAGTTTGTGCTGCAGTGGATGGTGGGAGTCAAACATCAGATATTGATCTGTGTGTGTGGATTTCCTGTAGATCCCTATTTCTAGCTTGCCACCGGTCCCATTGAGGACTTCACAGTCTAGGAATGCCAGTCTGTTGTCCTTGGTGTCTTCTCTGGTGAAGCTAATGTTGGCATCTATAGTGTTTATATGGTCCGTGAAGGCCTGTACTTCCTGGGCCTTGATTTTGACCCAGGTGTCATCCAAATACCTAAACCAGTGGGTGGGCACCGTTCCCTGGAATGTGTTGAGTGCTTTCTTCTCCACTTCTTCCATGTATAAATTGGCCACAATGGGTGACACAGGAGAACCCATGGCACAGCCGTGTTTTTGTCTGTAGAAGTCACCTCTGTATGTGAAATAAGTGGTGTTAAGACACAGGTCCAGAAGATGGCAGATCTGGTTTGGGTTGAGATGGCTTCTCCTTTCCAGGGTGCTGTCCTCTTCTAGTCTCTTCCTGACAGCGGATAGAGCATGAGTGGTGGGGATGCTGGTGAAAAGGGAGGACACATCAAAGGAGACCATAGTTTCATCTGTATCCAGTTTCAGGATCTTTGCTTTGGAAACAAATTCTTCCGAATTATGGATGTGGTGTTCAGAGTGTCCAACTAGAGGTGCTAGTATGGTAGAGAGGTGTTTGGCAATGTTGTATGTTACCGAATTGATGCTGCTGACTATGGGTCGGAGGGGTGTTCCTTCCTTGTGGATCTTAGGAAGTCCGTAGATGCAGGGGATGGCTTCTCCAGGATACAGACGGTGGTAGGTAATCCTATCGATGGAGCCATCATGTTCCAATTGTTTCAAACTGTCTATTGCCTTTTTCTTGTAATTGTTGGTGGGGTCTCTTTTCAGTTTTTCATATGTATGGTGATCCTCCAAAAGTGAGGTAATTTTATTGTGGTAGTCTGCAGTGTTTAGAACCACTGTACATCTTCCTTTGTCAGCAGGTAAAATGGTGATGGTTTCATCTTTGCTGAGGGCTGTCAGGGCTCTCCTCTCTTGGGCGGTAAGGTTGGGGGGAGGAGGTTGAGCACTGGACAGAGCTGCAGATATTTTAAGCCGGAGTTGTTCTGCTTCTTCAAAAAGTAGGTGGTTGTTGTGGATGGCAGATTCTGTGGCTGTAATGAGCTCCACAACCGGAACTTGCTTGGGAGTGATGGCAAAATTAAGACCTTTGGCTAGGACATCTCTCTCTGGTTCTCAAGTTCTCTGTCTGAGAGATTTTTCACCCACATGTTCTTTTTGTCCTCTGTGGTCCTGTTGTTGTTGTTCCTCCCAGCGGTTTCTCCAGTTCCTTGTTTCTGCTTGCTGCGAGAAAGAAGAATGTCAAATTTCTTAGTTTGCCTCTCCTTTGTCTTGTGATGCTGGGCCAGCTGTACTTTATTGCCAAGCTGAATAACTCTATCCAGGATTGGGTCAGGAAGGGTGGCTGTGAGTTCCTGGTGAAGGTTTTCAAAATTGTATTGCAGGGCATCAATGGTGAAGTGGACTTGCCTTATTCTTTCATTTAGAAGATGTCTTTGTGCCTGCTGCAGGATCTGATCTGCTCTGTGACCCTTAACTGTAGATTGCAGGCGTAGGCTTGTCGGGATGAGTCTCTGTTGTCTGCATCTGAGGTTAAAACGTAGGTGGTTTCTATAGTCTGCCACCTTTCTTGCTGTCTTCTCGAATTTCCTTACCAACTTCATGGTAAGGATGCATGTAAGCAGCATGGTGTTTTTAACGACCCTCCTTTAGATGATAAAAGGACTTAAAAATTACATCTCAATATAACCATGACCTAGCCCCAGGTGTAAGGTCACACAGCTACCTAGGAACATATTTAGGATTCCCTTACCAACTTTGCTCAGACTGAAGAAGCTCCTTGGATAAGGAGCGAAACGTTTCCACTACGAAAATAGAAATCCAGTTGACATGATTCAAGCTAAAGAGATTCCATCGCAGCTTTGCTCATTGGTCTGACATTCACTGTGGCAGCCCAGGCACAGGTTCATGGGCTGTCAATCATCTCTGTGCATCCATAGTGCTGAACGGACAACTCCACGAGCTTAACAGATTAGCAGGGCACAATTTTGACTGTAACGTCTGACTCACATTCACGGGCCATTTTGCTGGTATAAGTTTGGTCTTGGGGACCGTGACCCCATTAAAGCCCAGGTGTGGGAGGGCGCTTCAGTGACAGATGGCAGCCATTGAAACTTCTGATTTCATGTATTTCCCCCCAATTTTATGTAATATATCAGGGTGCAGAGCTCCCCACCACATCGGTTCCTTCACCCCCTGAAATCTCTCTGTACCGGCTTGTTTCCCTTCATCTCATGGGTCATTTCCTTTATAAATAACAGCACCCAAAGCATTTAAACTCCAACACATCAAAATGCCACCCCAACATTTGAAAAAAAGGGGGAGCAGTTTTTGCTTGCAGCAAAATGATCGAGATGGGGACTAACAGCGGAAGAGGCGTGTTTGGCATCATTGACAAAATATTTTGTAGAGGAGCGTTTGCTTTGATCATTAGGGCATCTATCAACTAAATAAAATGAAGCAAAGCCAAAATCAAGAAGCAGCAACATTATTAAAGCCCCAATGCTTTTTAAAGACCTCAGATGGACCTTGCTGTTGGGTCAGGATCCAGCAGACCTCACTGGAACATGTCTTCCCACAACGTTTGAACCACGACTGAGAAGGTTTTGTTCCTAGCAGATACCTGCTAAAATTCACTTGACAGGGGCAGATGGAGGAAAGCCCCAGCGGTAGAACATAACACACTAGGGGGAAAGTTTTTCTATGAATTGTAGACTTGTAAATTGTATATTTATTGAAGAATAAATCTCCTTCCACCTCCTAGCAGGAGAGGAATTTGGACTGAAATCAAGGAAGGTATGAAGTGTTCATCCACTGCAGATACCTTCCTTGCCACATTCCAGCATCTTTTCTCCGTTAAATTTTTGGTCTTACTAAAACTAAAGGGGTTGTTGGCATGCTGCAAAATGCCAGTTTCCGGTTATCATCATAGTTTCAAAGAATGTTTCCCCTCCAGTTTTGTATGTATGTGTGTGGGTGTGTGTGCGTGCATGCATGCCTTTTAGTCATTCTTAACTCCTGGCCCCCTCATAGACTTTTTGCGTGAAACAGAAAGAAATGAACTTTTGATATATGGTTTTGAGGATTAGAAAAAATAATAGATTATAGGAAAAATGAGAGTCATGCTGTAATCATAGAGTAAGAGGTTAATTTACACTTATAACTGCTGTAAAAGAAAATTGGAAGTTACTTCTTTAGATTTTCTTTCTTTTTTTTTCTGCACTTTTGGCTTTGTCTCTTTTTTCTTTCTTTACTTCTTTCTTTTCTTTATTCTAAATATTAGTTTCTGTTAGTTTTTACCTTTCTTGTTTGAAATCCTAATAAAGTTATTTTTAAAAAGTCATTCTTGACTCCTGGCGACTGCCTGGATAAGTCCCTGCAGTTTTCTTGGCAGGTTTTTCAGAAGTGGTTTGCCATTGCCTTCTTCCTAGGGCTGAGAGAGAGGGACTGGCCCAAGGTCACCCAGCCGGCTTTCATGCCTAAGGCGGGACTAGAACTCTCAGTCTCCTAGTTTGCCATTGCCTTCTTCCTAGGGCTGAGAGACAGGGACTGGCCCAAGGTCACCCAGGTGGCTTTCATGCCTAAGGCGGGACTAGAACTCTCAGTCTCCTAGTTTGCCATTGCCTTCTTCCTAGGGCTGAGAGACAGGGACTGGCCCAGGGTCACCCAGCTGGCTTTCCTGCCTAAGGCGGGACTAGAACTCTCAGTCTCCTGGTTTGCCATTGCCTTCTTCCTAGGGCTGAGAGACAGGGACTGGCCCAAGGTCACCCAGGTGGCTTTCATGCCTAAGGCGGGACTAGAACTCCTGGTCTCCTGGTCTCTAGCTTAGTGCTGTGGTGATAAAAGGTTCCCATACACATGTGAGCTGCCTTCACTATCAAACCTATGAGATGCCCCCTACCTCCATGCGTATGAACTGCTTAAAGTGCCCTTGTAAGAAAACATGCACAGCAAGCTGAATTGACCCTGAGGGGTGACGGGGAGGAACCAGGCAGGGGACAGGGGCCCAGTAAACCAGATGGTTTTTATTCACCGGCCACATCTCAGAGACAGTACAGCTGCCATGCTGACCTAGGAGGAAGGGATAAATAATGAGGAGGTCACCCAGATGGGTGTATCACCCCAACGTCATGCTGTAATTTCCACTGTGTCTGCCCTTTTCTTTGTCTTATCTTTGCAATGTAGTGGGCCAAGCTGTGGTTCTGCTTTTGCTTAGGGCTGCTCAGCTTTGCTGGGAGCCCAGTATATATTGTTTACTTTATGCATGCAATAAAATTGTGTTGTATCTTCAACGTGATTTGGTTGCTTTAGTTGAGCCAGGTTTTGGCCACAACAGTGACTTTAACCACTACATCAAACTGGCTCTCTCCTTCCATGTTGTAATGGTATGTGGGAATGACCTTGGGAGATGGGAAGAAGATATGCTGCCTAGGGAACGAGCAGATAAAAGGGGAAGGAGTCCGCAGCTGCCTAATGGAGAGAGAAAGAAACCCAGAAAGGAGCCTCCCTAACTTATCAGGCTGTGAAAAGAGATGATGGGAAATTTATACTTTCAGACTTGCAAGATTCTGTCGATGTAGCCTTACAATAAAGTAGAATTAGCTCCTCTGGTTGTGTTTCCTGTCTGGTCTACCTGGGAAGGCTGACACATGTAGGCTATTTATCAGGGTACACAACGCTGGGGCTGCCAATGTTCCTTCTAGACCTCAGAGTAATACGTTCTATTGAGTAAGCAGACACTCACAAGAAATTAGATACAATAGTCTATTTACTCTATATACATACGCAGTCAATACACGGTCCAATAACGTCCAACCGATACAGATGATAATGAAGATAGCAACGAGAAGAATGAACACCAGAGTTCCTCTGCTTATATACTTAAATTGACCAATCACATTATAGGTCAAATTCATTATCTACCACACCCAGCTTAAACTATATCAGCTACAGTATGAGTCACTTCTTTCATCATTCTTTAACAATGGCTGCTAATAGAATGACTTGCAGAACTTAATGCCTCTCACCTGTCTAATTAATCTAGCTGTAAATTCTGGGTATCATACAAACCCCAACACTATTTTTTAAATAGTACATTGATGCAGCCCAGTACTGCTGTATATGTGAACATGTGTTGACCGATCGAAGAAAAAAAAAGTTAAACTATGGGGCTAAGGGGAGCGAGAGAGGCTTGTGGGCACATTCTCATTAGTTTGTCTCACAACACAATCATTATTTTATCCTTGGCAACGGCTCCAGGGTAGCTAGTTTGCCTCTTGGGACAGCCGTGTTGTGAAAGCACTGATCCCAGACTCTTCAAATTCCAAATCTCTCTTTATCCCCAAAGAGTTGCAAGCCCCAAATCTGGGGCCTCTATGGGGGGACCAGCAACATCAGTACAATGGGGTATTCTTATTGAGTGAAGCATGAAAAGGGAATGGAAGCACTGGCTATTCCAGCCTTACCTTCCAGCCCTCCCAATTCTGTTATGTAAAAGGAAAATGGATAATATTATTATTTTAAGAAATAGGGTTTGGAAGTCTGGCGTGTTGAAAATCATAACTATGGATCTCAGCATGTCAGATTACCTTAAGAAGTCATAATCCATTTGGTAGCTCACAAAATAGGCAGAAAGTAAATGCTTGTTCCAATACACGCCTGTCAGTCAAGTCATGTTTCTTTGTACGCTCCCAGGTTCTACATCACTTGCATCTGAAATTATCAGAAGCTGAGGGGTCGTCCAAGATTGGGTGGGGGGATTCTTTTGATTTTCTAGATCCGTGAGTGAAAGTTTAAAGAAAGCAGAAATGTGTGGATGAATGGAAGGATGAATGAAGAAATGAAGGAATGATCTGGAATGGAAATTTCTCTCATGCCCTCCTTGGAGATTGCTCAGTTGATCTGACCACAGACAGGGCCTTTCTCGAGGGGGACATACACTTCGGGATTTTTCCTTGAAGAGGCTATCATTGCCCATATTTACAAATGCTTCTTTTTTCTTGCAAGTCACAATTTGCTTGAAAATAATTCTGCAAAGTTGTTGATGAAATGGGCGTAACTGGGCCACCTGCTTGAGCTCTAAGATTCTGCTGGGTTCTAGTGAAGTTGGCTTGGCTTGTGGCATCTGTCGTTCTGTGCAAGTTGAACCCTTCAAACTTTACCGACACACAGAGCCCACCAATGGATTAATACTCCTCCAAGGGATGTGATTCCAGACCAGACAATTGATTGATTGAAATACTTATACATATGAAACTCATTAATTCATTCATTCATTCTTAGCCCAAATTAATCCACTGCTAGATAAAGGTCTCTTCAGCTGTTTTCCAATTGCTTCAACATGCCACCAATTGCTTCTAGGTATTGTGTGTTATATAATTCGCCCATCATTTCTTTGGGTGCATTGTGTATCTTTTAAGGCCTGTTAGTGTTCAGTTAAGGATTGCCTTGTCTGGTGCTGATCTGCTCACTGTGCAATGTGCTCAGCTCATTCCCATTTCTGTGAGGCCACCTGGTCCATGATATAACATACTCCTGTTTATTCATGGCGCCATGATTTTTTTTTCCTTGTCACATTATGTTAAGCATTTGCCATTTCCTATACTATATTTTTATTTTTATATTTATATATGAATGATACAAATTGATACAAAGATATCATATCAGTAATTGGACAGGAAGGATTTGCAGAAGTTGTACAGTTAGTGCTCAATATATCGTTGATGAAAAATTGACCATAAATAAAAACAGAATACATTAAGTTATTTTTGACAAAAAGAAAAAGGATTCTAAAGGTCTTTTTGAATCTCTGAGCTGAATGCCAATATTTCCACTATATTAAAAGTGTTAAAAGATAAATCACCTACTGAAAAGGAGAGAAAGGAAAAGTAGAAAAATTACTAAAATATTATCAGTAAATATTTAGTTTCTAAGTCCCCCTTTGCTGTCCTCTGACAGATATACAATATTTATAAGCTTTTAAAATTTCCATGTATTTCTGATTTCAGTTCTTTGGTCCATTGTTTTTCCCCTTAAAAACCATACTTTAAAGCTTAAGTTTGCCTTGCTGCATATTACATTAAAAAAAATCTGTTCAGTTGTGTCTGATTCTTGGAGACTGCCTGGACAAGTCCCTGCAGTTTTCTTGGCAAGGTTTTTCAGAAATGGTTTGCCATGGCCTCCTTCCTAGGTCTCCTGGTTTCTAGCCTGATGCCTTAACCACTGAACCAAACTGGTTCTGCATATTACATTATATTATTATATTACATTATTATATTATATACGCACACCTACCCACACACATATATAACATTCCATGCTTCTTTATGTAACTTGTATGTGTGTGTATACACACAGAAACACATATACTATACACATGCACACACACATGCTATACAGACATAAAAACATATCCTATACACAAGTGCCCACCCTCCACATCGATAGGTCTTCTCATACAGATGTTATTCCATCTATATGTGTGGCTGTATGTGTGTATGGAGAGAGAGAGAGAGAGAGAGAGAGAGAGAGAGAGAGAGAGAGAGAGAGAGAGAGAGAGAGAGAGAGAGAGAAGAGATATGATAAATATAGAGATAACTGCACAGTTATCCCTTGTGTTCATATTCTACCAGTAAAGAATCAAGCCAATTTTTTAAGCTATCACCACCAAAATAACTGCCATGTTTTTGAAATTTGTACCAACTTATGTTTACTCCAAATATCCTTGAGCTGTAAATGAGCTGAACTGAGGAGATGGTTGGACGTGATGGTGTAGGAGAAATTTCCCACTCGGGTTTGTGAGCAGAGACCAGGTCACAGTATGTTTACTATCATACTGGAGGAAGACGTCAGCCCTACGTTTATTGAGACTGGCTATAATAACAGAATCTTCCAAGTCTGATTTTGCTGTACTTCGCTGTATGAGGATCTGCAGCACCTACTGGATAATACACCAAAAAGAGATGTTATTTTCATTACAGGAGACTGGAATGCTAAGGTGGGTAGTCAAACAACACCTGGAATTACAGGCAAGCATGGTCTGGGAGAACAAAATGAAGCAGGACATAGGCTGATAGAATTTTGCCAAGACAACTCACTGTGCATAACAAACACTCTCTTCCAGCAACCTAAAAGACGACTTTATACATGGACTTCACCAGATGGTCGACACCGAAATCAGATTGACTACATCCTTTGCAGCCAAAGGTGGCGGACATCTATACAGTCGGTAAAAACAAGACCTGGAGCTGACTGTAGTTCAGATCACGAACTTCTTATTGCAAAATTTAGAATCAGACTAAAGAGAATAGGGAAGACCCACAGATTAGTTAGATATGAGCTCACTAATATTCCTAAGGAATATGCAGTGGAGGTGAAGAATAGATTTAAGGGACTAGATTTAGTAGATAGGGTCCCAGAAGAACTATGGACAGACGTTTGCAACATTGTTCAGGAGGCGGCAACAAAAAACGTCCCAAAGAAAAAGAAAACCAAGAAGGCAAGATGGCTGCTGCTGAGACACTGGAAGTAGCCCAAGAAAGAAGGAAAGCAAAAGGCAACAGTGATAGGGGGAGATATGCCCAATTAAATGCAAAATTCCAGAGGTTAGCCAGAAGAGATAAGGAATTATTTTTAAACAAGCAATGTGCAGAAGTGGAAGAAGACAATAGAACTGGAAGGACAAGAGACCTCTTCCAGAAAATTAGAAACATCGGAGGTAAATTCCAGGCAAAAATGGGTATGATCAAAAACAAAGATGGTAAGGACCTAACAGAAGCAGAAGAGATCAAAAAAAGGTGGCAAGAATATACGGAAGATCTGTATAGGAAGGATAATAATATTGGAGATAGCTTTGACAGTGTGGTCAGTGAGTTAGAGCCAGACATCCTGAAGAGTGAGGTTGAATGGGCCTTAAGAAGCATTGCTAATAACAAGGCAGCAGGAGACGACGCTATCCCAGCTGAACTGTTTAAAATCTTGCAAGATGATGCTGTCAGGGTGATGCATGCCATATGCCAGCAAATTTGGAAAACACAAGAATGGCCATCAGATTGGAAAAAATCAACTTATATCCCCATACCAAAAAAGGGAAGCACTAAAGAATGTTCAAACTATCGAACAGTGGCACTTATTTCACATGCCAGTAAGGTAATGCTCAAGATCTTGCAAGGTAGACTCCAGCAATTCATGGAGCGAGAATTGCCAGATGTACAAGCTGGGTTTAGAAAAGGCAGAGGAACTAGAGACCAAATTGCCAATATCCGCTGGATAATGGAGAAAGCCAGGGAATTTTAGAAAAACATCTATTTTTGTTTTATTGACTATTCTAAAGCCTTTGACTGTGTGGATCATAACAAATTGTGGCAAGTTCTTGGTGGTATGGGGATACCAAGTCATCTTGTCTGCCTCCTGAGGAATCTGTATAACAACCAAGTAGCAACGGTAAGAACAGAGCATGGAACAACGGACTGGTTTAAGATTGGGAAAGGAGTACGGCAGGGTTGTATACTCTCACCCTACCTATTCAACCTGTACGCAGAACACATCATGCGACATGCTGGGCTTGAGGAATCCAAGGCTGGAGTTAAAATCGCTGGAAGAAACATTAACAATCTCAGATATGCAGATGATACCACTTTGATGGCTGAAAGCGAGGAGGAGTTGAGGAGCCTTATGACGAAGGTAAAAGAAGAAAGTGCAAAAGCTGGGTTGCAGTTAAACCTCAAAAAAACCAAGATTATGGCAACGAGCTTGATTGATGACTGGCAAATAGAGGGAGAAAAAGTGGAGGCAGTGACAGACTTTGTATTTCTAGGCGCAAAGATTACTGCAGACGCTGACAGCAGCCAGGAAATCAGAAGACGTCTACTTCTTGGGAGGAGAGCAATGGCAAATCTTGATAAAATAGTTAAGAGCAGAGACATCACACTGACAACAAAGGTCCGCATAGTTAAAGCAATGGTATTCCCTGTAGTAACCTATGGCTGTGAGAGCTGGACCATAAGGAAGGTGGAGCGAAGGAAGATAGATGCTTTTGAACTGTGGTGCTGGAGGAGAATTCTGAGAGTGCCTTGGACTGCAAGAAGATCAAACCAGTCCATACTCCAGGAAATAAAGCCAGACTGCTTATTTGAGGGAATGATATTAAAGGCAAAACTGAAGTACTTTGGCCACATAATGAGAAGACAGGATACCCTGGAGAAGAAGCTGATGCTAGGGAAAGTGGAAGGCCAAAGGAAGAGGGGCCGACCAAGGGCAAGATGGATGGATGATATTCTGGAGGTGACGGACTCGACCGTGGGGGAGCTGGGGATGGTGACAGCCGACAGGAAGCTCTGGCGTGGGCTGGTCCATGAAGTCACGAAGAGTCGGAAACGACTGAATGAATAAACAACAACAACCTCTTCCTTCTTATAGTTCAGTGAATTAGGGCCTCCCTGAACCACTTCTGAACCATATCTGGATGTTCTGGACTTAAGACACGTTTAACCCTTTATGGCCTTGGCAATAGAGCTTGCATATCTCCATCAAAGTCATCTTCCGTACTCTCTATACTGGTGGAGACACAGCCCAGACTTATTTGTTAAGATGGGTAGCCATATACATTTCTTAAATAAATAAAAATAAATACATTTACAGAATTATTCTACTTACGATAGATAGATAGATAGATAGATAGATAGATAGATAGATAGATAGATATAGATATAGAGTAAAATATTCACCAGTTTCCAACATAGCATATTTTTAGTGATGTCAGATATGGGGTGGATTCTTTGAGATAATGGGGTAGAACTACAAAAACAATAACTCATTGAGTTACACGAAGATGGTGTTCTCTGAATAAAGTTATTATTGATGCGCTTTCCTCTAGGTTTTTTATTCTATCTCCCTGTAGCCTTGCTTGCCAACACAGTTCCTGGTTCCTGTCTCTTAGTGCCCTAATCAACACTCTTTGCATCTAAATGTGTTATGGCTGAGCTAATAGTTTATTTCCCCTGGGAAAGTAGATTTGAGGAGGGAGCAATTTACTTGCCTTACCTAATGCCATTTTATTTCCACTTCAGTCGTTTTAATGGTCTCTTCCAACTCTAGGATTCTAGGATTCTGGGAGAGTTCAGCGAAATGCATGTTTCATATTTGTAACAATTATATGCTGATTTTTTTCCCTTCCAACTTCCAAAATCTTTTTTTCCCCCATGTAAAATAAATTTCTGTTTTTCTATTTCATTCTGGGGTGCTTTAACGTATTTTAAACTTTCTTTTGGTAATATTCTTAGGCTTACAGGTAGTCCTCGCTTAATGACCATTCATTCAGCGACAGTTCGGACTTACAAAAGCACTAAAACCCCAGCTTGTGAATCATGTCAACTAGAAACATATTTAGGATTCCCTTACCAACTTTGCTCAGACTGAAGAAGCTCCTTGGATAAGGAGCGAAACGTTTCCACTGAGAAAATAGAAATCCAGTTGACATGATTCAAGCTACAGACAATTCCACCTGGATGACTGAGAACCTTCATAGACCCAGCTTGTGACCATTCCTCTTACGACCATCACTGCATCCCTGCGGCCATGTGATCATGATTCAGGTGCTTGGCAACCGGTTTGCATTTACAATCGTCGCAGCATCCCGCAGTCATGTGGTTGCTATTTTCAACCTTCCCAGCCTGCTTCCGGCAAGCAAAATCAATGAGGAACCACAGACACATTGTCAGTGCCTCTGGACACACCTCCAACTTCCCTCACCCTAATTAGTCCAAGCTGGCAATGATGATCTCATGCAATGTAGACATAGACAGAATCAAGATCCATGTTGTTATGCTTCCCCTCTGAAGATGTTAGAAACACAGAGAATCTGGCAGGATTTCCAAGTATAATAAGACAGCACCTGGTGCCATCTGTCAAAGCAGGCATAAGTCTGCAGACACACTAGATCCAGGGACTTTCAGAATTTCCCCTACGAAGGACAGCTTCCTCAAATCGCTATCACGTAGGTTATAATATATCACATTTGGGATTGTGTGATGCCCTTGCCATCTGGATGACGTGACTGAGACACCATCAGAATGAAGCCAAATATATATATATATATATATATATATATATATATATATAGTTTACTTAAAACTCACATGTGCTGTTAGACTCTAATATCAAAAGTGCTTCTTTCCAAACATGATTGTGATAGAGTTCTCTTTAGCAGGATTTATTGAGCTAAAAGCAGTGGGCTTACAAGAATTTCAGCAACTGAGCTCTTTCTCATTTAGTGCCAATATATCCTCATATACATTAGGACAGTGATTTTTTTATTCTCTTTCTAATAGCCTTCCAATGAATGGGTCTCTCCATTGATAATGGAGAAGCTTCCTGCGGGATGCTGGCATAATGCTCTCCTAAATCTTTATCAGTCTGTGAAACAACCATTATAAGTGCTTCCAACAAACTAGAGGTTACAAATGATCAAGTACACAAACGAAGCCTGTTCTTCAAGCTAAGCTTGTTGATAGGCACAGAGAGTAAGGAAGATGACCTTGATGGGAATATACAAGAACCTAGGCAAAAGGCGCTGTAGCATGTTTTAAGTCCAGAATGATGAGATAACATTTGGAAATAACTTAGGCAGACAAATTCACTGAGGAGGTACAACATGATCAGACTAGCAAGATTCTGATATTGTACCGTATCTCAATAAATGTAATTTTAACCTTCCAGTGGAATTGATTTCCTGGTCTGGTCTGCCTACTGGGGCAGACAGTAACCCAGTCCATGAGCCAGGCTTCTGGATCATCATCAGCCAAACCCTTCTCCTTAAAAACGAATTCCCACAAACAAAGCCCAAAGAAGACTTTCAAACTCCAACCAGTCCTGGCCCCATCATCCTTGACCTCCCACCCGATGAGGGATATTCATTCAATTCTACTGGGCTTGCCTTAATATTAACGCCACCAAGTTAATATTAGAATTCTCCTCCACTCAAACTCCTCTGTAACCCACCTTTTGAAATTTTGCCCCTTTTCCTTTCTATGTGCTGGACTGTTCCTCGAGTGAGATGCTAGCATCTTTCCCGTCTTATGCACTTCTGCACTATTGGTTTCAGCAAACATTCAGTGAATTTAACTTAATTTCTATCAGAGACAGAGCGTCTTCCCAAGCTCCTTGCATTTTTGCAAATGGTTAACTTGACCAAATTAGACTTTTTGTTAAAGGGTGTTACTGAGGCCTTAATAGGCCTTTGCAGATGATTTATTTGACTGGTACTTCTCTATACCACAAAGTCGCTCCATTCAAGAAATCAAGGCAATGAGTTACAGTGGGCTGACTTGATCTATCTGACCATCTTGTGCCATTGGGAATTTGCCTTTACCCATGAGCAGAAGTTCCTTTTTGGGTCCAGATCAAAACATCATGCCTGCCCTTTAATACTGCTCTATTCTGAGGCACTGCTTTGAAGATATGCTCCAATCAAACGTTTCCCAACATAGAAAGCTCCCTGAATGTTCAGCACATCCTACTCAAGAGACCCAAAAATCTAAGAGAATAAGCATGCTAGTGCACTAGGTCTCCAACCAGCATACAGGTTGTCCTCGCTTAACAACCGTTCGGTTAGTGACAGTTCAGTCTTATAACGGTGCTGAAAAAAATGACTTACAACCAATCCTCACACTTACGACTGTCACAGCGTCCCACGGTCATGTGATCACCATTTTCAACCTTCCCGGCTGGCTTCTGGCAAGCAAAATCAATCGGGAACCGCATAATTCGCTTAACAACCACGTGGTTCACTTAACAACCGCACAAAAAGGTAATAAAATCGGGTCGGATTCACTTCATGACCGCTTCACTTAGCAACCGAAATTCCTTTCCCATTTGTGGTTGTTAAGTGAGGACTACCTGTACAGCTCTTTGAGTTAATTGCAGAAAGTTTGTTTTGCCACACTTGAAAGTAGCTGTGACTTTTCCCAGGCTTGTGCAGCAGTTGAACTTGGCAGCGATCAGACTAGAAACACTGCATGGACCTCAGACTTCCCTCCCATTTCATGAAAGACAGAAATACAGCAAGTGAAACTTTCACAGACCATGGGTTAAATGTTGGAGACCAAGTGAGCTTCTCTTGCAAAACGTCTGCCTTTTGTGCAGACCAAGGTCCAGGGACCCCACCCAGGAAAAGAACTGGCTTGTCTCCTTAAGTGGATAATGCTGCTTTCCAAATACACTGAGAAAGTGCCAATCACATCCAGAAGATAAATAAAACACTGCTGCACGTAAGAATCTAGTTTAATAACCTCAGCACAAAGGTGGTGGTGGTGGGAGGAAGGAAGGAAGGAAGACAGTGAGGCATGCATAGGAACATTTCTGGCACCGTCCAAATTCTCTGATGACTTAACTCGCTGACATCAATAGCTGACTGGATGACAACCTGACCTAATAAATTGCAGCATGAAAGCTATTGTACCTTTTTTTGGTTTTGCCCTGTGGATCAGTCGCCCTGCAAATTGCTTTACAATCTACCTCTTCCAGAATCCATTTGAACTTTTAAGAGCCCAGCGGTTTGAAAAAGCCGTTAATGTGATTACTAACTTGCATATGTGTGCATGTTTATCAACCCACATCGCCGGCATCTTCACAACGTCTTTATTTCAGCAGGCAGCTGAATTGCTTAGCTGATTTATCACTTCTGTGACTACTATTCCTGTTAATATATTTTGGGATTGCTTTACCTGGCATTGTATCTCCCATTTTTGTCATCCTTAATCGTTTTATTGGATTACGCAAGTTTGTGCAAACTGTTTTGATTGAGGTCGCTTTCTTCCTGCAATTACATGTGGAATTACTTTCATTTTCTAAGAGGTGTTTTCTAGTAGGATAGCCATCAGAAAATAAAGCCTTCTAAATCACAAAAAGTCTGGAGGCAAAACAAAATCTATTTTAAATAAAGACTTTAAAAATCTTGCTCCCAGACAAGTGTTTATGCAAATAGAAATATAATCTAATAACAAAGAACCATAAAAAGTCTGTTAGAAGGGGAAACCAGATTTTGGGTGCAAATTTGAAGACAATGATAGAGATGGAACAATGGAATTTCAATGGAAAAAGAGTATTAAATTTACTTTGAACATTATATTTACAGAGAATTTGTATAAGATGTTTTACCATTGGTACAATCCAGTCATTATTGTTAAAACAAGTAACTTCTTTTCTGCGGAGTGCTGGAAATCCAGTGAACAGACTGGATCTTTCTTCCATGTGTGGTAGCAATGCTGCAAAGCTCAACAATATTGGAAATTAATTTATTGTTGAATGGAACACATTTTGAAAATCGTAATTTCATTTCAACCTGAGATTTTTTTTATTAAACTTCATTAAACCATACATTTCTTCAAAATATACAGCTGCAAGGATTTTATATGCTTTTTAATGGAAAAGATCACTGATCCCCTTTATGGAAGAATAGTTAACTAAATTGTGGGAATATGCTTTGATGTCTAGAATAACTTCATATTTAAAAAGTAAATCATATATGCAATTCAGTCTTATTTGGAAACCAATTCTAGACTACAGTTCTATGCATGGAATTGTGCCACATCCCAAATTTGGGTTCTAGAGTTTGTTTTTATTTTGACATATACAGTAGTCTACACATTATTTACAGTATTCTTTCAATGTATTATTTGCTATTTATAGCTTTTCTTCTTCCTCTTATTGATTCCAACTGCATTAACCAAATAGTTTTACAGTTCAATAGAGACATGTTTTGGCTAGAAATTGGGTATGAAATGTCTTAGAGTACTCTAAGTTCTTAATGAGTACTATATGATGTGATATATTATAACTGTTGGTTATCCATATTTGATTGTTCATACTGTATTGGTTTTCTCCTTCCTTCCTTCCTTCCTTCCTTCCTTCCTTCCTTCCTTCCTTCCTTCCTTCCTTCCTTCCTTCCTTCCTTCCTTCTTTTCTGTATTCTTTTAAATGTGTATTTGTTTCAGCATTATTTTTTTCTTTGATGATGCTACGTTGATGATAATGCCTGTTATAAGGGAAAACAGATTTATTAACTATCTAAAAGAACCTCAAAGAAAAAAGGCAGATAGATCTCTAAAAAAGGGTTGTGTAACAGTCACGTTTGCTCCTGAATATAATTTTTCCAAGGACAGAGTTATGTCTTTCTGCAGTCAAGATGGAGTAAAGGTAAAGGTTCCCCCCGCACATTTGTGCAGTCGTGTCCAACTCTAGGGTAGATCTTCATAAACAACAGGTATTCCTGGCCTCCATGACTGAAAACCAGCCCTTTGAATTGGTGGCAACCAATTATAAATTTTTAAAAAATGGAAAAAAGGCAATTAAAAAGTAATGCTCAGGTAGGCTTTGGTGATTCTCCATCCTTTTTAAAAATAGAACTTTATTAATTTTCAAAGTATAGTTAAAATAAAAAAGATAGAATACAGAAAAGATAAAATACAGAACTAAAGAAAAAAGAAAAACGATAAAAGTGCAGAAATAGATAGAAAACATAGGAAAATGACTTCCAACCATCTCCAACACAGATATAAATACATATTATACAAATGTAATCCCTTACCATTAGTTAAACCTTTTGTAACATTATTTCTATAAAATCAAACCATTTAATCATCAAAACCCAAAATCAAAACGTCTTTTTCAGATACAAGCAAATAGTCCAAAAGCAGTTTCCAAATAGTAACAAGTCCAGACATGGTATTTTTATTTATTATTTATTATTTGGATTTATCCCCACCCATCTCTACCATGGTAGACTCTGGGTGGTTTACAATCACAATATAAAAAGTTAAAAGACTATACATTTAAAAACTACTATAAAAATAAAAAATAAAAATCCAAAAGATGGTATGTTCTTAAAAGGAGGATATTACTAAGCTAACCACCCCCAGGAGGAACTATTAGTTCCTTCGTTCCAGGCAAGGCGGCAGAACCAGGTCTTTAAAGACTTCCTGAAGGCCAGGAGTGAGGGCGCCCGTCTCGCCTCAGGGGGCAAGTTATTCCATAGGGCAAGTGCTATCGCAGAGAAGGCACGCCTCCTGGACCCTGCTAGATGGAATTCTTTTGATGATGGGATCCGAAGCATGCCCTCCCTGCATGATCGGGTGGGGCGGGTAGATGTGATCGGGATAAGACGGTCCCTCAGATACCCTGGTTCCATGCCATGTAGGCCTTTAAAGGTGATAACCAACACCTTGAATTGGATCCGGAAGCAAACTGGCACCCAATGCAGCTCACGGAGTAGCGGTGTTACATGTGCTGATCTTATAGCACCCAGAACTACCCGTGCAGCCGCATTCTGGACCAGCTGAAGCTTCCGGATACTCTTCAAGGGTAGCCCCATGTAGAGCGCGTTGCAGTAATCTAATTTTCTCTTATCAATGCTGTAGCAGTTCCATTAATTTCACCATCCATTCTTCCATTGTGGGAATTTGTGGATCTTTCCATCTTTGTGCATATAAAAGTCTTGCTGCTGTTATCATATATAAGAACAACGTCCCATGCTGCATCTCAAGCTGTTTGTCCATCAAACCCAAGAGAAACAGTTCTGGTTTCAACTGTATGTCCACTTTAAGGTGATTCTCCATCCTTGAGCATGTGGGTCCTGGCAGTTCCCCATAGTTTTTGTAAGGGTCATGGTGTTTACTCTTAGCCAATTAATTATTGACCCTAAGCAGCTAATCAAGAAACCTCTGATTTGATTTAATGGAATGCTGGGTGGAGAAGGATGTTCTGTATTCAGAAGGGTGATAGCCTTGAATTCCAAAACGGCATCAAAATGTTTCACAGCATGGGGGGCAAGAGAAACTGTACCCTGTGAATTAGAGCTTACCCTTGTACATTTTTAGCTACACTTTTTCTAGCTTTAATAGACTTTGTTGTTCAAAATGAAATGTGCTCATAAACTTGGTTAAAAAAAGAGCGAGCGAGAGAGACAGTAATCTTTTCAAAATACCCAAGAGTTCTGTACATTTGGATCGCTTTTGATTTCCCTATAAGCATTCTTTGTTAATTAAAAACCTGGCATGCTGCACTTTTGTGCAATTATTGGCCAAGCTTAAAGGAGCTGAAAGAGTCAATTCAATTCAATATTATTGTTTTGACTGCCAGTTGTAACAAATGAGATAAAACTTACATAAAAGTGGCCGAACATTAATAAAATACATTAAAACATGCAACATGCTGGTCTTTGACCGTAATAAAGATTTGATTTGATTTAAAAGATGCAAAAATTGGTAAGAACATTAAAACGTTATTACAGCAGATAAAATAATGGAGAAACATTAGGAACTTTTCATAAAATCATCTCTCTATTTAGCAGCAGCCTGTTCAAAGCTTGTTAACCTCTGTAGTGCTGTCTCCTTGTCTAAATTCATTAAATATTCAATCTTATCTGAATCAGGGCAAAATTATTTTCCTATTAAGAGAGGCTCCAAAACTTTTCTGCGTGCTGAAGTGGACATAGGTCAGCACAATAACTAATGTGTAAAAACTTATCTAATTTTCTTAGAACATGGGCAGAAATGCATATTATATGGGATATAAAGAAATCAGCCCTCTCTGGTTGCTGACACAGTTTACTGGAAAGTCTTAGTCTCCTGAGTGTCTCTTGGAGGCAGTATAATGCACCTCAGATAAAGTTCACATTCAATTTTGGTTTTATTAATTGCATACCAAGGGGCAACTTTATTTTGTGAGAGAGACAATCACCTTGTCAAAATATCAAAGAGTTCTGTACATTTGAATCACTTTTGATTTCCCTGTAAGCATTTTTTGTTAATTAAAAACCCGACTCCATGCCCATTTGCAAGAATACTGCCTTATTGGCCAAGGTTAAATGAGCTGAAATAAATAAACCAATCAGCTAAAGAGAAGCTTAAAAGACTTCCCCAGGAAGACTTATCTGAATTCCAGTACTATAGTTTGCTTGTTTGTTTGAGCAGAGAAAGTGTTTTGCATACCATACAATGTTCATGTACTCCTTATCTATCTGCTTTCACCTTCCAATTATTCCTGTTATGAACTTGTTTCTCTAGATGTATAACCATTCTTTACAGCAGCCTTTCTCAACTTTTTGACCCTGGAGGAACCCTTGAAATATTTTTCAGACCTTGGGGAACCACTGCACATTCAGGCTCAAATATAGGCCATAAGTTACCAAATTATTCTATTTGTTTAATGGATAGGCCTGTAGATATGCATTAACAGTGTTCTTAAACTGAAAATAAAGAATGAAACTTACCTCTTGAATGTCAAGTTGCCCGAATTTGAAATAATTTTTTAGATAAATCATGATCTCCTAGGGAACCCCTAGTGACCTCTTGCGGAACCCTAGGGTTACACGGAACCCTGGTTGAGAAACCCTGCTTTACAGTCTTGCCTGCATGACACATTAAAGCAGGGGTGGGAAACGTCAGGCCCGTGGGCCATCTAAGGCCCACAGGTCTCCTGCCTAAGGCCCGCAGGGCTCCCGCCTGCAAACCCTGCCCCTTCCACATGATTGGCTCCCGTCCGCAAACCCCGCCCCCCAGTGCTTGTGATTGGCTTCCGCCCGCAAACTCCGGCCCCCGGTCTGCGGAAATCCCAGAAACCCCGCCTCCCACCCCCCGGTCCCCGGTTATAAATATCCCAATGACCCTTGGCAGAAAAAAGGTTCCCCACCCCTGCATTAAAGAATGACCAGGTCTGGGCTTCAAAACTCCAGATGACCACTAGATGACAGCCAAGAGATTCCACACTCCAATCTCACTTAGTCCCACGTTCATGGGGAAATGTGGTTGGTAGTGATAAACTAACTCTCTGACATGGATAAATAACCTGCATGGCTAATTCAAAGGAGGCTTGATTTGGGCCCCCAAAGGCCTAGTTTTGTTTGGGGCTAAATAAAGTCCCTATTATTAGTTCTCACTATGTCATGAAAATTACTGGTAAATTAGCTAATAGACATCCTCACCCCCCAAAGATGAAGCTTTTCTAGGAATTTCTATTTCCCTTTCATCAGTAGTTTTTATCTCTGCAACATTACACAGAAATGAAAATGGTGTAGAAATGATTGAGGTGAGTCAGGCCCCTGCAGACCATCCATGCTGCTGCTAAACTCAATTGCACTATCATCATTAAAAAATAACGTATAACATAACATAACATAATAACATAACATAACACAAAGGCAGGAAGTTTGGAGGGAACTGCCGTTCTTGTGGTGGCCAAGAGGATTAATAAAATAGCTGCCATATGACAATTGCAGCCACCCTATTTCATGTAAAGGTAAAGGTTCCCTCCACACAGTTGTGCAGTCGTGTCCAACTCTACGGGCCGGTGCTCATCTCCGTTTGTTAGCCGAAGAGCCAGCGTTGTCCGAAGACGCTTCCACGGTCATGTGGCTGCATGATGCATGCGGAATGCTGTTACCTACCCACCGAAGTGGTACCTATTCATCTACTTGCATTTGCATGCTTTCGAATTGTTAGGTTGGTAAGAGCTGGGGCGAGTGCGGTAGCTCACTCCGTCACGCGGGGCTAGGGATTCGAACCTCCGAACTTGCGATCTTCCGATCAACAAGCCTGGCGTCTTACCCACTGAGCCACCACACCCCTTTCTATTTCATGTACATCTGTGGATTTATCTGTGGGAAAGGATGGCTTGGTTCATGGAATCATAGAACTGCGGAGTTGGAAAGAAACACAGGATCATCCAGCAAACTGTGAAAACCTTTTATTGGGATTTGTAAATCATGATTGTGGTTTAATACGTTGAATGAACCCAGCCAGTTGTGGTTTATTGTGGTTTGTGTCAAGTGAATATAGCCTATAGCTGTTGGACTCCACTTCTGCATATGCCTAGAATAGTTCATCTCATGAAATCCCTGGAGGATCTATCTTTAGGAAAACAAAACAAAACAAAACCCTGAGGTGTACAAATTCCTGAACTCAGAATCATCACATGAAGCGGTGCTGCCAGTACTTCCTCAAAAACCCAGGGATGTTTGAGGAAAAAACTCTACGGAGGAGAAACAATATCAAGGCCCCAGAAGAACTAGTGCCTGAAGATCCAGAGCCAGAAAGCTAAAGTGAAGACATTCCTCATGAGTAACAGATCTACCAAAGAAAAAGCCTCTGGCTAATAGCCGAGTCTGGGTGCAGACTTGTAAGCAAGAGTATACAAGGTCTCATGAACCACAATAAAACCAAGTCTATGTCCGATCAGATAATTTTCATTTTAAAAAAATTGTGGCCTTCAGCCTCTTTATGTGAAACCTCTTCCTTGATCACAGTTCAACTGGACTGATTTGGAGATCCTCACACATTCTACATCTCATTATCCCCCCCCCCAAATCTTCTGTCTCCCCCTTATCATGGTTGGCCATTCCTGTTCTATAGAAGGAGAGAGAGATTTGGGCAGATGTAATGGCAACCTGTGGAAGACCTTTGTATTTCAAGGAGTGAGGTGGCATGTTTTGATTTTCCTTCCCCACACCTAGGAGATTAGAGTGTATTTTGAGTTATGCTGATGTTTAATTGGCTTGTTTTTGTTGCTGTTTGGCATGACAGGGGGGAGAGAAGAGGTATATGTTCACTCCTCCAGCAGCCCTTCAGAACATATCTCTGTGGGAAGTGGGGGGAGAGAAAGTCCCCAGCTTGTTAGGTTCACTCCTCCAGCCACTCCTTTAGCGGCTTGGAATGGGGGGGGGGATGATAAGAAATTGTTATGCTTAAGCACTTGGTTATCTGATGGTTTCCCATGTTATTAGAATGATGTCATGGTCAGGTGCCGGGACCACATGAAGAATCCCAGTCAAGGTCAGGCCATACAACTTCAGTGCCATGGAAACTTGGTCACGGGGTTTGGAAGCCAGGCTTTGATAAAAAGCCTGAGTATTGCCTTTGGAGTTTGGGAGTCCACACAGGCCTGAGGGCTGGGTGCTGTGAAAATTGCCACCTTGGGGTATCTCCGCTGTCCTTATTAGAGGGCTCCTGGCAGCTTATAGGAGATTAGGTATCACCTTGCTAGCTTGGTATGTATGTATGCATTTCTTTCTGTATGCTATGCTATGCTTGTTACGCTTTGTAAACTGTGTTTAGACTGTGTTTAACTTTGTTTGTTTATAATAAAGCTTTAAGTTTCTTTATCCTCTGGCATGCTATTATCTCTGGATCTAAAAGAATCAATTGCCCTAGCCCTTGATCAAAGAGCGGCGTGGACTCTTGGCAATACAGTCTCCTAAGGTCTTCTCCTGATGGGTGCAAAGATTGTTCCCACATGGAACTGTCCAATGGGCCAGTGGTGCTGAATATCCTCCAATGAGGCTGAGCAAGAGTTCATTCAATTCTTAACAGATGTACAACCTCACGAACGTATGGCCAGATATTCCCCTTTGATATCCTGTCAATTAATTAATTAATCAATACATAATTAATGCATAAACATCCAGTCATAGGGGTAGATTAATTAATTCACCTACTCCTTGCAACCCAGGCTGGCTTTGCTATATAAAAACAGTACCTGCAGAAAACACAATAAAAAGCAATTAATATATAAAGCATATAATATATTATATATAAAAATGATTGGTACGCTTGGCATCAATTCAGTTTAAGTCATTAGTGGTGAAAAATTACAGATATAATTTGTTTTAGGAGGAAAAAAATGGATTCCCTGTTGACTGAGACCTGAATGATCCAGTTTTCCCTTCTTCCTTGCAGTTTACTTTATTAGCTTTTGAGCTTAATGTTTTACCTCATTTTTAAAACTCTGTGTTTTATTATTACTTTTTAAAATTGTAGCTGTTGACTGTTGGGACAGCTCTTTATAGAAGAAATGGAAAAATCATAACACAATAGCGAATTTAAAAATCTCAAAATCTTCAATAAATAAGCAGTATTTTTAGTAGGGTTCTAGAAGGAGGGGTTTTTTTTTACATTGTCTATTTTATTATAAGTATGCACCAAAAGCCATAGATGTAATCCTTCTAATCCTTCTCTCATAATACTGGGAGCTTAACCTTTACGGATGTTTGAGCGATTTGATGCAGCAATAAGAGGATATGTGAATCCAATTCTATAATACTTCAGTTCTTAAAAGCTTTTTTCTCTATGGGAGCCATTTCTTTATCAACCAGGAAAAAGGACGTCTGTTTTGTAGAATCTTATCCGTGTCCCAGTCCCTCTTAAGCACAGAAGAAATATTTTCCAAGGCAATTAAATTAGCATGATGGTATAGTTAAATTGCCCCAGGTTACCTTACAAATGCTTTCCAGATTTAGAAATGAATTATGAAATATATGAAGCACATAATGTGAAGCAGCTCTTCCACTTGATGAAATGCATAAAGGCTTGATCTGGAGTCGTATCCCTACATGTGAGGATGGGAGAGCCAAGTTTTTCTTTCCTGTTTCCAGGTCTCTTGTTTAGAAACAGTCATGCACAAGTTTTGCTAGCTCGTTGAAAAACAAAACCCTCAATTGACATCAGTGGAGACATTATTTTAACTGGGCCTTTTTGTAGAATTGAATTTTTCTATTTTAAAAAAAAGACACCGGAAGAGTCCCTCTTCCGGGGGGAGATGGGCGGTGGCAAAATTTGATAGATAGATAAATAAATAAATATTTGGAAGAGTGAACGTCATGATTTTACACTGGACTAAACAAAAGACAGTTACAATATGTATTTTTGTATACTGTATTTTTGTACATACAACATGGCTTTCTCCTTTGAAAATTATTTATTTATTTATTGAACTTCTTGACTGCCCAACTCATACACAATGACTCTGGGTGGTTTACAACAATTAAAACAACATATAATTAAAATACAATGTACTGTACATATGAATATAAATACAAATATGAAGTATAAATACAAGATGGCAAATCGAGATCTTACTGTTGGCACCATCATGGTGCCAACCATCTCCATGCATGGCTGTTGCCCCTCCCCACCATGCGAGGTGGCATAGCCAGGTTTTAACTCCTTTCCTGAAGGCCAGGAGAGTGGGGGCCTGTCTTACTTCCGGGGGTTGCAATGGGAGAGAAGGCCTTCCTCCTGGACCCTGCCAATCGGCAATTCCTCATGGACAGGATCCGTAGCATGCCCTCTCTGCCTGACTGGTTGGGACAGGTTGATGTCACAGAGGTGAGGGGGTCCCTCAGGTAACCTGGACCCATGCCATGTAGGGCTTTAAAGGCGATAACCAACACCTTGAATTGGACCCAGAAGCAAACTGGCACCCAATGCAGCTCGCGGAGCAATGGTGTTATGTGTGCCCTCCTTGGGACTCCTAAACGTTTGCACGGCCGCATTCTGCACCAGCTGTAGCTTCCGGATACTCTTCAAGGGTAGCCCCATGTAGAGCACATTACAGTAGTCTATATGGGAGATGACCAGGGCATTAGTGACTGACTGGAGGGACTCTCGATCCAGGAAAGGGCATAGCTGGTGCACAACACGAAGCTGCGCAAAGGCTCCCCTGGCCACGGCTGCCACCTGCTCCTTGAGCAGGAGCTGTGACCCCAGGAGAACCCCCAGGTTCCGCACCGGACAGCCAGCCTTGAATATGACAAAGTCTATTCCCAACCCATGATCTTTCTGAGCTTTTCCCAAGGGGAAAAAAAATCTGAAAGGTGCAGACTAACACAAATTATCATGGGAAATGGAGTCCTCAAATTTTCGCAGGTTCACCTATTGAGAGATTTGGAACTTAAATCCACAGAGTTCCTGACAGCAGGGTTTTTGTGTGTGTGTGTGTGTGCCTTCAAGTCAATGTTGACTCCTGGCAACTGCCTGGACAAGTCCCTGCAGTTTTCTTGGCAAGATTTTTCAGAAGTGGTTTGCCACTGCCTCTTTCCTAGGGCTGAGAGAGGGACTGGCCCAGGGTCACCCAGCCAGCTTTCATGCCTAAGGCGGGACTAGAACTCTCAGTCTCCTGGTTTGCCATTGGCTCCTTCCTAGGGCTGAGAGACAGGGACTGGCCCAGGGTCACCCAGCCGGCTTTCGTGCCTAAGGCAGGACTAGAACTCACAGTCTCCTGGTTTCTAGCCTGATGCCTTAACCACTACACCAAACTAGCTCTAGGGTATGTTTAAAGGGAACTAGAGGTGTTTTATGCCTTAAAAATTAGCGCTGTGACACTGTTGCTACATTCTTTGCTCCTGCCATCCCTAACGTGGCCATTACCACCATATGATTTTGGGTGGAGGTAAGAGTTGGAATGTCATGGCATAGAAAGACAAGGGGGGTCTGGATTTGATCAGACCCTCTCTGCTCAAATCTCCAAATCAAAATGACTTTCTGAATCTAACTGGTAATTGAATGGAGTCATTCGAGTCAAACCTGATGCCACCAATCTATTTGAGAAATGAGGGCTCCCCCACCCCCAATTAATCTGGAAAATCAAATAGATTGAACCAATTTTCTGAATCAGTTCAAATACTCAGATTGGATTGAACTGACGATTAGAAAGATTGGGCCCAATCTGCTCATTCCTATGAATCGCAAACTGTGCGATCCTTTACATTTTTATATTAAAGTTATCAGCTTCTGAACTCAACGAACAGAATGCTACAGCAGGGTATGGGAGGAAAACCTGTAGCATTTTAAATGTTGAAATGCAATGCTGATAGTCCATGACCATGGACTTGCTGGCTGTGACTAAGGGGCACTGGAATCCAATATCTAATGAGGCCATGCTTCCAGCTACCAGCTAAGAATTGTAATTGTAATTCTTGGATGAAGCAGCCAAGTGACTCCCTTGGAAGAATATTGGAAGCAACAAATGTATAAAAAAGAAACAGACATGTCCAATCAACTATTCATTTCATGGGAAATAAACCTTTTATTGTATCATCCAGTTCAAAAACTCAAGCTTTCCTACTGTGCCTCACATTGACCAATGGAATCCGAGGACTCAGTTATTAAGTCTCAGAATGGTTTAATTCATTTTCTTCCTTCTGCATCTGATACATCTTCTCCACTCGCTTCATTCCTTATCTCTCCCTGACAGCAGGTATTTGTCTCCTATGCCTTTGGAGAAGCTGGTGTCTGGATGGATAGAATCCATTCTGCCCGCGTGACCCTTCTCAACCCATCCTCAGGCATCTGTAAGTTGTCTTTTCGTTGGCCAGACTGTCTATATAAGAGGTTTTCTCTTAGCCAGGCTCCAGGCTCCAGAACAGACCACATTTCTGGGAGCAGATGCAGTAGAGAATTCCTTCAATCTCCTCACATATGGATATGCATCTTTCCTTTTGCCTTGAAGCTGAAATCTGTGCTCCCTCAGGGCTTATCATCCATGGTGGGTCTGTCTCATTCTTTCTCTCTCAAACATATAACACATAACAAATACATTTAGACATACAATTAATTCTTCCCCAATACAGACACTTCAATTAAGTTTGCATTGCTTGGTTGACCTAACAAAGGTTTGTTGAATGAGCCACAGGTGCAGAGGACTGCATAACATGCGAAGGCTAGGTCATTATTTTTCATTTCCTTCTGCTTTTCAAATCAATTGATGTGGCCCTGCTCTGTCTGGTAGTAGAGTCCCAACATGCCATTCTGTAGAGGAGTGTGGAGATGACCTTGAAGAAAGAACTCAGTAGAGGTTAGGTGAAGGCCTGGTTAACCTTGGAAGCAAGGAGTGAGTGAGAAAGAAACTCAAGATTACCGCAACTTGATTCTCTTTGGTATAAGAGCACACAGAGAGAATCGCTGACAGGCTTTCAAGGTTATGTTCTTTAACAATCAAGTTCTAGTAGTTCATACAGTGTTTGTTTCCTGACCTGGCCTACCTTGAAGGGCTGACACCTACCAAGGTTGGGACAGCTGTCAGCTCAATCTAAGTTTTGCGTCTAAGTGCCAAACGGTAAGCCACAATTTGTAAACCACATTTGCTTGCTTCAACATGCTAAACCACATGTTGACTTAAAACATGTGGACACATCCTCTCTCCTTCACACTCCTACACACACACACACACACACACACACACAAGATATAGAGAAATCTGCTTCTTTCTTGAGGTTTGTGGACCATCTGGACCCTTTTAATTCCTGTTGCTGTATAATAGGGATGATTAAAGGCTCACTGACCCAGTGTGCAGTATGATGTATAAGGGATTAAAACTGGCAATGCATTAAGCACGGATGGGAGAGAGGAGGGGATGTATCCAGGGTCTGAATTGGGAGATCTCCCAGGAGACTTCTCACCCCTGTTCTTATGGTCCTGACCTGGTGGCACTGATGGGTGTTGATAATTTCACAGAATCACAGATAGAAGAGGACAATATGAGTTTAACCCTATGCTCTGTGCAAAAGAGTCCCCTTTGGGGGAGATGGGGTGGTGATATAAATCAAATTATAGATAAATTTAAAAAAATCCAGTTGTGGCAGCCCAGCTTCTGCTTGGACTCATCCAGGGAAAGAGAGCCCCCCACCACCACCACTACGCCAATAAGTGGTAGGTCTACGTGAAGCTTCCATCTGGAAATCCGATTTGTAGCCGATTTGATTGGCACTCTGAAATAAACTGAGAGATCAGTTTGTTGAGCCAAATTGCATGCTTCCAAATCACTTCAAGAGAAGGGCTTCTTTTCCCTCAATCCATCTGGAAAACTGAATTGAAGCGAATCCCTTTTCTGACTCTTCAATCTGAGCCTCCATATTTGTAGAGGAATGTGGTTCTGGCCTCGGAGAACCAGTTCTGGCTGGGAGAGGTGAAATGCTTGCTCAGCCCTGGGAAAGGAGACAGCATGAGAAAGCGGTTCAGATCAGCACCCTCTTGACCTTGTTATCGATTTATTTCTGGTGGAAGGAGGCAGAGAGAGAGAGAGAAAGAAGGGGTGTAGGAGGTCCCAGCAAATCAGCATGCCTCTACAGTTACATCCATTCTGTTAGGAATGATTCTTCTTCTTCTGTGTATCCCTAAACTGTTTGTAGACAGTTTTTGCTGCCAGGGGCTGCATGCAGAAAGAGGGGGGAAACTTCCTGATTCTAGGCCGCATGGCCTCACGATGGAGAGGAGCTCAGCAGCCGCATGGTCCTTCTCTGTTGGTGGCAGAAGGCAGAGAGAGAGAAAGAGGAAGTGGGAGGAGCAACAAACAGCTTCCTCCTGACACATAGAGAGTCATCCTAGAGCGCTCATCTACATGCTAATGAGGCATGCTGATTTGCTGGGACCTCCAACAATTTCTATGCCAGATGTATATCCCACCTTTGTTTTGTACAATTCAAGGCAGTGTCCGTAACACTCTCACCTCCTATTTTCCCCACAACAACAACCTTGTAAGATGGGTTGGGCCAAGGGAGAAGGACTGGCCCAGATTCACCCAACTGAGTCACATGAATGTTTTGGTTTCCCAGTGCATATAAAAGTTACGTTTATACTATACTGAAGTCTATTAAGTGTGCAATAGCATTATGTCTGAAAAAACAATGTACATACCTTAATTAAAAATACTTTATTGCTTAAAAAATGCTAATCGATTGGAAAAATGGCGCCGATAGACTTCTTGATGCAGGGTTACCACAATCCTTTGATTTGTTAAAAAAAAAAAAAGCAGTATCTGCAAAGCGCAATAAAGCGAAGCGCAGTAAAATGAGGTATGCCTGTATTTCTGCGTAATCTGCTTCCTCCACCCTGCAAAGATGGAGAACAGATCATGGCCTTCTTCTGTGAGAGACCCTGCTTTTGTCATTATGGGAGCGCGGTGGCTCAGCAGGTTAAACCGCTGAGCCGGTAGTCTGCCGACCACAAGGTTGGCAGTTCGAAACCGCGGGGCGGGGTGAGCTCCCGCCACTAGCTCCAGCTTCTGCCCACCCAGCAGTTTCGAAAGCATAATGCGAGTAGATAAATGGGTACCACTTCGTGGGTCAATTTGCCGGCGTCCAGCGGAGGGTCGTCCTCCTCGAACCGAAAAAGATCTGGGAACCCCGATAATGGCGGCGGAGAACGACGGATCCAAATCAACAACTTCCTGGACGTCAGCAGCCGGCGCGGAAGCGAGGCATCCTGGGACATGTAGTCCGATGCCTGCAGCTGAAGAGCCGGTTCCTTCACCTCCTTCCCATCGCGCGGTTAAACATTGTGTAAAAGATTGATTATATGATTGTATAATATATGAATTACATGGTTGTAAGCCGCCTAGAGCCCTCCAGTAGGGAGGGGATAGGCGGGGTATAAATAAGATAAATAAATAAAATAAATAAATAAATAAATAAATTATCAAGAATACAATCATACTGCCCTCTTTTCTCAAGGCGAAACATGCACCCTACGCCCCCCAATTGTTGTTTATTCATTCAGTCGCTTCCGACTCTTCGTGACTTCATGGACCAGCCCACGCCAGAGCTTCCTGTCGGCCGTCGCCACCACCAACTCCCCCACGGCCGAGTCCGTCACCTCTAGAATATCATCCATCCATCTTGCCCTTGGTCAAGATGGATGATCGGCCCCTCTTCCTTTTGCCTTCCACTTTCCCTAGCATCAGCATCTTTTCCAGGGTATCCTGTCTTCTCATTATGTGGCCAAAGTACTTCAGTTTTGCTTTTAATATCATTCCCTCAAGTGAGCAGTCTGGCTTTATTTCCTGGAGTATGGACTGGTTTGATCTTCTTGCCGTCCAAGGCGCTCTCAGAATTTTCCTCCAACACCACAGTTCAAAAGCATCTATCTTCCTTCGCTCAGCCTTCCTTATGGTCCAGCTCTCACAGCCATAGGTTACTACAGGGAATACCATTGCTTTAACTATGCGGACCTTTGTTGTCAGTGTGATGTCTCTGCTCTTAACTATTTTATCGAGATTTGTCATTGTTCTCCTCCTAATAGGTCTTAGTTTTTAGCCCCTTTATATCCATTCTTTGTATATGTTCCATCAGGGGTGTTACGGGGTTTTTTTCAAAAAAAAGTCAAGAGAACAGCCCTGTGTGATCAATGCCCCACCCCTTTTAAAAATATTATTTATTTTTTAAATTTATATTGCTGCCCATCTCAATAGAAGACTCTAGCGGCTCACAAGCAATTAGGTCAACACACCTAAAAAGGAATGGGCCTTCAATGCAGCCCCCATTGTCACTTTTTTTAAACCCCCCCCCCCCCCCCCGTGGATGGTCCTCTGTTTCACCTTCTGAAACTATCACAAAGTGGGAGATGCCAAGAACTAGGCATAATATTGAAAGGTGCAGGGAGTGGGAGGGTGTCTGACCGATGGAGAACAATTTTCTTTAAACTTACATCATGGTTTTTCAGGTTCCCCCCGCACATTTGTGAAGTCGTGTCCAACTCTAGGGGCCGGTGCTCATCTCCGTTTCTTAGCCGAAGAGCCAGCATTGTCCGAAGACACTTCCGCAGTCATGTGGCCGGCATGACGCGCGTGGAATGCTGTTACCTTCCCACCGAAGTGGTACCTATTCATCTACTTGCATTTGCATGCTTTCGAATTGCTAGGTTGGCAAGAGCTGGAGCTACTGCGGGAGCTCACTCCATCACACGGGGCTAGGGATTCGAACTTCCGAACTTGCAATCTTCCGATCAACAAGCCTGGCGTCTTACCCGCTGAGCCACCACGCCTCGTCATCATGGTTACTCCAGAGCAATTTAGATTCACATCTGGTCTTCAAATAACCAAGATAAACAATCCATTATGATTACATTTCTTTGTAATACTGATAGAGTGCCAGTGCTTCTGTAGCTAGAGAATAAACACCTGGCTTCTGGAAGTTATTAGATTTGCATGTAGGGTGTGCATGATGGGGGTGGGGGGTAAAAATGTCAAAAAGGCAGCAGCCACAACAATATTGCAATGGTATGTGGGAAAGACCTTGGGAGACAGGGCGAAGAGGCGCTGCCTAATGAACTGTCAGATAAGAGACGGCATAGCCCACAGCTGGATAGTGGGAGGGGCAAGAGGCTCAGAAGGGACCCTCCCTAGTTTCTTGGGCTGTAAAGGAGACGGGGGGGGGGGGCAGAATTGTACTTTCAGACTTGTGGGGTTTTGTTAATGTAGCTTTACAATAAAGTAGAATTAGCTTATCTGGTTGTTGTTTTTGTCTGGTCTACCTGGTAAGGCTGACAGGTATGATCAAAACATCATTCCTTTTTGGGTGCTTTGCATGCACAACATACATGAAAAGAGGTGGGGCTTTGATTTCAGTCACAGCTGCCATCTTGGCTTTTTTGACAACCCCTTCCCCACAGACACCCCTGTTGGCAGGAGTTAACTTCTCTTTAGGGAAAAAAATATAATTCTAATCATTAAACCCATAAATCACAAGTTCATTTTTTCCCATTTTCAGCAAAAAGTCCATAAAGGATTTCCAGTCATTGACAAATGTTGTTATTGTCTTTTTGCCTAATCAAACAAGTCAGTTTTGCCATCTCTGCTAATTCTGTCATCTTCACCAACCATTCCTCCATTGTGGGTATTTCAGAGTCTTTCCATCTTTGTGCATATAATAATCTTGCTGCAGTTGCCATGTACAAAAACAATCTTCCGTAAGTCTTTTCCAGTTGTCTCTCCATCAATCCCAGCAAGAGTTTTTAAATGGTTATTTAAGATTGTTGGTTTTATTGTGTGCTGCCCAGAGTCACAACTGTGAGATGGGCAGCTCTATACATTTGATTGATTGATTGATTGATTGATTGATTGATTCTGGGCTGCAGTGCTCAGGAACGCTCAGGACTGCCACCCAAAGTCTGTTGGACTTGCTGGAGTTTTACAGGGACAGTAGGTCAATCTACATTTTGCCCCTAATAGATAAATGCCCTGGGAGTCCAGATAATTTGTATGTGAACCATCTTCTTCAGCATCTAAAGCTGTACATTACGTGTGCAGTAGCTAAATTTTGTGTTGCCACAATGAAAGTAAGACAAACCTGGTTAAAGAAGTAATCACTTTCGTTTTAAATATTACTTTTAAAATTGATATATCTTAATTAATAAATTTTAGGGGAGATATATATATATATATATATATATATATATATATATATAATTTTATACTTAATGTTTTAGATTTACATTACTTGGGTAACAAATGTATCAATATAGTAATAGAGGAGTGAATGCTATATTATTATGTGATTTATTTTGTCAGCTCAGCTCTGTTATAACTTAGACCTGAATGAGGCAGCTGCAATTCACCTCGAGAGACACAGCATGGGTGGAATTTGCTACAGTCTCCCTGGCACTTCCTAGAAGAGGCTTCTATATAAGCAGCGAGTCTTGCCTGGCACTTCCAAGTAGGGCTATTACTGACCCACACTGGGACAGCCAACTCAAATCATCAGCCACAAAGCTTTTATTTAAATTTCGAATATAATAGCTTTGGAGAAATGGAGAACTTATGAAAGAGAACTGTATCTACCCATAAGGACCGCTGGTAATAAATCATAGAAGTTTATCTTTAGTTACTGTACTTCTGAAGGATAATTTAATAGGAAGTAAATAAATTGGGATTAATGTGTGAAATAGGATTTTGAATGCTATTTTCATTACGTGTTGTGAATGATTATGATCAGATCTTGCATTAAAAATGGAGATTGGATTGTAGAGTATTGACCTGCAGAAGCTTTCATTATAGGTGAAACATTTATTTTATTAGGTTTACGGCCTTAGCTTTTCATCAAAAGTTCAAGCAGTTTACATGGAGATTTCATTTCACTTCATCACACACTAGGAACCCTGTAACATAGGCTGGGCTGAGTGAGAGTGACTGGTTCCATAGCTGAAGATGGACTTGGACCTAGATCTTCACAGCCCTAGTCCAGCACTTTAAGGCTCCACCATACTGGCTCTCAGAACATTTTTCTGAAGATCACAGATCAAGCTGGACTTCCGGTGGGAAATGGCGGACTGATCAGCTGTGCCCGCAAGATCTGTGGGCAGAACCGGCATCATGGCAGTTTTTTCAGGCTCAGGCTGGTTTCTCCTGAAGCCCAAGATCGCTTTTCTGGAGTAAGGAAAATGATTGGAATCATCCCATCTGTCCTCCAGATGGTGAATTGAAGCCAGGAAATCGAAAACAGCGTCTGCGATCGACCGGTAAGAGTTCGCCAGGAGGCTGGGACGTCATCATTTCTGAGCTGTGCTGCAGCCTTAAAGGGACATTAAGTCCGGCCACCCCATTTCTAAAGCACCCAATTTGTATTTTTTAAAAGTATTTGTACCCTAAGAGAGGCTTTCTACATTAAGGAGAAAAGATCTTTCTTGGTGCTCATCATTATTTTTGTGATAAATTATTTTAAAATTCTTTTTAAGCTTTGGATTTTGCTTACCATCTAATTCTGGGGAGGATTGAGAGTATATTATCATCTCCCTGCTATTATTTTTTTGCTCATTTTGAAGATTTTAGTATTTTTCTTACACGTTGAATCTGCCGTTCTGAAACTTTCACTTTCCTGCCACTACTTTCTCCGGGAACTGTCTGTGATTTTATCTTAACTCAGTTCGGAAATTTTCCATTACCTTTTACTTCTGCCAGTTAAGTATCTAGGGGGCGCCATAACGTACTGCTTCAAAAATGGAGGATCTTGACCAGGCTTTTTCTGAATATCATCGAGACATGAAAGCAGATATCAAGCAGATCCTTTCTGATACCTGCCAAGTTATTGTGTGGAAGGTTTAGAACATTGTGGAAAATATGTGGTTTGAAATGTACCATCTGGTTGAGGATATTGTGAAAGAACTTGAAGAAGTTAACAGCGATGGAAATGTTCATCCCAAGAGTGAGATTCCGGCTTCTGTTGAAATTCTGGATGAAATTGGCAATGCTGAATGGAAGAATTTAAATGGAGAAATTGAGCTGCAAGACATGAGTCTTCCACTTCCACTTTCTGATGGAATGTTGTAGAAAAGAAGGGGTTATTATGTATGGCAGGTTTTCTGAAGAGAAGTCTGTGTTTGTGAGGGGAGCAGTTGGGCTGATTTCTTTAAGAAAATAGCTCTGTGCCTATTATGGAGAAATGTAAATGTTCTGGTCTATTTCGAAGTCAGTTAAGTGACTAAAAATATTTATCTGGATGGTCTTTTGGCTTTGGATGACTTTACTTATCGTTAATGATTGGGATTTTGATTATTAGGGTTTTTTCTTACTCATATTTTTTATATTCATGTTTTTCGTATTATTAATTATAATGGTAGACAATTTACATGCTTTTTTATTTTTGATCTTTATCATAGTAGACAGGAATGTATAGAATAGTAGTAGGAAAGGAATAATTAAGTAATTGTTATTTTAGGGGGGATGTTGGAGGGAGCAATGGTACTTAGTGAGCTTTATAATCTGTTAAGGGGTGGATTTGTAGAAATAATGTGACTTTGGTTTAATATAGAGTAAGGGATTGATTATGGGAAATTGCTGTATATCCTTGATGTTTAAAGTCGGAAGTTACTCCTTTTTGTAATCTATCTAAAAAAAATTCTCTTGTGTTTTCACACTTTTTAGTTTTTTCCCTTTTTTGTAGTTTTTTGTTTTTCTGTATCTTTCATCTTTTTCTGAAATTTAATAAAATTCTTTTTTTGAAAAAAGATCACAGATCAAGCTCATGTCTGGGTTCTGCTAATTTCTTTGGGAGGAGAGATATTTTATTTAAGTCTGAAAGGAATATTTTTGTCTAAACAGCTTGGTGCTTCCTGTTACATTTTTAACCTTTTGCCTTGCTTGATGAGGGAAAACTTTATGGCAAAACAGTATTTGGGGAAGACATTATGGAGGGAGAGAGAGATCTTGATTTCTTCTTACAATCTATTGTAACTTCTATATGCTGGCTATTCTGGATTTCTATTATTCCTGCTCCTGATTGCAAACTTCATTGTCTGACAAGACAAGTCTCCTTTCTCCAGTGCAAAGAATGCACAATTAAATTTATATAAATGCAGCTGCTCTAAGGAAGAGATAATTACACAAATAGTTTTGAGATGTCTGAATCTTGCTCTGCAAATACCAAATGTTATTTCTCCCTTGAAAAGAAAAGAAGAGGGAAAAAAAGAACCAAAAAAGAGAAAACTTTGATGACAGGAGACCTAACACTTTGTGGATGATATTCAGAACTTAATAGAGTATGAAGTATATTAGCATAGCTCACTAAAAAGATACCAGATTATTCTTCACAATTTCTCCAAAGAGAGCAGAGATCTACTCTAGATTGCTATCTAAAGCATGATGCAAAGCAATCCTAGAAAACTCCTAGCAGCTGATACTTTATCTCAGTGCTTTCCAAAGTGCTGCCGTTGGCGACACACCAACGGCAGCAGTTGTGGTGGCGGCGGTGGGGGCATGCACGGTGGCGGTGTGGGATGGCGCGTGGCAGCGTGCACAGCAGCGGTGGCGGCCTCGTGTTTTCTGCTAAAACGCGGAAGCGCTGATGGCGCGCCGCTGCCGTTGTCGCTGCCGCCGCCGCTGTACACACTGCCGCCGCCACATGCGCCCCCGCGCCGCCGCTGTGCACGCCCCCGCCGCTGCCTCCGGGTTGTTTCGCGACACGCTAAACTGTGTAAAAGTAAACTAAACTGTGTAAAAGTGTCGCGACACACAGTTTGGAAAGCTATGCTTTATCTTCTTGCCATATGTCGAGGTATCAACAATTCATCGAAGGGAAGGTTTGGAAAAGATGATCTCCAAGCCCATCTCCCTTCCCAGTGCAGAAATCCATCACGACAGCATCCCAGACAGAGGCCCACCCAGGCCCTTTTTCAACACTTCCAGCAAAGGGGACTCTACAGCTTCCGGCACATTCCAATTATCATTAGAATGCTTTCCTGATGTTCAACCAAAATTTACTTCCTTGTAATTTAAGCCAATGTGTCTTGCCCTGTCTTCTGAAACAACGGAACAGTTCTGCCTGTCTTCTATATGTTATTGTTTTTCAAGCATTCTGTGGCTTCCAACTCTGTGCCCTGATGATCCTCAGTTTGCCAAGATTATCTGTCAGCAACTGTTTCTTTGAGTTCTTGTAAACTCCTGCTTGTGTTATTAGCGATAGTATCTCACCACCTTGTCTTCTGTCAGCCTCTGTTCTGATTGCCTTCCATTTTTCTAAGCATTAGGATCTTCTCCAGTGATGATTGCCTTCACATTACATGTCCAACGTATTTAAGATTTAGCTTCATTTTTAGTGCTTCCAATGAGTTGTCTGATTTTACACCAGCTTCTCTTGAATTATATCTTCTTCTTGCAGTCCAAGGTATTCTCTGTAATCTTCTTCAGCTTCATAATTCAAAGACATTAATGTTCCTCCTTCAGCTTTTCTGATGATCCAACTTTCACTGCCATAACTTGTGACTCAGAAAACCATAGCCTTGACAATAGGTACCTTTGCTGTCAGTGTGATGGCTCTGCATTTTAATATTTTGTCTAGATTTGTCATAATCTTTCTCCCAGGAAGCAGATATCTCTTTATGTCATGGCTATCCATATGAATTTTCAAGCATGGAAATACAAAGTGTCTTACTATTTATTCTCAATCTATTTGCAGTGGTGTCTCATTTCCTGTTGACTCCATGTCAGTTTTTAGCTCTTCAGATATTCAAAGACAAAGATCATGTCTGCATACAGTCATTTTTTTCTATAGGCTAAACCTGCCCAATGGTTCCAAGAATTCACCATGACTGTCTTTCCAGGTCCCTTATGTAACTCTCCTCTGGATATGCTTCAGTTTGTCAATGTCCTTCCTAAAATAAAGTTCTGTCAAGTTGTACACATTCAGAGCATCGACTCCCAGCCCAACGTTGAAGTCAGAGTTTTCTTTGCAAATACTACAATACATTTTGGGCTGAACCACAATTTGCATGAATTTATTTATTTATTTATTTATTTATTTATTTATTTATTTATTTTTCAAATTTATCACTGCCCATCTCCCCCAACGGGGGACTCTGGGCGGTTTACAATAAAATCAACTGTTAAAAACCTATAACCATAACCATATAATTGTTATATAAACCATAACAAGATATAGTTGCTTGGGTTGCCCTTAATCTCATATATGAACCCCATCAGTATGGAACCCGCCCAGAGTCTACTTTGTAGAGATGGGCGGTGATAAATTTGACAAATAAATAAATAAATCCCCTAAATTGTGGTTTATACTTTTAGTGTGTAAGGTTAACCATGGTTAAAGCAAAGCATGGTGTGAACGTTTCATAGCATTTAAACATTTTCCCCACAACAATGAGTTAGTGTGATGTGATAATTCAGCTATCCAAGCTCGTAGTTGTAGAAATCTTAAACGGGGAAAATATTTAGTCTAAATATATTTAAAATACTCATTAGGACAAATTCCCCCTCTAATATATGGCCTATAATTCTCATCACTCTTAGTTGGTTTGCCCCAGTATTGGAAGATGCATGTTGTAGGCCAAAACTCATAGAGCAGAGCTTTCCAAACTTTTCAAGTTGGTGACACACCTTTTAGACATGCATCATTTTGCGACACACTCTTACAGCAGAGCACAAGGCAGGCACTAGGACCTTCGCGGAATCCTGGCAGGGCTCGGAGGCAGCAGCAGCCATGACACACCCAGACACTGCAGCCGACACACTAACGTGTCCCAACACACAGTTTGGAAAGCTCTGACATAGAGAGTGTAAAGTTGGAGAAGACTGCACTTCTCCATTTCTAACATGGCTTGGTTGTTTTCATCAAATAGGAGCAAGTGACACTGAGCTAAACCTGGGATAGCCACCATTTGGGGCTGATGAGCACTTTTGGAATTTGAAAGAAACACAAATTTTGGATGCTTTCTCCAACCAAATTTTGGGGAACATGTTCATTCACAGAAATGCTGCCAGGCAGAACATAACTAGTTACAAAGTGTGACTTAATCAAAATTCTCGTTTCCTCCAGCTTCTTCTCCTTAGGACACTCCTTCCTCCTCCTCCTCCTCCTCCTCCACCTCCTCCTCCTCCTCCTCCTCCTCCTCCTCCTCCTCCTCCTCCTCCTCCTCCTCTTCCTCTTCCTCCTCTTCCTCCTCTTCTTCTTCTTCTTCTTCTTCTTCTTCTTCTTCTTCTTCTTCTTCTTCTTCTTCTTCTTCTTCTTCTTCTTCTTCTTCTTCTTCTTCTTTTTGAGCAAAGGACACCTGTCCATACAAAGCCCAGGTCTGCATCATTTTTGTTTTCTGGAAAATCTTAGTTTGAGCCAAGGGAATTCTCAGAAATAAAGATAATGTTGAATATAGGACGTTTGCCCTGCAACAGGCTTCTTTAATGGTCTTATTGTCTTATGATTAGAAGAACTTTGCCAAAAATATGAAAAGTTAAAGGAAGCAGGTTGCTTAGCAGGCATTAGAAGACAGCTATGGACGTACTCCCTGAGCACTACAGTGGGGATTTGGTTACTAAGTCATCATGTAGTTTGCTTGATTTTGTTCAAGGGTGATGTATGAACCCAGTTTACAATTTATGGGACTGTCCATTTGTCACTTGATCTCTTCTAGTAACTTTGTGATGGAGCATAGGATTCTCATCTCTCTCTCTCTCTCTCTCTCTCTATCTATCTATCTATCTATCTATCTCTCTATCTCTATCTATCTCTATCTCTATCTCTATCTCTATCTCTATCTCTATCTCTATCTCTATCTCTATCTCTATCTCTATCTCTATCTCTATCTCTATCTCTATCTCTATCTCAAGTCTCAATTAAGCTATCACGAGAAGGGATATTGACAGATATGGTGAATATTTCACAACATTACAGCTGGGCACCAATGGCCTTTCAAAATCCTTTCCCAATTGGTGAGCAGAGAAATTGGGTGAACTGCTGGGTCCTCTTTTGATCTCTTCCCCAAGAAGGCTGCACAGACTGATGGAGAGAAGATTGTGCAATGAAAGGGAAAACATTCACACACACTTTGCCCACCTCATCACTACATACAGTAGGTGTAGTGAAAGAATGTTGAAAGAACAATTCTTGGTTCTCAAAGTGAATCAGTAGGAAAACCAATGCAGGAGAATTCCCCCACCACCAGCATTAATAAGGGATGACACTACCAATGAGTCAATGAGACTTTTACTCATTCATCAATTAACTCTGCATACATTGGCACACGTTAGCACAAGCAGAAGCTTGGAAAGAAAGAAGAGCACAGCTTTTGTATTAAGATGCACACTTATGATACATAATTGCATGTGTATGATACAAAGCTACCTTCCTAGTGACATAGTCCCGTACATAGTAACTCAAGAGTAAGTCCCGCTAAGACAGGAAGGGTTTTTGTGCAAAAATATGGAGGGGGAAGGCAGTGTTGTTCACCTTAGGATCTGCATCTATTTTTAAATATTTGGAAATGAGTTGCCTGATTAAAGTGGCTTTTTGGCAGGTTCAGTGGGACTTTAACAGATTAATCCAACTGATTAAAACAGTGAAGATGTTAATAGAATAACACATTTATTACCACTGACCAGCTGGTAAAGTCTTCAAGGATGTGGTATTAAACACCAACAATTGATGAATCAATTAATGGTTATGTTTCTTCGGGGACATGATAGACACTCTCCCACCCTAGGGCCTTCTTTAAGTTCAGAATGGTAGAAAAAGCAATTTCAGAATTCAAATAGAAGCACTTTTTTTCATGATCCATGTAGGTATGAGGTGGGGGTTGGATATCTGTGTGGGAAGGGGGCATGTTATCCATTTCTGCTGAATGAGCAGCCTCACGTGCATTTCGTTTGCTTGGTTAGCTTTTGAAAAAGGGCTTGTTTTGAAGTTTGATTAATTTAGATTCTTCTTTCCTTATTAAGAGCCGTAGCAGCCCCAAGAAGAAGTGATCTCTCTTGTTCCTTTTGAGGACAATCATAGATCCTGTTTGTGCTCTTTGCTTGGATTGGACAGGTGCTACCTGCTTCCTTTAACTTTTCATATTTTTGGCAAAGTGATCCTGGTGGAGAAAAATGCTACCAGAGGATTGAGAAATGCTTCCCAAGAAGCTGAAATCTGTTCCATCTTACAGGCATGTTCTGGAGCAGTGTTTTTCAAACTTGGCAGCTCTAAGATGTGTGGACTTCAACTCCCAGAATTCCCCAGTCAGCAATGATAAGATGGACGAAAAGAAGCTTTTGCATCTTGTCTTGTTTTACACATTCCTGGACTGGTAAATGCAGATCAGAAATGCCAGGCTAACGAAAGAGGGGTGGTGGGATGATAGGGGGATGTTCTACCTTAAAAGTATATGGAAGCATCTAACCTTTGCTCAACTTTTAAAGCTTTTATCTTTAAAGCTAAGTGGGGTCAGACCCAGTTAGCCCCTGGACAGGAGATCACCAGAAGATCTCAAGGCTATGGGTAAGACAGGGAAGTCAAAAACATCCTAGATGAAGGCAATGGCAAGTCACTTCTGAATTGCTGCCCAAGAAACAACATGGTTTTTGCCAGGTGGTCATCAGGAGTAAAGCTCAACTTGAAAGATACTCTATTTTACCAACCTTAACTGATCTTGAAAAGTTCAGCAGCATTGGACCCAGTTTCTGGAAGGGACACTGCCAGGAAATCCTACAGCTATGGGCAAGACTGGGAAACTGCGAAGGAGGGCAATTTCAAACCACATCTTAAAACAAAAAGGAGCATGCCTACAGGTAGTCCTCACTTAACAACCATTCATTTAGTGATGGTTTGGACTTACAACAGTGTTGGAAAAAAAGACTTATGACTGGTTCTCACACCTATGACTGTTGCAGCATCCCCACGGTCACATGATCATGATTTGGGCGCTTGGCAACTGGTTCGCATTTATGACCATTGCAGCATCCTGTGGTCACGTGATCATCATTTTCAACCTTCCCGGCCAGCTTCTGGCAAGCAAAACCAATGAGGAACCGCATGATTTTCTTAACAACCATGTGGTTCGCTTAACACCTGTGGTGATTTGCTCAATGACTGCCACAAAAAAGGTTGTAAAATCGGGTTGGATTTGCTTAATGACCACTTCGTTTAGCAACCAAAATTCCAGTCCCAATTGTGGTCATCAAGTGAGGATTACCTGTATCTAGTTGCCAGAAGCTGAACTTGGCTTGAAGAAGTCTTTAAATGAGGAAGACTTGAAATGGATGTGAGATGATGCAGGCTTGGATTCAACAAAACTTCGGTCTGTGGTCTCTTGACTTGAAACCCTGAATTACAGTAGTGCTCACTCTCAAAGCACAGGATAGGTATTGTCCCTTACTTGGTTTTGGATGCTATAAAAGGCCGTTTTCCCACCAGTCTGCAGCAACCAGCCAAACCGAGTTGGCTCACTTTGACCTCTAATCTGAGCTGTGTTGAGTAACTTGATTTGCCAAGTGAAACACCACCACTAGCCACCGTCTTGGTTGAAGTAACATCTGGAAACAGAGATAATTGCTTTGCACAATCCTCACTTCTTAGGGCAAAGCCAACAAAGACTCTTCTTTATCATTTTTGTTTTTCAGGCGTCATAGAGCAGATGTTCCATGATGGGTAAGAGACGGAGTGATAAATCAGGAAATCACTAGTTCAAATTCACTTCTGTTATGGACAGACGAGGTCCCCTTTGGCAGGTCCCTGAACGCTTCAGTTCCTTACTCCTAATTCTGCAATACTGAGGATAATATGACTGAATTGCATGCAGGATAACCTCAGGGAGTCCAGCTGAGCATTGCATGGGAAGTGCTCTGAGTCTGCAATATGCTCTTTCAAAATGAAGGATTCTTGTTATGGCAAGTAGGGGATTGTAACAAAAAATTGCAGTTTGAAGCCACTGCTGCTTATTATTCTTTTTTATTTCATCTCCCATCCATTCCTCTAACCCAGCGTTTCTCAACCTTGGCAACTTTAAGATGGGTGTCAGAGTTCAGTCTGACTCTGACTCTGAGCTTGAGGAAAACTAAACTTACCTCAGAAACGAAACTGATACTGAGCAGCAACCGGCGCAGGGTCAGAAGTGCGATACTCGTGATCCATCTTGTGATGAACAGGTGCAGGAGTCCGGACCTGGGGATGACCCAGCAGAGCGGGAGAATCCTGGAGAGCTGATCGGTCAGGAACCCGGAACTAAGTCTAGGGCACCAATCATGGCACGAGAAAGAAGGGCGGAGAAGCACGCCAAGCAGAAGGAAGCCTGATTGGCTCCTGAGGAGAAGACGTGTTCAGAGAACAGGATAAAAGGGCGCCAGCGCAAGCATCAGGCTGCCGGTGACAAATGTTCCACTGAGCTAACAGCTTCTTCAGGAGAAGTCCAGCCAGAACAGTCCTTGGAGTCCTGCCCTGTAGCTGCCGTGGAACCAGAGCAAGAGCCTCACCTCATTTCTGAATTGACCCCAGCTGCAACAGAAGCCCAGTTCACTGCAGCATCAAGAAGAACGAACCTCGTCTCGTAGCTCTTCAGCAAACCCCAGCTAAGGAAACTTCGGTCGCTTCGGGCGTTCGTCAGCTTCCATCCATAGCTTCACAGCATTCAGCAGCCTTGGCAAAGCAGCGTTTTGATGCTTCAGTTAAGTACTCCGTTCATCCTCGTGTGTTTCGTCGCGCTCATTCAGTGCAGCCGCGTTCTGTCATTAGGGGGTATTCTAGTGTGGAGAGTCCTGTCCTGCCTGGTTTTTCAGGCAGCGTTGCCTAGTGGAACCAGTCCAGTCTACCTTGCAGTCCCAGTCCAGTCGCCTAGTGGTTCCAGTCCTGTCTGCCTTGTGGTCCCAGTCCAGTTGCCTATGGGAACCAGTCCAGTCTGCCTTTGAGTTGGTCCAGTGAATCCAGTCCAGAAGACCCAGTCCAGTGTGTTCTGAGAATCCAGAGGAATCCTGTCCAGTCCTGCCTTGCAGATCCAGTCTGGTAGTATCCTGAGAACCCAGAGGAACCTTATCAAGAATCCAGTCCAGCCTTACCCTGCAGATCCAGTCGAGTATTGTCCTATGGACCCAGAAGAACCTTGTCCAGCCTGCCTTGTAGTCTTCTTGTTCCAGTCTTCAGCCAGCCGTATCAAGTACCAGTATAGCCCCTTCTTCCAGTGATGCAGAACTGTTGTTCTACTTGTTATGAACTCTAGTTGTGTCACTGCATAGCTGCCTACCTCCAAGTGCAACCTGTTGCGAATCTCCAATTGATCCAAGCAATCTTCAGTTGAGTTTATGGACTTAACTTTGTAAATAGTTTTTTATAATAATAAAAACTATTTTCTTAAAGTTCTGGTGGTCTCCTACTCTGAACAGAACAATGGGCGAATTTCAGGAATTCTGGGAATTGAAGTCCACCCATCTTCAAGTTGCCAAGGTTGAGAAACACTGCTCTCTCCAGTGTTTTTCAGACTTGGCAACTTTAAGATGGGTGGACTTCAGCTCCCAGAATTCCTCAGCCAACAGCTCTATCCCAACAGCTCACCACATAGATTCTCCTGTCACCATCAAAATATCTGTTCTCCTTAAGAGGATGGAAGGAGTGGAGTTTGCATTGTGATGTCGATGCATATTTTGTCACTGTCTCCCCTAACCCCCCAGTTGTGCAGAGTGGAGAGTTTAGGATAAATGAGAGGAAGCATTCCTTTAACAAGAGCTATTTTGGAGTAGCTGTTGAGGCATCAGGCTAGAAATCGGAAGACTGTGAGTTCTAGTCCTGCCTTGGGCACAAAGCCAGCTGGGTGACCTTGGGCCAGTCCCTCTCTCTCAGTCACTTCTAGAAAGAAGGCAATGGGGTTAGCAATAATTCCTGCTTGAGATGGCTGTACTATATTTCCAGAATCTCAGGCAACATCGCTTAATTACTAGAGCTAGAGAGACACAGCAGAAGAAGCTTTTTCTTTCCTATCCACATTTTTTGAAACTCCTGGTCACTCTGTAAGAAAGGAAGTTGGATTAGATGGACCTTCTTCAGTTCTTTCCCACCCACCAAGCAAGATTCAGAGCTTATATGCTACTACTTAATCTTTCAATTTGTTTTCACTTGCACTGTGTGCTTAATAATATCCCAAGATGATCCCATAGGCATTGAACAGGAACATTAGGCAGGCACGTATGGGTCTGTCTCATTGCTGTTTCTTACACTGTTCTTGTTTCAGCAACTCCAGAATACTTAACTGTTTTTTTTTTTTAATTTAAAGTATGATGGTAGAAAAATACATGTTCTTCTAGTTACTCCCTGTTACCATAGTGATCCTCTTCCCGGTACAAAAAAATGTGGGGCCCCTGTTAAACACACCAGAAAGCTGTCTAACAAAAATCAAGAGAGTGAGCCCTCTTGCTACAGATGCCAATTAATCTTCCTCCCCGTTTGGCCCTCTTAATGGTTGGCCAAATTCTGGAAGAATGCTTCTTAATTGTAGAAGGTTGGTTGCTTCCCTACTGTGCTGAATTATTTCTGTGATTTTCTAATCAACACTCTTCTTTGTTGTCTTTCCAGTTTTGTTTTTGAACTTTCGTCCTGCACTTGTTTAAATGTAAATTGCTTTTACATTAGGGCATTCTTTCTTACATTCACAATAGATATAGGAATAAACTATGCATACCTAAACTAATCATTCTGAAACTCCAAGTCTTCATTAATAAGCAGAAGCTTCTCCAGATATTCACTAATATTAGCAGTGTCTGAAGGGGGAACTCCCAAACAGCAAGAGGGAAAATGGGGCATCTTTATGCATCAACATCACGCAGACATTGAAAAGAGATGGGCCTTGCACCACAACCCTCTCTTCTCCTCCTGCTTGCCAGTTTAGGCACACACTGCTGCCTGATGTTCTATGACTGGTTCTCATACGGTGTTGGCATTTTCTTTGATTCTGATCTTTTGAGTGAATTCAGCCATTGTGGTTTGGTAAATCATCTGCGAGGAGCATTATTGCTCCTCCCAAAGTCCTGGGCGATTTGAATGAAGTTATGCGGATTCTCCTCCATTCCAAATGTTGAGCAGAATGGCTGGCTTGACTTGACTTGAGTGGCGTTAGGAAGTTTGGGATTCAGTGTGCTATGGAAACATAGCCATTGTCCTATGAGTTGTGTCATTGAGCTACTTCATTAAGCTGGCATGGCACACTACAGCTGGGATAGCTGAGTCAGGGAAGCTGTCACTTCCTTATCAATGACCCTTTTTGCTGTTTCATTGGCTCATCCCCAGAGGAATTGGGATTGAGGACACAGAAAACAGGATAGAAAGGGGCATGTCCAACCTCACCTTTTATGCTTCTCTTGAACCAACCTTTGAGCCACAGTAGAGTGGAAACTGGAATAACCAGGGTACAAAGTACCCATTTTCACAGAGCCTCCATAGGATTTGGTTTCTATCACAGAAAGCAATGCAAGCCCCACAAACTTTTTTGTGAGATGGGCGGCCATATAAATTTGATGATGAATAAATAAATGTCAATATCCCATGAATATTCAAAAGGGGCAGGGTTTGCCTCTTGCACCATTTTGCTGATTTTTATCACCCCCTGAAGATTTTATTTATTTTATTTATCATACTTATATCCCTCCCATCTCCCTCACAAGGAGGGACCCTGGGCGGTTCACAATAAAACAGTTTAAAATCAATAAAAAACCATAAATAACACCAGTAATCAGCAAAAATACATAATTACAGTCAGATCCAAACAATGGTAGGTCTTACTTATCCCATGAGCTGGTAGGGCTGGTCGAGGCAGATCTAAGAAACCAGCCAACCCCAAGATTGGCTATTCCCCTCCCCACCCCAAGCATGGTGGCAAAACCAGTTTTTTTCTAAAATCCAGGAGATGCTCTTGGAATCCAGATTCTAGTCCACTCGCAGCCACCAGGTGACTTTGGCTAGGTCATTCCCTCCTCTTTCAGTTCAGTCTAACTCACAGGGTTGCTGTTGGGAAAAATAGGAGATAATGCAAAATATGCCACCTGGAGCTCCTGAATTATATAGATCTAGAAAATACGTACAATATATGCCTAATAACTGCCTTTATGGTTAATTAGCACCACACACTAACCTCTGTCATGCAACAGGATCACAGACATGGATATCTGCAGGGGAGGAAGGAAAGGGAAAGTGACATTATGTGCATCATGACTCATGCAAATCATATAGTAACATCATCTGCACGATGGTTTGCATGATGATCATAATGCCCATGATGTTATTGGACACCTATGGCCACAAAGAACATTTGTTTTAATCATCCTTTTAGGTGCATTTCTCACTTAAGAACACAGAGCCTTCCAAAAACAGATCTTTTAAAAAAGCTCTAGGTTCCAAAAAAGAATCTTGTATGAAAGACACTGGTATGCTATGTTTTAAAGGATTCGATGATTGATACATAATAGGTTTTTATATTAAACTAGGCAACCTGTGATTCATTGGGTCATTGTTTCAGAGATAATTGAAGTGGATAAGACGGAGTGGCTGTGGATTGATGGCCCCCCTAAATCTGGGAAGTTGTCATCTTTGGTTCTGGGTGGGGTTGCACTACCTCACTCGGATCCAGTGCGGAACCTGGGGGTCCTCCTGGACTCTCGACTCCTGCTCGAAGAGCAGGTGGCAGTCGTGGCCAGGAGGGCCTTTGCACAGCTTCGAGTTGTGCGCCAGCTACGCCCTTTCCTGGATCGGGATGCCCTCCGAACAGTCACTCATGCCCTTGTCATCTCCCATATAGATTATTGCAATGCGCTCTACATGGGGCTACCCTTGAAGAGTATCCAGAAGCTTCAGCTGGTCCAGAATGCGGCAGCACGGGTAGTTATGGGTGCTATAAGATCAGCACATGTGACACCTCTGCTGCGCGAACTGCATTGGGTACCAGTTTGCTTCCGGGTCCAATTCAAGGTGTTGGCTATCACCTTTAAAGCCCTACATGGCATGGGGCCAGGGTATCTGAGAGACCGTCTCATCCCAATAACATCGACCTGCCCCACCCGCTCATGCAGAGAGGGCATGCTTCGGACCCCTTCAACAAGAGAATTTCATCTAGCGGGGTCCAGGAGGGGAGCCTTCTCTGCAATAGCACCCGCATTGTGGAATATCTTGCCCCCGGAAGTGAGCTTGGCCCCCCTCACTCCTGACCTTCCGGAAGACTCTTAAGACCTGGCTCTGCTGCCTTGCCTGGGACGAGGGAGGTAATAGTACCTCCTGGGGATGGCTGGCCCCATAATGTCCTCCTGATAGCTGATTTTACCATCTCTTGGATTTTTACCTATTTTATCTATTTATCTATTTATTGTAATTTTATATGTATAGATTTTAACCATTGTTATCCTGTAAACCACCCAGAGTCCCCTATTTGGGGAGATGGGCAGGGATAAATTTAAATAATAAATAAATAACTAAATAAATAACTAAATAAATAATTCCTTACCAGATCCCTCAATGCCTTCAACAATGGCAGAGCTTCTATTGTCCTGCCTTCCCTGGAAAAGTTCTTAAAAATTCAGGGAGACATTCAGAGAGGTATCTGCCTTGAAAGTAGCCAACGTTGAACTGTACAGCCCAGTAAAACATCAGGAGTTGACCACAGGAAATGTTTTATGACATTTTGTATTATGTCATAAAATGTTTTATGATAATTTTTATGTCATAAAATGTTTTATAAAATTTGCCAAATTTCTATTCCATGGGAGTCATGGGTCTTGGATTTTGGATGCATTCTGTAAATTAGCCCATTTGAGGTACTTCAGTTGAAAAAGTTTTGCCCTATGATGCACCATTTCGCCCAGTTAAAGGCTACAGACACAAGAGTTTTAGTAGTATATAGATAGATCTGATTTTTATTGATAGTGACATTTTTACAAGTGATAGTGTTGGATAGCATCATGTAATAGTAATTACCATCTGACCATGTGCTGATCAGATTTCACCTGCTTAAACCCAACCATCAAGGAATGCCAACAAAGCATTCCTTTGTTGTGGTTTCCAAATTTTAACCACCATTCATGCAACACCCCCTGAAAACGTCAAGGAAAACGTGATTGTTTCATTGTGCTCAGTAGAATGGCCACCCTACAATTTCGTTTAGAGACCTTTACATGGCATATACCTTTCTCTCGTTTCAGCACTGTGGAGAGCTCCAAGCTTCCGAACTTTCACATTTCAACTGTTCTAACTGCTATTCTGAGTTATTGGTCATTAAAATTGAACGTGATGTCTGATCTAGGTGGTGTATTGATTTTACTTTTTCATTTCACTCCCCAGTAAACTGCCCAAGGAACTCTTCGACTGATGGGTGGTATACAAAAAGCATATGTAAGTAATATCTAAATAAAAATAGGCACCCTGACTCTTAATCTCAGATAAATCTGGCTGTACTGACTTCACACCTCCCTAAGATTCAATTCCATCACCTAGCATGTTCTGGACTGAGCACATTCAGTTGAGAGAGACTTCGGTCCTGCAGGCTAAAAGTTGTTGGATTTTCATTCAGACACTCAAACCCTCAAAGACTGGCTGTTAGAATCCAGAGTGCTGCTTATTTTAGCTCTGATTGGAAATTTGGAGCCATCTGATTCCTGTTCTAGTCGGGGAGCCATCCCTCAATTTGTCTCTTGGGTTGACAGCAGGAAAAGGAGAAAAATGGGAATAGACAGGCTAACTCACCTTTGAGACCGGATCTTTGCTATTTTGTGCCTGCTTCTTGCATAAACAGTATGTATACATTTGAAACCTGTTCAGTGGAAAGATTTTTTTTTTCCAGAAAAGCAAGCTTCTGGCAGTTATTGAACCCTTGCAGCAGTTTATTTAATGTGATGAGGAGTAATTATTGTCCACCACCCCCATTTTTTTTTCTTCCTCTGCCAGCATGTGGACGGAACATTCACTGTGTTTTGTTCCTCACTAAAAGCTCCCTTTATAATTTTAGTATTATGTTGATAAATGCCAGTAATGAAATGGTTTGGTGTTTTATTGCTGGCATTAACGCTCCATTTCTGTCTGATGGTTTAATATCAATGTATAATTTCTCCTTGTTATTTGAAATGAACATTTCAAAGGGTTTTGCACTTCAACTGTTCTTTTCAGAAATGCAAGGGCTTTGAGCTTTGTTTCTCAGTTGTGCCTTTGTCCTTTACCCCCAAGGAGTTGACACCTCCATGCCACCCGAGGATGACTAATGGAGCCGTTTCTCAGCAGGACCGCTTGGAAAGCTGACCCCCGAGGTGGCTACACACACACACACACACACACCAGTGATGTTAACAACCAAATGTGCTTTTTGTAAATGCAGTGCCAAACAAAAAAGGAAGGAAGAGGGGAAATGGTTTCCTTTGACCCAACCTGGCTGTTTCCTTTCACTGGAGTGAGTTACACACATATACATTTAAAGAGGGAACGAGGTCTATGTGAGAAGGGCAAGAAGAGCATTCGTGCAAACCCTGCACGGGTGGAAGTGAAAGACAGATAACTCTTCTGCACTGAAGGTTGTATATGTGGGCACTAGTGGCCCAAGTATTGCAGCAGGGCATAAATGCACCGATGCACAAGCCATGCCCACTCCCCTTCTTCCACGCGCACACAGAAACCACAAGCATCGCTTTCTGTATCTTGGGGCTGCTTCAGGCCAACCATTTGCCCACTCACAGGCTGGTTTCATCCAACTCATGGTGTTAACTAAGCACCATGGCTGTGTTCAGGTAAACTGTGATGCCTCCCAATAACCCATATGATAGCTTAACATAAGGGCCTGGTTTGCTAAGTCTATGGATGGTTCTGCAACTTGATGCACACCAACTACTTGGCTCAGTTAGCCTAGCCTAGCATGCTGTGTGAACACAGCCATGGTACGTAATAGTATTCACTCCTGTCTTCCACCATGGGAGAAAAACACACCTTTCGTGGTTCTTGGATGACGCAGATGCACCAAGCCACGTATCATGGTGTGAGATTTTTCTGAAGACAGTGACCCTTCGACCTTGACATAACTATATTCTCCTTATTGACACAGCCATGATAGAGAGATTCAAGTGCTCCTTGGCACAGTCCTCCCTCCATGGTACGATTGTGTAAAACCGTCTTAGACTGACTCTGATTACTGGTCCCATAAACTTTTTCCCAGCCCAACCAAGAACTGTACTGGCTGGCAATACATTGCTGATTGGACTTGTTGGTTCAAGCAATGACATTTAAGACCCTTAATTATTCAGGACACCTATGCCTGCAGGAGAGTTTCTCCTAGTATCTTGCTGCCTAAATACTAAGATCTGGGAGGAAGGGCTGACAGAGGTGTGTGTTATGGTGGCTAAGATGTTGGACTAGGGAGACCCAGGCACCAGTCCATAGGCTTTGGGCCAGTCCCTCTCTCTTAGCCCAGCCTACCCACAGGTTTGTTGTGGGGAAAAATGGGAGGAGGGAGCGCTATGCATGCTACCTTGAGCTCCAGAACTAAAGGCGAGATGTAAATCTAACAAACAACTCATAAAGTGCAATTCAGGGCCTACCTCCTCCAAGCCTTGCAACTGTAATCTTTCATCAAATAGAAAGTGAAATGTGTATACATTTCACTGGATGTATGTATACATTTCACTGGATGGAGCGATGTTCTTAACAGCATTTTATTAATTAAATTTATTTTTATCCATTTGAAGTTTGCCTTTGATGTGGCCTTGGCCACTTCTTTGTTCTGACCCCAGCGTTTTTGGAAATGCATCCTTGGTAAACTGTTCAAAGCTCAAGAACACGCTTTGCTCACCTAGTTGACATCTAAAGGTTAAACTGTATATTAATGTCCACTCCACCACCCAGAAAAAAATCCCATTCATTTATGTCACATTCAGGCCAAATGAATGTCCTCTGATTATGAATGTATTGAAACAATTACAATGCATTGGACTAAAGCCCATTTTTTTCTTCTACTTTATTTTCTGTGGAAAAACCTGAGCAGAATACAACAGTGTATTTGGTATTGATTGCTTTCTTTAATTGTCTTTTCCCAGTGGGACATATGTTCCCACAGCTAAAAAGCTAATCAGTCTGGATTTCTTCTCTTCCTCATTTAAGGAACACAATTTAGGAGATGTAATACTGATCCCCACATTCCACGAGCAGATGTTTTACATTTTTTTTTCAGTGTCAGTGAAATGTAGAAAATTGACAATGCCCAGCCTTTCTTTGTACATAGAGAAGTGCTGGTTGCAGAATATAATGGGGGTCATATTTCTGTCTGACTATAGCCATTCAAAAACAAAGGACTGTGAGACTGGGTGGTAAGCAAGTTGAATGAATGAATGTGAATGAATGAATGAATGTGAATGAATGAATGTTGGATGGGCAGAACAGAAGAGAAGGTGTATTTATGGCATGAATGGAGAAGAAAATGGCCATAAAATAAAATGTAATAATTTAGCAGAGTTCTTCAGCATTCAGGCCTCCAAATCAGTTGGATTGGAAGTCCCAGCACACTCCAGCCAAATAATGGTGTTGCAACGTGAAAGGAGTTATACTACAACCCATTTGGATGATATTAATTTGGGGAACGCTTTACAGGTCCCTGATGGTTAGGATCCAACTCTTGAATTATCCAGATTTCCATATGTTAAGGTGCCACACAATCCTACACTTGAAATAAAGATGGTTGTATAGGACTTTGATAATTAGGAAGAAAACTTTGGCTGCCTTCATACAAGTTGCTTAACCTGATTACTGAATTAACCCATGTTTGGGCTCATGCAGTAGACTGAATAATAAATACAGCACTTGGGCTGAGTTCATGTAAGATGTTCAGCCTCTTCCCCCCTCCAACCAACCAAGGTTACCATTTCACAAAGCCTAGGATGGTGTGTGAAGGCATCTGCTAGGGCAGAGCTTTCCAAACTGTGTGTCGGGACACATTAGTGTGTCGGCTGCAGTGTCTGGGTGTGTTGCAGCTGCTGCTGCCTCCGAGCCCTGCCAGGATTCCGCGCAGGTCCTAGTGCCTGCCTTGTGCCTTGCTGCCTCCAAACCTGCCCTGCCACGATTCCGCGCAGGTCCTGGTGCCTGCCTTGTGCCTGGCTGCCTCCAAACCTGCCCTGCAAGGATTCCGCGCAGGTCCTGGTGCCTGCCTTGTGCCTGGCTGCCTCCAAACCTGCCCTGCAAGGATTCCGCGCAGGTCCTGGTGCCTGCCTTGTGCCTGGCTGCCTCCAAACCTGCCCTGCCAGGATTCCGCGCAGGTCCTAGTGCCTGCCTTGTGCCTGGCTGCCTCCAAACCTGCTGTGATTCCGCGCAGGTCCTAGTGCCTGCCTTGTGCCTGGCTGCCTCCAAACCTGCTGTGATTCTACGCAGGTCCTAGTGCCTGCCTTGTGCCTGGCTGCCTCCAAACCTGCTGTGATTCCGCGCAGGTCCTAGTGCCTGCCTTGTGCCTGGCTGCCTCCAAACCTGCCCTGCAAGGATTCCGCGCAGGTCCTGGTGCCTGCCTTGTGCCTGGCTGCCTCCAAACCTGCCCTGCCAGGATTCCATGCAGGTCCTAGTGCCTGCTTTGTGCCTTGCTGCCTCCAAACCGGCTGTGATTCCGTGCAGGTCCTAGTGCCTGCCTTGTGCCCTGCTGTAAGAGTGTGTCGCGAAATGATGCATGTCTAAAAAGTGTGTCACCAACATGAAAAGTTTGGAAAGCTCTGTGCTAGGGGATTACTTGACCTGGTTAAGTGTTTTGGGTGATCGGAAACAATATTGATTCAAGGCTCAGGTGTGTTTCTTATTTGCCATTAAGTGATTTTGAAGCATGTCAGCTCTTTATCTCTCAAGTCCTTATCACTGAAGGCAGCTGAGATCTTTCTTTCCTCAATATCTTGCTGTTATAAATCAACTCCCCACCTACTTTAAGACTCCTTTGTCTTTTTCCACATAATCTCCATTGAAGTGGGTGAAAAAAAGACACCAAGATTCATGCTTCCATTCTTTCCTAATTGAATCTGCTGCCTCAGCAGTTTAAGAGATCCAAACTGCCTCTCCTTGTTTAGGGTTTTCCTTGCCTTGCCTTTTGTCTGGTGTATCAAAACAGAAAGATACTCCTCTCTTGTGCATCATTTTAAAAATAGAAATGGTTGGCGAAGGCAGCTTTTATTGCCATAGAAAAAGAGGCAGAGAGAAAGAAAGTGTCCTTAGGAAACTGTCCTCGGTTTAAAGCCTGTTTATATGATTAGCCAGATCTTGGAGATGGGAAGAAGCCAGAGAACATAATTCAACATTATTGTCTCTGGACCAAAGCTAAGCTAAATGATCCAGGCTTGCCAGAAGCAGAAGTCGTGCAACTTTTTCACGTCCTAAAGCTTGACCAGAATTTCTGAAGTTGAGGGGAGATCCAAAACGTTCTCATTTTATGCAGAGGGGAAGAAAGCTGTCTGGCTTGCGGTTGAGCAATATCTGGAAGGGAGCAGATTCTGACTCAATGTAGCATCTTTTTGAACCCATAGAAATCCCCTCCCGCATTTCCTCGGGACCAATTGCTATTGAAAATGGCTCTTCCCTAACATTTAGCAAGTGCATACAGTAGAGCAGAGCTTTCCAAACTGTGTGTCGGGACACATTAGTGTGTCAGCTGCAGTGTCTGGGTGTGTCGCGGCTGCTGCTGCCTCCTGGCTTCCACGCAGGTTCTAGTGCCTGCCTTGTGCCCTGCTGTAAGAGTGTGTCGCCAAATTATGCATGTCTAAAAAGTGTGTCACCAACATGAAAAGTTTGGAAAGCTCTGCAGTAGAGTCTACATACGTCATATTGCAAAGACAATGGATAATCACGTACATCAGTGTTTCTCAACCTTGGGAACTTTAAGATGTGTGGACTTCAACTCCCAGAATTCCCCAGCCAGACTGTAACTGAGTCCCTCCACCTTGCTGCTGGTGGTCCCCTTCTTCTCTTTCCTTCCACCTTTCTCAGCATTATGGACTTCTCCAGAGAGCTGGGTCTTTGCATAATACGTCCAAAGTGGAATAAATTGAGTCTGGTTGGTTGTGCCTCAAGTGAGAACTCCGAGCTGATTTGTTCAATGATCCATTTGTTTATTTGTTTGTTTGTTTATTTGTTTATTTATTTATTTTTCAAATTTATTCCCCGCCCATCTCCCATACAAGGGACTCTGGGCAGGTTACATACAAAATATCTAAAAACACAACAAGCATAAAATAAATAAAATAAAATCCAAAATGGATTAGGAACCGCAGAATAGATCGTGGAGCTACGGGGCCAGCCAACCCCAGGAGGCACTGCCACCTCCGTCGTCCCAGGCCAGGCGGCACAGCCAGGTCTTAAGGGCCTTCCGAAAGCCCAGGAGGGAGGGGGCCAGTCTCACCTCCGGGGGCAGGATGTTCCATAAGGCGGAATTCTAAAAGAAATTCCATTTGTTTTCTTGGCTGTCCATGATATTCTCAGGCATCTTCTCCAATATCAAAGTTCAAAGGTGTCAATACTCTTCCTACCCTGCTTCTTCAAAGTCCAACTTTCACTTTCATAGAGTGTCCCAGGGAATTCCATGGCTTCCACGATTCTGACCTTTGTGGATATAGACACATCATAGCATTTGAATATCTTTTCCAAGGCCTTCATGGTTGCTCTACCAAGTGTTAGTCTATGGCATATTTCTTGATATCTTTGATATCTTCATTGCCAATTCTAAGGCTGGCTGTTCTACTTGTTGTCATTACTTTGGTTTCCTTTATAGTTAATTTTAGTCCCATTCTTTCACTTGGGTCCTTAACCAGCGTCACCAGCATGGAGCAGGTTATTGATGTTGTAAAACCACACTCATCTCCTTTCAATCCAGCTTCCCTTAATATATATTCAGCATATAGGTTGAATAAATTATATATAAATTATAAATAAATAGGTTGAATAAAGTTGGGGCGTGGTGGCTCAGTGGGTAAGACGCCAGGCTTGTTGATCAGAAGATTGCAAGTTTGGAGGTTCGAATCCCTAGCCCTGAATGCGGAGTGAGCTCCCGCACTCGCCCCAGCTCTTGCCAACCTAGCAATTCGAAAGCATGCAAATGCAAGGAGATTAATAGGTACCACTTCGGTGGGTAGGTAACAGCGTTCCGCACGTGTCATGTGGCCACATGACTGTGGAAGCGTCTTCGGACAATGCTGGCTCTTTGGCTAACAAACGGAGATGAGCACCGGCCCCTAGAGTCGGACACGACTGCACAAATGTGCGGGGGGTACCTTTACCTTTTATATAGGTTGAATAAATAAGGGGAGAGTATATAGCTTTGTCACACTCCTTTGCCAACCTGGAGCCAGTCTTTGCTCTACCATGCCAACTTGGAAAATCCTTCCTTGAATAGAGGTGGGGGCCTCAGGCACAATCTCTCCCCCATCTTCCTCCCTGCTTTGTCTTCTGTGCCTAGGAAGATTAAGACCATTTCACAAGCTCAACAGCAGCATGGTGATCTTAACGATCCTCCTTTAGATGATAAAAGGACTTAAAATAACATCTCAATATAACCATGACCTAGCCCCAGGTGTAAGGTCACACAGCTACCTAGAAACATATTTAGGATTCCCTTGCCAACTTTGCTCAGACTGAAGAAGCTCCTTGGATAAGGAGCGAAACGTTTCCACTGAGAAAATAGAAATCCAGTTGACATGATTCAAGCTACAGACAATTCCACCTGGATGACTGAGAACCTTCATAGACTGGAGCCAGTCTGTTTCACCATGTTCTGTTCGTACTGTGGCTTCTTGACCTGTATATAAGTTTCTCATGAGGACAAGGAGATGTTCTGGGATTCCCATTTTTCTGAGCACATTCCACAGCTTGATCGATCAACACAATCAAAGGCCTTCCTATAATCACCGAAACACAAAGTGACTTCTTTCTGGTATTTTTAAAATATTATACTATATGTTATTGACCTATCCCATTGTGTTGACAGTAATAGGATATATAATCACTACTTTCAGGTTTTGCTGAATAGGGTAAAATGTGTCATAAGCCTCACTGTTGTACAATGTTCAAGAAAATTTTAGAAAGCCGATGAACACAAAACAGTTACATGTAGGGGGAAAAGGTGCTTAAAGAAAAAGATATTTTTTAATAATAAGCTATTTTAGTAAAGAGGCCAATTTCTTTAAAAAATAATGTATTACTTAATAAGGCTGACCCCACAATGATTGTGCATATAATTCCAACTTCCTACTTCCTATCTATGTGTCCTAATTATGAATATGCAACAATTATGCAATTACGGCTAATGCAGTTATGATGATGCCATTAAATTAAGGGCTATGCTTTAAATAAATATGTGGTGATAAAACAAAGGAAGAGGCACTGCTGAGACTGGAGTCTCTTTATTAAAGAAATGTAACGTTAAGGAAAGGGGGTGTGGTGGCTCAGTGGGTAAGATGCCAGGCTTGTCGATTGGAAGGTCGCAAGTTCGAAGGTTCGAATCCCTAGCCCCGCATGACGGAGTGAGCTCCCGCACTTGCCCCAGCTCTTGCCAACCTAGCAATTCGAAAGCATGCCAATGCAAGTAGATGAATAGGTACCACTTCGGTGGGTAGGTAACAGCGTTCCGCACGGGTCATGCAGCCACATGACCGTGGAAGCGTCTTCGGACAACGCTGGCTCTTTGGCTAATAAACAGAGATGAGCACCGGCCCCTAGAGTCGAACACGACTGCACAAATGTGCGGGGGGAACCTTTACCTTTACTTAATGTTAAGGAAGAACCTCCAGAAGCCAAGAACTTGGTTCAGAAAGTTCTCTCTGAAGTCTTCATCTGGGGTTCTTCATCTACGAGCAGAAACCAAATATGTAACACAAAGGACGTTGGAGTGGTACTGCTTGCTATGTCTCTGCCATTAAGCTCCATCTGAATTGTTTCTGCTAACAGTGGTATCTTTTGGTGAGGTCTTCTGAGGAATAAGAAGGGTGTAACAGGCTACAATGCTAGGGTCTACACATCGCACGGTTGCAAAAGACATTTTGAATTAAATGGCATTGGGCACTGTCAGCCAGTCCAGAGAAGAAGCACCAACCAAGAGTACTAGCACTACTTTTCTTGTAAGGTTGCAGTAAGAATAGAATAAGAATTCTTGCAAGAATCCTGCAAGTCTGAAACCATTTCTCCCCTCCTTTACTTTTACTTTCCAGAAAACTAGGGAGGTGTCAGGCCCAGCCCAAGAACGACAAAGAATCAATCCAGCCAAACTCCAGTTCTTTATTTGCTCACACCGTGGAGACAGAATCTTGCCAGAGTAAAGCTACTCTACCTCACCTCAGGGGAAATAACCTGGGAAGGCTCTAGGGCGGGGCTATTCTGAACCTCGTAGTTTTCCTGCATTCCAGCTCCGGACTGTCTCCTCTTATCTTTTCCTCCTCCTTGGAATGTGCTCCCTCCTTCCTGAGAACCAGCAGCATTACTGAAATCCACGGCAGGAGGGTCCCTTCTGTGGGCTGAGATTTTTGCATGACAGTTGTCTAGGCTGCAGCTCTTCTTCCTGTCTCCCAAGGTCGTTCCTACAGACCATTACAGGCATTATGGTTCAGCACATAGTGGAAATGCAGCCGTTGTCATTTGCTGGTCCTGTGAATCAGATCTTCACTAGATGCCATTTGTTTGGCCACAGCATCTGTTCCTCACCTGGATTTAGCATGTTGAGTGAACCCGGGTCCTGGATGATTTTGAGCAACGTGGCTGACCTAGAATTACCCCCTGTGTGGGTAGCACATGGGAACAGATGCCCCAGTCAGACGGGGAGCAAAAGTTTTGGTGGCCTTCCAACCATTTCCTTTTAAATTATTGGAGAAGTATAATAAACAAATAAAAATAATATATTAGTGATTACACTGTAAAAAAAAAACCCTGTACATATATTTTGTTAAGTAAACTGAACATAAGGGAGAACAAAAACTAGAAAAAATAAAAAACAGAAACCAAGTACCATATAACATCAATATAAGATGAATCATTCTTAATCTTATTATTAATTCTAGACTATATAGAAAGATATTGCTCCATCTTCTCCTTTTTAGAGTTTAAAATATTTCAAAAAGTGATAATGAACAATATCTTAATGCCATTCCTTAACATTAGGAGAATGAATGTCTTTCCATCTATGTAAATTACATAGTTCTTTTGTTGAGCCCCGGACTCAATAAAAGCAAAATTCTTCATAACATGTCAAATTCCATATGTTAGGATATGAATCCAACGTCACCTTTACTTGTTGAATTACTATATTTTCCCCAGAACTGTATTAACATATGTATTAATTTGAAGCCAAAAGGGGATTATAGTTGGACAAGACCAAATCAAGCGAGTCTGAGAAGAAATCCAGTAGCTCCAATCATTACTTCCTGTGGATATTTTTAATTGGGGAAGGGACATAAAATAACTATGGTGGTCTAATAGGGATTTACCTATCCTGCCTCCTTTCTTCTCCTGTGGCCACAAGAGGAGGAAAACTAGCAAATAAAATAAAGAGAGAGTTGAGTGCCTAGAGAGAAGCTTTGTTTTTATGGAGCTGCTCTAGGACTTTGTGTCTGTGCTGGCAGCGGGAACAGTCGGTTAACTCTTTCTTTTCGGTTCACATTAACAAGGATGACTAGAAGAGGCCAGGTTAGCCCCCCAAAAGCTTGGTGTAGGGTGATTCAGCTCTGACCTTGAGAATGGGGTTAGAGAGCAAAAACAATTGCTTAGCCATGGGAGGGTAGAAAGTGTGAGAAAGAAAGTCAGAACAGCCCCACTCTTGACTTTTCTTTAAAAAACGATGCAGTGAAGGTTCTGGGCAGGTTTTCAGGATTTTGCTAATATACCCCACAACAATCCAGTAGCACTCCGTGGAATCCCTGTGGGTTCTGATTCTTGATCTGGCCTACCTCAAAGCGTTGCCACTTGGAATCCTTTAAGGCTAAAACTAACTCTCTATAATCCTGCCACTCGCTGGGTTAGGGAACTGACAGGACACTCTAAGCCAGAGCTTTCCAAACTTTTCATGTTGGTGACACACTTTTTAGACATGCATCATTTTGCGACACACCCTTACAGCAGGGCATCATTTCGCGACACACTCTTACAGCAGGGCACAAGGCAGGCACCAGGACCTGTGTGGAATCACAGCAGGTTTGGAGGCAGCAAGGCACAAGGCAGGCACTAGGACCTGTGCGGAATCCTGGCAGGGCAGGTTTGGAGGCAGCAAGGCACAAGGCAGGCACTAGGACCTGTGCGGAATCCTGGCAGGGCAGGTTTGGAGGCAGCAAGGCACAAGGCAGGCACTAGGACCTGTGCGGAATCCTGGCAGGGCAGGTTTGGAGGCAGCCAGGCACAAGGCAGGCACTAGGACCTGCGCGGAATCCTGCCAGGGCTCGGAGGCAGCAGCAGCCGCGACACACCCAGACCCTGCAGCCGACACACTAACGTGTCCCGACACACAGTTTGGAAAGCTCTGCTCTAAGCTTTCCCATGACCAGTTAAGCATGTCATGAGAATGTATTCTTGCCAGTCTTATTTATGAGGACTAAATGGCACTTCTAATCTCAAAAGCAGCTCCCTGATCAATCCCCATTGTTCAAAAGCACCAGTGGGAGATGTTGGTGTCCTTGTGCTTCTTCCCTTAGTTTCTCTGGTATATATAACCTCGGTAAAATGTCTTGCTTTTAAATGTTTTATTGAAAATTACCATAAATAGCAATGTGAGGCTAGGGAAATACTGTTGTTGCAGTTCTTTTAATTTAGAAGAAATCCCAGGGGCTAGGTCTTTGACCCACAGTAAAATTGAGGATCTGAGACCAATGTCCCTATAATATTGGAACAGCCATTGTCTTCTAACAAAGGAGTTCAGTAAACAGAAGAAGCAATTACGTGGAATTTTCACATTAATCTGAAGCTCCTGTGACTGATATCAAGGCTACTCTTCTTGCCAAGAGAGAATATCTCAGGGATGAAATCTTATTCTTTGCAATATATTATCATCACCTTTAAAGCCCTACATGGCTTGGGGCCGGGTTATTTGCAGGACTGCCTTTCCCCAGTCACATCCACCCGGCCCACCAGAGCGGGGAGGCAGGGTATGTTGCGGGTCCCTTCAGTCAGGGAGGTACATCCAGTGGGACCAAGGAAAAGGGCCTTCTCTGTGGTGGCTCCCTCCCTTTGGAACATCCTCCCCCCAGAGATAAGATTGCCCCCCTCCTTGCTCCTGCTCCGGAAGGCCCTGAAGACGTGGTTCTGTCAATGGGCCTGGGGACCCCAAGCTGCTTCGGAGCCGATCAAGTGGCTGGTATGAATGTGTTTGCTGCCGCCGGGGGGGGGGGGGATGTTTATTGTGATTTAATGGTTTTTAATTCTGTAAGCTGCCCGGAGTCACTGTGTGTGAGTTGGACAGCCTTATACATTTGTTTAATAAATAAATAATACATCAATCTTTCAACTTCTGGAACGTCTCTCATATCATAGGAGCACAGACCCTGATTAACCACTTACCATGTGAGATACCACAGTTAAAAGCTTCTCTTTTAACTATCAACTAATGTGCTTAATTATGATCACTCTGTATGTATAAGTAAGCAAGCCCCCTCAAGGCCTCTTACTAGTCTATAAAGTTTCCCCAAATTTAGCCATAAAATCTGTGTTATGTCTCTAATAACTATTTTTGATTTTGGCGGAGTAGTTGTTGCATCTATATGTATCTTCCCACTCTTTTCCATGACTGGTAAGCAAGCTGACTTAAATGTTAATAATGCAGTATTGTTATTAAATATGCTGAGTGTGTGCGAGTGTGTGCATAAGACAAGTTTTGATTGGTATATGAGAGGTGGATATTTTTCTATATTTCTCTCTCTCTCTTCTTTCTCCTTCTGCCTATTTTTTTTAACCAAAAGAGAATGAAAATGCTGGCCCTGCTATTTATGCGATTTCACTGCAAAACAGTCATGCTTTTAGTGGCTATATGCGTGCTTGTGTGTGTGTGCGCAGCTCCTTAGCCACAATAATGTCAACCACCCCTTAGGCTGTCCCGGTGTGTTTTAAAAAAAAAATATGTAAATATATTGTCGAAGGCTTTCACGGCCGGAGTTCAATGGCTGTTGTGGGTCTTCCGGGCTGTGTGGCCGTGTTCTGGAAGTTGTGGTTCCTAACGTTTCGCCAGCATCTGTGGCCACCTAATCTCCTATAATTTAGCTCTATAAATAGAACATTGCCACTCTACCTGGGCACAGAGATTTTGCTTCTATCTGTGCTCCTGCCCTCTGAAGATGCTGGCCACAGATGCTGGCGAAACGTTAGGAACCACAACTTCTAGAACACGGCCACACAGCCCGGAAGACCCACAACAGCCATGTAAATATATTCTTATTCTTGAATATATGCTTAAATCATTTACTCAGGCACATTTAGAATATGGTAACATAAAAGATCAGATAATCCCTTAAAAGTAAAAGAAAGAGCAGCCGCTTTTGAATTTCAAATATTAGCCTCGTATTTAGACAATATTGAATATGTACCAGAGCAAAAGCTTCTAAAATCCAGGCTTGTAAAAAGGAAACGGGTAGTCTCCTTTGAGAGAAGCTGGATTTCTGGGGACTTCATGGACCCATCCATTCAGGTTTCTTGGCAGAAAATGGAAATGGGATGAAAGCTATGAAAAACATTAAAAATAGAAAAGCACCTTCCAGGGAATTTTTTTTTTTGGGGGGGAGAGTGTTTTTAATTTCCCAATCTACCCTTCAGTCCTGGAATTTTCTGAGGTCCTCTATTCAAATGCTAACCAAGATCAGCTAAGTTTAGATAGATGCTGGGTCCCATCTCCAAAGAGGTCCATCTGCAAGGATGCTATAACAGGGCCTTTTCAGTGATGGCACCCCCTGTGAAACAACCTGCCCTCAAATGAAAGAATTGCCTCCTCCCTAACAAATTTCTATAAAAAAGGGACAATTTGGCTCTGAGACAGAGCTGTTGAGGGACGTCAGATATTTTAGGATCTACTCTTGCTGCTTGGTGATCATCTATATTACTTGTTATTATTTGGCTATTTTTAACCCTCTGTTTTCTTGTGGCACGTTGCTGAGAGCCACTGGAAGTACAGTAGTATAAAAATATCAGGGAATAAATAATAAATCAGTCAGGTGAAGTAGAAGCATAGCTAAAATATTACACCTGAAATGGAAATATGATCTGAGCCTTGGTGGTTTAATTTTTTGCTCAGCTGAGATGTATTGTCAGTTTACTGATGTAGACTATTACATGTATATCCTCTTTCCTCTAAGGAATTCAAATTCTTCCTGCCTTTCATGTTATCCTCATCATAACCCTGTACAGGAAATAACACGAAAGCAAGTGATTGATCCAAAGTCACTCAGGGAGCTTCATGACTGATGGTGGACTTTAACCTCGCTTTCTTCTGTCCCAACCCAACATTATTTCTGGGTTCATATGACACCATAAATTACAGACCATGTCTTAGTCTAGAAGATTGTATGGACCCACCCTATGTAGTTAATTCAGGACTGAGTGTTCTGTAGAAACCAAGACATTTGGGTGAATCTGGTAAACTACGAATCAATATGCTCTGATCACAGTAACTCATGCCCTGATTACCACCTGGCTGGACCACTGCAATGTGCTCTACATTAGAGAAGACATGGAAGCTACAGCTGGTACAAAATGGAGGAGTGGGACTGTTGGTGGAAGAACTTCATAATGTAGAATAACACCATACTAAAGTCACTGAATTGGTTGCCAGGGGGTTTCCAGGCCCTGTTCAAAATATCGATCATTGTCTTTTTTGTTGTTGTTTATTCGTTCAGTCGCTTCCGACACTTCGTGACTTCATGGGCCAGCCCACGCCAGAGCTTCCTGTCGGCCGTCACCATCCCCAGCTCCCCCATGGTCGAGTCCTTCACCTCCAGAATATCATCCATTCATCTTGCCCTTGGTCGGCCCCTCTTCCTTTTGCCTTCCACTTTCCCTAGCATCAGCTTCTTTTCCAGGGTATCCTGTCTTCTCATTATGTGGCCAAAGTACTTCAGTTTTGCTTTTAATATCATTCCCTCAAGTGAGCAGTCTGGCTTGATTTCCTGGAGTATGGACTGGTTTGATCTTCTTGCAGTCCAAGGCACTCTCAGAATTTTCCTCCAACACCACAGTTCAAAAGCATCTATCTTCCTTCGCTCAGCCTTCCTTATGGTCCAGCTCTCACAGCCATAGGTTACTACGGGGAATACCATTGCTTTGACTATGCGGATCTTTGTTGTCAGTGTGATGTCTCTGCTCTTAACTATTTTATCAAGATTTGTCATTGCTCTCCTCCCAAGAAGTAGACGTCTTCTGATTTCCTGGCTGCAGTCAGCGTCTACAGTAATCTTTGCGCCTAGAAATACAAAGTCTGTCACTGCCTCCACTTTTTCTCCCTCTATTTGCCAGTCATCAATCAAGCTCGTTGCCATAATCTTGGTTTTTTTGAGGTTTAACTGCAACCCAGCTTTTGCACTTTCTTCTTTTACCTTCGTCATAAGGCTCCTCAACTCCTCCTCGCTTTCAGCCATCAAAGTGGTATCATCTGCATATCTGAGATTGTTAATGTTTCTTCCAGCGATTTTAACTCCAGCCTTGGATTCCTCAAGCCCAGCACGTCGCATGATGTGTTCTGCGTACATTGTCTTTAAAGCTCTATTATATGGCACAGCACTAGGATATCACCTGCAACACCATGCCAGGATTGAATATGCCCATCCATCTAGCCATCTAAAGAGGGTCTGTTGAAAGTCACTGCACTTTGGGAGGTTTGTGGATATGGGCTAGACAATAAAATTTCTCCATGGTAGCCCCCACTTTATTGAGCTCTTTCTCCCTGCAGTGCCTGCCTTGTTAATATTCCATAAGCAAGCCAAAACTGTATTGTTTTAGAAAGCCTTTGGCCCCTAATGATTCTGAGTGAGGGCATTTATCCCCCTTCTTTCTCTCTATGGTTCTATGATTTTCCTTTTATGTATTGCTGTATTTATGTATTACTATATTTATGTATTGCAGAATCCTCTGAGATTGGGGCAGATTTTACTGATGAAGCCCACCCCACCCCAATTCTCATTGTGGTAAAAGAGGAAAGGTAACACATTCAGATTTGCAAGATGCTGTTACTACAACTGTTCTAATAAAAGTAGCTTTAGGTCTGCACGGTGTCGGTTTCTTAGTTTGGTCTACCTGATAGGGCTGATATCAATCTTGCAGGTCTCGTACTCTCTTTCTAGAGAGGCAGAAGATCTCATGTTTGCTACTGGAGATGGCCATACTCTTTATTCATGACAATCCCACACAATGGCCTATTCTCCAGCAATTGCCTGGATCATCAGACAAAAGGAAGGCTTCTGCCTCATTGTAGCTATTTAATTGGGACTGATAGAGATTGAATTTTAAATGGTCTTCATGCAAAGGATGTTGAGCTATTGACCTTCCTCCATTCATTTAAAAATCAAGGGGTGGTAAGAGGTGGCCTTTTTATCTCAATGGTCTTGGGCATAACTCTAAGCCCCACAGGAGAGAATTCTTGCCTTTTCCTTTATCTATCTATCATCTATCTATCTATCTATCTATCTATCTATCTATCTATCTATCTATCTATCTATCTATTTATCAAATTTATATAGCTGCCCATCTCATATACATGACCCTGGGTGACTTACAAAAAATTAAAACAAATGTAAGAACAGCAGGGGGGTGCGATGGCTCAGCAGTTAAGACGCCAGGCTTGTCGATTGGAAGGTTGCAAGTTTGGAGGTTTGAGACTCTAGCCCTGCATGACGGAGTGGGCTCCCACACTCGCCCCAGCTCTTGCCAACCTAGCAATTCGAAAGCATGCAAATGCAAGTAGATGAATAGGTACCACTTCGGTGGGATGGTAACAGCGTTCCACGTGCGTCATGCCGGCCACATGACTGCGGAAGCGTCTTCGGACAACGATGGCTCTTCAGCTAACAAACGGAGATGAGCACTGGCCCCTAGAGTCAGACACGACTGTTCAGGGGAACCTTTACCTTCATAAGAACAGCAAAAAGAACAATACAGCAATTTAAAAACAAGAAAAGAACAATACAAAAGGATATAAAAAACATAATAAAAATACATAAAACTCGCAGCCAAGGTAGTTTGAGTTAGCCAAACTAGGTTGAGTTTGAGATAACAATCTCCCATTACATCATCTTCTCTCCAGTGGCCTGCAGTCTTCCTAGCTTCCCAACGTCCATTAAATCCCAGGGAACACCTTAGGATGGAACTTTTCCATGGGTTTTTTTGTTCCAGATTGAGAAATGTGGGGCATCCAAGGAGGAAGTGGGAAGATGCACCTTGGAAAACAACACCAGCAGTCACACCCTTTTTTACCCCCAACCAAAAATAGACACAGCCAAGAGAATTTTGAAAGAGTAAAGACATTCTCAAGGGGGTTGAGATTAAGGTAGAAAAACAGAGGAATCTTTTGCAAATGCCAAGGCAGGTTTTGGTGAAGAGTTTTTTTCCCCCGTCTGCAGAATTTGGAGTTTGGATTTGCATCTGTAATACCTTCAGGACATAGACTTTTTAAATGAATTGTTTAAAGTACCATATGCATAAAGGTTGCAAATACATCTGTGCAGGGTTTTTGCTTTTTTCTGCTTAAAAAAATCAGAATTCTGGATGAGTCGTGGATGGATGGATTGATATGCAATTTATATAAATATTTATATTTTATAAATATAAATATTTATTTATACCATATTAATAATTTGTAATTTTATATTTGTATTTTAATCTTAATTTTTCTTGTAAGCCGCCCAGAGTCCCCCGTTTGGGGGAGATGGGCGGTCATATAAATTTAAATAATAAATAAAAATAATATAACCCTGCTATAGGTGTAAGTTTAACTGATTTATTTAAGAAGAAAACACATCCAATTCCACCCCCATTAGTCACCAACAAGAAAGAGAAGAAATATCTGGAGCATTTATTTGCCTACTGTATAATGGGTCAGCCATCAAAATATTAGCTAAATATATGGATTCTTTGAATTTCCCAAAAATGGCAAATACCAAATAATGTTTTGACATTTCACTCAAACTAGAAGGTTAAGAACAGGATCCTTTGGTTCCTAGGGAAAAAAAAGCAACAAGAGCAGTGTTGCATTTGGATATAACAGTTTTCCAAGAACTAAAGAGAAAGAGCTTGAAGATCCTCAAAAATATATACTCTTTCACCAAGGGCTACCAAAGCAAGGTTGCAAAGATCTAGAAGTACTATGTGGCTATCTAGTGATTATCCAGAGTTGTGCAACACAGGTTCGGTAGCTATACTAACTATATTCTATAAAGAGTTGTACACATGTCTATATAACTGTTGCTCTAGGACAAGAGCTCATGTAGAGAGAAGATAGGCTGTGGTCCTGGATCACCTGTGTGCTACCAACCAATCTTCTTTGTTGGCCATCTTGTGTCAGGTGCTTACTGGAATTCTTGCAAAATGTTGCAGGATTCTGGGATCATCAACCTGATCCTACAGAGCACTTTTTTCATCTTAAACAAGAACACATGTTCATAAGCATCAAAAATAGGTTGATATGCCTCCTCAAGTCATTCTGAGGATGTACTCTTGATTAGGGAACTTTAAAAAGAAGCTGATGAAGCAAGAGGGCAGCCATCCTTACAGGAAAGTCTGCCTGGATTTATGGGCCCAGCTCTCTCCTAATAGAATTCTAGATACCAGCAAGAAGGGAGAGAGAGAGAGAGATGGGCTGCTATCACAGAAACTTTAAGCAATCCGGAAAAAGCCAAAAGCTCTTCTCTGGTTCCAGATAAAATCTACACCACAGAAGAATTCAAGAGTTGCAATGTTTATCTTGAACTAGAGTCACCAATTTCAGTTTTTGAAATAAGTAATTATGAAATTCTGTCTCAGTCCTAGGAAGAAGGCAATGGCAAGCTACTTTTCCAAAATCTTGCCAAGAAAACTGAAGATCATTCAGTGGCCTGTTAGAACCAGTGAATGGAGCAGAGCTTAACGTTGTGTAAACTCATGGGCAGAAAAAGGAATATTGTTTAAAAACACAGCCTGTGAGCACATTAGAGAGATTCAGGTTCTTATTCTTATACTTTTAGCCCACCCAAGGATAAAGAAACACACACTTAGACATTGGAGGTACAAAAAATAAATTTGTTGTTGTTGTTGTTCAGTCGTTCAGTCGTGTCCGACTCTTCGTGACCTCATGGACCATAGCACGCCAGGCCTTCCTGTCCTCCACTGTCTCTCGGAGTTTACTCAAATTCATGTTCATTACATCGGTGATGCTATCTAACCATCTCATCCTCTGCCGTCCCCTTCTCCTTTTGCCCTCAGTCTTTCCCAGCATCAGGGTCTTTTCCAGTGAGTCCTCTCTTCTCATTAGGTGGCCAAAGTATTTGAGCTTCAGCTTCAGCATCTGTCCTTCCAATGAGCAGTCAGGGTTGATTTCCTTTAGGATTGACTGGTTTGACCTCCTTGCAGTCCAAGGGACTCTCAAGAGTCTTCTCCAGCACCACAGCTCGAAAGCATCAATTCTTCGGCGCTCAGCCTTCCTTATGGTCCAACTCTCACAGCCATACATTGCTACTGGAAAAACCATAGCTTTAACTATACGGACCTTTGTCGGCAAGGTGATGTCTCTGCTTTTTAATATGCTGTCTAGGTTTGCCATAGCTTTCCTTCCAAGGAGCAAGCGTCTTTTAATTTCATGGCTGCAGTCACCGTCTGCGGTGATCTTGGAGCCCAAGAAAATAAAATCTGTCACTGCTTCCATTTCTTCCCCTTCTATTTGCCAGGAAGTGATGGGACCAGATGCCATGATCTGGGTTTTTTTAATGTTGAGTTTCAAGCCAGCTTTTGCACTCTCCTCTTTCACCCTCATCAAGAGGCTCTTTAGTTCCTCTTCACTTTCTGCCATTAGGGTGGTATTGTCTGCATATCTGAGGTTGTTGATATTTTTCCCGGCAATCTTAACTCCGGCTTGTGATTCATCCAGCCCGGCATTTCTCATGATGTACTCTGCATATAAGTTAAATAAGCAGGGTGATAATATACAGCCTTGTCGTACTCCTTTCCCAATTTTGAACCAGTCGGTTGTTCCATGTCCGGTTCTAACTGTTGCTTCTTGACCCACATACAGGTTTCTCAGGAGACAGGTAAGGTGGTCTGGTACTCCCATCTCTTTAAGAATTTGCCACAGTTTGTTGTGATCCACACAATCAAAGGCTTTAGCGTAGTCAATGAAGCAGAAGTAGATGTTTTTCTGGAACTCTCTTGCTTTTTCCATGATCCAGCGAATGTTGGCAATCTGATCTCTAGTTCCTCTGCCTCTTCGAAACCCAGCTTGCACTTCTGGTAGTTCTTGGTTCACATGCTGCTGAAGCCTAGCTTGTAGGATTTTGAGCATAACCTTGCTGGCATGTGAAATGAGCGCAATTGTACGGTAGTTTGAACATTCTTTGGCATTGCCTTTCTTTGGAATTGGAACGTAAACTGACCTTTTCCAATCCTGTGGCCACTGTTGAGTTTTCCAAATTTGTTGGCATATTGAGTGCAGCACTTTAACAGCATCATCTTTTAGGATTTTAAATAGCTCAGCTGGGATACTGTCTTCTCCGCTAGCTTTGTTGTTAGTAATGCTTCCTAAGGCCCACTTGACTTCACTCTCTAGGATGTCCGGCTCAAGGTCAGTGACCACACCATCGTATTTATCAGGGATATTAAGATCTTTCTTGTATAGTTCTTCTGTGTATTCTTGCCATCTCTTCTGCTTCTGTTAGGTCCCTGCCTTTTTTGTCCTTTATCATGCCCATGTTTGCACAAAACGTTCCCTTGATATCTCCGATTTTCTTGAAGAGATCTCTAGTCTTCCCCATTCTATTGTTTTCCTCGATTTCTTTGCATTGTTCATTTAAGAAGGCCTTCTTATCTCTCCTTGCTATTCTCTGGAATTCTGCATTCAGTTGTTTATATCTTTCCCTTTCTCCCTTGCCTTTTGCTTCCCTTCTTTCCTCAGCTATTTGTAAAGCCTCATCAGTCAGCCACTTTGCTTTCTTGCATTTCTTTTTCTTTGGGATGGTTTTAGTTGCTGCCTCCTGTACAATGTTACGAACCTCCATCCATAGTTCTTCAGGCACTCTGTCTACCAGATCTAATCCTTTAAATCTATTCCTCACTTCCACTGTATATTCATAAGGGATATGATTTAGGTCATACCTGATTGGTCTAGTGGTTTTCTCTACATTCTTCAATTTAAGCCTAAATTTTGCAATAAGAAGCTCATGATCTGAGCCACTGTCAGCTCCAGGTCTTGTTTTTGCTGATTGTATAGAGCTTCTCCATCTTTGGCTGCAAAGTATATAATCAATCTGATTTCGGTATTGACCATCTGGTGATGTCCATGTGTAGAGTCGTCTCTTGTGTTGTTGGAAAAGAGTGTTTGCTATGACCAGCGTGTTCTCTTGACAAAACTCTATTAGCCTTTGCCCTGCTTCATTTTGTACTCCGAGGCCGAACTTGCCTGTTATTCCGGTTATTTTTTGACTTCCTACCTTAGCATTCCAGTCCCCTATGATGAAAAGGACATCTTTTTTTGGTGTTAATTCTAGAAGGTGTTGTAGGTCTTCATAGAACCGGTCAACTTCAGCTTCTTTGGCATCAGTGGTTGGGGCATAGACTTGGATCACTGTGATGTTGAATGGTTTGCCTTGGATTCGAACTGAAAGCATTCTGTCGTTTTTGAGGTTGTACCCCAGTACTGCCTTTCCCACTCTTTTATTGACTATGAGAGCTACTCCATTTCTTCTAAGGGATTCTTGCCCACAGTAGTATATATAATGGTCTCCTGAATTAAATTCGCCCATTCCTGTCCATTTTAGTTCGCTGATTCCCAATATGTCGATGTTCAATCTTGTCATCTCATGTTTGACCACATCCAGCTTACCTTGATTCATAGTTCTTACATTCCAGGTTCCTATGCAATATTGTTCTTTACAGCATCGGACTTTCCTTCCACTTCCAGACACATCCACAACTGAGCATCCTTTCGGCTTTGGCCCAGCCGTTTCACACTTTCTGGAGCTACTCGGAATTGCCCTCCGCTCTTCCCCAGTAGCATTTTGGACACCTTCCGACCTGAGGGGCTCATCTTCCGGCGTCATATCTTTTAGCCTTTTGATACTGTCCATGGGTTTTCTTGGCAAGGATACTGGAGTGGTTTGCCATTTCCTCCTCCAGTGGACCACGTTTTGTCAGAACTCTCCATCATGACCTGTTCTTCTTGACCTGACTTCATTGAGTTACGCAAGCCCCTTCGCCACGACAAGGCAGTGATCCATGAAGGGGAAAAAAAAAAAAAAATACAAAAGAGCTTACATTTATTCGGTCCAGGTACAGCCATTTCAGTAGTAAATTGGTTTCAGTTTTTCTTTCTGTTCCCTAAACTGAATACCTCTGGCCTTGTTTACTGCTAGAGGCTGCGTGGAGAAAGGGGCTTGAGGCCTAGCACATGGCCTCTCCATGAAGAGGAGCAGCCACATGCTGCTTCCTCCTCGATGGTGGAAGAATCAGAGAGAGAGAAGAGGAAGTGGGAGGGGCAACAACAGCTTCCTCTGGAAGCACAGTTTGCCTCCTAGAGCAATCACCCATATGCTAATGAGGCATGCTTGATTTGCCGGATTCCAACAAAAACTGCAGGGACTTGTCCAGGCAGTCGCCAGAAGTCAACACTGACTAAGTTGTACCTTTCATCTCTGGCCTTTGGTTGTAGTAAAGATTCATTCATTCAGTTCTTGGGGATAACACAGGCCCCAGAACTGCTCCTGCCAATCAAGAGGAACCAGTAGTATATACCTTCTCCAAGATACTACCACAAGCATTAACAGACTTCATTCTGGTTCTAAAAATTGACTATTTGTCCCTACACTTACATTTATGTACACTTCTCAAGAACAGAAGGAACATCCTAATGCATAGTCTTCATAGCAAGCAGCATATTTTGTAAACAACCCCTTGGCATCCACATATATGACCCCGGAAGATGTAAATTGGATTGCTGAAGAAGTTCTAGGAGATGGATTGTTTCTCCAAAGTCCAGTTTTATGAGCAGAATCCCCATGTTTCTCCACCGACTGGGACGGGAGGCAAAGCTGATTTCCAAAATAGTCCCATCCAAAACATTTAAGTACCCTCCCACACCAGCCACCCTGAAATCAAATGTTAAGATTTCAGCCACCTCAAGCTGCATTTCAAGAATCTAATCATGTGGGTGGGATTTTTTTTGGGGGGGGGGCGGTTTGCAAGATGCAAGTTTTGCCTATATGACCTGGTGGTAGCCGGGTTCTAGACTTAGCTCAGATATGCCTAAACTGTTCTCCTCTTGCTTATGGCAAAGCAAAAAGGAACTTAAATACAAAAAGTACAACGAACTCTTGGTTTTTGGGAGGTATGGAATATATTGAAATCTGTAACTGAGCTTAGAGTGCCATTGTCACTGAAAACCAAGAGGACCAAGTACTGTAAAAGACGTTTGTTGACTTGGTTTCTAAGAGGCAACTTCTCCCTAATACAAGATACACGAAGCTTCCTTAAAAAGGTAAAGGTTCCCCCCACACATTTGTGCAGTCGTGTCCGACTCTAGGGGCCGGTGCTCATCTCTGTTTGTTAGCCGAAGAGACAGCATTGTCCGAAGACGCTTCCACGGTCATGTGGCTGGCATGACGCGCATGGAACGCTGTTACCATCCCACCAAAGTGGTACGTATTCATCTACTTGCATTTGCATGCTTTCGAATTGCTAGGTTGGCAAGAGCTGGGGCGAGTGCGGGAGCTCACTCTGTCACGCGGCGCTTGGGTCTCGAACCTCCGAACTTGCGACCTTGCGATCGACAAGCCTGGCGTCTTACCCACTGAGCCACCACGCCCCTTGAAGCTTCCTTATAAGCAGATAAATATTTTGCTTCCAGGAGAAAGATAACAGAAATATGGACCCTGTCTTCTGGACATGAGTCCATGTCCATTTAGGGCTAGTAATGGGATTAATGCTTGTCAGTGACTTTCTATTCACTTCACTCTTAGAAGGAGAGAGAGAGAAAAAAAAAAGATTTCCCAGCAATTGTCATAGATCCAAGTTTCTATCTTGGATTATGAAGGGAAATAAAAGGTTATTTGGTGCTGTTAGTCTGAGCAGTAAATTAAAACTGTTCTGCTCATAAGCATTTTGCCATTTTAACAGTTGTTTTGTAGCTCAACACAACAATTCCTACCGATCATCAGCCCAGCATTCTTGCTAGAAGGAAACAGTTTACAGTAAGTTGCATGACTGGATTACTGCTTCCCTACTCACTGGGTTTCCCCAACCAGATGCCTTCTTTCCTAATGTATTCAATTCTGATTACTGTAATTCCCAGCCATCAGGGTGGTAATTAGGACCACCATGGCTTCTACACGAGATCTTCCTACTTTCAATCCCTTCTCCTTTTCCACAGATGAATGAAAAGAAGTAGAAAAGTTCTGCTGCTGCTCCGGTGCTCAGGATTATTTATCTATTTATTTATGAGATTTATCAGCCATCCCAATCGGTTACAACTCTGGGAAGCTTACCATAAAAACTCAGAATATATCATCAAAAGAACATCAGGAGAAAATCCGCCATTAGTTAAAAGACCAAGATATCCCACAAGGGCTTTACCACCCATTCTGACCAAGAGCCTGGGGACAGAGCCAGGTTTTAAGGGCTGGCTTAAACAGGGCCAGGATGGGGGCTGTAAGAATCTCAGGTGGAATGGTGTTCTGGAGGTCAGGTGCCATGACAGAAGCCTGCTTCCTGGGTCCCACCAAGTGGCATTGTTTAATTGATGGGACCTGGAGCATGCCAACTCTGTCAGATCATGTGAGACAGGGAGAAACTATGGAAGGAAGGCAGTCCCTCCAATAGCCAGACCCTATTACTGAGTTTCATAATTACTCATTTCAAAAAATGAAATTGGTGACTCCAGTTCAAGGTGAACTGATTTATTTGCATTATTTCTATACTGCCTGATTATGTCAACTCTGAGTGGTACACCTCAGCAAAATGCAACGTTTAAAAAGAATAACTGCCCCCAAACTCACATTTAAATAATGCAGCATAACAATTCAATAATAATAATAATAATAATAATAATAATAATTATTATTATTATTATTATTATTATTATAAAAGAAGAAAGTGTGGATAATTGACGTGGCAATACCAGGGGATAGTAGAATAGAAGACCAAGAATTGGAGAAGATCATAAAGTATCAAGATCTGAAGACTGAAGTTGTAGGATTATGGTATAAACCGGCGTGGTGGTCCCAGTGGTTATCGGCACACTGGGTGCCATCCCAAAAAGCCTTGGACGGCACTTAGAAAATCTGCGCATCGACAAAATTTCCATCTGTCAATTACAAAAGGCCACCAGCTTGGATCTGCACATATACTATGCCAGGGCTTTCCAAAGTTTTCCCGCGGCGACACACCAACGGCGGTGTGGGAAAACCCAGAAGTGCCACCGTTGTGGCAGCATGCAAAAACCCGGAAGCGCTGCTGCCGCTTTCAGTTTTTACGCACCGCGGTTGGTGTGTCGCCGCGGGAAAACCCGGAAGTGCTGATGATGATCAGCGCTTCCGGGTTGTGTGGTGACACACCAGACTGTGTGTGGCGACACACTTTTGTGTCACGACACACAGTTTGGAAAGCTCTGTACTACGCCAATACATTACGACATCCTAGGTTCTTGGGAAGAACTCAATGCAAATGAAGGCCAACGCCAGCTAAAGAATGGGCAGCTGTGATTTCATGTTGTGAATAATAATAATAATAATAATAGCCAGATATTACACTCTAGGACATAGCTTTCCAAACTGTGTGTCGGGACACGTTAGTGTGTCGGCTGCAGTGTCCGGATGTGTCGCGGCTGCTGCTGCCTCCGAGCCTGCCAGGATTCCACGCAGGTCCTAGTGCCTGCCTTGTGCCTGGCTGCCTCCAAACCTGCCCTGCCAGGATTCCACGCAGGTCCTAGTGCCTGCCTTGTGCCTGGCTGCCTCCAAACCTGCCCTGCCAGGATTCCACGCAGGTCCTAGTGCCTGCCTTGTGCCCTGCTGCCTCCAAACCTGCTGTGATTCTGTGCAGGTCCTAGTGCCTGCCTTGTGCCTTGCTGCCTCCAAACCTGCCCTGCCAGGATTCCATGCAGGTCCTAGTGCCTGCCTTGTGCCCTGCTGCCTCCAAACCGGCTGTGATTCCGCGCAGGTCCTAGTGCCTGCCTTGTACCCTGCTGTAAGAGTGTGTCGTGAAATGATGCATGTCTAAAAAGTGTGTCACCAACATGAAAAGTTTGGAAAGCCCTGCTCTAGGAGCTGAGCACCTCTGGAGTCAGTGTGGTCTGCAGGGTTGGGATACCCCCGAGAAGGCTGCATTCTGGGCCATGCGCTTCTCACAGTGGTGGGACATGAGCAGACTCTCTCAGGATGTCCATCCAGACTGAAGAAACTCATCCTGGGCCAGACAGGCTCGCTTCTATTTGCCAGCATTGCTCTGATTGGTGAAGCAATTAGTTAGCTAGTCAAGGGGCTACAGTGGCAGGAAACCACTGGAAGCGACGATTCCCTAGCCCCCTTTTTTCCCTTTTCCGGGTGGGAGGGAAGAAGGACATCAAGTTCAGTCTGGAAAGAGCCGACTGGAAAGCAGGTTGGGAAGGGGGCGCGTCTGGTGGGGAAAGAGAGGGAGGGGGCGGCCAGCGCTGCCGTCGCCCCGGTCCCTTCCACGCGCCTCGCCCGGTCACTTTTCCGACTGTTGCGCTCCGGCTTCTTGCACGCGGAGGCCTCGTGGACCGCTCGCCTCGGGGCCGGAGGGGAGGCGAGGAGCGTGCAACGCCTTCTCCGCTCTCCGGCCGCCCTCGACCCCGAAAAGCGGCGGCGGCGGCGGCTGGGACTGTAGCCAATCCTGAGCGCAAAAGCAGCCGCGACCGCTGCGCCTGCCTCCCCCCGCCCCCCGCGGCTCCCCATCTCCCCCCGCCCCGTCTGCCCCGTGGATCCGCGCAGCTCCGGGACCGGCGTCGCGAAGGGAGGTACGCCGTTCCTCGCCTCCAGGTTGGCGGATGGGCAAGTTTGGGGACCCCGGAGAGACTCATGGAAGAAGACGTCGCGGGACGGCCCTCCCGGACCCCCGCCCGTGCCGCCCCCGCCGCCGCCGCCGCCTTTCCTCCCGTGGCCTCGGCGACTGGATTATGGTGAAAGGGCGGAAAACGACGGTTCGCGCTCTCCTTGTTTTTTCTCCCTCTGCGGAAGAGGCGCGGAACCCCAGGACGATCCGGATCAGGTAGATCCCCGAGTGTCGCTCGCTTAGGTGAGTCGGGGTCCGGCGGCGTTACCTGGGCGAGAACCCCGCTGTTCCGCATGGTCCTGAGGGATGCGGGGGGGGGGAGCTGAAGACGCTGCGGGGGGGGGGGCATAGATGCGTGTCTCTTGTTTACGGGGTTCAGGCATGCAAGGGGGGGGGAGGTCTCGCCTTGGTCCCCGGCTAGTTGGGGTGTCCATCGGATGCAATGGGGGCTTAGGGACTTCAGAGCCGGGGGTGGGAGGAAAGTAGCCTTGGGCGATGGGTTAGCTTTGCACTGGGGGAGAAATGGAGTTAGATCTCAGTTGCGCTCAAAAGCAGGCCCTCAGTCACCCCACCTGTACCCCCAATCCAAATCTCTCCTCCGTTCCTCCTTCCCCTCCTCCCCCCAGTTTGTACACACCCGGAGAAAAATGGGGGGAAAGGATGGGCATAAAGACGAGGACACATGCGTTTCCCAGGCGTACAGGCACCCCTATATTATAGTCTCTACTCAGGCTATCTTGGCTTCCCGCAATTTACTCCCGAGAAATTCTGGGGAGGCGGTACAAGCTGAAGGGTGCGATCTGACACCTTTCCTCAGGGGAAAGTCCCATGGAACTCAATGGGATTTACCTTGAAATGGGTGAGAGACGGGGCTTTGTAAATTTCTGCTCTGGCGCCTTCCCTAAGTTCCTCTTGGAAGACGGTCAAACTGTCATGGCACAACTTTGGGGCAAAAGCCCTGCCCCCCCCCCAGCAGAATGAGCAGGAGGGGCTCCAAGGGCCTCTGAAAAACAACCTAAAAGAGCTCCTTCTCAGAAACCCAGAGTGCAAAATCACAACTCCAAAACGCCAGTTTCCAACCGGTATTGTAGGACTTCAAGAGAAGCCAGGATAGCCACCACATAAACTGTGCAGAAGCCCTTGGAAAACCAGCTTGCCATGAAAGGCCGTTTAAGGTAAAGAAAGAGGCTGCTTGCTTTTGTGATCTCTGTAAGCCTCACCAAGACCTCTGCTGCAAATTCACTTTCTTTTGAAATGATTTGCTTTGATTGCTTCTCCTCAGATTTGATCCCTGGTCCCAAGGTTCAGAGTGGCTTCAGACAATCTTCCTTAATGTTACTCCCCCATCCTCAGAACTATAAATTCACATCTCTCACTTCAGAGAGAAGTAAAGTCTCATCCCTCTCTCTCCCCCCATGTCTGTCTGTCTGTCTGTCTTTTAATCTATCATCTATCCCTCCATCCATCCATCCATCCTGGCTATGTGTGCAATCATAGACCGAAGCTGCATTAGGGAGGGTGGGGAAGCCAAATATCTCAGGAGGCCTTGTCTTGAAAACCTGAAAAGACGCCAGCCCATCTAGATTTTATGACTGGAACTTGTCTGCGTAGGGAGGGAGAAGCAGGTCTTAAATATAAACCACTCCCTTTAATTTTAGTGGACTTGATTTTTGTTGAATACAGGATGGCTTTGATCACAGGTACCCCCCCACACACACACACATTTTCTTGTTAATTGTTAACAATTATTTATTGTTAATATCAAGCACTAGAACACGGATACATTCTTCTGTGAAAGGGGTGGGGAAGAAGAAACAGAGAGTTGCCTTCTCTCTCTCTCTCTCTCTCTCTCTCTCTCTCTCTCTCTCTCTCTCTTTCTCTCTCTCTCTCTCTCTCTCTCTCTGCCTCCCTTGAGGACAATTGAGAAGTCACTCTGTGTGTGTGTGTGTGTGTGTGTGTGTGTGCACGCGTGTTTCTAATTGTTTGCTTTGCTTTTTTGTTGAGTGACTGTATATGTGTGTGAGAGAAGGAGATGCGTGCATGCACGTACAGACCCAACATGTGATGCCCCTGGGAAGCCTTCAATGCTTCCCTCTGGACATACTGTATTTAATACTGCCCACTGGATGTATTCTTTTTCTCTACCTAAATGCTCTTTTGCGCAGCTATTTGCCAGATCTCCTGGCATTTTAAAATGCACACGCACCACCTCTGCATGACCACCAATGTTGCTCACCTCCCTTTGATTGGAATGTGCTCAGAATTTTACTGTGGCTCTCTGAAGTCTCACCAGCTTCTGGGCAGTGACCCAATTTGCTCCTGTTAGCACTGTTGACATTTCCAGATGTTGCAGCCACTCCTCCCAGGACTTCTGTGTGCTCTTGAGTTGACCAAGATCATAGCACATCCCCTTCTTCGCCAGACAGGGCTGGGGTGAATTTTTTCTTTGATCAGATCCTCTGCCTGTTTCCACTGCAGCCACCAAATTTAGTTTTCCTTAAGCGCCTCTCTGCTGGCCAGAGCAGCAGGAATCCATCAGGTGAAACTAAAATATACCTTGTTTTGTGACATAACTGAGCAGCTGAGAAGGAATGAGAAGTTAGGCTCCTGCTAACCAACCTTCAAGGTAGCAGGTCTGAGATTTTTCCAGATTTCCTGTGGGCAAATCATCCACTTTTCCGGCCCCTTTCTTTTCTGTCCCCATTTCTTTGCTCATTCTTATGAGGAAGAGCTGTGTAAATCTAGAGTATTCTTCTTGTTGCTCTCAAGCTGCAGTATCAAGAAGCTAGTGTACCTTCGATACCATTCTGCACAAAAGGCGCCTTTTTCCTTTTGCTGTATGCGAGACTCAACAAGGGCTTTAAAATTTAGCTTTTTGTTACCCCGAACAAAACAAGATTCAGTAAGGGAGCAAAGACCAATTTGTTTGTTCTCCCTGTGAGTTCTCTTGAGTTGAAAGCTATGGAGCAGTAAGTAGAAGCCGGTTGGGCATATTTCTTCTAACTCATCCAGTGAACATAAAACACATCTATATATGGGAGTGAGAATATTGGTCTGTTGACCCCAATATGAGCACTATTTGTTCCTTGGTTTCTCATTTTATTTTCCTGCTGTGTTTTTTAAATTCTCCTTCCCATCCATCAGGGAATGCATTAGTAAGTTTGGGTTATGGGCCACCTAATTTGTGTTGCATGCACACACGTGCAGAGTTGCATGCACAGACGCATCAGCTTCGTGCTGATTTTTCTTTGAGCCATGAGAAGGCACACATCAGGATTGTCGTAATGAATCCTGTAGTTGGCTGTTGTGGGTCTTCCGGGCTGTGTGGCCGTGTTCTGGAAGTTGTGGTTCCTAACGTTTCGCCAGCATCTGTGGCCGGCATCTTCAGAGGGCAGGAGCACAGACAGAAGCCATTCGACAATATATTAAATCCTGTAGTTGTTAGGGATCAGAAGTGCAAGCTGAATACTCGGAGAATTCTTGACATTTAGTTCCTAAAAAATCTATGGCCCAACTGTCTTTAACCCAAGAGGTCCACAAATTAGATGGTTATAGTGGAAAGCTGGCCATAAAATGGACAAGCCCCCCTCCCTATATTAGAACAGCTTTCTGGCCTTTGATCCTGGAGTTGGGATGTGTTTGGGACACATTGCAAATGCTAGTAATTGGGCAAGGAGGGTACAAGTTTAAGCCTTGCTGTTTCAGTGGGCTTTCTATGGTGGTCTTTGACTGTAATAAAGATTTGTTTGTTTGTTCATGGGAACAGGGAAAGGCAGCAAAGTATTTAGCTCCTGAGTAGGGAAATCCATGCATGCAGTTCCATTTCCTCATAGCATAAAAAACAAAGGCTTAATTTACTTTAAAGGTGGCACTTCTTTCTTTCGGTTTGCTGTTTGCTATTAGCCTGCCAAGTCAAATTAGATTTTGGGGAAAGAATGGAAGAAACAGAGGTCCTTTACTAATAGAGATTTTTGTGAAATTACCATGCAAAATTATCTGCTGATATAATTTTATTTAATTATGTAAAAGGTGACAGTGATGAAAGAGTAACCAACTGATATCATTCCCCTTTCACAGTTCAAATGAAGTTTGGGTATTATCTTATTAATTGGCATATCTAGTCCATTTTAACTAAACTCTCGCTTCCTCATTCAATTCCAGCTAAGTTCATTTTCACATCTGAATGATTTCCCATAACTTTTATAATTGTTCGCTGCCCATAGTCACTTGGTTGAGATGGGTGGCTATAGAACTTAAAATACACAAATTAATTAATTAATTAATTAAGTAATAAACAAACTTTACACGCTGTTCTTCAATCAACATTGCATCTGAGAATTCCCCAATGCTAGCTCTGTTTTAGCAGCTGCCAACAAATTTGCTGCTAATATCTATATCCTTTTCCTGCATAGCCTAATTTTACGTTTTTGCAATGGATCCTTACGGAGATAGCAAAGTTGTCTAAAAATAGCAATGTACAAACACTTATTCTTTGGGAATAGCATGTTTTATCCATGCAGAAACAGCATTAAAAACGATGCTGAGATTCTAAAGCTGTTCGATGCTCTCCAGAAACCTGGAAGTTAAACATCCAGAATGCTTGCCATTCTGTCCCACAACAGGCTGACTGTTCTTGAAACATTTTGAGTTGAGGACATTTTTTCATTTCCATCCTTGAAGCCCACATAATTTAATCAGCCTTGCATGACCTACTTTTTTTTTTTTTTTTTAAATATGAAACTCGGGTCTCCCACAATTTTGCAAAACCAACTTTCTGCTTCACTCCTCTGCCACTGCATTCGGTGAACCATGGTCTATGCCTTAAGCATGATGGGTGGACTGAAACGGTAGAGGTATGGTCAGAAAATCATGGCTTGGCACAATATGTGAAGCCAGCTAAGTGAAGGGTTCATGGAACATGCTAAGCTTGCTTTTTGGTGGGGGCTTTGTGTGAACCCAGAACATGTAGTTTATTTCAGTAAACCAAGATTAATCAAACGATGGCTTGGTATCTTGTATGAATATGACCAAAGTTTACATAGATTTGGAAAGTTAAGAATGCTGGCTGGAGATGATGGAAAGGACACGTGACACCCTTGGAGAAGACTAACCCAAGGTGGACTATTTCAGACTATGGAGTCCTTAGTGCTCTCTGAGCCTTGTTGTTTTCTTGCAGACGTTTCATTGCCAGGCTAGGCAACATCTTCAGTGCGAAAAGGGGGTGGGACTTGCTCTCTGTTTATATACCATGGCTTGTCCTGCTTGTGTTGGTGGAGGTGTTGTTCTCCCCTTAGGAGTTCCTTGATTGGGCTGTCGTTTGCTGCTTGGTTGATTGACTGAGTTTCAGACTATATGGATTTCAGACTATATGGATGATCCTGTCACATTGGTTTATTCATTTGTCAAATTTATAAGGCCCCCCACTCCATAGCAACTCTGGGTAGTGTACAACACTAAAAACAGTATGAAACAATATCATAAAGAAGAAAGAGAAATGGGTCAGATTCCACCAACTCCAGCCCTCTTTGCAAGGCTTCATGGAGGTAACAGGCACTAAACTCAGTGTGGTATGGAAGCATCCTTTCTCCCTTTCCACTACCTTCATCTCAGCTACTGTATCAACATTTCAGCCTAATTCATTTTGCTGTTTTCCAACAGAATTCGTTGATATTCAAGAAAGCCAAAGAGGGAGAGGAAATATCAATTTAGGGGGTGGAGGGGAAGCAGGAAGGTTCAGCCCAGAGATTTTGGGATGTTGTCTAAAATATTTGTAGTGCCACAATTTTGTCTTGTAGAAATGCTGCTTCAGAATTCATTGTAACCTGCTAGCAGGAGAGGGTGTTGCATGACTCAGATGAATGTAGCTCAGAGTAAACAAACATGTAAATCATCGTGGGCTACAGAAAGAAAAAGAGAGAGAGAGGACGATCCTGGAGAAGGAGCATTCGCAGACGAGGTGCTTGGAAGGATCTGCTCTGCCAAATGTCCATCCATTTTGGAAGAGCTGAGCTGCTCAACAGAAAAATTGGGGTCAGATGTTGTCAGTCTTCATTGCATTTGTTTACATCTCGGAGCCTGTTCTCCATGCTTTAAGGCGAGCGCTTATAATCTCCACATATTGTACAAGCATTTCTCTGTCCAACAGTATCTGAATCACTAGATCTTTCCCCTGTCCCAGCTCTAGTTTGGATGGAAGCCTATTCACTTTAATATCTGCCAACTAGGAGAAATGTTGAGCCAACGCCAGGCTGAAATTTAGTAGCTTTGTCTATGTCCATAATATTTATACAGTGAAATGCCCTCAGTCTGGCGGTTAAACCGCCCAGAGTCCCCTCTGGGGGAGATGGGGTGGTGATATAAATTGAATTATAAATAAATAAATAAATAAACTAAATAAACTAAATAAACTAACTGGGTTCACATGTACTGAGCCATAGTTTGTAGTCCATGGCTTATTGAGTAAGCCTGGTTGGGTTCAACCAATAAGCTAATCCACAAACCCTGGTTTTCAAACCATGATAGCTGGCTCCACACCCTGCATTTTGCCAAAGCCACATTAAGGCCTGGTGCACTCTATTTCTCTCTCAGGCCCATAAGCTTAGACCCAAGCTGTGCCCCACACACTCTTCACGCTTCTCGCTCCAATCACTTTGGCAAAAGAAGGCCTCCCTTCTCTGGTGCAGAACAGGTGATTGGAGCAATGGAGCTGCAGGATGGGATCCCACTCACAGCTGGTGGCTGTGGGGAAAACAAGATGAGACAAAGCTGTCTGTTTCGCATTCTCCCATCTTGGGGAGGGGAAGGAAGGAAGGAAGGAAGGAAGGAAGGAAGGAAGGAAGGAAGGAAGGAAGGAAGGAAGGAAGGAAGGAAGGAAGGAAGGAAGGGAATGATAGAGGGAGGAAGGGAGGAGAAGGAAGGGAGGGAGGGAGTTCTTTTCCCCCTCTTTAGGAAGACATTTGAAAAATTTGGCACCCCTAGAAGAAGGAATGAACTGGAAAATGGATTTACAAGGCTGAGGGAAAGAAAATGGACAACCTACCTCCCCCTCCCCCCCCCCCGTGGCAGGGAATTCTGGGATTTGTAGGCCAACACATTAAGAAGGAACTCAGTGAGAAAGATTATTATTTTCATTTGTAATTCGAATACCTTGTAGCCATTGTACTGCAACCAAAATTAGGGAAATTCTATAATAAAATAAAGGGGGGAAATGGTTAGCTCATAGACTCATAGCAGAGTATATAGAAATGTCTGCATTAGAATCAGTTCTTCCTGTTCCAATAAGCTATAAATGGCTTCTACATATCATTAGATTACGTTTCAGAGATAATTGAATTTTCCAGCTCTTCTTTTCATTGAATAATGCATCTTGTTTATTTCAGCCAACCAAATCTTATTCAGTGAGATATCAGCTGATAGAAGGAACTCCAACTTCTTTGCTCCAGTTAAATTCATGTATCAATCAAACATAGTCCTCATCTTTCCACATTTTGGGAAAACTACACCTTTAATTACTCATATAAAGCTGTCAGAGGGTATGATTAATGAGATTAATAACATCTCATTTAAAATCTCATTTATGGAGATCCAATATGGCTAATAACATGTGGCTGAGAGTTTGTTGATGGACTCGTGTGTGCAGATGTTTTCATCATAATGGAGAACCTTCCAGAGTCTTCCAGGCTTAAATCCACCTTTCCAGAAGGAGGCATATAGCCAAGCAATTGTGACTATAATTTATATAAATAAAAGCTGGACTTCATTTCTAGAAAGTCTCCTGATTTCTAAAGGCAATAAAAGAAAAGTAAAACAGCTGAAGGGGGAGAGATAAGTGGCAAGTCTACTTTCTCCTGCCTTTAATTTCCCCCTCAAACGTAACCCTTGAGCAAAGCTATATTGCTGAATTAGCCATGTGCTTTTTCTTTAATATTGCCTCAGCAGCCTTCTACCATTATTCATCTCTGGTGTGAGGCTTACACACTGAATTACCTGTCCTCAGAGAAATGTTCCTCATGTCTATTATTAGTCATTTCTGATCTGGGGAGCGCTGTCTTGATTTTGGAGGTAAGATTAGTCTAGTGCAGGGTTTCTCAACCAGGGTTCCATGAACCCTAGGGTTCTGCGAGAGGTCACAAGGGCTTCTCTGGGAGATCACGATTTATTTAAAAAATGGTTTCAAATTTGGGCAACTTCACATTAAAGAGGCAAGTTTCATTTTTTATTTTCAGTTTAAGAACACTGTTAATGCATACAGTATATACAGGCCTAAGGGGCGTGGTGGCTCAGCGGGTAAGACACCAGGCTTGTTGATCGGAAGACCGCAAGTTCGGAGGTTCGAATCCCTAGTCCTGCGTGACGGAGTGAGCTCCTGCACTCGCCCCAGCTCTTGCCAACCTAGCAATTCGAAAGCATGCAAATGCAAGTAGATGAATAGGTACCACTTCGGTGGGATGGGAACAGCGTTCCGTGCGCGTCATGCCGGCCACAGGACCGTGGAAGCATCTTCGGACAGCGCTGGCTCTTCGGCTAACAAACGGAGATGAGCACCGGCCCCTGGAGTCGGACACGACTGCACAACTGTGCGGGGGGAACCTTTTATCTTTTTTATATACAGGCCTACCCATGAAACAAATATTATAATTTTGTAACTTCTGGCCTCTATTTGAGCCTGAATGTGGAGGGGTTCCCCGAGGCCTGGAAAATATTTCAAGGTTCCTCCAGGGTCAAAAGGTCGGGAAAGGCTGGTCTAGTGGCTTGTTCAGAGATCAACAGAGAGCTTCTACATTTCTCCTGTGCCTTTTCTCGGTATCGTTGCCCTGTTTTGTCTGTAGGACTGTGCAACTGGACTGGATGTGCTTGAGATCACTCTGTACTGGGTTCAGTCATTACACGGTGGATTGTCCAGATACTGTTTTGTTGAGAAGTCTTAGCTATGCTGCAAGCCCTTGTGGCCACAGAGCTGATTGCAAATTTAATAAGTGATTTAATTTATCTGGAGGTAATGGATTAATTATTAGTGTGTAATTAATTTGGCTTTTCCATTTGAGTTATGAATAGAGCTGATGGTGATCCCAGCAAGTGTTAATTATTTGCATTAGTATGCATCTGAATGACTTATATAGGTTATAGCCTGATAGCAGTAGGTATAGAGCAGAGCTTTCCAAACTTTTCATGTTGGTGACACACTTTTTAGACATGCATCATTTTGCAACACACTCTTACAGCAGGGCATCATTTCGTGACACACTCTTACAGCAGGGCACAAGGCAGGCACTAGGACCTGCGCGGAATCACAGCAGGTTTGGAGGCAGCACGGCACAAGGCAGGCACTAGGACCTGTGCAGAATCCTGGCAGGGCTTGGAGGCAGTAGCAGCTGCGACACACCCAGACACTGCAGCCAACACACTAACATGTCGCGACACACAGTTTGGAAAGCTCTGGTATAGAGTTTGTACAGCATGCCGAACTGAGATAAAAGTGGTTGGGTAGTTTGTGGTCCTCAGTGTCATGGGAAACCAGATGTTGTCTTAGCATGGATGTGTTAAGCCATCATACATGTAGATAGAAAGTTGCAGTCAGTATTTATTTATTTATATTTCTAACTTATATCACCGCCCATCTCCCCCCATTCCGGAGGGGACTCTGGGCGGTATATAGAGTGCACTTTCACGTTGCGTGTTGCCATTGAGGGGACCCAGAGTAATGTGCTTGAAACATCTTTTCTTATCCAATATTTCAGAGAGATGGGAAAAATAGTGTGTTCTCTCTCTTAGTCTGTGAAAAGTCCCTCTGTGATGCTGAAATTAGATGAGTTTGATGCAGAGCAGAGAATTGTTCAACAGCTGTGCCTCTACCAACAGTGGGCAATTCTTTCTTCTCTTCTAAAATAGTATCCTGGCTTAGGTCATCCATCATGCCCAATTCCTGGTTAGGACTAGAGCAACTGGGTTTACCCATCTTGTTATAGTTGGCTTTCACAATGATTTGATGAAGAAGACATAGTTGCCTAAGCCATGATTTCTAAGTCACAATGGCTGGGTACATACCACAGAATAAGCTAGAACCAAGCAATCCATGTTATGACTTCTAGGGTAAAACTCAGACTCTGTGCTTCAGTTCCTGGTTTGCAATAACTATAGTTCGCTGGTTTACAAACTATGATTTTTTTTCCTAACCATCATTTTTTATTTTTTTTATTTTTTAAAAAAGAATTTTATTAAGTTTGAAAAAAAAGAAAAAAAAGAAAAAAAAACTAAAAAGAGTGCAAAACGCAAGAAAAAAGGATTTTGAAGATTGCGTAACAATGACTTCCGACTTTCAACAACAAGAATATACAGCAATTTCCATATTCAAACCCTTACTCTATATCAAACCAAGCTCACATTACTTCTATAAATCCTTCCTTTAGCACATATACAAATTACTAATGCAATTGCTCCTTCCCCTTATAGAAAAAAACAGAAAAATTATATAAATCTCTAAATCAATTTCCATCCCCCCAAAAAAACATTTATTTATTTCCTTCCTACCACTATTCTATATATTTCTGTTCACTATAACAAAAATCAAATTATAAAAACTTTTATAATTAATAATACTACAACAATCTTAACCCTATTAAACCTAAAAACCAATTATTATTATACCTTATATATACCTTACAAATCTTATAAATCAAACAAACCTTTAAAAAATCCAGTCAAATCATTAAAGAAAAATGAAATCATATAAGCCTTAATATCAAACCAAGTACATATTCTTAATTTTTTATCCTACATCAAAATATACCAGAACATTTACTTGTCTCCATATTACACATAAGGCATTTTCCTTAAAGAAATCAAACAGCCCAACTGCCCCCCTTAAAAAGTCAAATTTCTCAGCAGTAAGCCTCCCACAAAACAGAGCCATTTCCTTCTCAAAACAATCCCTCAGAAAAACAACCTCATCAGTATCATGCAAGTCAAACTGTAACCCCTTCATCACCAAAGTGTGTTCGTCGCCTGGTATTTCTTCAGAGAGTCCATTCTCACTGTCGGCAAAAATATCTCCCTCTTGATGAAACTCTTCCTCTCCCAGCAGAATGTCCTCAACCAGTTGACACATTTTAAAGCTGATATTTTCTACAATGTCCCGAATATCTTGCAAAATAGCTTGGCAGGTATCATGGAGAATCTGTTTGAAATCACAGTGAAGCTCAGAACGAAGCTCTGAGAAAGTTTCCTTAAGGTCATCCATGTTTCAGGCAGTAGATTATGATGCCCCCTGGACACTTGGCTAGTGCAGATAAGAACTAATGGGTTAATGAAAGGCTTCTGAAAGTTATTGGATGATATTGACAAAAGGCTTCCAAAAGTTATTGAGTGATATTGACAAAAGGGAAAGTATGCGAACCAGCAACTGCAGCGCTCAAGGAAAGTGAACAGAAAACTGAAGACTCAAAACAGCAGATTCAACATGTAGGAAAACGTTAAATCCTTCAAATTAAATGCAAAAGTAGTAACGGGGAGATAATTATTCTCAGTCCTCCTTAACATCTAGATGGGAAGTAAGCCAAAGATTAAAAAAACGTTTTAAAATTAATCCAGTAATAATGATAAGCACCAAGAAATTTTGCCTCTTCTTGTTGTAAATAGCCTCTCTTGGGTTACACAAACTTAAAAAATATATAAACTAGGTGATTTAGAAATGGGAAAGGCTCGACCTAATGTCCCTTTAAGGCTGCAGCGCGGTCTGGAAATGATGGCGTCCCCGACTCCCGTCATCTCTTACCAGATTAGTGCTAATGCTGTTGGTGATCCTCAGGCTACGAGGCGACATTGAGGAGTGCAAATGAGATTATTCCAAGCATTTTCTGTCCATGAAAATGCTCTAGGGCATCAGAAAAAGCCTGCCTTTGCCCCCCCAAAAAACCAACGCTGCCAGATCTGCCCGCTGAGCTCGCGAGCAAAGCTGTTCAGTCAGCCATATTCCCACCGGAAGTTGTAACCATCATTTTTTTTTTCAAAGAATCAGAATTAGAGTAATCATCCTACTTTTTCAGAGGACAGAAAGACTATTAAGTCTGTTCCAAGTTCAGAAACAAGAGCTTTAAAACTGATCTCCATTTGTTGCTTTTGAGTCAGTCTTGATTCCTGGCAACTGCCTGGACAAGTCCCTGAAGTTTTCTTGGAAACATTTTCAGAAGTGGTTGGCCATTGCCGCCGCCTTAGAGTTGAGAGAGAGAGACTGGCCCAAATGCACCCAGCTGGCTTTATGCCTAAGGCAGGACTAGAACTCATGGTCTCCTAGTTTCTAGCCTGGTACCTTTAACCACTCCACCAGACTGGCTCTCTGAGACTGATAATAAGACTATGCAATTCCACTGCATGTTTGGGACCCAGTTGGAAGGAGACAAACCAGCCAACCATGGCCATCTTTGGTTTGGGGCCCATCTGAGTGACTGAACTACAGGAATTGCACAACCGAGATTAGATTTGGTTTTATGAATTAATTTGATCCTCCATGTCAGAATCTGGGCCTCAATAACAATACACTGAATTTTTTTACATCTATCATTTACTGCCAAAATATTTAAGACATTGATGTTCTGTGCCTCTGCACAGAATGATTTAGAGCACTGAAAATACAAATATAACTCTTGCCCAATCCTGCAGGCTATCCAATCTGATCTTTAGAAAGAGAGGAAAGACATGAGGATCTACAGTAGATCAGTGTTTCTCAACCAGAGTTGGCTGGGGAATTCTGGGAACTGAAGTCCACCCATCTTAAAGTGGCCAAAGTTGAGAAACACTGATCTAGAGTGCAGATCTTCCTTGCAGTCCAAAGGCTCAACTATTTCCCCATTATTGTTTCTCTATCAAAGAGAGTGTAAGTAGATCCCTGAGGCTCAGTTAGGCCAAGGTCCCATCTAGTCCAGCATTCTGTGTGTCATAATGATCGAACTGAAATATTCAGGAAGTTCAGAAACATGGTCAGGAAAAAAATACTATCCCCTTCCACTGCCAATCCATGGCAACTGCTATCTATCTATCTATCTATCTATCTATCTATCTATCTATCTATCTATCTATCTATCATCTATCTATCTATCATCTATCTATCTATCTATCTATCTATCTATCTATCTATCTATCTATCATCTATCTATCTATCTATCTATCATCTATCTATCATCTATCTATCTATCTATCTATCTATCTATCTATCTATCTATCTATCATCTATCTATTATCTATCTATGTATCTATCTATCTATCTATCTATCTATCTATCTATCTATCTATCATCCTGCCTTTATTATTTTAAAGGATTTATATTTTTATTATTTGGATTTATATTACCGCCCATCTTCTCCACAAGGAGAACTCTGGGCGGTTCACAACAATTTATAAATAACTCAAGACAGCGAACATACCGAATACTCCTTCCTCCTCCTATTTTCCCCTCAACAACAACCCTGTGAGGTGAGTTGGGCTGAGAGAGAGGGACTTTAAAATATCTGTGAATCCAGAAGATGTTCTGAGCCTTTGAAACTCTCATAGCCAACAATAACCCAATTTTCCATGATTTTTCCAGTCTCCCTTAAAAGCTGCTTAAAATTATGGCCATCGCCATCTCTGATTGTGGTGAATTCCAAGTTTAACTCTGTGTTGTGCGAAGAATTGCTTCCTTTTATCAGTCATGAATCTTCCTGCATTTAGTTTCAATGGATGAGTCTGGGTTTCAACACTGCGAGGAAGGGAAAAAAACCTCTCTGTTCATGTTTTCCAACTGTGCATGAATTTATATACTTCCATCATATATTTTCTTTCCCACTTTCCCTCCAAACTGGGAAGTTTCAGATGCCACGGCCTTCCGTTGTGGGGGAGCGACTGTTACCTGCGATCTCATCCGAGGTGACATTGGGCCCAGCCCTACTGGCCTTCCGGAAGGCCCTTAAAACCTGGTTTTGCCATCCAGCCTGGGATCCCATGGAAGCATGAAACCCATAAAATTGTTACATTGTTTGTAAGTTTTGGAATGCCCTCTCTGCTGTTTTTGTTTTATTTATACAGTAGTGTTTAACTTTTAATTGTTTTTTAATGGTTTTGAGTTTTTAAAATTGTTTTGATGGTTTGGTTTTTGCTATTTAATTGTGTGCGCCACCCAGAATCCCATATGTGAGATAGGCGGCTATATACATTTAATAAATAAATAAATAAATAAATAAATAAATAAATAAATCATTTTGGTTGCTCCCTTTTGCAACCTTGCCAGCTCCAGAGGATCCTTCTCTAGGTCTGATGACCAGAGATTTGCCCACTATTCCGAGTCCAACCTTGCCATATCAATCTCTTGATATCTTTATACAATGCTTTCTTTACATAGGTACTGAATTCACTCATTTCCTGTGATTCACATAATACTTTGAATCACATATTAAACAAATGAGATGGGTCCACACCCCTCATTTGGAACGGTCTTCCTCCAGAGACATCAGCTCTATTCCTGCTGCTATTCCAGAAATGAATTAAAAACTGACTTTTCTGAAGGGCCTTTGGGGATGGGTGAACACCGAGTGGTTTGGGTTTAGAAAGAGTGCCAGTTGACGTTGAGTATTGGATGAGTACATCGGTACGGTGGCTTTATGATTTTAATGCAATGCCATTTGGTGGCGTTGATGAGAGTGATTTAACTGTATTTTAATTTTATTGCTGTAATGAGGAGTGTAAGCTTCTCAGGGCCATTTTCTGATTGGAGCAGCATAAAAGCTTTAGTAAATAAACAAAAAAATAAGGGTGGAAATCCATCAGAAATAAATAAATAGCCAACCAAGCTTGGGATATATATGGATGGATAAGCTAAGGATGAAGGGAAAATCTTGAATTATACACATGTAGTTGAACACAAAGAGAGAGAGAGAGAGATTTCTATGTGGTTGGAATTCATCTTTTTTAAATACAGATCTCAGATACGTTTACATTCATATGGGCTTTGAGCCACACAGATAAGCAGCCAACATTAATTTTCTAATTCCAATTTCAAGCATCATTCTACTAATTGCTAGATTGTCAGAGTAATTCTCAATGATGGCAAAGGCTGGGACTGATGGAATAGTTTGCCATGATGCAGTGGGCTTCTGAGGCACTCTGGCCTGGGACTTATCTTTGCATCAAGCTACATCAAAATCAGTGTCTGACACCCATCAATTTGAACACAGATTGAAACATGACCATCGGTACGTTATGACCAACATTCTTGGCCCATTTTACGTGCAGTCCTTAACTTGTTGAGATCATGGGAACTTTTTGACCAAAGTGTCTCCCAGTTGGTGGTCACAGGATACTAAAGTCCTCAGTAAGGATAATCCACCACTTTCTCAGAGGTCTCATCCAGGTTTGGATGATCCTATCAGGAAGGTGGTGGGGCATGGTGCAGATTAAACAGGAAAGGAAATATAGCACATTGATTAGACTGAGAAGCATAGGCATCCATATCTTAACCTCAAAGACAGCAAAATAATGAAACCTTAGTTATGAATGGGAGTGCTCCAGGTCCCCTCAATTAAATAACATTTAGTGTGGCCCCAGAAACCTTCTTTGTTATAGAGCCTGCGCATCCCCCTGGAGATTCACATAGCTCCCACCATACAAGGGATCCATAAACCTTTGCTTCCAGGCCTGGAGTTAGATTATTTGTTGAACCCTTGGCAGTTTTCTTTCATAATGTAATGGGTGATATTGTACAGGCATACATGTCCTTTTCTTTTTTCCCCCCTTTCTTTTTAACTATGTAAGCCGCCCAGAATCATTTGGGAGTTGAGTGGCCTTCCAAGTCAAGTCAAGTCAAGTCAAGTCAAGTCAAGTCAATCAATCAGATCCATCCTGTAAAGGAAATTTAGAACTGACCTTGGGGAAGGTATGATTTAGAGGGGAAGGAAGGAGCAACTATTAAGGAAGGACTTGGAGAAGAGGTTACACAATCCAGAGATTGAAGCAAGTGTAAGAAACTCAAAATAACCCCACCTTGTTTTATTTTGGTATAAGATGGGACAGAGAAACACTTGGGCAGGCTTTCAAGATTGAGTTACAATACCTGACAACAATAGAGTAGCATTCCTGGAACCCCTGTGTCTGCTATTTGACCTGGCCCATCTCCAAAGACTGACAACCCTTTCCTACTTGCATCACAACACTGCATAGAAATATGGAAGGCTGGAGTTTGCACTGCCCATTGTGACACACATTTTATCACTCGCCCCTCCTTGTTGCCATGCAGTGGGTTGCTGTGTTGAGAGACGTTGGGGTCAGCGGACCATGGGCGATTTCTGCCGTGGGACGGTGCTCTTAACTTCCCAAGGTTAGCTATATTGGCTTGCTCTGAACAGAGCTATCATCCAGGAATGAGTGACTTGGAGGCTGGTTGTTAGAGGCTTGGACGTAGCTCGGGAGCATCAGTCATTTCTTGCACAGGAACAGGAAGTGTCTTCATTGCTTAGACATTATGGCTTGTTTTCTCAATTGTTCATGGCATGTTTGCATTAAGCCTCCGCCCCTCCCCAGACAAAGATGAATCGTTTCACATTGCAAGGTGTTTGTTGGCATCAAATCATCCCTCTCCTACGCATATAATCAGGGGGGAAAAAAGACGACAATTTTTGCAGTCATGCTGAGTTCCTTGTTTCATCTTGGGGATTTTGGAAAATTGCAGGTTAAAAAAAGTCCTCCCTTCTCAGTGTTTTACATTTCCATTGAAAAGTCAGAAAAGAAAAAGAGCCAGGGGGGGGGGGGGAGAGAATAGATATCTATTATCAGCACAAGATGTCAAATTATCTAGTGAATATCTTTATAATAAGAGGCCATCCTGTTTTGACAGAGCTAGAAGCGTGTGTGTGCGTGCGTGCTTGCGGGTACCGTCATGAATAATTCATTACCTTCTCTGTCCATACATGTCAATGCATTGTAGTGAATCAAATTCTACTCGCAGAAGCAGAAAGACTTACACCAGAAAGGTATTTCCAGTGCTGAAATAGGCTTTGGCGTTTCTCTTGCCTGCAATTCGACTTGTTCAAATGCACACGGTGTTCAAAATGCCTTCCTTCCTTTCTCTCCGCCATCAATGAGTCCATTTGCACAGCTGGCTAAGCACGGCTTACCATGAAGCGTGTTAAGAAATTGACCCAGTAGAAGCAACATTAAAAAGACAGCAAGGAAAAGTAAAGTGGGCAGGGAACAGGAAGTCAAATTCACTTAAAATGCTTTATTGAACAGAATTCTCTGTTGGAACGTGTGCAAACTTGTATTTAGTTTCATTTTGAAGTGGCCTTCTTTGAAACTCAGATAAAACCAACTCTACATTTTTTCCCCCAACCTCAAGGGTGTATTTTGGTTGCATTGGGGTAATGCAAAGGGAAATACTAGGCAATTGGTTTATTCAGCAAATGTTTGATAGGGCTGCAGCAGAGCCCCTGAGTCGAATTCTTTCTGCAACCTGAAGCCTCTGTTCTTGTTGTCCATATAACTCAATTTTTGTTTAAAAAAAAGATCCAATAGAAAAAAGTCAGTACTGTATACATTCACACAGATCACCACCACCCACCATTCTCTAGGAAGATTTAATAATTTACTTGATTTGCAGATTCTGTGGCAGAAACAAGAGTGCACGTTCTATTGTCCAGGAACTTAGAAAACTCAGTGCATAAATTACAATCATAACTGTCAGCCTTCCCAGGTAGACCAGACAGAAAACACGACCAGATGAGCTAATTCTACTTTATTTTAAGGCTACATTGACAGACTCTTGCAAATCTGAAAGTACAAATCTCCTGCTGTCTCTTTTACAGCCTGATAAGTTAGGAAGGTTCCTTTCTGAGTTTCTTTCTCTGCCCACTATCCTCTGCAGGCTGTGCCCTCTCTTATCTGATCATTCTGAAGGCAGCATCTCTTTCCCCGTCTCCCAAGGTCATTCCCACATACCATCACATAGCCCTATTGTTTATTCTTTATTGATACGATTTATAAACCACACCACTCCAGAGGCTCTAGATCAGAGCTTTCCAAACTTTTCATGTTGGTGACACACTTTTTAGACATGCATCATTTCGCGACACACTCTTACAGCAGGGCATCATTTCGCGACACACTCTTACAGCAGGGCACAAGGCAGGCACTAGGACCTGCGCAGAATCTGGGCAGGGCAGGTTTGGAGGCAGCAGGGCACAAGGCAGGCACTAGGACCTGCGCGGAATCCTGGCAGGGCAGGTTTGGAGGCAGCAAGGCACAAGGCAGGCACTAGGACCTGCGTGGAATCCTGGCAGGGCTCAGAGGCAGCAGCAGCCGCGACACACCCAGACACTGCAGCCGGCACACGAACGTGTCCCGACACACAGTTTGGAAAGCTCTGCTCTAGATGGTGTACAAATAAGATCAGAATACAATACAATAATAATATATGATACATACAAAACAGTGGCAATGGCAATAAGAATACCACCAGAGGTTTTACCATGGCTGATCATCTTTGAGAGCCTTCCAGAAGAGCAGCAGGTGCTGTGAGTCCAGGAGGACCTGCCAGATTGCAGGCCTGTTTCTTTTTCAGGAGATGCATAACCTCGTCAAGGGTTAAAGTTGCTCTCACTGGAGAACTAGATGGCTTCTGGAACAACAGCCACTCCATCTTGCTTGGGATGAGCTAAGCCCGTGTCTCCCCATCCAAGCTACCAGGGGGTCAGCAGAAAGATGGAGAAATGATCATGCAATGAAAGACAGGACATCCATACCTATGCCTTGATCACATTTTCACTAAGAAACCCGCAAGAACATGGATCCACACACGAGAGCTTCACATTTATCTCAGCCTTGGGTGGGGGTCAGAACATCAATTTACCCCAGAGATCTAAATCACAACTTGACACTTCCCTGGCAGTTACAGTGTTTGTAGATGGAGGGAAATTGCCTTTGATGATGGAAATTGTTTTTAAGGGAAGGAAACATCAGCTTCCTTTTAGGAAGAGAGAACAGCAGATGTCCAGAGATGCACATAACCACCTCATTATTCCCGATCACCCAGTTTAAAGATAATGTCTCTATCTTTGTGAACTCAGATCAAATATCCTGCCACATAGAAAAATGTCTAATGCGTTTTAGACTGTTGTTATTCTATAAACTGTTTCACTGCAATAATTTTAGATCCTTCTGCAGTAGAGGACTAAAAAATAATGAGAGATTGTTTGCTGTGGCCAGCAGGTAAAGGATGACCCTCTATTTCTATTCAAATTATAGAAATTATTTTAAAATGTGTGTCTACCCATATGTATATGCATACATACTTTTTGGAAATTAGTGAGATCTTTTGCTGTCTTTTGTCCTATTTTGGATGGGAGCAATGTTAGGGCTACCAGATATGGGCTCTAAAACACTGGATGACCACAAGATGGCAACAGCAAGCCAGTTTTCTGCAGCTCTTTGCTGCCACCTTCTGGTTAACTGAATTTCTGCAGCTCATCTAATAGTCCTTAGCAATCTACAGTGGTCACCCTGAGACCACACTATTTCTATTTCAAAGGAATTTGCAGAGAACTGGCTAACTTTGTGAATCTTGTTCACACATAACTCTAGCCTGAGATATTTTAATCACGATTTCTTGAACAAGCCATGATAGCCTGATAATTCTCACCTACAATGACTGAGTTTCTAACTATACATCAGGCGAACAAAGCACATTATACTTAGCATTATATTTAAACCAGCTCATGGTCCACCTAAGGTTGCCAAATCTCAGCATTGACCAGAAATCTGTATCAAAATTCACTTACTGTGTTAAGCCATGTTTTGGTTAACACTGAATTATTGAATAAGCAGCAAGTGATTTGATTCACTCATTGAACTAAGCTTTAAGTCCTGATTTACAAAGCACGGTGTCTGGATTTGTCAAGATCAGAAGAAGTCTTTATCAAGAAGTGCACATCCTAGCACTATCTTCTCTTTCAAATTCTCCAAGATTTTTCTCAGAATCAGTGTTCTCCTCCCAGCTGATAGGCGAAGATAACATTGAATGATTTTCAAAAACCTATAAGAAAGAGGATAGTTAAGCTACTTTAAAACGGTAAAGGTTCCCCCCGCACATTTGTGCAGTCGTGTCTGACTCTAGGGGCCGGTGCTCATCTCCGTTTGTTAGCCGAAGAGCCAGCGTTGTCCGAAGACGCTTCCGCGGTCATGTGGCCGGCATGACGCGTGCGGAACGCTGTTACCTACCCACCGAAGTGGTACCTATTCATCTACTTGCATTTGCATGCTTTCGAATTGCTAGGCTGGCAAGAGCTGGGGCTAGTGCGGGAGCTCACTCCGTCACGCGGGGCTAGGGCAGAGCTTTCCAAACTGTGTGTGGCGACACAAAAGTGTGTCGCCACACACAGCGTGGTGTGTCGCCACACCACCCAGAAGCGGCGGCGTGTGCGTGCACGGCAGCCGCCATGCACGCGCGTGCTGCCGCACGCCCCCCGCGCCGCCGCATGCCCCCCGCGCCGCTGCACGCCCCCCCCGCGCCGCCACCGTGCCGCCACCGTGCGCGCACGCCGCCGCACACCCCCCCGCGCTGCCACAGTGCGCACGCCCTGCCGCACGCCCCCCACAGTGCCACCACCGTGCGTGCACGCCGCCGCACGCCCCCCACCGCGCCGTTGCCGCCGCCGGCATGTCGCCAGCGGCGGCACTTTGGAAAGCCCTGGGCTAGGGATTCGAACCTCCGAACTTGCGATCTTCTGATCGACAAGCCTGGCGTCTTACCCGCTGAGCCACCACACCCCTTTATCTACTTTATCTCCTCCTAAATTTAGGAAGAGAAGTTTGCAATCACTTCAGATCAACAGCCAAATGATATCAGCTTCCAGCAAGACACCATCATGAGTTTATAGCCTCAGCACCCCCCCCCCCTATAAACTGGTCAGATTGCTGTGAAGATATGAGATTGCCCCCCTGATCCTGAGTAATACAAGTGGGGTGGATTTGACACAGATCTAAAGCTGTAAAAAGCAGCTAAGAAACAGGTAAAATTTTGCTTGCCAGCAGATGGCAAAGTGTAACAAAGTCCAGCTTTATATTTATATATTTCCTCCCATTTTTGTCTGCATAGTTTTTAAATAAAGTGGAGCACTATATGTGTGAAATATTTGAAGTTTCAGCATAATTAAACATCAGAAATCCACAGGTAGATAATAGGTTGTGCAATTTTCTCCAGCTTCCTTTTTTCTTCCCTGGAATAAATACAGATGTGTCCCAACCAATCAGGGATCACATAGTGATCATGGCATGGCAGTTTTTTGTAAGCTGTGCATGTAATAACCTTTGATGCAGGCAAAGTGGGTTTGTGCCCTTAACAGGCTATTTGGTGGCTTCTTACTAGTCCAGACAACAAGCAGTTTTGTGGTGAGTAATGCTACTCCAAAACAGGACTGTGGCAAGGACAGTACATCTCGTTCTGCAGCTTCCTAGACTTTGCAGGCATTCTAAGGACAAGTCTAGGATCTAAGGCATGCAAAGAACAAGATCCATCTCGACTGTCCCCTCAAATATTTCCTTAAGTTAATTAGTCTATTCATCACATTTATTCTTCCCAGATTTTTTTAAAAATGCAGTTGTGATGTCTCTGATTCTAAATCCCCAAGCCAGTCTCCTCAACCCACTTTCATTTGAAATGCAGTAGAAAGCTTTATTCGAGATGTACAAATCAAAGCATAGCTAAAGACCCGAATGAGAGTTCCCGCCCAAAAGTTGAACTTTCCTTTCCCGCGCCGCCGTGCCAGCCCCCTCCATCCGAAGAAGTCAACCCCTCTTCCTTTCCCACTCATTCTCAGTCCCCCTCCCAGTGGTGCTTGTCTCCGAGACGATCCCAGGTGGACGACCTTGGCGAGCTGCAAAACAGTCTCCAACCGTCTCCGCTGGAATGCTCTCCCCCCACACACCGCTCCGTCTCGCCAACACGCATCTGCAACTTCCGGGTTGTGTGGCAACACACTAAAGTGTCACGACACACAGTTTGGAAAGCTGTGCTCTAAAGCTTCATGGCAGGATTTGCACTGGGGCAGACCTGACAGCAATAAATCACCCTGTTGAATAAAAGCCATGTTTCCAATATATATTTCCCAGGGGAGAACCAGTAGAAGATTGGCATTATGTAGCATCAACAGAATGTCCATTACCGCATAATGTCAATGTAGCATTTGTCCATATTATGAGGGAACGGACATCCTGAGTGTTTATTGGGGCTGCTGCTTTTCTTGGTTGTCCATGGTATTTTTAGGTGTCTTCTCCAACACCGACATTCAAAAGTGTCAATACTCTTTCTATCTGACTTTCCCAATGTCTAACTGTAACTTCCCTGGAGTGTCCCAGGGAATAGCATTGCTCGTATGATTCTGACCTTTGTAGGTATAGACACATCACAGCATCTCAATATCTTTTCCAAGGACTTCATGGCTGCTGTTGCAAAGCTGACAAGGATCTTATAATTTACTCAGTTGGGGTTAAGAGTTTTGGGGTATTCTTCATTTGTGGGGTGGATGAGATTTAGGATTTTACACAACTGTTTGTTTTCTGCCTCGGCATGGTAAAAGCCATTTGTGGAGTTTTAGCAGCTGTGATTATAGATGACTCTGGGCACCATGCAAGAAGTTTGAGGATGGCTTGTCTAGAATCAATGATCATCCAACATTCCATGCTTTATCCTTGAAAGTTAGCCTTGAATCTGGTAGTACTTGTATTTAGCCTTCCAATGAACTTTGGGCTCAGTCATGGTTTGCTAACCATGATTTACTCAATAAGTCACACTTCGTTGAGTTTATAAAGTAAAGTAAAGGTTCCCCCACACAGTCGTGTCTGACTCTAGGGGCCGGTGCTCATCTCCGTTTGTTAGCCGAAGAGCCAGCGTTGTCCGAAGACGCTTCTGCGGTCATGTGGCCAGCATGACGCACACGGAACACTGTTTCCTTCCCACTGAAGTGGTACCTATTCATCTACTTGCATTTGCATTTTGTTGAGTTTATACAATATCTTAAACCATTAATGAAGGACCATTAGAATAGGGATGGGTGAGTCATGTCTTTCATGTTTTGTATAGAATTCTCATTTTGCTGTTAGAAAGAAAATGAGGCTTTGCTGCTTATGACCCTGGCAGATAAAGTTAGCATGAAAAATTGTGTGCATGTTTGTGTACACTTTCAGTGCATGCATTTCATGATTAACTGGGTTTTCCTTTGTGTATGTGTACTTTGTGAGCTGTTTCTGCCTGTAATTCACTGAATTGTGAATTCCACTGCCAAATTCTGAAGCATTTTCATATGCACTGTGATTTTGGATGCTTTTGAATAGTCAGGACTTCTGAAATCCATTATTTATATACAAAATCTTTATGGGATGTATTTCTCATCCATCCTTTGCTCTGAGTCCTAGAGAGAAGGTAACAGTAAAGTCTTTTAGCAGTAAAGTAATGTAAGCTTGGGGTGGGGGAGGTAAATAATAGGCACAATTATTCAAAAGATTCCATGCTTGAAAATCTACAAACTGTGTTTTAAATGTTAGTGTTTTAAGCAGTATGTTTCTTTGTATCATAATTAAAATACTCAAGTTTCTAAATGAATTGAAAACTGCATTAGCAAATTAGGGGTAGGGATTTAGAAGCATGGCATTTGAACTTAGGGTTAGGGTCAGAGTCAGAGTCAGAGTCAGAGTCAGAGTTAATGTTAGCTAGTGTCATAGCCAGATTAACTACGAAGTCATATTTTCAGCTATGAGATAGTGACTTTTTAACTGTGATGTGGTTCTTGTAACACAATGCCAAAACCAAGCAAAACCGCTGTATTGTTTACCATGTTGTATAAGCCCAGCCACTATGGTTTGAAGCTAAGGTTTAAAGCTTAGCACTCAACCCAGCTATTGTGGCTCATGCAACAAGCAATGGTTTAGCAAACCCAGGATTAGTACAATGAATGAAATGAAATTTTGGATGAAAAGGGTCTTGGAGGAATTGACTTGAGTGTGTTCTGGACAGCAAGAATCTAACTAATATAAGGACGAATGAAACAGCTCTTTGTAATCTTAACAGAATTATTTATTAAAAGAAAAACATGGAAATCCTAATGTCTAATGAGCTACAGCCTCTCACCAGAAAGGCATGAAGAAAGTGTGCTGGGAAGACTTTCAGGATGGAAGGATCCTGAGATCAGCAATCTCAGAGACAAAGAGCAAGTAGAGAAAGGGATCCAAGGAATTGCAAAGGAAATTTCTAATTCTCTACCTGTACCCCACCACCCCCTGTGGTCAGTAGGTAGTGAGAGGCTGTAGAGTCAATGCTACTAAACTCACATTTCTAACAAAGGAAGGTTACCAGTAGAAGGGAATATCTGTAGCTTGGGGTTGAACTGTGGAGTCCCTGGTGCTCTCTGAGCTTGGTTGTTTGCTTGCATACATTTAATTACCCAACTAGGTGACATCATCAGTGCTAGTGAGTGTGGGGTTTTCTCTCTGTAAATATACAGTCACTTGCCCTGCCAGCGTTGGTTGGGGTGTGGTTTTCTTCTTGGTAGTTCCTTGATTAGGGTATTGTTTTCTGCTTGATTGTTTGTCTGGTGTTAATCCCTGCTTCTCTGGGCATTGGCTGCTGGAGAAGATGTGTTCTGGTCTTTTTTGTTTCCTTCTTAGCTTTTTAATTGTCTCTTTTGAACGGTGTTAATGTGGTTTATCTCTATGTGTCTACTGATGGCTGATGTGTCTGAGTGCCAAGCTTCCAGGAATTCCCTAGCATAATAATAATAATTCCCTAGCATGATGTATCTGAGTGCTTGGAGAGCACCAAGGACTCCACAGAGGAATGTTACTATGGTCATACAGGTTGATTTAATTCATGGTGATATGTTCTGACTGACTTATGGAATATATTTTCACTCATCTTTCATTATAAAATAAGGGATGAGCAGATGTTTAATGGTGAGAGGCAGCACTGAACATCTTTGAGATGGAATGGGTGGGGGCAATTACGCGAAGTGGGTGAAGATGAGTTATATATCATTATGTTTGTCAAGAGTGCAGAAAAAAGAAGGAGAAAGCAAGTGATGGGGATGGATGGGATTAAAAGAACAACTGGTTTATCTTTCGAAGAGCCGTGAGCTAGTACTGGGTGCAGGTCAAGATGGGAAGAAATAGTCACCAGGAATCAAATTTGACTTGAAGCACCTGATGCTTTTACATAATTTTTGAGCATGTGTATAGATGAGCATGTATATGTTCTCTATCTCTTTGTGTGTATGTATATATCATTTGCCCCCATGTGAATTTTCTGAATTTTTTCAGGCAATATCAGAAGAGAACCACACCAGTCTATGGGAGCCAAAATTCAGAAGGAGTCTGGCAGCATCTTTTCAGGCTAACAAATTTTATTAATAGTTAACAGTTAACAGTTAATGTTGTTGTTGTTCAGTCGTTTAGTCGTGTCCGACTCTTTGTGACCTCATGGACCATAGCACGCCAGGCCTTCCTGTCCTCCACTGTCTCCTGGAGCTTGTTCAAATTCATGTTCATTACGTCGGTGATGCTATCTAACCATCTCATCCTCTGCCGTCCCCTTCTCCTTTTGCTTTCAGTCTTTCCCAGCATCAGGGTCTTTTCCAGTGAGTCCTCTCTTCGCATTAGGTGGCCAAAGTATTTGAGCTTCAGCATCTGTCCTTCCAATGAGCAGTCAGGGTTGATTTCCTAATAGTTAATAGTTAGTTAATAGTCAATAGTTAATAGTTAATATGTTGGGGTTTTGATATACCCAGGAATTTACAGTTAGATATAAATTATACCAGAGAGGCTTGATATCTAGGTGAGAGGGGAAATATTCTGCAAGTCATCCAATTAGCAGCCATTGTTGTAGTGATGATGTGTCAGTGTGTGACTCATACAACAGGTGCTAAGAGTTAAGTTGGGTGTGGTGGATAATGAGAGTGACCTATACTGTGATTGGTCAGTTTATGTATATAAGCAGATGAATTCTGTATTCTTTCTTCTCATTCTACCTCTCGTATGCTGTATCGTTGGTGTATCATTTGATACCTGTGTGGAAGTGATCTGTAAATAAGTATGTATATAAAGTAAACAGGCTATTTTATATAATCTCTGTGTGAGTGTCTATTTACTGTACAGACTAAGGATCACTGGTGTCTAGGAGAAGGACCAGGCTGCTCCATCCGCTCCCGCTCTGACATAATAGTTAATAGTTAATAGTTACACACACACTTTATAATAAATAAACAAATAAATAAATAAATAAACAAACAAACAAACAAATAAATAAATAAAATTTCTTAGTCTGAAAAGGTGCTACTAGACTCCTGAATTTTTGCATTACTTTGCCACTGCGTGTTGTCAAAGCTTCATATGGATTCTATTAATAGAGAGCTTTCCAAACTGTGTGTCGTGACACAAAAGTGTGTCGCCACTCACAGCGTGGTGTGTCGCCACACCACCCAGAAGCGGCGGCGCGCGTGTGCACAGCGGCCGCCATGCATGCGCACGCTGCCGCACGCCCACCGCGCCGCCGCACGCCCCCGCGCCACTGCCCGCCCCCCTGCGCCACCACTGTGCGCGCGCCCCCACACGCCCCCTGCGCCGTCGCCATGCGTGCGTGCACTGCCACCGCCGCCGCCGCTGCCGCTCGTGTGTCGCCAGCGGCGGCACTTTGGAAAGCCCTGTATTAATATATCAGAGCTTTCCAAACTCTGTGTCACAACACAAAAGTGTGTCGCCACACACAGCGTGGTGTGTCGCCACACCACCCGGAAGTGGTGACGCGCGTGTGTACGGCGGCCGCCATGCATGCGCGCGCCGTCGCCCGCCCACCCGCCGCGCCACCGCATGCCCCCCGCGCCGCCGCACGCCCCCCCGTGCCACCACTGCGCGCGCGCCGCTGCATGCCCCCCGTGCCGCCACCGTGCACGCGCACCGCCGCACGCCCCCCCCGCGCCATCGCCATGCGTGTGTGCACCGCCATCGCCGCCGCCGCTGCTCATGTGTCGCCAGCGGCGGCACTTTGGAAAGCCCTGTATTAATATATCAGAGCTTTCCAAACTCTGTGTCGCAACACAAAAGTGTGTCGCCACACACAGCGTGGTGTGTCACCACACCACCCGGAAGCACCACCGCACGCCCCCCGTGCCACCACCGTGCACGCGTGCCGCCGGACGCCCCCCCGCGCCGCCGCCGTGTGCGCCCGCGCCGCCGGACGCCCCCCGCACCGCCGCCATGCACGTGCGCCCCATCCGCGCCGCCGCCATGCGCACTGCCGCCGTGCTGCCGCCGCCGCCGCCACCGCCGCTGGTGTGTCACCAGCAGCGGCACTTTGGAAAGCCCTGTAATATATAGATAACAACAAAGTTTGATGCTAGTTGTACTGGTCAGTGACCGTAATAAATTGATTTGATTTTGATTTGATGCTAGTTTTATTTCACAACAGGTCACCCAATGTGAGATGCGCCTGCATGGAAAACATAATTGTCCCCTAATTCAACCACGTTAAAGTGATCATTAGGGCCAGTTGTGTGAGTACTCTATTTTATAACCAGAGTTGATTTGGGCCAGCCCTGTCCTATACAAATCTCGGGAACTTTGATTCTTTACCACACCAATTCTTGAGGAAGGTCAAGCCCTGCTCAAAAGACTTCTTAAAAAGTCTTTCAAAAATACTTCATCTATCAGCCTGGAAGAATTGACAATAAATCTTTGCAATGTACCAATCCACAGTTGAAACATAGTCTTGAAAAAGGGCAATCTTTCCATGAATGGCTGTCCTTTCAAAATCATGTCAAGTGTGGATTATCCAGGAAGTCCCAAAGGTCCCCAAGGATCTGCAGACCTTTCTTACTTTGGCTGAAGTCAGTTTCTTTTTTTTTTGCTCCACCATCAGGAAGGTAAAGGTAAAGGTTCCCCCCGCACATTTGTGCAATCGTGTCCGACTCTAGGGGCCGGTGCTCATCTCCGTTTGTTAGTCGAAGAGCCAGCGTTATCCGAAGACGCTTCCACGGTCATGTGGCTGGCATGACACAGAACGCTGTTACCTACCCACCGAAGTGGTACCTATTCATCTCCTTGCATTTGCATGCTTTTGAATTGCTAGGTCGGCAAGAGCTGGGGCGAGTGCGGGAGCTCACTCCATCACACGGGGCTAGGGATTCGAACCTCCAAACTTGCGATCTTCCGATCGACAAGCCTGGCGTCTTACCCGCTGAGCCACCACGCCCCACGTCCACCATCAGGAAAGCATTGGTTACAAATGGGTTTCATAAGACAGTAGTGATGAGGAAAACAATTGCTCACTAAGATGTATGTGGATGCTCATCTCAAATTTATCAAAAAACACCAGTCTTAATGGCACCACTGTAGGGTCTAGTTTGGTTCATGCTTCAATAAATGTTTCAGACTGCAAGTCTGGTTACACAATGTCTGTGTAACTGTTATGTTGTAATACTAGAATACGATGCACATTTACTAATCTGGCTCCCATCAGTAATGTTGTCTCCAAAGTAAGTAAACACAGGGGTAACATCATTTTCAAGAGATAAGTTTCAAGAGTCAGTTAATGTTTCTTGTGAGGTCAAACATCTTTGACCTTCGTTGAATCTATGATTATTCATTTCCATGGATGTCTTGGAAGAAAAAAAGACAGACAGTAAGCATCGATGTTTTGATCCACTTTTCCTGGACTTTGCATAATTTTATAAACCTCCCTTATCTTAGCTTTTCTGGGAGACAGGCAATATCAAAGTATTTACAGTGGCCAGCTATTCATCCAAAGAAATTCCTGATGCAACCAATTTTCCTGCAGTTTTCTCTTTGGGTTGCTCATAAGAGAACACTAACCTGCTCTGGGGAGGTGTCTTTCAGCTTAAAAAATAATTCAAGACATGCTCTAGTAGGGTTGGGTAAAGCTTTTGGCTAGGCTGGGGGAGGGGGAAATAAACTTGGCTTTTGAATAGCCTGTGAAGAGAAGCAATCTCTAAAAAACGAAATGAGGCCCATACAAAAACTGAAGTTAATTCATTTGATTTTAATTCCGCTTACTCCATGTAATTGTATTAATAATTTCTTTTTCTGCAACATTAGCAGTGGTGATCCAACAGCAATAATGGGAGGGGGAGGGGGATCGTGCTTAAGGCGTTAGGAGGACGGAATTCATGCAGCCTTATAATAGAGCTTCAGTTTGCATATTGCTGCAGGATATCCTCTAGTCCAGAGTTTCTCAACCTTGGCAACTTTAAGATCTGTGGACTTCAACTCATCTTAAAGTTGCCAAGGTTGAGAAACCCTGCTCTAGTCTGTTCTAAGACATTTGGTCTCTGTAACCAGGACAAGAATCCTACTTCGCCTCCCTTTCTTGTACAGAAGCCGAGTGGCCTAGGTGCTCACCCAAATCCAGTTGGCTAATGTGGGTGTGGGGAGAAGCCATCCCGGGGGGGGGGGTGTTTGCAGGCAGGAGCCAATCGCACACACCAGGGGGTGGGGTTTGCAGGCGGGAGCCAATCGCACGCACAGGGGGCGGGGTAATTGCACACACCGGGGGGGCGGGGTTTGCAGGTGGGAGCCCCACGGCCCACTTGCTAACAGGCCGCGGCCCACAGGTTGGGGACCCCTGATATAAGGGATGATGTGAACAGTGTGGCTGTTCTCACACTGAGCTTCCCACTTTCAATGTCTGTAGGACCATTTCTGTTTGGTGGAAAAAGCACTGGAGAACTTATTTGAGGACACGAATGGCAAATTATTAACAGAAGCATGTCTCTGTGCCAGATCAGTTTTCCAGCTTCTAGGCAGCTTTATTAAACAGGGGGCTTATTAACTTATGATTCTGCTGCTCCTTGTCTCTGGGATGGTGGTTAATTTGATGTTTGAAATTTAGTCTTGATACACCTAGTTTATTGTTATAACTAGCAGTGTTAGGTCGCCCTGCCCTTTGTTTTTCCTGTACGTTTTCAGAACCCCATACCATGTATGCAAATTTTGTGTTAAAGCAGTTTTTCCCCCTATGGAAACCAACATATACCATGCAACAGTTGGCTTCATTGTAGAAGACATTGGCTATAGTCCAATGCAGGGATTCTCAACCAGGGTTCGGTGGCACCCAGGGGTTCCGAGAGAGGTCACTAGGGGTTCCCTGGGAGATCACAATTCATTTAAAAATTATTTCAAATTCAGGCAACTTCACATTAAAGAGGTAAGTTTCATTCTTTATTTTCAGTTTAAGAACACTGTGAATGGATCTATACAGGCCTACCCATGAAATGAATATCATAATTTTGTAACCTCCAGCCTCTATTTGGGCCTGAATGTGCAGGGGTTCCCCAAGGCCTGAAAAATATTCCAAGGGTTCCTCCAGGGTCAAAAGGTTGAGAAAGGCTGGTCCGATGCATCCAATGGGGTACCAGTATGGAGAAATTTGGATGGATGCTTTATCAGTTTCATATTAGAAGCAGAGTTCAGATGATTTATTTTTATTTTACACCAGATTTCTCTGCTGATATATTATAACTTTGACACAAAGTGCTATAGCTGAATGCTTGTTTCTCTAGCATTAATCTTTTGTGTGAGTTTTCAAAGAAAAGGACGGGGGTGAAATCCAGGTTGTCTGGTCTGATTCAGTGAGACTGCCGCTTCATTGAAAACCTTTCAGAGCACAGTTCATAAAGGTAGAACATTCGGTGGCAGATAAATATAGGCTGTGCCAATCAAATGTCCATTAAGTTCAATGGATATAATACCAAGAAGCAGGGAACTTGGTTGCCAAGAGGTTTGGGGAGAGCAATATTGTCATCTGTGGACATTTGCTGCATTCTGAATAGCAAGGATTTTTTTTTAATCATTCACATTTTTCTTTAGTTTTTAGAGTTCTGAATTACCTGCTTTTGGTTTGAAAATAGAAATGATATATTAGGCATTCTCAATGGCTCCATTTTTATTTCTTAATTTCATTCTGAATGGGGAATAAATCTCTCTCTTTTGGAGGGGGGGAGAATTTCTACATGGATACAATCATTCCAAACAATGCAGGAACAGAGTTTTGGATGGGATTTACCTGGGTGTAAAAACATGGATGTCAGCAGGGGGAGGCATCTCATATCATGGGCATCATGACTTCGTAATGCAAATGTGTTGTATTTCTTTATTTTGTGATCTAAAAAGAATCTGGGTTACCAGATTCAGACAAGCCTCATTTTAAAAGGGACAAGCTGAACTGTTTTTTTTCTCTTACCTGGCAGGCTCCAAAAAGTCTGCTAGTACCAAATTCCTCAAATGCTTGTTACCTTAAAAGGGATAATTGCTTCAGCTAGACTGAGCTGGGGCAGTCACATGTTACATTGATAACTATGGCAACTGATTATTTGTTATCAACAAGTTAATTTGTATAGAAAAGAGATCTTTGGATGGCTATGCTTATCTCAACCTATTCAAATGTAGGTTTTTCTGCTTTTAGGCCTCTCTGAGGTGAAACAGATTTCTGTAAATATGTTTCTGTTGTTTTGAAGAAATGCAACTATATTTTTACTGCAAAAGTTTATTTTTATTGATCTCTCTCTCAAGCTTCTGCAACTCTGCATTTAAAAATAAATGTTAATAACAAAATGATGCCAAATATACAATTCATATCATTTGTGGAACAACATCCAGATAGGCATAACAGGATTATTTATTTATTTTTATTTTTATAATTAGATTTTTATCACCGCCCCATCTCCCCCAAACCGGACTCTTATAGTTTCTTAAAGATACCTGGAAGGATCAGTTTCTTATAGTTTCTTATTGTTTCTTAAAGATAACTGGAAGGATCAGATGCTAAGATTTTGTGCACCCCATCAGCAAAATAAACCCATTAAAGAAATCTTGATAGAAGCCTATATATAATGACTGAGCATGCAGAAAATTCTTAACTGAGTGAATTAACTATTTTTCAGATTCATGCACAAGAAAAGCACCAAGAAGCTGAAAAGGGCTGATTTTTCACAAGAGACGAGGAACAAACCAAGGTTAAAATTAACCAAGCTTCACATATGATGCAGATGCTTCCACCGGAGGGTTCTCTTTGCTGCAGCCGTAAGCTGCGGGTCTCCCTGGCGTAGGCCAGCTGGATATCGAAATCCATTTCTAGATTTCAACCCCTTCTTCCACTTTGGTGATGGCTTTTTAAAACATTTTTATTACTTAAGTAGAGAAACAACAGGAAAAGCTAAAATTTAAAAAAAGGAAAGGAATACATATGCATCCCTAAAAGTACATACATGACATTGCAATCCTTAACTCACCTATGTCGTTTAATTTTTTTTAGTTGTTGTTAATATTATTACTGTTGCATAAGCTTTGTAGTAAGGTGAAGGCTGAAATAAAAATTCAAAGAACGAGATTTGATACAGTGATTAAAATAAAACAAACCAAAAAAAAAAAACAAATTTAAAAGGACGTTAGAGAAAAAAAGCATTTAATTAGCACTCTCCATTTCATTTTGTTTCCTTTTTTCCTTTCTTTCCCCCCCCCCAACCGCTAACTACTATTTAAATATTCTTTTTTTTTTTAATCTGTTCAATCATGTCCGATTCTCAGAGACTGCCTGGACAAGTCCTTGCAGTTTTCTTGGCAAGGTTTTTCAGAAGTGGTTTGCCATTGCCTCCTTCCTAGGGCTGAGGGAAAGTGACTGGCCCAAGGTCACCCAGCTGGCTTGGGGACTCTGGGAGTTGAAGTTGCTGAGATTGAGAAACACTGTCTCGAAACATCAGGCAAATCTCAGAGAGGGTCAGCGTGGGATGTCAAGCTCCAAGCAACAGGGGGAAAAAATTACATTGATTCTCATTAGTTAGGTATATGGTCAAGCAGTAAGGGGCTAATATACAGAAAGTTGGCAAGTGAATAACCCCGACCTCTAGTCCTCATTTATTAGCAAATTCCTTAAAGCAGGGCCTCTGAGACCCGCTTGAGACCCCCTATTTCCTAGAATGTGAGGCAGAAGGACTAACTCCTAATTCGAAAGATGCCCCTTTTTCCCGCAGCCCCTAAGATCGCTCTTATGCTGGAGGACACCAAATTACGCAGTCTGGAATTCGATTTTTGGAGTGTAGAGAAGGGATGGTATCAGAAATGCTTTCATCTAAAGTGGTTATGCTTTAAATGGCTATTATGAATCTGTAGCATCCTAGGTAAAAGGTAAAGGTTCCCCCCACACATTTGTGCAGTCATGTCCGACTCTACGGGCCGGTGCTCATCTCCGTTTGTTAGCCAAAGATCCAGTGTTGTCCAAAGATGCTTCCAGGGTCATGTGGCCACATGACGTGCGCGGAACGCTGTTACCTACCCACCGAAGTGGTACCTATTCTTCTACTTGCATTTGCATGCTTTCAAATTGCTAGGTTGGCAAGAGCTGGGGCGAGTGCGGGAGCTCACTCCGTCACGCGGGGCTAGGGATTCGAACCTCCGAACTTGCGATCTTCCAATCGACAAGCCTGGCGTCTTACCCGCTGAGCCACCACGCCCCCTAGCATCCTAGTGCTGCAGAAAATAAAGAAATGCATTGGTCGCTTGACAACGTGGCAAATAAGATATACTGCTGTAAGATATAGTGACAGTATTTAAAGTAATGATACCCAGTTGTAGCTTCCCAAGTGAATTTATTGAAATAACAAATAGCTCGATGTGCTATTTGTGAGCTGGCAGATGGTTCATCCTGATATCTGCTCTAGTCTGTTTATTTCAGCTTTGCTGCTCAGGATCCCAATAGGCTAGTGGTGGGGAAAAAAACACCCAAAAAACTCTGGTGTAGCAGATTCTGATTTTTCTTTGGTGAAGCAGACGGTTAGCATCACTGTATGAGCAATGCCTTTCTGAATCAAAAACACATTATAGAGATGTATCCCCCACGTTATCAAGATGAGTTGGAGCTGATAAATGCTACCAGTTATCAGTTACGAACTAAAGGAGCCGCCAACAAGATAAAGCAAGGTGCTTGTCAGATTCTGAAGTTCTAATGGTGAGACTTGTCTCCCTCCATCCGGAGAGTGGCCCAAATTTATGACTTTGGGTGTCATGGCAGTCTGTAGTATAATAATTATCTGGTTTTCATTTGGTTAAAGGTAAAGGTTCCCCCCGCACATTTGTGCAATTGTGTCTGACTCTAGGGGCCAGTGCTTATCTCCGTTTGTTAGCCGAAGAGCCAGCGTTGTCGGAAGACGCTTCCGCGGTCACGTGGCCGGCATGACGCACGCGGTACGCTGGTACCATCCCACCAAAGTGGTACCTATTCTTCTACTTGCATTTGCATGCTTTCAAATTGCTAGGTTGGCAAGAGCTGGGGCGAGTGCGGGAGCTCACTCTGTCACACGGGGCTAGGGATTTGAACCTCCGAAATTGCGATCTTCCGATCGACAAGCCTGGCGTCTTACCCGCTGAGCCACCATGTCCCTTATTCATTTCATTTGGTTACCGCTGTGTAGAAAGCAAAATTCTGCAGTTTTCCAACCAGTTCTCAGTCAATTTGCTAAAAGAGAATTTGCTTTCCTTTTTTTTTCTTTCAAAGGAGAAATTCTCGTAAGTGGAGTATAGCCTTGCAGTATTGGGTCCATTCAGGGATTGGGGTTATCAGAAAATTGTCAAAGGCTGGAATCAAGGCATGAGGTCAGGCTGCCACGGAAGTTGTTCTAACATTTGACCACTCAGACAGAAGCGTATATCCTGGACATTCACAGTCTCCATCCAGATATCAATCAGAGCTAATTGAAGAAACGGGGGGTACTCAGAATATTAATCTATTCCTGAGTAAACTACTACTTCCAATTCCTTAGGCACTGCTTTAAAGAAACTCTCACTTCATTTCTCTGTTCTTCGGTTTTTGATACTCTTGTGGTTTTGACACTCTTGTGGTGTTGACACTCTTGTGGCTTGGAAGCCAAGTTGAAGTTGAATTCCAGGGTTGGGAACTTGGGAGTTCTCAAGGAGGGCTTATCTGTCACAGATTTACACCCTTTGCAGCAGTGTCTCTCAACCTCAGTAACTTTAAGCTGTGTGGACTTCAACTGCCCAGAGTCCCCTTTGCGGGAGATGGTGCGGTGATAGAAGTTGAAAAATGAATGAATGAATGAATGAATGAATGAATGAATGAATGAATGAATGAATGAATGAAAACTCCCAGAATTCCCATGCTGGCTGGGGAATTCTGGGAGTTGAAACCTACACAATTTAAAGTTGCTAAGATTGAGAAACATTGCTTTGCAGGATGCTTCTGGTTCAGGATCAAAGGTATCTGTCTAAACTGAAATTATTTTCTAGGCATGATTGTCAGAGTAACTTTACAGGCAGTCCTCACTTAACGACCACAATTGGGACTGGAATTTTGGTTGCTAAGTGAAGCGGTCATTAAGCGAATCCAACCCGATTTTACTACCTTTTTTGCAGTGGTCACTAAGTGAATCACATGGTTCCTCATTGATTTTGCTTGCCAGAAGCTGGCCGGGAAGGTAAAAAATGGCGATCACGTGACCATGAGGTGGTCCAGACAAGAAGCAGCCATGAGTACTAAGGCTACCTTTATTGTAAGGTTACAGTAACAGAATCTTGAGTGCGGCAAGGCAGCCCAGGTTCCATTCCCTTTTTTCTCTGCTGGCAGCCATTCATTAGAAGTTGACGTACTGCGTTGTGATTTTAGTTGAAGAGTGGCATAAATGAAATGAAAATGTCTTTATAGCATCTTGCATCCTCCCATTTAGAACAGCTAGATAACAATCAGCTCCCCAAGAGTCAACTAGCAGCTAATTTTCCCTAATAGGAAAACTTGTGGGAAACATAATAACTTCACTACGGACGGCACGCAGTTATCCTGCCTGCCAGCATCTCCGCTTCTGGGAACAGGAGGATTGGTGGCCACAGAAGAGAGGTGAACGATGAACTATTGGTGAAGAAATTGTCGGACAGACTGGACTTAGCTGATCTGGGGAGATGCCTGGGTTGCTTTCAGTTAAGCAAGGGCCCAGAGTGTTTGGCGTCTGTCTGGACTCTGTTGGATCAGATTGTCCACAGCTCTACGTTTCGGGGAAGGCCATGAGGAGGTTGCAATAAATGCAAGCGCTGGTCTCTATTGCTGATTATCTGTACTCAAAGAGATATTGAGGATAGATCTCAACAACGTATCTTGTTGATGAGATCTATCCTCTTCTATAAATTGGTCTAATCCAGTGTTTCTCAACCTTGGCCACTTTCAGATGTGTGGACTTCAACTGCCAGAATTCCCCAGCCAGCCTTGCTGGCTGGGGAATTCTGGGAGTTGAAGTCCACACATCTGAAAGTGGCCAAGGTTGAGAAACACTGGTCTAATCTATAAATTGGTCTAATCCAGCACAGTCTTCATTTGGACTGCTGGGGGCATGGGTGTCATCTCCCCCAGCATTCTGATCCAGACCTTCATGTCTAATAACAGCATTTTATCCTATTTTATTTTTTGCATTTGCATTTGAATCTCTGCCCACCCTCCCCACCTTCCCCCCGCAACCAGGAATTTTGGAATTAGGTATGTATAGGTATGTATATGAAAAAGGAAGAAATGTCAAAAGATACATTCTCTGGAACATCACGCAGGATCAAGTGATTTTCCCACCTTCCGATTCTGCGCTAGTTTAGGTATGCCTAGAAAACATCGGTCATGAAAAATAGTTGACGTGAAGGACAGTATGTTTGCTTTCTGTTCAGTTGGAAGAATAGTGGCTGGTTGTCTCAGAAGCAAGTAAGAGCATAATCCACTTAAGTCCAAGTGCCAACCTGTCTTGATTTATGCCCCATTGGAACAGTTACATCAGTTTAAATCTCAGCATGTTGACTCAAACGGACCGGAGGGTTCAGGGAAGGTCTTCAGGAGGCCGTACAAGTTTAAAGGCTCCGCCCAGTCCCTCTAAAGTTCAGGGAATTATTTAATTGTATAATTTTTGGGGTTGGGGAAGGGGGAAAGTTTCTGCAGCCTGCTGCAGGGCCACGGTGTTGTGGCCAGAAGGACATGTAAAACTATGATGTGACTGCAGATTTAGGCACCAATGAGGAATGTGCAGAATTCCCTACTTTATTTATTACTGAGCATATATCCCATTTTTTCTTTGCAACTCAGGCAGGGGCACGTGGGGAGGGATGTTATTCCCCCTGCAAAAATCCTGTGAGATAGCTGAGAGAGAGTGTGAAGATATCCAATGAACTCTGTCCCTGAGTGGAAATTTGTGTCTGGATGTCCCCAAGTCGAGTCCAGCATCGTAAACTGCTGTGCTACGTTGTTCTTGCTTTCTCATAATCTTTCAACGTTAGAATCAGCCACAGCACCACTGTAGTTCAAGCAAGGCTTGCTAACATGTTCTAATCCAGAATACAGGTAGTCCTTGCTTAACAACCCTTTGTTTAGTGATGGTTTGTACTTATGGCGGTGTCGGAAAAACCGACTTACGACCGGTTCTCACACTTACGACCGTCGCAGCGTCCCCGCAGTCACGTAATCACGATTTGGGTGCTTGGCCACCAGTTCGCATTTATAACCGTTGCAGTGTCCCATGGTTGTGTGATTACCGTTTTCAACCTTCTCGGCTGGCTTCTGGCAGGCAAAATCAATGGGGAACCACGTGATTCACTTAATGACCATGTGGTTCGCTTAACGCCTGCAGTGATTAGCTTAACAACCACTGCAAAAAGGTCATAAAATCGGGTCAGATTTGCTTAATGACCACTTCACTTAGCAACCAAAATTCCAGTCCCAATTGTGGTTGTTAAACGAGGACTACCTATATAAGAGTTGATTCCCAGACTAATAAAGGTTTTGGAGATTGTTATGTAAACAACCAGGTGCAAGTTTCCCTGTTACTAGTGAAGAGATCCAACTGCTCACTGGATCATAGGAAGATGGTTAGAAAGACAATCAAAAAGTTTTTGGCCCAAATATACATGGAGATAAATGAGTTCTAAATGAGAAATACTTCAGTTGCTGGAATTTATGTAAACCCATCCTTTTTGCCTCAATAAATCTTGCTAAAGAGAACTCTGTGAAAATCTTGCTTGGAAATACAGTCACTTTCAGCTCTGAATATGCCTGTCATTGAAAGTGGAGGATTGGGAGGGTTACTCTTGCTGGATGGTGGCATTCTTTAAATTCTTCTTTAAATTCTTGGATGGTAGGCAGGCTATGAATACAATAAATAAGCAAACACTGATTTGTTGTTGCTGATAAGATAATGCCATAGGTTGATTTTTTTCTTTTTTTAAACCCATTCAATTGTGTCCAATTCTTGGGGACTGCCTGGACAAGTCCCTGCAGTTTTCTTGGCAAGGTTTTCGGAAGTGGTTTGCCATTGCCTTCTTCCTAGGGCTGAGAGAAAGTGACTGGCCCAAGGTCACCCAGCTAGCTTTGTGCTTAAGGCGGGACTAGAACTCAGGGTCTCCCAGTTTCTAGCCTGATGCCTTGGTATACCACTATACCAAACTGGCTCTCAGGTTGATATTAGTTCATAGGAATAGACATATCTCCAGAATTTTGGGGGTGCACATTAATTGCCAGAAATTTTCTATCTCCCTTCATTTCCCATAATCACACTTGCAAGTGCACTGAAGCATCCTTTTGCTTTGCTAACAAATGCATTTCTTTAGAAACCCACAATGTCAAGTCGGAGGGATTCAAGATGGCGACAGAGTGACAGCTATTTACTGTACTCTTAACTTTTTTTTATTCTAGTTCTTTTATTTAGTTCCAACCAAGTTGTTTTTAGTGCAATTTTAAGTTATCTGCCCCACTGGAAGCAGTTTAAGGAGGATTCGAGCATTTATGTACTTACCTTAAAAGTCCCTAGTGGTAGTTTTTCCATCATCACCTTCCAACCCAGTTTATTCTATCTTCCTCCTTGGGATTAGAGACCATGCAGCCCTGGAGGTTTAATGGCTAGAAAGAACTCGTGTTCAATTTGCAGTTTTTGCCCAAGGGAAAACTGTCTTGCACTGGAAGGCGGCATCAGTGGACCAGAAGAAATCAGCATGCCCTCCTGTACCCTGAAATCCTCGTCAAGATTTATTTATAAATTGTGAAAAGAGAGGAGGTTGCACTAAAAATAATTAAAAGTGTCAGGATGTAAATAAAACTACTGCAAGGTCACATAGAGAGTGCTTGGGAAGAACATCAGAAGACTGAAAAGGTAATAGAAATGATGCTTGCTCATTAGCGAGACACTGTAAGAAGGCCTCACTTCAAATATGTTAGTATTCATTAATGTTCCAATGACTGCGGTTGGTTCACACGTATTGAGGATCTCTGACGCTGTGGTTATAAATCAAAGAGTGTTCAGCTTATGCATACATTCATATAGATTTGGCAACAACCTTTGACCCTTCCTGTCTGTTTCTAGACCTCCATGCATTTGCCATCATTTCTATGCATGATGCATTTTAGTGCACGTGTATTGTATGCAGGGAGTCCCACCCTGAAATCTGGGCACCTCCAATGCAAAGGAACGCCGGTCTTGAATCTGCCTTGCAACTGAAGTTCTGGAAGAGGGTCCTTTTTCAAACTGTGTAAGGATTCTGGGTAGCATATTTAATGTTACTTCATTTCTGGAATGGGCTGAGGATGCTACCGCTGACGATGTGGTTTTCTGTGACAGATCTTTATTATGTCACTCCAAAGCCTCCCTGGCTGACTTCCAGTGAAAAGATGGCCGACTGAACACTCTGCTCGCAAGATCAGCGGGCAGACCTAACAGCGTGGATTCTTTTTGGAGGCATAGTGGCCAGAAATATGTAGAATAGTGATAGGAGGGAAACATTTTATAAATAAGTTTGTATGGGGGGGGGGGGAGAAGTTGATTTGGAGGTTTATATATTTGTTTATTTTTTATATATATAAGAGGAAGAAGCATTTGCTTTTATTGATTTACATAATGTCCATGGAATGTTTTATAGAAATAATGTGATTTTGGTTAAATTTGGAGAAAGGGATTAATTATGGGAATTGCTATATATTCTTGTTGTTGAAACTCGGAAGTCACTTCTTATGTAATCTAAAAAATTTTTTTTTCTTGTGTTCTTCACTTTTTTTCTTTTTTGTAGTTTTTTCTTTTTTATTGTAGTTTTTATTTATGCTCTATATTTAATAAAAGTCTTTTTTAAAAAAAGCCTCCCTGGCCAAATGCTCCTTTCAGTCTGAACAAGACCCAGAGAGGAACTTCTTGCAGGCGACTTCCTTTGGGATTTGGAATTCCATCGGTGAATTCCATCGGTGAATTCCATTGTTCAGTGGAAGATGCCCTTTGGTGCATCTGGTAACTCAGTGTGAAAATGCCACAGTCTGGCCATAAGAATTTCACTGATTTTTTTTCTTCTCCTACGAAAGGAATTTCTAAAGCAAATTCCATTTCATCAATCTGAAAAAGAATTGGCTTGAAAAAAAAAAGGAATAGAAAATTTCAGTTCAGCACCAGGGGGTTGACTGATAATTGTGTAGCATTTAGGCTGGCAGAGATTTTTAGTCAATGATGTTGATAAAGTCTGGGGTTGTTGGTTTCAGGACAGCCTCCTCCTTCGGTGGCAATGCATAAGCTGTGTTTGGAGGACCTCCTGCTGAGTAGGGCTATATGGGCCACTGAAGTCTTCTTTAATGGTACCAGTGCCTTACATCCTTGAGGAGATGCAGCTAGTCTAAATAGAGCTGATTCAGGGCTGGGTAGATATCAATCAATCAATCAATCAATCAATCAATCAAACTTCTATCACCGCCCATCTCCCTCCACCGGAGGGACTCTGGGCGGTTTACAACAAAATAATAGAAACAAGAAACATAAAATATACATAGAATGTAAAAATACCAATTACTTTCTTTATAGCTTGCATTTCTATCCTACCTTTTCTATGAGAGTTCAAAGTGGCTTATACAACAGCCTTTTGAATAGGTGGAGCTCAGAGAGAATGCCTGGCTCAAACTCACCCAGGAAGCTCTTTGGTTAAGTTGGGACTTGAACCTGATCTCTCTGGTCCAAGACCCATACTTCAACCATTACACTACAACTGGCTTGGTGTAGTAAAACATTTCATATGGCTGTGGAGCTACTAGAGGGGCGTGGTGGCTCAGCGGGTAAGACGCCAGGCTTGTTGATCGGAAGATCGCAAGTTCAGAGGTTCGAATCCCTAGCCCTGCGTGCAGAGCGAGCTCCCGCACTAGCTCCAGCTCTTGCCAACCTAGCAATTCGAAAGCATGCAAATGCAAGTAGATTAATAGGTACCACTTCAGTGGGTAGGTAACAGTGTTCCACGTGCGTCATGCGGCCACATGACCGTGGAAGCGTCTTCAGACAACGCTGGCTCTTCGGCTAACAAACAGAGATGAGCACCATCCCCTAGAGTCGGACACGACTGCACAAATGTGCGGGGGGAACCTTTACCTTATGGAGCTACTAGTTGTATTGGCCACTACATTTTTTCCTATTCCATCCTTCCTCTGAATTGCTTGAGGTAACGCACCAAATCTGATCTGATCTTAACCATAATGCCTACCTTTGTAGCAACTCAGTAAAGCAGATGAGTCTTGACCACATTTGTTGGGCAAGTTGGGATAAATGATAGGAATTTACACATCTGGAAGGCACCAGATTGAGGATGTTTGGTTTAGGGAGTGACAGGCCATGAATCATCTAGAAAGTTTTATGATCCAACTGAAATCCTGGTTTGATTCTTATCAGGTTTCATCCTATACTCCAGCCAACATAGTACAATGACAAATATAGAAAATGATCCTCCCCATCTAGTGACAATCAAGGGGTCAAAAAACTCCTAAGGAGCATATGCTTGCCATAACTTGGTGCTTGATTTCTATGGTAGTCACATAAAGGACATGCTAGTTTGGAATCAGGAGAACTAATCCAATACATCTGGAGGACTTCAGGTTCAGGAAAAGTTGAAGTGGAATGTGCTGCATGCAGTCTTTCCCAGTAACGAATTTAGGAACTGTCTCCTATAAAACCCTTCTTTCTTTGTTTTCCAAACAGGCCACCCAGTCGCTATGAAAAATGGCTCAGCTATATTACAAAAAAGTGAATTATTCCCCCTATAGAGACCGGATCCCGCTGCAAATTGTACGGGCAGAAGTGGAGCTGTCCTTGGAGGAGAAGGCCTACCTCATTGCTGTGGAGAAGGGGGACTATGCCAGCGTGAAACATTCCTTAGAGGAGGCAGAGATCTACTACAACATCAACATCAACTGCATGGACCCTCTTGGCCGCAGTGCCCTTCTAATAGCCATAGAGAACGAAAACTTAGAGATTATGGAGTTGCTACTGAGCCACAACATCTATGTGGGCGATGCGCTCCTGTATGCAATACGGAAAGAAGTGGTGGGGGCCGTGGAACTGCTTCTGAATTACAGGAAGCGAAGTGGGGAGAAACAGGTATGTCAAGAACGAACCAAGATGCTGTTATTTTATCTCAACCGGGAGGGATGACAGTATCCAAGAGATTTACATATGCAGGATTGTGAATGTGGGGAGTGGGGAGAGGGTGAACCAGTTCAACATTTTGCGGCGGTGTTCTGAATCATCGAGTTGATCTGATTTAGAGAACCAATTTGGAATTTGAATGAATTGCCTTTGAATCAAATCCCAGCATCAAAGGTTTGCAGAGGCCTCATGGGGTTGCTTCTGTTTACATGGGATGCAGTAGAGGACACAGGAGAACGTGGCACATGGTCAGTTTAGAATATTGGGAGTTTCTTTTCCCTACTTATAGGCTGAAACGGGCAGTAAACCACACCAGTCTTATCTTTTAGATGAACGAAGCCCTGATCTTGCATGGCAACTACTAGACAGGAAAGTTTTGGATCCTGACTTTATTTATTTGTTTAATTTTTATCCCGCCTTTATTATTTTTATAAATAACTCAAGGCGGCGAACATACCTAATACTCCTTCCTCCTCCTATTTTCCCCACAACAGCAACCCTGTGAGGTGAGTTGGGCTGAGAGAGAGGGACTGGCCCAAGGTCACCCAGCCAGCTTTTGTGCCTAAGGCAGGACTAGAACTCTCAGTCTCCTGGTTTGCCATTGGCTCCTTCCTAGGGCTGAGAGACAGGGACTGGCCCAAGGTCACCCAGCCGGCTTTCCTGCCTAAGGCGGGACTAGAACTCTCAGTCTCCTGGTTTCCCATTGGCTCCTTCCTAGGGCTGAGAGACAGGGACTGGCCCAAGGTCATGGAGTTATGCTCCATGCAGCTTCTCTCATGCCTCTGAAGCCACTTTGCTGTCTTCAGCTGGAGTAGAAGATGCTGTCCCTTTATTTATTTATTTTTGTATGAGATTTGTCTGCCACCCAAAACCAGTCACTCTAGATAGCCCACAGAGCCTGCGTATAAAACCCAATAAGTACATAAACCCACACAATAATTAATGAACGTAACAATGCCAGTCAAAATCTCAATTAAAACACTAGGAGTAATATGCTAACATTATTAAATGTGGTGTCAACAACTGACCCATCACCGGTGATGAAGAAAGATTCAGCTCCTAATTGGAGTTTTTCCTTCTCTTATTGCACCCCCACAATGCTGGCTGGCAGCCCTGTTTAATGTGACCCAGCCCCTACTAGGGAGGGAGGAATATCTGCAGGGCCATTGTGAGGATTATTCAAGGTATTTGATGGATGACGTTGCTTGGATCTGCTTTCAGCTGGATTCTGTGATTGTGCATGTCCTGTTGAGGTGACTGAGGCATGCTTTGGCTTGGTTATCTGGGATGAGCTTGAATGTATGAATCTTGAGAAAGTGCATGGGCTCCTTGAGGCTGTGAATGCAGCCATCTGTTGATTAGATCCTGGTTAGTCAAGGTCTCCTGGGAGATGATGTGTAGTTGGATCCAAGAGGTGGTGAATTCATCCTTGAGTGAAGGGATGCACTTCGTTCAGTACTTAATAAAATCCCTCTTAAAGAAATAATCACTGGACCAAACATTGTTGAATAATTTCTGACTGGTCTCCAACGTCTCTTTCTGGAGAAGGATTTAGAGAAGGTGTTGGTCTGAAGCTTCAGAGGGCTGTGGAGGAAGTAGATTATCTGGATTCCTTCCAGTCAGGTTTCAGGCCTTGGCATAATACTGAGACCGCATTGATCACACTTGTGACCTTTGACAGGCTCAGAATGGGGATAGTGTGTCTATTCTGGCTCTTCTTGATCTCTCAGTGGCTTTCAATACCACTAATCATGGTATATTTTTGGACCAACTCAGGGCATTGGAAGTGGGGGGGAGGGACACAGTGTTGTGGTAGATCTCTTCCTCCAGGGCAACTTCAGTTGGTGTTGGGTGAGGAAGAGATCTAGCTCTAGATCTCTGTTATGTAATGTGTCTCAGGGTTTGGTGGTCTCCCTTTCCCTTTTTAACATCTACATGAAGTCACTGGGTGAGGACATCCAGTGGCACTGAGTTAGGTAGCATTAGTACACTGATGATACCCAGCTAGATATCTCAACCCTGGGCTGACCAAGTGATGCTGTCAAGGTTTTTCCCCGGTGTCCGGAGGCTTTGGGAGTCTGGAAGTAGATGAACAGGTTTAGGCTCAACCATAGCAATACCAAGTGACTGTGGATTTGGGGATCACCCAACTCTGGAGATATTCCACCATTAGTTCTAGTTGAAGTTGTACTACTCCAGATGGAACTTGTATACAATTTGGAGGTCCTCCTTGACTCCTAGCTTCTGCTGGAAGAGCAGGAGGCAGCTGTGGGTTTGCCCAAATCTATCTTGTGCACCAGGATGCACCCATTCCTAGATCAGGAGGCCCTGCTGACAGCCATTCACACCCTATTTACTTCTCATTTGGACTATTGCACCATGCTCTACATTAGGTACCCTTGAAGACCACTTGGAAAACTAGCTGGTCCAGACTGTAGCAGTGTGAGTAGTTATGGGAGTACCACAGTGCCCCCATGTGACATCTTTACTGCATGAATTGCACTGGTTACCAGTACAATTCAAAGTGTGGTGGTCACCTTTGAAGTCTTTCATGGCATAGGGTCTGGATATTTGTGGGACTGCCTGTCTCTAATTACCTCTGATTAGTCCATGGTCCCATCAATTAAACAGTGACATCTCACTGGACCCAGGAGACATGTCTTCTCTACCTGCCCTATGGAACAGCTGCCCCCCCAAATTCAGTAGGCCCTGATCCTGCAGTGTTAAAAGCCCCTGAGCTTGCTATAACCTGTATGTGTAATCCCCAGTGCATTATGTTTTACTTTACTATATTTTTACCATTTTTCTGCATTATTGTTTTCCACCCTTGTTAGTTGTCCAGAATCACTTGGCAAGTGGCCAGCCAAATAGATTTAATAAAGAAATAAACAAATTGGCAGTTGGACATGCACAAAAATCAATTGATCAATCAATCCATCTTCAACTGCCCTTATCAAGGTAGTTTTGGAATTAGCCTTGCTAACATTTGAATCCATCATTATGCTATGGCTTGAATTATTTAAAGCCATCATTTCTCCTCTGTCAAGTTTTAGTTTGTAAGTGCCTCGAGGCAAAGACTCTTGAGAATTGCTGTGCTGGTAGTACATAAATTATAATAACAGGTAATCACAATGCTACATTCTGGGTTCCCTGCCCCTCAAAGGTTACCATAGAACTGGAAAAAGGGAAAGAAAAGGGGAATCAGAACAATCAAAGGTATGAAAAGATCAGTGGGCTATGTTTGTTTTTTTTAGAGACAACTAAAATGGCAATCATATATAGCTTTCTCCGCAGAGGATTGGCTTGCAAGAGACGATACAGAGAAAATTACAAAGGACTTGATGGAAAAAATGAAACTGGACTGTAAATTTAAAATCAGATGTGAACAGGCTGCAGGCAACTCCTGGGGGGGGGGGGAAGACACACACTCATGTGTGAGTGCACACATCTGCACACACACACACACACACACACACACACACACACACACTGCAATCTTTAGAACCCCCAGGGACCATGCTGCTGATATCAAATCACCATATATTGGAAGCCTGTAATGTAAGCTATCAGGCTGGCTAAACACACCTCGCTTTTTTTAAAATGCCAAAACTGTTCATGAAAGATGGCAGACCTTTTTTCTGGCCCACAACAGGTAGTCCTCATTTAGCAACCACAGCTGGGACCGGCAACTTGGCCATTAAGCGAAGTGGTCCCTAAGTGAAACCGCGACTGTGCTTATGATCTGACTTCAGCTTTCCTTTGCTTTACAGACCTGCAAAGGTCATAAATGCGAGGATTGGTCACAAAGTTACTTTTTCGTCACTGACTGAGGCACTCGCTAAACGAAGACCACCTGTACCTCTGTGGGGTCCTGACACTTTGGTTGTATCTACTGAGTCCTCCCAACCATCACCAGTAGTTTGCTAGTCTCTGAACTTCAAAAAGGTTGCATGCTTCAGGTATATATTTTCTCTTGAAGGCAGGCATTCGCTAGCTGGTTGGTCTTCATTTTTCTCATTCAACTGCTATTTGGTTGCAAAGAAATAATTGTTGAATCACTACATTCCAAGGGGGAAAGAAATAGATACAGGCATTTCTTTTAATGCACTGATTTACAGAACCAAGGGGACTAGAGATGCTTTGTTGTCTAATCTACAAGGTTTAAAACTTTTTATTTATACATTATTCCCTCCACCTTCTTCGGTATATGTCAACATTGATCTGCATCCATGTGTTTTTCTTGCCACTCACCTAGGTAACAAAATGCCTTGAGCCAGCTCAGGGGAGAAATGCATTGCTACCTTATTTTAAGTGCTGGGAGATGCTATTACCCCAATCAAGTACAATTTCCTTTAGGGAAAGCTTCAGAATATCATCTAGTAACTGGACAATGACTGCAGGGTAATGGTCTGGCCTAGGAATAGAAACAAGCAGGGTTCAAAGTCAAGGGTCAGGATCATGGGGCCTATGATAGTACAAGAAGGCATTTCAAGAAATAAAAATGAACTTTTAAAAAAAATAGCTAACTTGCAAGAATTTTGGCCAGGTTTTGCAAAATCTCTGTGTTTTTTCAGGAGACTTTATAAGATTTCTGATGCTTGAATATACATATACATACACGTACACATATATTTATGATGTTGTAGCATCATGCATAATAACTTTGATGATGCTTACTGCCCCCAAAGCTTGCTTCCTGGTACTTCCCTTGGGAAGTTATTCCAGAGCTCTGCTCTGGAATAAAAAAATGGTTACAGCAGGGCTTTACAAAGTTTTTCCCATGGCGACACACCAACCGGCGTTGGTTTGTCGCTGCGGGAAAACCCGGAAGTGCGGCAGCATGCAAAAACCCGGAAGCGCTGCTGCTGCTTTTGGGTTTTGCGCGCTGCATTTGGTGTGTCACCGCGGGAAAACCCGGAGGCGCTGATGATGATCAGCGCTTCCGGATTGTGTGGTGACACACCAGACTGTGTGTGGCGACACACTTTTGTGTCGCCACACACAGTTTGGAAAGCTCTGGGTTACAGCAACCATGATAAAATAGATTCAAACAGCAAAAACAACCCCCAAAACAGCATTCCTTAAATCAGTGATTGGCAGCCTGGTGCCAGGGAGTCTGCCTTGCCTGCCTACCATCCCCAGTGATGCCCACAGTCCTCAAACTGCCTGATTTGGGCCTTCTTGGAAGATTAATGGCATATCGTTGGAGGATGGTAAGGTAAAGGTAAAGGTTCCCCCCGCACATTTGTGCAGTCGTGTCTGACTCTAGGGGCCGGTGCTCATCTCCGTTTGTTAGCTGAAGAGCCAGCGTTGTCGGAAGACGTTTCCACGGTCATGTGGCCGGCATGACGCACGCGGAACACTGTTACCATCCCACCGAAGTGGTACCTATTCATCTACTTGCATTTGCATGCTTTTGAATTGCTAGGTTGGCAAGAGCTGGGGCTAGTGCGGGAGCTCACTCCGTCACACAGGGCTAGGGATTCGAACCTCTGAACTTGCGATCTTCCGATCAACAAGCCTGGCGTCTGATTCGATGTCAGTACCTCTCCCCTTGAAAAGAGATCTTGAAGCAGTTTGCAATTAAAAGTTACAATTGAAAAAGCAATTGGTTAAAGCAAACTAATGAACGCCTACATTAAGATGTTTTATAAAATGCAAAATAATACCAACATGATAAGTATTAAAAAAAGGTAAAAGTTTTCCCCTGCACACTCGTGTCCGACTCTAGAGGGCGGTGCTCATTTCCGTTTGTTAGCCGAAGAGCCAGCGTTGTCCGAAGATGCTTCTGCGGTCATGTGACCGGCATGATGCACGCAGAACGCTGTTACCTTCCCACCGAAGTGGTACCTATTCATCTACTTGCATTGGCATGCTTTCGAATTGCTATGAACCAATGAACCAAAGTCTATTCATTGTTGTGGCAAAAACATTATTTTGCCCACAGAAGGGATTATTGCGCAGGCAATGCTTTTGACAATACTGGTACGTAATCCCAAACAAACAAGGAGAACACATGCCAGTTCACTGAACCATTTTGAAGGGGCTCCATATTACAGATCAGAAACAGTCCTTGTCTGCCTCTAGCTTCAACAGGTTGAAATTTCCGGAGTATTGACATGGAGTGGGTGGGTGGCAAGGGGAAAATACCTACTCTGAACACACCACCATGGATCTTGGCAGGCTGCATTTGGCCCCGCTGTTTACATTTTGCTAGATGCGCCTACACAGATCTTGCTATCTGCCAATGGAATATAATATTTCCTACAGGTAGTCCTCACTTAACAACCACAATCTTAAGACCTTTTCTGTGGTGGTCGTTAAGTGAATCACCATGGGCGTTAAGCAAACCATGTGGTCATTAAGTGCATCACACAGTTCCCCATTGATTTTGCTTGCCAGAAGCCAGCTGGGAAGGTCAAAAATGGCGATCACGTGAGCACGGGACGCTGCAACGGTCATAAATGCAAACCGGTTGCCAAGTGCCCAAGTCGTGATCACGTGACCATAGGGATGCTGCAACAGTCCTAAGTGTGAGAACCGGTCGCAAGTCGTTTTTTCCAGCACCATTGTAAGTCCGAACCATCACTAAACGAATGGTTGTTAAGCGAGGACTACCTGTACTTCTTTCAACCCAATGGAATGTTGGAAAGAAATTAAGTAAAAAGAGTTGCAACTCTGCCTGTCTGTACCATAATGCTCTGAAAACTAAACAGAACAGGACCAAATTTAGTAGGGAGAAACCAGCCCAAGAGCGATTGTGAAAATACTGTAGGTTAAATCTAGCTGGAGGCTGCAGAGGAGAAAATTCCAGGAAAAGATTCCCCAGAACACCTGTGGAAAAGGGGCAGTGAATTGGAATGTTAAGGTCTCTTCCATTCCAAGCCCGCCTCCTTCCTGGTCATGTGACCCATATGTCTCCCTGGTGCAGACATATGCACCAATGCAATATAAGAGAAGAATACAACTACAGAGACATAACACAAAAGACAGTTCCACTCTGGTAAAGGGGTTGGAAAGAACTCCAAAATGATAATCTGCATGCTTCCCATGCTTCGTTAAAATTAGGGTGAAGGAGTAGTAGCTGTAGAGAGGAAGGAAGGAGACCTTGATGGAGATATGCAGGAACTGTTACCTAGGCAAGGGGGCCGAAACACTTTTTAAGTCCAGAACAACAAGGTAACACTTAGAAGTGGCTCGGGCAAATGCCTCCCTAATTCACTGAAATGTAAGAAGGAGGAGGAAGTACAGTGCAATCAGACTTGCAATGTTATTAATTTTTATTTTGTGAGCTGCCCAGGGTCACTTATATGGAATAGATGGCTATGTAGAATGAATGAATGAATGAATGAATGAATGAATGAATGAATGAATGAATGAATGAATGAATGAATGGCCAATCTCAATACAAGTAGTTTTAGCCTTCCTGTGGAGTTGATTACCTGGTCTGGTCTACCATGGGTAGACAGAAGCTTAGTGCATTGTATGAACCAAGCCTGTTTGAACCATCAGCTGACCAGTTTGTTGGGCAAACCCGGCTAGCAATTAAATTTGATAGTTAGGTTACATGACACGAATGCACCCTATCTCTTCATGATTGATACTTGATGGCTATGGGGTTTTCAGCTCCTCCCTCCTCCCCATCTTCTGTGCCATTGTTAAGAGTCATTCCAAAAATGGAAGGGGAAAAATGGTGTAGAAAAAGAGCTTCTAATTTCCTGATCCTGATTAGAAGATAAAGGCAGGCATGTAACTCCACGGATAACCCGTCTGTCTGACCTCATCCCAATTCTCAATAAAAGTTTTTTGTGTCAGCACATGAAATGCCATTCCCTGGAAATGTTATTGCAAAAATGCTGAGATGATTCACAGGACAGTAACTATAACAACCCAGCTCTCCACTTTGCTTGAATTAGAGGTGCCTGACAAGAAAGCGGAGAAGAGATTTTGTTTGCCTCGATAGCTTAAGAAACCTGAAAGCACAAGAAAGGCCACCTGAGGGGAAGGTGTTTTGCAAAAGTGTTCACCACATTCAGACTGGAGAGAATAGGCTGATTTGATTTTAACCTCTAGGAAGGTTCATGGTCTAAATTAGGGTGTGTGAGAAGTTGAAAGGTCTGAATTCCCTCCTGGTACTCAAAAAAAAAAAAAAAAAGATTATGAAGAAACAGTGGATCCACGGGGAAAAATGTCAGGGGTTGAGGTGGGACCTTCCTATGATGCTGATTTAATCACCAAGGTTAGGGGTAGAACATCAGCTCTTCACACAAATCAGTTCCAAATTCTTTTCCATTTAAGATGTTAATGTTCTAGCCTTAAAACATCTCTCCCATAATGACTCTTTCCAGACATTAAGATCTGTGGGGGAAGCCATTCTCAAGATGGCCTCCCTGTAGAAGGCTATTTATCAGCAGACAATAGAGGGGTGTCTCCTTTGGAAGCAACTAAGAAGTTTAGTTTCAGGAAAGAGAAGCAAACTATAATGGTGGGCATAGATAGCGTTTGGATCTTCTCCACCAAATCTCTGGGCGGCAGAATTAGTTGGGCCATTTCATTATGGAAGGAGAAATTCACCCACTATTTTTCAAGAGTAGGTTTTCTCCTCAAGACCATGAGAGGATTCCCTCATGGCAAGAGGGAGCACTCTTGTGAAGTCTACCTTTGGGGTTTAATTGAAGCAGGGTGAAGGCCACTGGTGAGAAGTTGAATGAAGACAGGACATTCACAAACGCTCCCCTTGGTTAACTCATCATTAAAGAAATGTCAGAATGCCACATTCCACCCATAAGAATTTCTCAAAATGTTCTTCTTTTTTGAAATCAATTCCAGGAGCAATTTATTTCATCAAATTCAATAAGAAGTGGTAAAAAAAAACCACACACACAGACATACAGGAACAGTTCTCTGACTGGTGATATTTTAGAATGCAAATGTGAGCACGTTCAAGGATATTTTGTTTTTAATCTCATTTGCCTTTTGTGGCAGCAAGGCAGGAAGACAGGTGGGGGGGTTACTAATATAGCTGCTCCCTTGCCTTCTGCAGTCTACGGGCTAGAAACCAGGAGGCTGTGAGTTCTAGTCCCGCCTTAGGCATGAAAGCCGCCTGGGTGACCTTGGGCCAGTCCCTGTCTGTCAGCCCTAGGAAGAGCCAATGGCAAACCAGGAGACTGAGAGTTCTAGTCCCGCCTTAGGCATGAAAGCTGGCTGGGTGACCTTGGGCCAGTCCCTGTCTCTCAGCCCTAGGAAGGAGCCAATGGCAAACCAGGAGACTGAGAGTTCTAGTCCCGCCTTAGGCGTGAAAGCCGGCTGGGTGACCTTGGGCCAGTCACACACACTCAGCCCAACTCACCTCACAGGGTTGCTGTTGTGGGGAAAATAGGAGGAGGAAAGAGTATTAGGTATGTTTGCCGCCTTGAGTTATTTATCAAAATAATAAAGGCAGGATAAAAAATAAACAAACAAACAAACAAACAAACAAATAAAATAAACCATCTCCCAGGGGCTGTGAACCATTCAGAAGGGCCTTCTGAAACCATCAAGAAGCTGGATCTTCTTGATGACTGCTTTGGAAAGGCTTCTGTTTATCACCTAAGGGGGTAGAGAGATTTCTGCCAAAATTGGTACAAAAGTGAAAAATGGAGGACAATCCTGGTGGCAGAGTTGGAGCCATAATACATTGAGCACTGGGCTTGGACAGGCTCTTTATGAAACTCCTTCTTTACCTCCCTCTTTTGGGGGGCTAAAACTCCTTTTTAGCTTATGATTT